>JARQOC010000005.1:394778172-395378172 GCA_033576535.1 Allobates femoralis
GGATCTCCCGCTCCAGCATTAGCCAATCACAGTAATGCCACAGCCTTCTTGGCTATGGCATTACTATGGTTGGCTGGCCGCCCAGCGTCATGCATGAGTATAAGCCCTGCTGCTGCCATTTTCTGCACATTGCATGCATAACACAGCTAGTGTAGGGAGAGTGTGAGCAACTGCTAGGAAGAGTTGTGCTTGTGCAAATCATACAGAAATCCTCTGTAAAACCCAAAAGCTCTTGTGAGAGCTACCAGTATACTAGGTGACTGTAGTGCAGGGAGACAGGCAGGTGTGTTATAGTACCACATAGTACAGTCAGCAATATTTCAGCTCTTCTCAGAGCTAAAAGTATAAGGTCAGGGAGTAGTGACAGTTTTCCAAGCTATTTTTGGGGTCATATTTATCCCTGCAGGGCAATTTTTTGCCGTTGCGGTGCTGTGTTCACACCAAATAGCATGCACGGCACTGCAGAAGTGACACGCAGCCAGCACTGCTGTCTTGTGTGGTGACTGGTTTTGCATAATATTTAGCCTTAAACCTCAGGGCAATTTGTTTCTGCCGTTGCGGTGCTGTGTTCACACCAAATAGCATGCACGGCACTGCAGAAGTGACACGCAGCCAGCACCGCTGTCTTGTGTGGTGACTGGTATTGTGTAATATTTAGCCCTAAACCTCAAGGCAATTTTTTAGTGCCATTGCGGTGCTGTGTTCACACCAAATAGCACGTGCGGACTGCACAAGTGACACACAGCCAGCACTGCTGTCTTGTGAGATGACTGGTTTTGCGTAATCCATAGAAACAAAAGGAAGCATTGGCAGCACTCACCATTCTCAGGAATTCTCTTTATTTTCTTCACACTTTACAAATCGTGTTACATGGCGGTTACAGCAGTGGTGCAGGGGTCGCGGGGGGAGGATGTAACCGCCATGTAACACGATTTGTAAAGTGTGAAGAAAATAAAGACAATTCCTGAGAACGGTGAGTGCTGCCAATGCTTCTTTTTGTTTTTATGGATACAATCACGTCGTGACAGGAAGTGCACCATAGAGTCTCAGATGCCGGCAGGGAAAGCCGGCGGGCGGTGAATACAAGCTGCTCCAGCGTCTCCCAGAGTTGCAGAGCCCTAGAAAGGGCTGTGGATGGTGACAGTGCCCGGCTCTTATGCAAAGTAAGTGAATACAAAGGGTGGTTTTGCGTAATATGTAGCCTTAAACCTCAGGGCAAATTTTTGTGTTGTTGCAGTGCTGTGTTCACAACTAATAGCACGTACGGTACTGCACAAGTGACACGCTGCCAGCACCGCTGTCTTGTATGGTGATGGTTGCGTACATATTTGGCCTTAACTCAGGGCAATTTTTTTGTGCGTTTCGTGCTGTGTTCACACTATGCATGCACGGTACTGCACAGTACAACCAACAGCACGCTGTCTTGTGTGGCGACTGGTTTTGCGTAATATTTAGCCTAAACATCAGGGCAATTTTTTTGTACCGTAGCGGTGCTGTGTTACACCGAATAGCACTCACGGTACTTCACAAGTGACACGCAGTCAGCACTGCTGTCTTGTGTGGTGACTGGCGCGCATAATAATCTTGCCTTAAACCTCAGGGCAATTTTTTTGTGTCGTTGTGGTGCTGTGTTCACATCGCATAGCACGCACAGTACTTCACAAGTGACACGCAGCTAGCACTGCTGTCTTATGTGGTGATTGGTTTTGTGTAATATTTAGCCTTAAACCTCAGGGCAATTTTTTTGTGTCTTTGCGGTGCTGTGTTCACATCGAATAGCACGCACGGTACTTCACAACTGACACGCAGCCAGCACTGCTATCTTGTGTGATGACTGGTTTTGCGTAATATTTAGCCTTAAACCCCAGGGCAGCTGTTTTGTGCCGTTTCAGTGCTGTGTTCACACCTAATAGCATGCACAGTACTGCACAAGTGACACTCAGCCAGCACAGCTGTCTTCTGTGGTGACTCGTTTTGCATAATATTTAGCCTTAACCCTTTATCTACCAATGTCCTTTTTTTGGGACACCTAATCTTTTGCTTCTAGCAACTAAGATTTTATAATTAGGTCCAATTTTTTGTGTTGTGTTTGTAAAATGAATGTTTTCAAAACAGGAAATCATGTCATTGTCATTTTTAATTGAATATCCTTCCACCCAGAGAGCTTTCATACACCAATTCTCGAAAAGGAAAATTGCTAATTTGGCAAGTAATGGGTTAAACCTCAGAGCAATTTTTTGGTCATATTGTGGTTCTGATGTAAAACACAAAGCAGAAATAGGCTGTAGTGCTACCTTCCACAAAGCACTAACTGCTCCTTATTTCCCAATATCTGCATCTGAACATCTGCAGCTATGTCAGAAAAACCCTAGAAGAATCCTAGAAAAGCTGTTGTGAAGGGACAGGGACATGGACGTGGGCGTGGGGTTGTCAGTGGTGCCTGAAAAGGCACAGAGTCTGGGAGACCGAAGAAGGTTGATGCATCTTTGTTCCTGGTGAAATTTCCTAGTCTGGAACGTAAACGGGTCTGGAAGCCAGAAGAGCAAGAGCAGATATTGTTTTGGATGGCTGATAAGGCCTCCGCGAAATTTTCTAGCAGCAACCAATCGTCCAAGACCACAAAGTCTCCTGTCTATGCAGAGAACGCTGGATCATCCTATTCTCAACCTGTTCCTAGTTCATCACCCCATCAGGAGTCACAGGAAACATTTGACCCCAACCTTGGCCACTCCGAGGATCTGTTTGGTCCATATCCTTTTGTTCCCTCTAGCCTCTCACCACGCGACTTTGAAGAGGAACATGAGGAGGTATCATCTGTTCATGGCCAAATATTTGAAAACCCACAGCCAGAAGAAAGCCACTTTCATCCACGTGATATACCGGGTGAAGAGGTGGAGGCTGATGGTGATGACACACAACTGCCATCTGGCCAGCCAACAATATCAACACAGAAGGAGGGTGACATGGACGACGAGGTGGCGATGATGAAACCACGGATCCGACCTGGACCGCTGGCACGCATAGCCAGCACTGCAGCACAGTGGAAAAAAGTGGATATGTAGCACCAACAAAGGCACCAAGGGCTACTGGTTTGAGCAGAGTGCGAAGTGTGTCAACTGTTGCCAAGAGCAATCCCTCTGTGCCAAGTCAAGGCAAGGGTGCGTTCAGCCGCTGTCTGAATTTTTTTCAGATAGTCCTTCTGAACCAAATGTTGTCATCTGTGGCATCTGCCATACGAAGCTGAGCAGAGGCCTAGGCAAATGCAACCAAAGCACCACCAGTATGCGGAAACACATGGCAGCCAAGCACCCTAGTCGGTGGGCGGAACAACAGGGCACCAAATCGGTGTCTGCGGGTCAAACCACTGCCATGTTGCCTGTGATCTGTCCTTCCCAATCTGCTGGGCAGGAAGCAGGTGATCATATCTCTTGCTCACAAGCTGTGGTTGCACAAACACAGGACACAACAAGCTCATCCACTTGTTTGCCCCAGCCAATCGTCCAGTTGTCCGTGCCCAAATATATGAAAGGAGGTGTAAATACCAAGCCACGCACCCACAAGCACAAATACTGAACACGCACATTTACAAGTTGCTAGCCGTGGAGATGTTGCCGTTTAGGCTTGTGGGGACACAGTCTTTCCATGATCTGTTGGCTGTGGCTGCCCCATGATACTCGGTTCCCAGCCGACACTGTTTTTCCTGGTGTGCCGTCCCCGCATTACACCAGCACGTCTTAAGCAATCTAAAGCGTGCTCTCACTAATGTTGTAATCAGGAGGGTCCACCTTACAACAGACACATAGACAAGTACTTGTGGACAGGGATGATACATCTCTGTCACAGCACATTGGCTCAACGTGGTGGAGGGTGGGACTAAGTCTCAAACTGGACCATCACATATCCTACCCATGTCACGAATAGCGGGCCCAACCTCAATCAGAGTTTTTGCCTCATCATATACCTCCTGTCTCCCCTCTTCCTCATCTCTCGTCCACCGCCTCATCATCCTATGCTGAATTACCCTCCACATCACTCCCAAGTTGGGAGCTGAGCAGCAGCGCATCAGCAAAGCTAATTTGTTCATGGGTCTTTTTGAGTCTGTCCTTCATCGCGTAGTCCCCCCCGTCCCCTCCGGACCTCTGGACACATTATTCTATATCGACACTACATAGACGACCTTTATTTCAATTGTTCAGGATCTGAAATGGAAGTTGAGAACTTCATGGAGGACCGGTAATAGGAACACATGGGGCCTTTCCTTTACTGCTTCCATGTCTAAAAATTTTATTACTTATTGGTACAGTTGGATGATCGGGGGAGGTTGTCCACCTCAACGCATTTTAATCATGTTGATGTAAATAGAAATCTTCACTTTGATAGTAGACACCTCCCTAAGTGTATCACCAACGTTCCATATTGCCAATACTGGAGGACTAGGAAAAACTGCACATATGAGTCATGTTTTTTCACGGAAGCTAAAATCCTGCACAAGAGATTCAGACAGAAAGGTTACTCAAAAAAACTGCTGAGTGATGCGTTTCACAAAGTAAAATCACTTTCACAGGAAACTTGTAAAAATAAAGGGGTACAATCCACACTAGAATTGAATGATGGGAACACTTCTATAAAAACTGAGAATTGGATAAGATGGAGTCTTGTGACCATATTTAGTCAGTCCCATCCCTCTATCTGCAAACTACTTAACAAGCATTGGTTTATTTTGAGGAGGGACCCCATTTTATCCAAACACATTCCCAACAGGCTTAAAATTATTTTTATACGCAATCGGAATTTGCGAAATATTGTTGTCCTTCGCAATACAGCAATTAAGCCTGACATGACAAATACCCTAAATGTAGGCTGTTTTGTATGGAGAACTCTGAAATGTATGCGTTGCCATACAATAGATAGTGGGACAAAAAAATTTACATCTAACACGACAGGAAAGAAATTTACCATTAATCATCGGGTGGACTGTTAATCCAGTTACATAGCAGGGCTGCCACTAGGAATTTCGTGACCCCTGACTGCCAAAATTTTGGGGCCCCCCTGAGACTCCGCCCAGCCCCACCCATGCTCCGCCTCCACCCATGCTCCGCCTCCACCTAAACATTCAAGTACGGGGCTTGAAGCTCTAACAGCGGCGCGGGTGTACATACGTCACCCGGCTCCAGAAATTACGCGAATCGCGTCATACAGCCCCCACACAGCAGCGGTCCGGAATAGGAGAGTGGGGAGGCTGCAGGGAGGCGCGCATTTGAATGTATGATGAAGATCACGCCTATTGAGGCGTGATATTATGAAGAGGGACAGCCTGGCTGGGTGACTATGAATACCATAGTCACTCATTAACATCAGTAATGAGGTACTTTTATAACGTTCATATTCAGTTTCAATATATGCATTTAGGAGCTAAAAGGAGTGTAGGGTAAGTGTTATATGCTCTAGGGACAGCTTTTAATAGCTTAGGAGGTGGTTTGGGGGTGACAGGATCCCTTTAATGCACTCCTATGATCCACATTTTATACAGAAGCTGTAATAATTACAGTAATGTCCCCACTCCCCTGCCATTAGATCCAGAGCTGCCTGCACTTCCAGCCTGACACACACACACACACTGCATAGATATTTAAACCCCCACACACACTGCAGACACAGTATAGCAGCAGCAAGTGATCTGCTACACTGCACAGTGACACAAGGCAGCCGGGCTCATCTTCTACACACAGTGTCAGGTCCAGGAATGCGGGGCTGCAGTCTGCAGGAGCCATCAGAAGCTCCATCCTCAGCATCACAGGAGAATGTGGACGTGGCTTCATCACTGCTGCCCACGCTCAGTGTGCTGGGTCTGTCCTGCCTGACGTCATGTTGAGGGCGGGCCCAGCATCAGTCATCCTGCAGGGGCATACCGTGGGTGGGCCGTGGGGTGGGTGCACTGGGCGGGCCTCAGACCCCCGTGTACAGACAGTAGTGAGAGCGGGTGGGCAGGCGGCCGGGCCCCCTGTGCACAGAGAAAGACTTGCTGCTGGCCAGGGGGGTGGGCTCGTGGGGCAGGCTCTGCTCCGTGATGCAACAGCCACACCCCCTACAGTCATGGCTGGGCCCCCTCTCCCTTATGAAAATGGCCACGCTCCCTGCAGGGAGGCTCGGGGCCCCTGACTCCGGGCAGACCTGTCACCCCCTGATGACAGGCATGTAACATTTTATCTACTTGAATGCACATGCGGCCTACAGTATGTTGGCCGCACCATCCAGTGTATGCATTTTCGTCTTAATAAACACAGATCCAATATTCGTAATGAGTACCAGCTCCACAGCATCTCCAAACATTTCAGTTCAGTCCATCAAAATACCCTAGTTTTATGAAACTTACAATCATAGATCACGTAACTGAGATGGTTCCAGATCGGTGTCTCATTAAAAAAGAGAGCTTTTGGATATTCAACCACGACACCCTAACTCCGGAAGGACTGAATGTGATGATTGAGAACATCACGGGCCACTGATTTTGATAATTTTATGATTTTCCTACCCTTCCTTGGTTGAAATAATACTATATGTATATGCATACCTTATTCTTGATTATTTTACATTAATTCCCATGGGAATTTTATTCTAAAGTTTATTCCAAATTTTATTTTCTTAGGGTGCTTTCACATCAGCGTTTTTCGCTGATCACGGCAGTTGCGGTGAAAAAAACGCAACTGCTGTGATTAACGCATAACGGCTGCACTTGTGGTTCACTTGCGGCAAGCCCCATACAATGTCTATGGGGCTTGCGGCAGGTGCGGCAAGTGCGGTATCGGCACTTGCGGCAGGTGCGGCATACTGCGTTTTTTTTCGCGGCCGCACCTGCCGCAAGTGCCGAAACCGCACTTGCCGCACCTGCCGAACACTTACCGCGAGCCCCGTAGACATTGTATGGGGCTTGCCGCAAGTGAACCGCAAGTGCAGCCGTTATGCGGTAATCGTGGCAGTTGCGGTTTTTTCACCATAACTGCCGCGATCAGCGAAAACCGCTGATGTGAAAGGGACCTAAGTTGTGGCTTATTTTGCTAATTGATAATTCATGTTTTTATACTTCTTTTATATGACATTTTGAACATACACTTATTTACACACACTGTTTTATACTAGGAGTTTATTATTTTTTTTCCTCTGGCACCATGCAAAGGTGCATATGGTAATTATTCTAATTGAAATCCTATTGGTGCATTTCCCTTTGTACTATGGTTTTCTATCATTCTTCTGGCACCTTGCAATACAAGGGTGCAGATGCTAATTATTCCAATTCAAATCTTGTTTTTATTGGTGCTTTTCTCTTTAAATATGTCATATCCTCTCAGGTCTCTGTATCACCTGAGGAAGACAGCACCATAGCTGTCGAAACGTGTTGAGGAGTTCAGAGTATGGCTAGGGTCACATTCCCGTTTTTTTTTGTAAAATCCTGATCCGGTTTTGAGCTTTCAAAAGCTCAAAACCGGACCAGGAAATGCTCCTCATAGGAGCCAATGCAAAACACCGGATGGCTTCACAAGCCATCCGGTGGCCGTATCCGGCACTGCTGCCTGCGTTAAAAATCATGCAGGCAGCAGTTTTCGCAGCATTTCCCTGTACCGCACTGCAGTAACCGGATGGCTCAGGATGTGTAATCCTAAGCCATCCGGTAACTGCATAGGTTGCGGATCCCGGCTATTGCCGGGATCAGCAAACTTTAGTAAAGAGTTAAATTGATTACTTAAAGGACTGTTTGAGGTCTGTAGGGGGGCTTAGACCCCCCTACAGACCGGCCGGCCACTTCGATAGGCTTCTTCTATAATTTCCCACCTGGCACGGGCTCCTCGGAGCTCCGTGCCTGTCATCCAAAGTTCCCCCCGCCACCCCGTATCACTATAGAGGGGTGCATACACCCCTCTAGTATAGTTATGCTTTAATTATGTGTTGTATACAAAGGATTATTACAGTCGCAATGTAAGTTCATACTTACATGCTCTCGTAGGCAGAGCCCAGGGATTTCCATGGGCGGGGCTGTGTGCAGCAGCCTCCGCCCGCTCATTCTTGATGGCCGCCCCCTCTGGCCTTGATCCAGTGTTGTGAGGGCGGCCGCGTCATGAAATGTGCCTACGAGAGCATGTAAGTATGAACTTACATTGCGACTGTAATAATCCTTTGTATACAACACATAATTAAAGCATAACTATACTAGAGGGGTGTATGCACCCCTCTATAGTGATACGGGGGGGGGAACTTTGGATGACAGGCACGGAGCTCCGAGGAGCCCGTGCCAGGTGGGAAATTATAGAAGAAGCCTATCGAAGTGGCCGGCCGGTCTGTAGGGGGGTCTAAGCCCCCCTACAGACCTCAAACAGTCCTTTAGGTAATCAATTTAACTCTTTACTAAAGTTTGCTGATCCCGGCAATAGCCGGGATCCGCAACCTATGCAGTTACCGGATGGCTCAGGATTACACATCCTGAGCCATCCGGTTACTGCACAGCGGTAATCAGCACACATTTTGGTCAAAAAATGTGTGTGACCGGCATTGCGTTCACCGCATCCGGATCCGGATGCGGTGAATGCAATTCATGTTTGAAATGTGACCCTGGCCTATCTAATCAAAGGTTTGTTATGACTTTAAACACTGTCCCCTTTGTTCATAGTCCTCCAGAAATCGCTCATACAATTCTCTTTTCACTAATGTTTTTGGGCCTGATAGAATATCCATGGAAGGAGGTTAGCCTACAGGTGTACAGTGTGGAATACATCTAACATGAAGTAAGCTAATCTAGCTGTAAAATGTGATGTGGGAATACATGGAAAGGTAGACCATTGAAGAAAGCAGTGGAGGGTTTCTGTGGTGTACTGATATGGGTTGAGAAAGATTCCCATGAACTAGAGCAGGGTGGGGAACCTCAGTTCCATGGGCCATATATGGCCCTCAATGACCTTTTCTGCAGCCCCTGGGCAGATTCCTGTGGACCGCAGTGCTCGGGTTGGCAGCCACATTTTGTGACTTCCTGCCCTTTAAACCTAGCTCCCCAGTGATCTATATGCCCCATCCTCAGCCCTCCCAGTGATGCATATGCCCCCAGCCTCTCCTGTGATGCCTATGGCCCTAGCAAACCTGGAAAAGCAGTTGAGAAGCAACATAATCAATATCACGTAACATCACCACTGCACCAAAGAGAAGCAGCTTCAGCCCCCACAGTAAAGGTGAGTTGATTGTTTAACCATCCACCCAGTCTAAACAGCATCCTCCTGGTCTCAGCAGGAGGCCAGCTCTGGACATAATAAAAGTTCATATTTCAGGTATAATGGGCCAGTCTGGGCACATACAGGGATTACTAGAACCCCATTTACATCATGTAAATGCTGGTGGGCATAGTTTAAAATGACAGGGGTGACAGGTTCCCTTTAATTTGAAAATAACCAAAATACTTTTGACCTTATTCATTTGTTTTGTATGCCAATCTTGATCAAGAAAAAGCTGAAGTAAAATGTGCCAAATTAATTACATTTGGTGCATTTTGCAGCTGCCATCGTCCAGTGTACAAAATGTACCCCAGTTATAAGCCTTACAGTATGGTATCCAAAATAATTGACATACTCTCTATTCTTCTATATTTATATATCTGGATGTGATATTGTACTCACCGTACTGTGTGCTTGATGATTCAAAATTGTTGTTTTCTTTTGAGGCCATTATTTCATTTTTTTCTGCTTGACTCCTATAATCTGTATTTACCCATGTGTTTTTCATATATGGATTGTGTATAGTATTCCTCACATTACTTTTGTCACCTTTCAGAGTTCCACATTAAATATGTTCTGGGATGGACTGAAACGGTGTTAATTTAAATATTCAGTCCATCATTTCCTGGAACTACAATCAAGTTTTCTGAAATTCTCAATCTGGGTATACATTGTTAAGCCAATTATATTAAGCTTCATTTGGAGCACAGGTGCCATGGTTCCTGTTTATGATATATCTGCATGTGCATACGGCAGCCTTAGTAACTGGTAAAGGGGTGGGAGGAGGTGTAGGAATGTTCTTCTTTATGAATATATTTTAAGTCTAATTACACAATGAGATCCATTTTCAATGTGACTGTACACTCACCAAATAAATAAAAGTGGTCCTCTGTAGAAAAATGTAAAGGCAGAATATTTGCTTTTTTATACTCAAATAGTATTCTTTCATTTGTGCTCTACGCAGTCACCTGCTATGCATGTTAGGGGTTGTCAGACCCCGTCAACAGCTACCGTATAGAATGGGTCACTTTTTGTTTAATAATGTAATTTACTAATTTTTATCACATATATATAGTAAACACATAATTGTATTGCAGGTCAGTATGATTCATGGTGTATTATTCTAAAGGAGAGAATACAACAGAGAGTCATCGAGGTGCCTATTTCTACCACTTAACAAGCGTAGGTAAGCAAGCCGATGTAGTTTCGGTTGTGACATGCTACGGAGATTTGACAGCCCTGACTCTACCCTTTATGTGGCTACAATGGCAAATGCTTTCAGCTATGTATGTACGATGCAGACTGAATATTGGTGTGCTGTGACTGAGGACCCTTTTTCCCTTACATAACTGCTGTGCATGACAGCGATAGTCATTTACCCAAGATTTATTCTAGTCTGTAACAGATGATTAGAACTAGGAGACCTTTATACATGAAAGAAACACAAAAGCATCTTGCAAACAGATGGTGCTATAATGTTATGGTAAAATAAACATTACAAGCTGAAACAGATCAAGAGGAGTGAATGGGATACTGGCATTTTCCTTCTACTACTGATAAATCTATAAACAATGTATTTATTAACTAACTCTCTATTCTACAGTAATTAGATGTTAAAAAGTTAGACTATTCGCACAAAATGTGTTTTTTTTTCACTTATACAAAATATTTCAAAAGTATATAAACACGGATACGTATAGCACAATCGAACGGATGATCACAGGTCCAAGTCCTCTAAGGGGACTGCTAAATACCAATAAAAGGGAAAAATGCATTTTTTAAAAATATGAAAATAATAAAAAAACACAAAAGTTCAAATCACCCACCCTTTAGCCACATTAAAAAATTAAACAAAGAAAATATTTGGTATCACTGTGATCGAAAAGGCCATAAATATATAATATATATATATATAATAATTACAAATCTACCTTCACACCCCCTGTGGGGTGGTTCTTTTTGTGCTTCCTCATTCTCAAGTCCTCTACCAGAGGCCTGGGAGTTTGAGGGTTCTGCGCAGGATCTTAGTTGTTCCCACTCTGCGCTTCTCAGGACAGAGACTTTGAAAGTTGCTCCTGCAACGTGATGTAGCCATTTTTTCCAACTTAGGGGTCACTACTCCAAGTGCTCATATCACCACTGAAATCACTGTTGCCATCACTTTCCACATTTTCTCTATTTCTTCTTTGAGGCCCTAATATTTCTTCAGCTTTCATATTCTTCTTTCTGAATTTGCTGTCGTTTGGCACTGCCACATCTACTATCATTGCTTTCTTCTGATTCTTGTCTACTATCACAAGATCTGGTTGGTTAACCAACACCTTCTTATTTGTATAGATCTTGAAATCTCACAGAATTTTAGCCCTTTCATTCTCACCACTTTTTTTCAGTTTTCCACCTGGAGGTAGGGGTAGAGATGGGCAAACAATCGATGTACGGGTTCAGTGGATCTGGATTGCCTTTTTTTTTTTTAAAGACGGGTTTGGGACGAGACTTGACCCAAAGTTAACCCCGAACCCCGAACTTGGACTTTAAAATTGTGAAATGGATGCTATGGGGTTTGGGGGGGCTGTAAAAATAAGTAAAACTCTGATAAAACATCAGCATCATACCAAGCAGGTGCTTTTACTTCAATGCTGAGCAAAGGGTCTGAATACTTATGACCATGTCATATTTCAGCTTATCTTTTTTAATAAATTTGAAAAAAATTCTACATTCCTGTTTTTTTCCGTCAAGATGGGATGCAGAGTGTTCATTAATGAGAAAAAAAATGAACTTGTTGGAATTTACCAAATGGCTGCAATGAAACAAAGAGTGAAAAATTTAAAGGGGTCTGAATACTTTCCATACCTACTGTAAGTGTCAGCAATTCTCCCCTTGCTCACAGTCATATTACTTCTTAGATTGAGAATGTGTGAATGAAAATGGGAAAGTTACACACAGAATCCACTTCACTAATGGTCATTCCTTCTTTAGCTGCTAAACTGATATTGGCCATGCCCTGGTTGGATAAACACAATGCTACCATCAATTGGGAGACTCATGGAGTTAAGTTTGGGGGAACGTTTGTTGTCTAGTTCTAAGTTCCTTGGAGCCAGTGAAATCTCATTTTCCTCAATTTATTCAGTATTTTGAGAGTGCATTTTCTGAGACTGAGTGTGAAGTTCTTCTTCCACATAGATCATATGATGAACAATAATTCATACCAGGTAGCAAAATGCCTAAGTCTCGTTTGTCTAATCTCTCCCAGAAAGAGATGCTGTCAGGATTCTGGCTTTTCCAGTTTATCTTCTGTACCTCCTTGCCCTTATCCAAGATGGCGTCTGCTGTCTCAGAATGAGCATGTGTTCCTGCCTGTCCTGATTATTTAAGCTCCAGTCTGACATCAAGGACCCCTTGAGTATTATGTGTCTACCTGCTTTAGTGCATTACTGGTGACCTGCTCCTACTCCTGTTACTCCAGTTTTGCTCTTCTACCATCTGCTTCCAATGAGCTTCCCTGCTGGGACTCGTCTGTACTCTGGTTTCCTCCCAGCAACAAGCTGTGATCCGAAAAGGACTGCTACATCTTACCAGTTACCTTCAGTTTGCTCTGCTGCGCATAAACTGCTGCTGCTATCTTGTTTGCCTTGTATAATATTGCAGTGCGGTTCTCAGGATAGTTCTGGACTTGTGTTACTAAACCTCACTGCACTGAGCATTGTTCAGGACTGTACCTTACTAAAGACTATTTCAATCACCGGCCATGCTGTGTGAGAACTGTGCACTACTAAGACTATTTCCATTGCCGTTTAGTGCGAACTTTACCATCTTTGTTTGCCCTGATCATCTGCTTGTGGCACCCCACCACACCCCCGGATTGGTTTGCTGCACTTGTTAAATACAAACTGAACCTTGTCTCGGTCATGTCTAGCCCTATACCATTAGATTCCTGGTTATCAACATAAGTTTTACAGGAGACCCAAGCCCTTAAGGAATCTGCTGGGGCTATGACTATGGAGACACGTGTTGAGAAACTGCTATAATTAACTCTTTACAAGATGATGTGGGGGCTCTGCAAACCAAGCTTGGGGCACGGAGTCATAGACTAATCATAACGTGCAGGTGTTTGGACAGGCACTCCATGACTTGCGTACTTGAACTGAGGCTCAGGAGGCCCAACCTCCATTGCAACCACAGCTTGATACTACGCCCAGGTTGCCACCATTCAGATTTAACAGCATCCATGATAAATTCAGTGGATTTGTTTATCAATGCATTCTGTTAATTTGATGTGCATGCTGCCTGTTTTCTGACTTATAGATTTGAGGTCTTATGTATAATTATGCCACTTACTTACTTCTTGAGCATTGGCCTGGCAAATCCTATTATAGAGACTTGTGATCCTCTTTTAAAATAACCTGGGTGACTTTGGCTGCAATGGTTTTGATGTTTGAAGATCCCAATTCCCGTGCCACAGCTGAGACTGCCTTGCTGTAACTACAGATGTGTGTTAGTTCAAGGAAACAGGAAAGGGAATCACTCTACCACCTGATACTCACTGTGGCTCCCGGGCTGCTGGTAATGGTAGCTCATCCATTCAGAATTATATGAGAAAAACTATCGCCAGCAAAGCGGACCATCCTTTTATTTCAGATTAAAAAGTACAAAGATACATCCCCAGAAGGGGGGAGACGCTAGACGCGTTTCGGGGAGCAGGTCCCCTTAGTCATTAGCACGTCTTACATACAACATTACATACATATATACAAATTAAAAACTTTTGCATCTGTGTACACTCAGTTGTTAATTGATGCCGGAGTATTAACCCTTGTTCCCCCAATCCAGGAGAGAACATGGTAAACTGGATTAATAGTATATGCATTTTAATCTATATTGCCAAAAATAAATATAAAAACTTGTCATATACCTGTTTATTGCACATACAGAAATGCATGTATGTACAGCAGAGTTTCATTACTGAGGTATGCGATGCACATTTTATGAATAAAGCATATAATTATATATTTATTCCATCGCCTAATCCTCAGAGAAAAGAAAATGAAAAAAAAATATATATATATATGATATATCTGATTTAATGGTTTCTGGGGCGGATTTGGCTGCTGATAAGTGTCAGACATCCTGATTTTCAACAAGCGGGTTGTGCAACCAATGTAATATTTTTTGCAACTGCCACATGTGGCCATATAGACCACATGTGTACTGTTGCAAATCAGATGTATGTATGGGTCTGAATTTATTTGGTATCGTTTCAAGACCTATTAGGAGGAGTACCAGCTCAGGAGAAAGTTTTAAATCTAATCCTGTCAGGGAATGAAATAAGGATTCAACATCCTCCCAGAAGGGTCTGAGAACCTCATAACTCAAAAAAATATGAATCAAATTCCCAACACATAAGCAATTTCTCCAACATAAGGGGGAGTTAGAAGATTGTATTTTATGTAGTCTGGAAGGTGTAAAGTATCAGCGTGTGTATACTTTAAATTGCGTTTCCAATAGAGAAGAACAAGGAACGCTAGCATAAACAGTGTCAAGGATTTTTTCAAACGTTTCAGTAGAGATCTCTAAATTTAACTCTCTATTCCACTTTTACAAGTCTAATAAGTATTGAAAATGCGTATCCTGGTTAAGGGTTTGATAAATATGACCAGTTTTCCAGAAAAGTAAAGAATGTGGAAATTTATACATTTGCATTATATTTTGTGGGAGAAAAAAATTTAGTTTGTGGGATTTAATAATATCTTGAATCCTTTTCGCGTGAGTCAAGTTTTAATATCCACAGTTTTTCCTTATCATGCAGTAGTTTTTCTCTGTCTCCCCCACGATATGGACGGAGCACTTTTTCTATGGCTCTCATCTTCAATGAACTTAGATTACCCGCATGTACATCCTTAAAGTGCCTTGAGAGACCAGATATGCCTGATTTAATGGTTTCTGGGGCGGATTTGGCTGCTGATAAGTGTTCAGACATCCTGATTTTCAACATGCGGGTTGTGCAACCAATGTAATATTTTTTGCAAGTGTCATATGTGGCCATATAGACCACATGTGTACTGTTGCAATTCAGATGTACATTTATTTGGTAGGTTTTAGCATTGTCTAAAATTTGAAAATCTGGTCCAGAAATCACATATTTGCACATACCGCATCTCTTCTCCCCACATTTGTACATTCCCTTATACCTAAGCCAGGTTGGGATGCTACAATTCTGGTCTGAGAAAATACTTGGGTACAATACACTACCCAAATCCCTTCCTTTTTTTGGGATCATTGTCCATCCGCTTTCCAGGATAGAAGAAAATTTGTCATCCTGGTAGAGGATGAGGATGTTCTTATCCATAATTTTCTTTATGTCACGAAACTGCATGCTAAAACCAGTAGAGAAGACAGGTTTTGCATACGCGGTTTGTGCAGTTTTTTTGTACTTCGTCAAAAGTGATTCCCAACTCCTCTTCTCTGTTAGGTTGTTTGCTCTATCCAACATCCATTTTGGGTAACCCCTATCCTGTAATCTGCTCCTTATGGTTTTTGATTCCTCATTATAATCATGGACTTTAGAACAGTTTCCTTTAGCCCGAATTCACTCACCCAAAGGTAGATTTTTTTTATGACGTGGCTTGGGTGGCAACTATCCACCCGGAGAACAGAATTTCCACTGATTTCTTTGTGAAAAAGTTTGGAATGTATTCTACCTGTCACTTCACATCCCATCAGGAACAGATCCAGGTATGGGGTGGAATTCCATGGACTTCCATGGTAAACTTCAAATTGAATAATTTTCATGGAAGCTGTCTAGCAACATTCGTGGGGTTAGTACGGGAGACACAACCGGTGATAATGACCATATAATGATTATGTCATCGATGTATCTCCCGTACCAGTACATGTGGTCCCGAAATAGTCCATCCTCCAAATATACGTTCTTCTCATCCCACTTTCGCATATACAGATTAGCTAGCGATGGGGAAAATTTTGACCCCATCGGACAGCCACAACATTGGATGTAGTAGTCATTATTGAAGACGAAATAGTTGCTCCTGAGAAGGTACTGTAAACTCATCAGTAAAAATTCCTTCTCAGGATCTTCAAAAACAGATGTTTCTCTAAGTATTTGTTCTATTGCCCAGAACGCTTTGTCATGTGGGATGTAGAATAAAGCTGAGTTACACCGCAAGTGATCCAACAGAAGCCCTCCCTCCATTCCATATGTTCAATTGCCTGTAAAAGGTGTTTAGTGTCTTTTATCCTTCCCGGCATGTCCTCCACCATAATCTGCAGCCTCCCGTCCACGCACTCCGAAAGCTTCTCGTGCAGGGATCCAATCCCTGCAACGATTGGCCTCAGAGGTGGGGGAAAGGAGGCCTTATGGACCTTGGGAAGGGCATGAAATACTGGGACGATAGGCTTCTCCACGGTCAAATACGCTTTTTCTTTCATATTTAATACACCCATGGAGAAACCATCCTCCAAAAGCCTCTTTAGTTCAGAGGAAAAAGTCTTGGTTGGATCATCTGGCAAGGGGCGATAGGTGCCAGTGTCAGATAGCATCATCATGATTTGTTTTTTATATAAATCCGCATCTAACACCACCACCGATCCCCCCTTGTCAGAATCCCTGATAGTTATGTTGGGGTTATTCTTTAGATCCCTCATGGCCTGCTTCTCATTCCTTGGTAGATTTCCCCTCATATGACTCACATTACCCAATAGGTTTTTTAAATCCCGTTCCATTGCCCCTTGAAAGGTCTCCATTGCTAGAACCCTTGAGGACATAGGATAATAGGTAGGGTTAGATACAGTATTTTTCATGCTTCTTTTATTTATTATTCTGTTATTCTCCAAATCATTATCAATTGTCAAGTCCTTTTTTTTTTTTTTTTTTTTTTATTTCTCTGAGGATTAGGCGATGGAATCCTATATAATAATTGCCAGTTTCGGGCATCCGGACACTGTGCCGCTATTCCGGCATGCACCGCGGCCGGATGCCAGCGCCGCGAGTGATGGCGCGCATGCGCGCCATCGCGAGCTGTAATTACCGGCCAGCATCATAGCTATGCTAATATGGCGCAGGCTGGTGGTGGCACAGGCAACACATGCCCACGCCGCCTGCAGTCCCCGCCAGCATCCCACTTCACCTATGCCGCAGACCCTGCACAACTCCCGCATTACACCCCTCAACCCCCACCCCTCCGGCACCCACACAGCCCTGCACAAGAAGCCCGCACTGCTCCTCCGGTGCCCGCACACCCTCCGCCGCCCACACAGCCTCCGGTGCCCACACACCCTCCGCCGCCCACACAGCCTCCGGTGCCCGCACAGCATCCGGCGCCCGCATACACCCGCACAACAAGCCCGTACCACCCCTCCGCCACCCGCACAGCCTCTAGCGCTCCAGCTACAACCACAGCATCGAGTCCCTGCTCCTGAACTTCAACCAGCTCACAAAGCTGCAGAAGGTAAGGAGACGACAGAGCAGCCCAGAGAGGAGAGGAGCCAAGGGAGGACAGGAGGCCAGAGACGAGAGGAGAAGAGGCCGGGGAGGAAAGGCTAGGGAAGAGAGAAAAAGAGGCCAGAGAGGAGAACCACCGTCCAGTGCTAACCACTAAGCCACTGTATACAGTGCTCACCACTGAGCCACTGCACAGTGCTCACACACTCAGTCATCATACAGTGCTAAACACTGAGCCACCATACAGCGCTAACCAAAAAGCCACCATATACAATGCTAACCACTGAGCCACTGTACAGTGCTAACTACTAAACCACTGTACTATGAAAACCACTAAGCCACTGTATACAGTGCTAACCACTAAGCCACTGTATACAGTGCCAACCACTGAGCCACTGTACACTGCTAACCACTGACCCACTGTATACACTGCTAACCACTGAGCCACCATATACAATGCTATCCACTGAGCCACTGTACAGTGTTAACAACTAAGCCACTGTATACACTGCTAACCACTGAGCTTCTGCACAGTACTCACCACTGTGCTAACCACTGAGCCACGGCACAGTGCTCACCACTAACCCACCATACACTGCTAACCACTGAGCCACTGTACAGTAAATACCACTCACCCACCAAATGAGGAAAAAGAGGCACCCACAGAGCCACCGTCCAGTGCTAACGACTGTGCCACTGTATACAGTGCTCACCACCAAGCCACGGCACAGTGCTCACCACTGACCCACCATACACTGCTAACCACTGAGCCACTGTACAGTAAATACCACTCACCCACCAAATAAGGAAAAAGAGGCAACCACAGAGCCACCGTCCAGTGCTAACAACTGAGCCACTGTATACAGAGCTCACCACATGAGCCACTGCACAGTGCTCACCACTGACCCACCATACACTGCTAAACACTGAGCCAATGTACACTGCTAACCACTAAGCCACCAAATACAATGCTATCCACTGACCAACTGTACAGTGTTAACCACTGAGCCACCATATACAATGCTATCCACTGACCAACTGTACAGTGCTAACCACTGAGCCACCGCATAGTACGCACCACTAAGCCACCATATACAATGCTAACCACTGAGCCACTGTACAGTGCTAACCACTCAGCCACTGTACAGTGCGAACCACTAAGCCACTCTATACAGTGCTAACCACTAAGCCACTGTATACAGTGCCAACCACTGAGCCACTGTTCACTGCTAACCACTGAGCCACCGTATATAGTGCTAACTACTGAGCCACCATATACAATGCTATCCACTGACCAACTGTACAGTGCTAACCACTGAGCCACCATATACAATGCTATCCACTGACCAACTGTACAGTGCTAACCACTGAGCCACCGCACAGTACGCACCACTAAGCCACCATATACAATGCTAACCACTGAGCCACAGTACAGTGCTAACCAGTGAGCCACTGTACAGTGCGAACCACTAAGCCACTCTATACAGTGCTAACCACTAAGCCACTATATACAGTGCCAACCACTGAGCCACTGTACACTGCTAACCACTGAGCCACTGTATATAGTGCTAACCACTGAGCCACCATATACAATGCTATCCACTGCCCAACTGTACAGTGCTAACCACTGAGCCGCTGCACAGTGCTCACCACTGAGCCACCATACTCTGCTAACCACTCAGCCACCACACACTGCTCACCACTCAGCCACCATATAGTGTAACCACTAAGCCACTGTATACAGTGCTAACCACTGAGCCACCATATACAATGCTAACCAATGAGCCAATGTACAGTGCTAACCACTGAGCCACCATACAGTGCTAACCACTCACCCACCGTACAATGCTAACCACTAAGCCAAAGTATACAATGATAACCACTGAGCCACTGTACAGTGCTAACCACTAAGCCACCATACAGGGATAACCACTAAGCCACTGTATAGAGTGCTAACCACTGACCCACCATACAGTGCTAACCACTGAGCCACTGTATACAGTGCTAATCACTGAGCCACTGTATACAGTGCTAATCACTGAGCCACCATACAGTGCTAACCACTGAGCCACCGTACTGAGCCACCATACAATGCTAACCACTAAGCCTCCATACAGTGCTAACCATTGTAAAAAAAAAAAAAAATCACCCATCGTAAACAATGCTAACCACTGAGCCACTGTACAGTGCTGTAGATTCTTGGACAAAGTGCTTTGGTGTCCGCCCTGCTGCTCCGGGATCAAAGAAACACAGACACAGGAATGTCTGGTACAGCTACAGCCTTTATTTTCTGACGCGTTTCGGAGCCTCCTCCCGAGCTCCTTCCTCAGTTTAATTGAGATAAGACCCTATATGCGCATTCTTTCTTTCACAGAACTGTACAGTGCTAACCACTAAGCTACTGTATACAGTGCTAACCACTAAGCCACTCTATACAGTGCTTACCACTAAGCCACTGTACAGTGCAAACCACTAAGCCACTGTATACAGTGGTAACCACTAAGCCACTCTATACAGTGCTAACAACTGAGCCACCATATACAGTGCTAACCACTGAGCCACTGTACAGTGCTAACCACTAAGCCACTCTATACAGTGCTTACCACTAAGCCACTGTACAGTGCAAACCACTAAGCCACTGTATACAGTGCTAACCACTAAGCCACTCTATACAGTGCTAACAACTGAGCCACCATATACAGTGCTAACCACTGAGCCACTGTACAGTGCTAACCACTAAGCCACTCTATACAGTGCTTACCACTAAGCCACTGTACGGTGCAAACCACTAAGCCACTGTATACAGTCCTAACCACTGAGCCACCGTATACAATGCTATCCACTGAGCCACTGTACAGTGCTAACCACTAAGCCACTGTATACAATGCTAACCACTGAGCCACTGTACAGTGCTAACCACTAAGCCACCGTATACAATGCTAATCACTGAGCCACCATACCGTGCTCACCACTGAGCCACCATACAGTGCTCACCACTGAGCCACCACACAGTGCTAACCACTGAGCCACTGTAAATTGCTAACCACTGAGCTACTGTATACAGTGCTAACCACTGAGCCACCGTACAATGCTAACCACTCACCCACCATACAATGCTAACCACTGAGCCACCGTATACAGTGCTACAGTGCTAACCACTGAGCCACCGTATACAGTGCTAATCATTGAGCCACCATACAGTGCTAACCACTGAGCCACCGTATACAGTGCTAATCACTGAGCCACCTTATACACCATATAAATCCCGGAACAACAGTGTACTTTCTGGAGAGAGGACTGTACTATTCAGAGGATATTTCTACGGCAACTGTTCATTTCACCACACTCCCGATGCAATAGCATCGGGCCTATTTCTAGTAAATATATAATTATATGCTTTATTCATAAAATGTGCATCGCATACCTCAGTAATGAAACTCTGCTGTACATACATGCATTTCTGTATGTGCAATAAACAGGTATATGACAAGGTTTTTTATATTTATTTTTGGCAATATAGATTAAAATGACTATACTATTAATCCAGTTTACCATGTTCTCCCTGGATTGGGGGAACAAGGGTTAATACTCCGGCATCAATTAACAACTGAGTGTGCACAGATGCAAAGGTTTTTAATTTGTATATATGTATGTAATGTTGTATGTTAAGACGTGCTAATGACTAAGGGGACCTGCTCCCCGAAACGCGTCTAGCGTCTCCCCCTTCTGGGGATGTATCTTTGTACTTTTTAATCTGAAATAAAAGGATGGTCCGCTTTGCTGGCGATGGTTTTTCTCATAATTCTGATGGATGAGCTACCATTACCAGCAGCCCGGGAGCCCAGTGAGTATCAGGTGGTAGAGTGATTCCCTTGGTCCGCTTTGCTTGCGCTGGTTTTTCTCAATATTGCTGTAACTATGCCAGGTTAAATATCTTGTAATTGAAGATTCTACTGAATTTAGAAGGTTGGTGGTTGATACTAACTGGATTCTATATGCTCTATGGCCTATTTTTAGGAAAGGCTTATTGTTGTGTCTCACAAATGGGAACAACTCAATGTATTTTCTCTATATTTTGCATTGCACTTGCTGTTGCTAGGCATATTTCCTGCTCCCTGAAGTTTGTCCCTGTGCCTCTCCTGTAGTTGATCATGTGTGTGCTTACTCCTCCCTTCTTCCCCAGTCTTTAGTTTCTTGTAGCCATTTTGTGGATCACACATGTACTTCCCTGTAAGGATTACTCTTTTCACCTGTTGCATTGAACTTAATAACAAGATTTTAGAAAAAAACTGCTCTATTTCTCCTGGTCTTTACTACAAGGTTAGTGTGATTGAGTTGGCACTGTCTGAGGACGCATGGCATATGAGTACAACAGCTAAACAATTATCTAAGAGACTGATGATTTAAACGCTTAGAAATTTATACTGCCTTGAAGAACCAGAATACTTTTTTAGTACTATTAAGGATGAACTGGCCCATGCTGAGTCTCCACAGGAGCTAAAAATGTTTATACTGCAATATGTATGCATTGATATTCAATGCTTTAAATTGTATCACTAACATTACATTTCTTTGAAAAGACATTGCAGTTAAAACTTCTAAGGAGGTTGAAGTGGTTCCTATGCAAGTTGATTCACTGCAGAAGCGTGAAAGTATTGAGCGTAGAGCATCTATTCCATAAGATCATTAGTTTCAACTATCCAGAGTGGCTTAAGGCCCCATTCACACACTGCTTTTTTTGCTGCGTATTTTTAAGCACAAGCTCATCACAAACCAGTAGTGGGTGATTAAACATATAAGTGGAGCACTTGTTTCTATTAGACCTTTCCTCTGAGTGTGCCACTCCCGGTTTTGATTGTTCCACTCCTGGCTATTTTTGAGCTTGTGCGTGAAAATACGCAGCAAAAAAGCAGTGTGTGAATGGGGCCTTACAAGGTTCTAGCAGCAGTAGGGGAGTATAACAATTTTGATGCTGAATCTGACTTCTTTGAGACTAGCTTGCCACTGAATGCAGGGTTTCACTTCTTATCAATGATGGCACCCTCTAGAGAACAAGAGTAAATAATTGACACTGTTCACTCTGCATGAAGATCTTGTGGTCCGGACAGTACATTTTTAGTGTGGCTATGATAGGCTCTGGCACGGGAGGTAATTTCATGTACTCTTCGTTTCCAAGGAACATGGCATAAGGCACAACAAGAGCCTCCCAATTACCATGGAAGTGGTGGATAGTTCTCCTTTAATTTCTAGACCATTGGATCAGGAGACAATACCCCTTGAGATTTTGTTAGAGCCTGATCATCAGGAGATGCTTTCCATCATGTTAATCTCTTTTCCTCATGTTCCTGTGATTTTAGAAATTCTCTTTTACAGCTGCAGAACCGAGTATCAACTGGGAGACCAAGGAAATCTCTTTCCCACTAAAGGCAAGTCCAGCAGTAAGTCAAACTGTAACAGTTTCAGAACCTCTGTATATGTAGTGCTCAGTACAGGTATCTACCTTACTCCCGGCTTATAAAGAGTTCTCCAATATCTGTGATAATAAGAAAGCAGATCAGCTTCCACCACATAGGCACTATGATTGCCTTATTGAACTGCTTCCAGGGGTTGCTATACCTTTTGTTAATGTCTATCCTTTGGCGGCTCCAGAGCTGCAGGCCCTGAAGGAATACATAGATGAGAATTTAGCCAAGGGATTAATTCAACGTTTTTTGTCACCAGCAGGAGCATCTATCTTTTTTGTAAAGAAAAAGGATGGCATTCTTAGACCCTGTATTGATTATCAGGGACTCAATAAGGTAACTCTCCGGAACCGTATCCTTTGACTTTGATTCCTGAATTACAGAAGAGAGTATGGCACGCTAAAATATTCTCTAAAGTAGACCTTCGTGGGAGGCATATAATTTGATATGCAACCGTAAAGGTGATGAATGGAAGGCAGCATTCAGATGCCGATATGGATATTTTGAACATCTTCTAATGCCTTTTGGGCTTTGTAATGCTCCTGTGACCTTCCAGCATCTAGCCAATGACATTTTTTTAGAGATTTGCTGTACCATTTTGTCGTGATTTATATGGCTGATACTTTGCTTTTTTTTCTGACTCTATTACAGGAGAATCAAGAACATGTCAGAATGGTATTAAGACATCTGAAGGAGAAATGTGAGTTTCATCATACTGAGATTCAATTTTTAGGTTATGTCATCTCTCAGGGTTTAAAATGAAATTCAACAAGATTCAGACAATCCTAGATTGGCCAATAATCAATGAACTTTAAGGAAGTACAACATTTCATCAGTTTCACCAATTATTATAGACGATTCAACCGAAATATTTCTGAGATTGTCCATCCTATTATGCTACTGCTACAATGTGGGAGATAAGGGGCTACTAGCAATTATTGCTGCATTTAAAGAATGGAGGCACCATCTGCAAGTAGTAGTACAACAGATCATAGTGATCACGAATCATCGCAATTTAGAATTTCTTAGATCTAGTAGGAGTCTTTCTCCATGTCAAGCTCATTGAAACTTATTTTTAAATCAATTTAATTTTGTCATTTCATCCACCTAAGTTCTCGTAATTAGAAGGCTGATGCTTTGTCCCAAATCCACAATGTCGATTCAATACCTGGGGCTCCGTCCAAGACAATTCTATCCAATTCCAACTTTGTGGTAGTAAACCGAGACCAGGATTTGTGGAGGAATATCAAGGAGGCCTACAACGGTGAAGTATTTCTTTCAAACTCATCTGACGATGTAGATCTTATCTTCAAGAATGTTGTCTGGGTTCGAGGTCGACGTATTTACGTCCCAGAGGCCATAAGATTGCATACTCTCAAGTTGATCCATGACTCTAAATTTGCTGGTCTTTTGGGGCCGACCTATCTGAAGGATGTGAAGGACTATGTTCACTATTGTGAGGTATGTGCACTCTGAGGTATAAGACCCCTCGTGCTTCTCCTACTGGCCTACTTCAACAACTACCTGTTCCGTCTTGACTTTGGGGGATCTATCTTGATCGACTTAAATTGTGAAATTGACCACCTCTGGCGGGAACAATACTATCTTGGTTGTGGTGGATCACCTATCTAAAGCTGCCCACTTTGTTCCATGTACTGGCCTCCCCTCAGCTAAGGATACAGTGAATTTTGTGATACAGAACATTTTTTGGCTGTATTAGGTTCTGGATGAGATCATCTGACACAGAAGGATGCAGTTCAAGTCTAGATACTTGGAGGGGTTTTGCTCTGCGCTCAATATTAATGTTTGTTTATCTTCAGCTTACCACCCCGCAGATGAATGGAGAGATGGAGTGGACCAATCAGACCTTGGTACAATACCTGCAATGCTATGTCAGCCACATACAGGACAATTGGTTAGAGTTGCTTCCCTTAGTGGAATTCTCCTACAATAACTCACAGAGTTCTTCCACAAAGGTAACACCTTTCTTTGCCAATCTGGGTTATCATCCAAGTATTCTGCCTAGATCTCTAATTGATGCTCTGTTACCAGCAGTAGAGGAGAGGTTCATGGCATTGAAATCAAAATCTAGAGGTTCTAAGGCAGAGACTAAGATAATCTCGGGACAGATCTCAGACCTCAAGGACGGCATAGCTATCTTACAAACCTTTAAGTATGTGCTCTGATTCAGCAGTTATAGCCTGTGATGGCGTTCTGAAAGAAGTGTCTGAGAGAGTTAAGGCCCCGTTACACGTAGCGACGCACCAGCGATCCCAACAACGATCCGACCTGGCCAGGATCGCTGGTGCGTCGCTACATGGCCACTGGTGAGATGCCATACAGGCAGACTTACCAACTATGACCCAGTGATGCGCTGGGAGCTGTCAGGTTCTTGGCTGCAGAATGGGGGTCGTTGGGAGCTGTCAGGTTCGATGGTCATTGGGAGCTGTCAGGTTCGACGGTCGCAGAATGGGGATCGCTGGTCGTTGCCCGTCACACACAGCGATCCAGCATGCCCAGCGGGAGATTGCCGATCAAAAAATGGTCCAGGCCATTCATTAGTGATCAGCGATCTCCCAGCAGGGGCCGATCGCTGCTAAGTGTCACACACAGTGATATCACTGGCGAGGTCGTTGCTACATCACAAGACCTGTGATGTTGCGGCGATATCGTTAGCGATATCACTATGTGTAACGTTGCCTTTACACACCTCGGTCCTCTTGGAACTTTGCATTCGCTCCCCTTCTCCCCCTTTTTTTTCTCTCTTTGACATGCCTATCTGGACAATTCAGATACCACCTCTAAGTTTGAGGGCAGTTATGGTTTCTACCTTTCATTTTCAGTTTGCCTAACTCACGGAATGGATATGCAGAGGGATTGAGGGTTGTGGGCGGGGGGAGGATTGGATTGGGAGTGCTTAGTTTGGTTGAGTAAATAAGAAAACATTCTTGTTGTTGTTTATTCCTGGGCTTGCTATGGGCTGCTCTGTGGTTGTCTATGACCCTTTCTACTTTTTCTTTGAGGGTTCAGTTCGCCGGCATTGTCTTGTCAAGGAAGGTTTCACCTTCTTTCTCTTACTGTCTGATGAAATACATTTTCTTCTTCTGTGAACTTTTTATCTGCTTTTCTACTCTCTATACCTACTCAAATTTTCCTTTTTTGTCTCTAGTCTAACTTACATTCACCTATACCTTTTCCACCTCTGTTCCAATGCCCTACCCTATGCGCTGCTGAACAATGTCACAAAGTTACTTAATAGAGTTGAAGATTGGTTCGTTAAACGTGAAGGGCCTCCATGACCTAGTCAAATGGTTAATAATGTTCAACTATTTGAGGTCTAACAAAGTCCATATTGCCTTCCTTCAGGAGATGCATCTGTGTGCCATTAAGCTGTTTAGACTCTCAAACCACTGGTTTCCCACAGCCTTTCATCAGACACTAACTCGTGTGGTACTAGTATCGTGGTGGCGAAATCTGTTCCATTGGAATTTCTTGACTCATGCAGTGATGAGGCAGGCAGGATGCTTTTGCCAAAAGGTAAAAATGCTTCACAGATTTACACTTTCGCCTCACTATACCTTCCAAACATGGGTCAGATTTCTTTACTACTAAGTTACTTGGAGCGCGTGGAAGAATTTTTAGAGGGAACCCTAATATTAGGTGGTGACTTTAATGTTGCCCTGGGGCCAGCTATGGACACCTCAAAGGGGACTGCTGGACTATCAGGAGCAGTGTTCCGTGGATTGGGAAGGGCTCTCCATGATCATCAACTAATAGATACATGGTGTCTACTGTACCCTAGAGATATAGACTATTCCTATTATTCTACAGCCCATGACACATATTCTCAGCTTGACTATTTTTTTTTTTACAGCACTCTGACCTAGAGAGAGTACAGGACACAGACATAGATACCTTTACTTTCTCAGACCATGCCTTAATTTCGGTATCGGTTTGCTAGCATATCCGGTGCTGAGACAATGGCAGTGGAAGCTAAACATTTCTCTACTGGACAGCCCTGAGGTGTTCAGAGAGATCTTGGATACCCTGTCGGAGTACTTTGCTCTGAATACCGTGGCTGGTTCTTTTCCAACGATAATGTGTGAGGCACATAAGTGCATGGTTAGAGGGGTTCTTATAAAACATGGAGCTAGATTGAAAAAAGAAAGAGAGGTGAGATCGCAGAGCTTTTGTCGCATCTGAGGGATCTAGAAATACGATATAAAACATCCTTGTCTGTAGATGTAAGAGAGGATCTACTTGAAGCTAGAGAGGCGTTACCGCTGTATTGCTAAAGAAGGCTAAGGGTGTTTTATCTCGATGCAGACGTCAATACTATGAGCATGGGAATAAGGCCGGTAAATACCTAGCCAGAGCATCGCATTTACAGAGGTTGGCTGCATATGTCCTGGAAATTGCCTCTCCCACAGGTCCCCTCATCTAAAACTCCTTCAGATATAGCTGCTGCATTCCAGAATTATTACGTCTCGTTGTATAATGTGGATGAGGGTAATCCTGGAGCCAAATCATTAGATTTCAGATTCTGTATCCGAGATTATATTAAAATATTGGACTACCCTCCCTCCAAGAGTCAGAGAAAAAAATATTGGAGAAGCCCAATTATGGGGCAGGAAATTGGGGATGCAATTTCCTCCTCTAAATCTGGGAAGGCTCCAAGACCAGACGGTTTTACGGTACTATACTCGAAAAAACTGTGGGAGAGACTGATTCCTCATCTAAAGACTTCCTTTAATCGCATTGCTGAGTCTGGTGTGCCTCTGAAAGACACCCTTAGAACGATTGTTGTGGTAATCTACAACCCTGGGAAGGATCCCTCCCAGAATTCAAGCTATTGCCCCATTTCTTTGTTAAATGTGGATGTCAAATCCTAGCAGTCAGATTGTCTCTCCTGATATGTGGCATCATTCACTCGGATCAGGCAGGTTTTGTGATGGTGCGGGAGGCCACGGATAACATCGCCAAAGCGATTAATCTAATCCATAAAGCTAAGTTAGATGGCCCACCATTAATGCTGCTGTCGACGGACGCAGAAAAAGCATTCTGCAGAGTTAATTCGACATTCATGGAGGAGACCTTGACCCATATTGGCCTAGGGGACAAGATGCAGCGGTGGGTGTTGTCCCTGTACTCAGAGCTGTCGGCTAGGGTGCATCCTGTCTGATCCTTCTGACATTAAATACGGTACCCGTCAGGGTTGTTCCCATTATCCAATAATTTTCATATTAACTCTTGAGCCACTGTTGAGATGTATAAGGGCAAACTCGGATATAGCGGGGTGAAGGTGAAGCCTACAATGCACAAAATTGCCGTCGACGCAATGACTTTTTATTCTTTGTAACAAACCCTGAGATTTCCCTCCCTAATCTTCTGGACCGGGAGATTTACACCACCCTTTAAAATTTCAAGATTAACCAGTCTAAGTCAGAGGCCCTAAATATGAATCCATCTCCCCAACTTTGGATCAACTGAAAGTCTCATTTGGGTTTACATGGTCTGCATGAGCTTTAGATTACCTGGGCCTGCAAATTACAGCTGAAGCTCAAGCGCTTTATAAATGTAACTTTTCGACTCTTTTAAATTCGATCCGTGCTGACTGTGATAGATGGGCGAAATTGACTTTTACATGGATGGGTAGATGTCAGCTTTTTAAAATGACTGTTCTTCCTAGAATTTTAGTTTCAACAAAATTTTATTGTGACAGAAGAAAAATAGATGCTTACAAACAATTGTTAATCAATGCAATGTGAAAAAAAAAATAGGAAATAAATCAGAAAAGACAAATAAAACAAATGAAGCGGCCCCCTTGCAGGGGGGTTCAGGTTCATATAGCAAAGCGTTGCTAAGTAGTTTATAATTTGGTACGAGAAGAGAGAGTAATACATAAAAATTAAGATAAAAAAAAAAAGAGAAGGAAGTATCTTGAGTAGCGGGGAAGCGGCATTCTCGTAGCAGTTCAACAGAGGTTAGTTTTTTTTTTTTCGGCGGGGGGGTAATTCTATGAGATGGTGTGTGGGTATCTATGGGTTGTTCATTGATCTGGTTATCAAGGTGCTTCACTTTCTTTATAGAGCTTAGTGTTATTGTGTGTTTTACGTTGATAGTGACATTACTCTGTGAAGGTCGTGGTCTTCGTTTTTGGTTATCCAGGGTTCCTATATAGCCCTGAAGAGGTCCATGGTGTCATTTCTGGTTGCCTCTATTTTCTCGAAGAGCATCATGGAATGGATATGGCGCTTTAATTGCTCTAGTGATAGCAAATCCATGTTGCATTGTTTGGCTATGTGTTTTTTTGTGGCTATGGTTATGTAGGTGAGTAGCCGATATGCTTTGTTACTCACATTAGGTGGTTTGTCCCCAAACAGTAGTGCTGGTGGAGTGAGTGTGAGTTTGTCATCTAGAGTGAAGTCGATTAACTTTATGACGTCATTCCAAAGGGATTTTACGATGGGGCATGTCCACCATGTGTGGAGTGTGTCCCCTACTGTGTCACAGCCTCTGAAGCATCTGTCAGGCTTGGAGCTGTAT
Organism: Allobates femoralis; assembly: GCA_033576535.1. Lineage (NCBI taxonomy): Eukaryota > Metazoa > Chordata > Amphibia > Anura > Aromobatidae > Allobates > Allobates femoralis. The sequence continues at coordinate 394,807,884 of JARQOC010000005.1, forward strand.
ATGTTGTGTAGGAAGCTGGGGACACGGTGCGTCCTGCGGAGAAACTTAAACGACGTTTCCGTTAGTGATACCTGATGGCTTCCCTTCATAATGCTTTCGTGACATCTGTACCATTTTTCTGGTGTGAGCGTGATTCCCAGGTCTAGTTCCCATTGCTCCATAGCTTTTAGCTTACGACTGTCCTTTGGGTGGTTAAGCGTGGTGTATATTTGAGATATTGATCCTTTTCCCAGGGGGTCATGCATGCATTTGAGTTCAAATGCTGTCACTTTTGGGTGTGTTATTGTTTTGAGTATGGAATGTATGAAGTGGTATATTTGCTCTAGTCTCAAGGTTTCTGTGGGTGGGATTTTATATCTCGTAATCAGGAGACCCCAGGTTGAAACATTGGGTTGTTAAATAGCTCCAATAGTGGTGACGGGTGAGATTGGAGGGAGTATTGGAATCTTATGGATCTCCATAGCTGTAGAGTATGGAGGGTGTATGGTGAGTACGTGTTTAAGTTTTTTGGTAGAGTCCCAGTGGCCCAGAGGAGACCTCTCAGGGTGTATGGGGCTAGTTGTGAGTTCTCTATGCGGATCCATAGGGGAGTGTTCTGCTCTACCTGTATTGTTGCCATTTGCGCCATTTGCGCTGCCCTGTAGTAGTGTATGAAGTTTGGCAGCGATACACCTCCTTTTGCTTTGTGTTTATGTAAAGTCTGCATGGATATGCGTGGTCTCTTATGAGTCCATATGAATCTATTGATTTGGGAGTGGATCGTTTTGAATATGGACTTTGGTATTGGTATTGGTAGTGAGCGGAAGAGATATAGGAATTGGGGTAGTGTGACCATCTTTATCGTGTGAACGCTCCCTAAAAAGGAGAGAGTTGGGGTTGACCATTTGTTTAGATTCTGTTCTAGTTTTTGCAATATGGGGCTGTAGTTATATTTGTATAGGGTGTTTTTATGTGATGTTAGGTTGGTTCAGAGATAGGGAATGTAGTGCTCTTTGTGTGTAAACGTAAGTTAGATAGAATTCGGTTTCGGTCATTGGCTGGGGTGTTAATAAAATTATTTCTGATTTATCCACGTTTACTTTCAGTCCTGAAATCTCCTCGAATTGTTTGAGGATGGCTATCAAGTTTGGAAGCGATATGTGAGGGTTCGTTAGGGTCAGTAGTAGGTCGTCTGCGAAGAGGCTTACGTTATAGGTGTGGTTCCCTATTTTTGGGCCTGTGATATCTGGATGGGATCGTATCTTTTGGGCTAGGGGTTCCATGATCATAGCGAATAAGGCTGGTGATAGGGGGCATCACTGCCTCGTGCCTCTTTTTATGAGTATTGGTTTCGGGGAGGTGGATGGGAGTTTTAGGTATGCAATCAGGTTGTTGTAGAGGAGTTTAAGGGCGTTTATCAATGGTTGAGGTAGCCCCAATCTGTTCAGAACTTGGAATAGGTATGGCCATGCAACTGAGTCAAAGGCTTTTTCTATGTCTATAGCCAGGACGGTTAGGGGTGAGTTGGATTTGTTGGCATTGTGTATTATATTGAGGTTCCTACGTATGTTGTCTGGTGCTCATCTCGAAGGTATGAAACCCACTTGGTCTTTGTGTATAAGGTTAGGGAGGCAGGTATTTATTCTGTTGGTTAGTATGGCCGTGAAGATTTTAAGATCTATATTTAATAGGGAGATGGGCCTGTAGTTCTTGATGAGTAGTGGGTCTTTTTTTGGTTTTGGAATTACAGCAATATGTGCGGTGTAAAATTCTTGGGGCATGGTTTGTCCTGAGAGTAAGTTGTTGCAATATGCGCGTATGTGGTTCGTTAGTGTGTCCTGGAATTTTTTGTAGTATAATGCAGTCAGTCCATCCGGGCCTGGTGCGTTACCTGCTTTTAGTTGTTTGATGGTGGTCAGTATTAGTGATGAGCGAGTACTAAAATGCTCAGGTGCTCGAAGCTCAGGCCGAGCAGCCCGAGATACTCGTGTACTCGGCCCGAGTACCGAGCCCAATGTTATCCTATGGGAGACCCGAGTATTTTAATGAAATGACTGCCGGCAGCATGTAGAAACCCTAAAAATGTCACAAAAGTCTCAGAAGAGTGCTCAAATGACATGGCAACACCATGGGGAAGACCCCTGGAAGCATTTCTCAGCTCAAAAGGTCACAGCTGTGAACAATCTTGTCCGAGTTTCACGCCAATTTTACGGAGTCACCAGAAAACCTTCCAAAATGACACCAAAATGAAAATTCAGGGTGGAAATGTTAAGGGCACATACCCAATAGTGAGATACAGCTGGTGTATGTTACTTTTTGTGATTACATGAAAGATTTTACGTGAAAACATTGTGCGGCACTCCGATGACCATGAGAAGAGACGTACATGAAGCCCTGTCTTGACATAATGTGCCCATTTTGAGGAACTGGGTCTATTGTAGTATTTTCCTTTGCCAGGGCAGTCCAAAATTGGGAGGTTCACCAATGCCCCTGGATAGAGACGTGCATGAGGGCCTGTAAACCTGAAATGGGTGTATTGTAGTATAGCCCTTTGGCAGGGCAGCCAAAAATTGGGAGGCTCCACATTGTTCCAGGATAGAGACGTGCAGGAGGGCCTGTAAACCTGAAGTGGGCGTATTGTAGTATAGCCCTTTGGCAGGGCAGCCAAAAATTGGGAGGCTCCACATTGTCCCAGGATAGAGACGTGCAGGAGGGCCTGTAAACCTGAAGTGGTGTATTGTAGTATAGCCCTTTGGCAGGGCAGCCAAAAATTGGGAGGCTCCACATTGTCCCAGGATAGAGACGTGCAGGAGGGCCTGTAAACCTGAAGTGGGCGTATTGTAGTATAGCCCTTTGGCAGGGCAGCCAAAAATTGGGAGGCTCCACATTGTCCCAGGATAGAGACGTGCAGGAGGGCTTGTAAACCTGAAGTGGGTGTATTGTAGTATAGCCCTTTGGCAGGGCAGCCAAAAATTGGGAGGCTCCACATTGTCCCAGGATAGAGACGTGCAGGAGGGCCTGTAAACCTGAAGTGGGTGTATTGTAGTATAGCCCTTTGGCAGGGCAGCCAAAAATTGGGAGGCTCCACATTGTCCCAGGATAGAGACGTGCAGGAGGGCCTGTAAACCTGAAGTGGGTGTATTGTAGTATAGCCCTTTGGCAGGGCAGCCAAAAATTGGGAGGTTCAACAATGACCCATGCATACAGACATGCAGTAGGGCCTGTAAACCTGAAGTGGGTGTATTGTAGTATAGCCCTTTGGCAGGGCAGCCAAAAATTGGGAGGCTCCACATTGTACCTGGATAGAGACGTGCATGAGGGCCTCAAAACATTTTCCCATTGAAAAGGAGCGGGTCTCCTGTCGTTGTAATGCCCATTCTAAAAGAATGGGCGAAAAAATTTACCACTGTGGGTATACCTCAAACAACAGCCTAACTATTGTAACGGTCATCATGGTGGCTCATGAGGAGAAGGAGGAGCTGTCCAGCGATTAGCCAAAGTCCAGAAGTGTGTACCCATGGGTGAGTGGAGGTACATGGCAAATTCACATAACAAAATTTAAATTCAGTTGTCATTTGTTGGTGGTGTGGTGAAGTCTGGCCCAATCCAACCCTTGTTCATCTTGATCAGAGTCAGCCTGTCAGCATTTTCAGTTGACAGGCGGGTGCGTTTATCAGTAATGATTCCACCTGCGGCACTGAAAACACGCTCTGACAATACACTAGCGGCAGGGCAGGCCAGGACTTCCAAGGCGTAGAGAGCCAATTCATGCCACGTGTCCAGCTTGGAGACCCAATAATTGAAAGCCACAGAGGAATCTCGCAGTACAGTTGTTCGATCTGCAAGGTACTCCTTTAGCATTTGGCCAAACTTAGCATTTCTTGTGGCACTACCCCGCACCTCAGGGGCTGTGGTACGTGAGGGGCTGAGAAAACTGTCCCACATCGTAAAGATGTTCCTCTACCTCTGGCGGATTGGACTTGTGCCCCTCTCGGCCGTACGCCTTGGTTGTCCACCGATTCCTGACCTATGCCGCTAGCGTTTTGTGAGGGGAATGATTTGCCTACTTCCGTGACTATGGCCTTCTGGAACTGCTGCATTTTGGCTGAGCTCTCCGCCTCAGGAATGAGAGACATAAAGTTCTCCTTGTAGCATGGGTCTAACAGTGTTGCCAACCAGTACTGATTGTCGGCCAAGATGTTCTGAACGCGAGGGTCACGAGCCAGGCAGCTTACCATAAAGTCAGCCATGTGCGCCAGACTCTTAACAGCCATCACTTCAGTATCCAGACCAACACGATGACTGAACATGCTGTCCTCCTCCTCCTCATCTCCCCTGTCCTCTGGCCAGCCACGCTGAATCGAGGGTATGACTGGTGTGCATGTCATATCCTCAATTTGGCCAGAGAGTTGCTCCATATCTTCATCCTCCTCCTCTCGTCTGAGTCCTCCCTGCACGTTGTGATGAGATGAGGCTGGCCTGTGTGTTTTCACCCACACCCACTACTGTTTCTTGCTCCAAGTCATCTCGCTCGGCCTGCAATGCATCCTCTTTGTTTTTCAGCAGAGACCGTTTTAGAAGGCACAGTAGTGGTATGGTCACGCTAATAATGGCGTCATCGCCGCTCACCATCTTGATGGAGTCCTCAAAGTTTTGGAGGACGGTACATAGGTCGACATCCATCTCCACTCCTCAGGTGTTATGTGTGGAGTTTGACCCATTTCCCGACGGCTTAGGTGATGCAGGTAGTCCACAACTGGCCTCTTCTGCTCACATATCCTGACCAACATGTGCAGAGTTGAATTTCAACGCGTGGGGACATCACACACCAGTCTGTGGGCCGGAAGACGCAACGGCGCTGAAAGCCGGCAAGGCCGGCTGAAGCAGCAGGTGACTTGCGAAAATGTGCAGACAGACGGCGAACTTTTACCAGCAGTTCAGACAGCTCTGGGTATGACTTTCCAAACCTCTGAACCACCAGGTTGAGCACATGGGCAACGCATGGAACATGCGTCAGCTGGCCTCGCCTCAAAGCTGCCACCAGGTTCCGGCCATTGTCACACACGACCTTTCCTGGCTTTAGGTTCAGAGGTGTAAGCCAGTGATCTGCCGGCTGTTTCAGAGCTGTCCACACCTCTTCTGTATTGTGGGGTTTGTCACCTATGCAGACTAGCTTCAGCACAGCCTGTTGCCGCTTTGCAGAGGCAGTGCTGCAGTGCTTCCAGCTTGGGACTGGTGTGGAGGGTACAGTGGATGAGGATGCGCAGGAGGAGGAGGCTGAGGAGCATGACATTCCGGAGCTGTAAAGTGTCGGTGAAACCCTGACAGAGGTAGGGCCTGCTATCCTTGGTGTGGGAAGGACGTGTTCCGTCCCTCGCTCAGACTGGGTCCCAGCCTCCACAATATTAATCCAGTGTGCCGTCAAGGAGATGTAGCGGCCTTGCCCACAAGCACTTGTCCACGTGTCTGTGGTTAGGTGGACTTTGGCTGAAACAGCGTTGTTCAGGGCACGTGTGATGCTGTTGGACACGTGGATATGCAATGTGGGGACGGCACATCTGGAGAAATAGTGGCGGCTGGGGACCGAGTAACGTGGGACAGCAGCCGCCATCAGGTCGCGGAATGCTTCCGTCTCCACCAGCCGGAAAGGCAACATTTCTAGCGCTATGAGTCGCGAAATGTGATAATTCAGGACTGTGGCATGTGAGGCGTTGGCAGCGTATTTGTGCCTGCGTTCAAATGTTTGCTGAATGGATAATTGAACGCTGCGCTGGGACAAGGACGTGCTTGATGCTGGTGTTATTTGTGCGTGGGCAACTTCAGGTGCAGGGCCGGAGGCTTGTTCGCGGCCAGCATGGACAGGGGATTGGCTCGCACGCACAACACGTGAAGACGTAGCAGTGACATCAGCAAGCACCGCTCCTCGACTCTGTTGTACTTCCCCCAAAGTCGGGTGCTTGGCTGACATGCGCCTGATCATGCTGGTGGTGGTCAGGCTGCTAGTTTTCGTACCCCTGCTGATACTGGCATGGCAGGTGTTGCAAATGGCCTTTTTAGAGTCTTCTGGAGCCAACTTAAAAAACTCCCAGACTCGGGAAGACCGAACATTTGCACAGGCACCTTGAGTCGTGTTGGTGTTCCGGGGAATGGTTGGCTGCATTCTGCCTGCGGACACGACCCTGCTTCGTACTGCCTGTTGTGATGCTACGCCTCCCTCCCCCTGTGCACTGCTGGCCTCGCTCTGCATATCCTCCTGCCATGTTGGGTCAGCTACTGGATCATCCACCACGTCGTCTTCCTCTTCCGCACCCTGATCCTCCTCCTGACTTCCTGACAATTGTGTCTCATCATCGTCCACCCCTTGTTGAGACACGTTGCCAACGTTCCGTTCGTGAGAACGTGGCTGCTCAAATATTTAGGCATCTGTACATACCATCTCCTCATCACCCACTTCAAGAGGAGCTGGCGACAGGCCAGATTCTGCGAATGGATACGTGAACAGCTCTTCCGAGTGTCCTAGTGTGGGATCAGTAATGTCCGTGGACGTGTACTCGTCCTGGTGGTAGGAAGGAGGATCAGGTTGGGAAATGTGCGGTGCAGTATCACGGCTACTGACACTTGACCGTGTGGAAGACAGGGTGTTTGTGGAGGTGCCCATCTGACTTGAAGCATTATCCGCTATCCAAGTAACAACCTGTTGACACTGGTCTTGGTTCAAGAGCGGTGTACTGCTGCAGGGCCCCAAGAATTTGGGACAGGACGTGCGAGCGAGGAGATGTGCCCCTTTGTTGTTGCGAAATTAGTGCTTGCACACAACCTCGGCCTCTGCCTGCACCACCATCACGTCCACTTCCTTGTTCCTTGCCAACGCCCTTGCCAACGCCCTTGCGCATTTTGCCTGTATACAGCGACAACTGTCTGGTGACTGTTGAGGTCACAGGAGATTAGGATTTTAGTCCCTAACCTGTATCAAGGTAGTAAGTACACCAGTCTGGTGACTGTAATGGTCACAGGAGATTAGGATTTTAGTCCCTAACCTGTATCAAGGTAGTAACTATTAATATAACTTTACTCAAACTCTAAACACACTCACCAATATTGTAGTACACCGACTGCACTGATGCCTTTGTACAGACTATTGTTAGTTCAAGAGAGAACATGTCCAGGCATGTCAAGACATGAAAGCTCTTAACATGAGAGCTGCTGGCCTGTCATCTGCTCTGCATTCAATGTCTAACCGTGTTCATTCTCAGATTGAGACCTTACAAAGCATTCTCCTCTGTCCTCTCCTGCTTCTAAGCTGTAACATAATAAAATAATACAGTAATATCTAATAATCATGGATTATTTGGTAAATATAGACCCCACACTTTTATACCACAGGCTGAACAGATCTGAATTCAAGATTTTTGAATTGACACTGAAATAGTTATATATTTTTAAATATGATCCCATTGTGATCCCAACTTGAATTTTGGTTCAGATGTGGCTAGGACCATAGCACGCACATGTGCATTTTTGGAAATTTTTTAATTACCGTATTTTTCCTTTTATAAGACGCACTTTTTTTCCTCCAAGTTTTGGAGGAAAGTGGGGGTGCGTCTTATAAAAGGAATATAACATTCTATCATCCTCAGTTTGCTGGGGAGGGGGAGACAGCAGTGAAGTGGGGACAGAAGTGGCAGGGAATGGTCCCTGCTGAAGAATCCGGGTGGTAGGAGCACCACGTGTCCCCGCCTCATTAACTACTTAGATATTCACTTCACTTGCTCCCAGTCTCCACCCACCTCTCTGCACTGAAGACAGCATGAGAGGTGAGAGCACGGGGAGCAAAGAAAGCTGCTTAGCCTGCACACATGGTCTCTCCCCAGCTTCTTGCAGTGGCTGGGGATATTGTGTGCTGGAGAAAGTGAGAATGCAGGTGTCGGGGTGCAGCTGCAGCAAGTGAAGGAGCACTGAGCTTTGTGCTTTGTGCTGCCATGGAGACAGGGGCAGAGCAGATCGGCACCTTATCACAGGCACCTTATCACAGGCACCTTTCACAGGCTACCTTATCACAGGTACCTTGTCACAGTGTCCTGGCCTCACTCCCTCTGCTCTCTGTAATGTGTCGTCCTGCTGAGCCCTGCCCTGTGCAGAAATCCAGGAAGGTCGGTCAGGTCTGCAGTTCAGGAGCTTCATCTATTAGAGAGGGTGCACCTGCATCAAACACCAGTGTACGCTCTGTACTTACGCTGATTCTGGTGAGCTGTCACACAGACAGACTCACCAGCGATCAATTGACCAGTGACATCATGGAAACGATTTAAATATCGTTTCCACGATGTCCTGCTCCCGCTGCCAGCCTGCTGGAAGCGGGAGCAGCCTGGTCTCCAAGGTACACTGCGGGTAACTAGGCAGCGCGCGCTGCCTAGATACCCGACGTGTACCTTAGTTACCAGCCTCCTCTGCTCACACGGTGAGCGGAGAGAGGCTGGTAACTAAGGTACACGTCGGGTATCTAGGCAGCGCGCGCTGCCTAGTTACCCGCAGTGTACCTTGGATACCAGCTCCCAGCGCTTGTGACAGGCGCTGGGAGCTGGAATATCGCTAGTCCCGGTGTCACACGCAGCGATGCTGCGTGTCCACCGGCGACAATCGCCAGGTTTCAGAGCTGGTTCTGAAACCTGGCGATCATCAACCAGCGATTTATCGCTGGTTGATGCAGTATGTCACACGCGTCAATATCGCTGCAACGTCACGTGCAGTCGATATCGTGCAGGCGATATTGACGCGTGTGACACCCCCTTTAGAGCAGGGCTGGAGCCTGCATAACACCAGTGTACAGCTCCTGTATCTACATCCTGCATCTATAGGTCAAGCTCTGTAGTGGTGACTTGTAATTAGGAGACAGAGGCTGGAGCATCGTATTTCAGCACAGTGTTCAGATCCCCTCCCTGGCCCTCCCTCTTTACAGTAAATTACATTAGAACTTTATATGCAGACTGGCCACAAAGTAGGACACATTAAAGTGAGTGCACATGGATGTGTAACATAACCACTAATAAATAAAGTTAACACAACAATACTGTGCTTAACTAGAACTCCAAGCATGCTATAGGATCTACAGTACATGCTGGGAGTTATAGTTCTTAAAGGGATTGCTACTACATGAATAAATCCCTTCTCATTCACCTTGTTGGCCCTTGTAAAAGTAATAAAGACCATACTAAGGCTGTGTGCTCATGGTCGGGAGGAGCTGCATGTTGGACGCGGCTCCTCCGGACCTGAGTGAAGCCACTCCCCGGGGGGCCGCAGCCGTCCTGTACTCACCATGTGCAGCGGGTGCAGGGCGGCTTCTCCCTGCAGTCACCCGATGGAAGCCGCTTCCGACTCCGCAGTATGAAATAAACATGCGGAGGGGGAACCGGCAACCCGCACCGCAGCTGTCAGATCACTGCGGGCGGGTTAAGCATAGTGAGGATGGGATTTCTACATATCCCATCCACTATGCTTGTACTGTACTACGCAGCATTTTGGACACAGCAGCAAGACGCTGTGTCCAAAACGCTGCGTATACTGATCGTGTGCACGCACCCTTCCCCCCATGCTGCAGCAGTTCCAACATTGTCAGAAGTTGCATATTCATGTCCCATTAATATGAGACTCAGCCCTCCGACAAATCAGTGCTGGCGTCTGTCTCCCCGCCATCAGACACTGGAGCAGAAGTCATTGGTGTTGCTCACATGCTGCACCTGCATCCTAAGGAAACAGACACCAGCGCTGACTGGTCGCAGGGCCTGAGTGTCATATCAGTCATTTTTTGCTACAAATATTTTTTTCCCTATTTTCCACCTCTAAAATCTGAGTGCGTCTTATAATCCGGAGCGTCTTATAAAGCGAAAAATACGGTACATTTTTTTTTTTTTTTTAAATACGTTTTAAAATTTTGCATTTGCATTCACATGGGTAAAATATTAACAAAGATACTCTTGTGACATATCTGGTGAAAGCATGGACGGTTATGAGTAGAATGGTGTTTATTTTGTTTCTCTATCTTATATGCAGCCTGAGTTATGAGGAGAAATGTAAAGGCAGGTAACACCAAAATTTGCACTTTTTCCGAACTTTGAAAGTCAATTAAAAACAAAAAAAATTCTAGAATTTTTTTTCCACATTTTGCATTCTCTGACACACTATTATCAAATAACAAAATCTCAAAAGAATTAAAAATATAGAGGTAAAAATCATTGGTTCACTTGACATGGAATGACCCAAAGGGAACATGTCAGATCGTTTATGCCCCCTAAGCTATCACTATCTGTACCTTCAGATTCATATTCCTTACTTGGGTCATTCCATGTCAAGTGAACCAATGATTATTACCTCTATATTTTTAATTCTTTTGAGATTTTGTTATTTGATAATAGCATGTCAGACAATGCAAAATGTGAAGAGAAAAATTTAAAAAAAAATTTTTTTTTTTTTTAAATGATTTTCAAAGTTCGGAAAAAGTGTGAATTTCGCTGTTTCCTGCCTTTACGTTTCTCCTCATAACTAAGGCTAGGAATAAGATAGAGAGACAAAATAAACACCATTCTACTCAGAACTATACAAGCTTTCACCAGATATGTCAAAAGAGGATCTTTGTTAATATTTTACCCATGTGATCGCAAGCGCAAAACTTTAAAACGTATTTCCGAAAAATCGGCGCGCTTTAAATATTTCAAAAACTGCCCATGTGTCTGCTTTGCTCTTAGCCACATCTGTACCAAATTTCAAGTTGGGATCGCAATGGGATCATATTTTAACATATTTTACTATTAATAGCGTCAATGGGTCATTCCATATCAAGTGATCTAAATATGAATATTTTTTTTTACCTGACGTCTTTAGATTTTTTTTTTTTTTTTTCCTTTATGAAGTACTACTTTAGTTAATTACAAATTAAAAGTTTGGAATTTTTTCTTGATCAGTTAATTTTTTACAGATTTTTAAAGTTTAAAAAAAGGGTGAATTTTGGCCTGGTACGACTTTAAATTTTTTTATCTCGGGCTAGAAATAAGATAGAGAAACAAAATAAACACCATTCTACTCAGAACTGTCCAGGCTTTCACCAGATATGTCACAAGAGTATATTTGTTAATTTTAATTTTTTACCTATGCGAATGCAAACGCAACATTTTGAAACGCATTTCCGAAAAAAACAATATTAATAAAAATTTTCCAAAACTGCCCATGTGTCTTTTATGCTCTTAGCCACATCTGTACCAAATTTCAAGTTGGGATCGTGATGGGATCATATTTTAAAATATTTAACTATGGTTAATCTCATTTTTATTAAATTTTGAAAAAACATATGAAAGACATACATTCAATCTTTTAACAAAATCTTGAGACATATAAAATATACAAAAAGAGAATTCACAAAGTTATTAGTAACTTTAAGATAAGCTGCAAATTTACTTTTGCGCTTATCTCTGGTGCAATATATACTACAATCTAAATATAATTCCAAACACTCAAGTATACAACCTTTCTCAGGGTTTTGAGATGTTCTGATGTCAAGGGGACAAGCAGCCCCAGCAGAATGATTTTTATTACTTGGCCCCTTCTAACAGGTTGACCACGTAAGTGGGTCATTACCCGTTGAGGCCTAGTTGGAATAGTCTAGCGACTGGTGTACCGGAAAGGAAGGCCGAAATATTAATGATCTACTCACAGCTCAGAGTTTTCGATACCTGTCTAATGTTCACTAGAATTCTGAAGGTATAGGCGTAGAAAGGAAATACTTAGACTGAATGTATCAGATGGGAAGAAAAGAGAGATAGAAAAGAAGAGAGAGAGAGAAGAGAAACAAAAACCATTAGAAAAAGTTATACTGGGAAAGAAAAGCCACGTAAGAAAAAAAGGAGGGGGGGGGGGGGGGACGGGTGAGGTATGGGAAGGAGAAAGGGTACTCATCCCACTGGCTCCCCATCAGCCAGAGGTCGAGCCATATTATCTGTGCTGGAAAAGATACTCCTAAATTCTGCAGAGTCGTGAAAAAGAATCCATTCAACCCAAATCCCTAAGAATTTGTTCCGAGATCCCGATGCATCAGCTGCGAGCTCCTCCATTCGATATGTGTCCATCAATTCTTTGAACCAATCAAGTAGAGATGGAGCCCGGCTTGATTTCCAGAACCTCGGGATCACAGCACGAGCAGCCGAGATGCAAAAGCTTAGAATATCCCTCTTCTGTAGCCCAATAGGACCTGGAAAAATGGATAACATTGCCGATTCTGGGCAGCATTCGGCTTGTTTACCTGTTATCCGGGCGTATGCATTGAAAACCTCAGACCAGAACCGCCGGATTTCCCCACAACTCCACCAAATGTGTATCATTGTACCCTTCTCTTCCCACAGCGCCAGCAGGTATCAGGGGTTCCAGGGAACATGTTCCGGAGTGTCGTCGGGCACAAGTACCATCTAGTGAGCAGCTTATAGCTTCTTTCTTGTGCAGAACAAGCGCTAGCTAGTGAGTGAGTAAATATAAAGCATTTCTGCCAATTAGCTTCTGAAATGCTACACCCCAATTCCCTCTCCCAAGCACGTTGGAAGTAAAGGGTGCCCTGCTCTCTCATGGACCCTAAGGCCTGGTATAGAAATGATATTTTGCGCCTCGGTGGAGCCTCCAGTTGGAATAACCTCTCCAATACGTTGGGCGTCAATCTTACCCTGCAAGAGTGGTCAGCTGAATATAATTATGCTCTGTATTGGAGAAATTCGAATCACTTAAGAGGTCTCGTAGGTTCTTTGAGTTGTAGCTCTGCCATCGGGGGCAAACCACCACTGGACAGAGTCTGTCCTACTCGGGTGTCATCCACAATCCGCCAACATAAAAATCTCTGCCTGTCAAATCCGGGTGGGAAAGATGGGTTGGAAAAAAGGGGAGTCAAAGGGCTAAGTCTGTCGTTTAAGCGGAGGGTTTTCGTCACTAGGTGCCATACCTTCAAGGTGTTTCTGGTCATGTCTGTCAAAGGTACTAGGTCTGTGGAGTCTTTAGGGGAAATCCAAAGCAGGTGTTTCAGCGGAATCCCCAAACCCTCTTGCTCCACCCCTACCCATTTCTTGGAGGACGCATGATAATGCCAATCTAGAGCTCTAACAAGAGAGGAAGCCTCAAAGTACGCTCGTATGTTGGGTAGTCCAACCCCTCCTCTGGTCTCGGGCAAGGATAGGATATTCATTCGCAATCTGGACCTGTTGCCCCCCCAGACAAATCTAAGGATCATAGATTGCATTTTGGAGAGGAAACCTCTATCCAATAGAACAGGAACTGTCTGAAAAGTATATAAGAGTCGGGGCAAGACATCCATCTTGACTACGTTTATTCTCCCGAACCAGGATAGCTTTAATTGTCTATAGGAGGTAAATGCCGATTCCGCGTTAGTCAAAAGGGGTTGATAATTTAAATTGAATATTTGTTTAAGATCTTTTGGTATAAGGACTCCCAAGTACTTAATGGCTTCTACTTTCCATTTAAATGGGAACTGTTTAGATAGATGAGAAACCAATTCTCCAGGCAAAGAAATATTGAGTGCCTCGGTTTTGGAGCAATTCACTTTAAAGTTGCTCAATTGTCCGAACCGTTCAAACTCCATTAAGACCGAAGGGATGGAGACCAGGGGCTGGGAGATGTAAAGTAGCAGGTCATCTGCAAATAAGGCTAATTTGTGATGACTCTGTCCCAGCTTGACCCCATGGATGCATTCATTGGACCTAAGTGCAAAATATTTAACTATTATAGTGTCAATTCAAAAGTCACCAAGAACACAATCAGTCATTTTTTCACAATTGCCCGTCAATAGTTTGAATTTGATATAAAGAAACATAGTCTTGTAACATCTCAAATGAAAGCTGTCACCGTTCTGAGTAAAATGACGCCTCTCCCACTTCATTATCTTATTTGTAGCCTGAGATAAAAAAATGTAAAGTCGTACCAGGCCAAAATTCACCCTTTTTTTTAAACTTTAAAAATCTGTAAAAAATTAACTGATGAAGAAAAAAATTCCAAACTTTTAATTTGTAATTAACTAAAGTAGTACTTCATAAAGGAAAAAAAAAAAAAAAATCTTAAGACGTCAGGTAAAAAAAAATATTCATATTTAGATCACTTGATATGGAATGACCCATTGACGCTCTTACTAGTAAAATATGTTAAAATATGATCCCATTGCGATCCCAACTTGAAATTTGGTACAGATGTGGCTAAGAGCACAGCAGACACATGGGCAGTTTTTGAAATATTTAAAGCGCGCCGATTTTTCGGAAATGCGTTTTAAAGTTTTGCGCTTGCGATCACATGGGTAAAATATTAACAAATATCCTCTTGTGACATATCTGATGAAAGCCTGGACAGTTCTGAGTAAATTGGTGTTTATTTTGTTTCTCTATCTTATTTCTAGCCCGAGATATGATAGAAAATGTAAAGCCATACCAGGCCAAAATTCGCACTTTTTTAAAACTTTAAAAATCTGCAAAAAATTAACAGATAAAGAAAAAAATTCAAAACTTTTTTTTTGTAATTAGATAAAGTTGTTCTTCAGATAGAAATTTTTTTTTTAAAAATCTGAGGACGTCAGGGAAAAAAAATATTCATTTTTGGATCACTTGACATGGAATGACCCACTTATCTATCTCTGTCTTAGCTAATAGTGTAATGTTAAAGTTGAAAAAAGCAGAAATAAACCAACATTTTCTTACATAAATTAGCCACAGACATGAGCAGCTAGGAGCAGAAGCCATGCTGATAGAGGTGTAGGTAAACAGAACCTCAGATGAGTAGCAGCAGGAAACTCTCACAGGGATTGTAGGAAAATGTTAGAATCTGAGAGTCCTCATTGGTTGATACCTTTTAATGGCTAACTAAAAAGATGGTAAGCAAAGCAAGCTTTCGAGATACTATGGCCTCTCTTAATAAGAGTTTTTTATGTACATCTCCCCCTCTCACCTGAGCATCAATTTTCTCTATACCATAAAATGTCAAATTATGTAGATCACCATTGTGTTTCTCCACAAAATGTTTACATGCACCTGAGTATCCTGAATTTTTATTTTTGATATTAGTAATATGTTCTGCTATCCATTTTTTAAATTTTCTTATTGTACATCCAATATACTTTATTTCACATTTTTTACAGTATATACAGTAAACTACAAAATTCGTATTGCAGTTAATACATTTTTTAATATCAGTATTTGTGTCAATGTTTTGCGTTTGTAAAGTGTATTGGCATACATTACATTTAGAGCATGAGCATTTATAAAAGCCCTTACAATTTAGCAATGTCTTTCTGTTTTTCTGTGGCACATATAAACTCAGTGAAAGAATCGCTCCTAGTGATTTCCCTTCTCGGGACAAAAGTGTTTTAAGATATTGGTCGTGATATAAATCGGGATATATTTCTGTATGATTTATTTTATGTCATAAAACTGACAGCTATATGGGGTATTGAAAACAACATTGTTGTTAGATTTTCTAGAGGGGGAAAAGTACCGTATATACTCGCGTATAAGCCGAGTTTTTCAGCCCAAAAATTGGGCTGAAAAGTCCCCCCCTCGGCTTATACGCGAGTCAATACGGCGCCCCACCTCACTGGCACCCCCACCTCCCTTTCTGGGCCCCCCCGCATGCAGCGCTGCACATATACATTACCTGTCTAGCAGCTGTCACCCTCCGGTGGCGGATCGCGGCTCCCGGCTCCGGGCTCCATCTTCCTCACTGACTTCCTGCTTGTCAGGTGACCGGCCGGCGTCGCGATGACGTCATCGCGCTGAGCCCCGGTCACAAAGCAGGAAGACAGCGAGGAAGATGGAGCCCGGAGCCGGGAGCCGCGATCCGCCATCGGAGGGTGACAGCTGCTAGACAGGTAATGTATATGTGCAGCGCTGCATGCGGGGGGGCCCAGAAAGGGAGGTGGGGGCGCCAAATTATGAGGGGGCCCTGCTGGGGCCATGTATACTACCACTGGGGCTATATACTACCACTGGGGCTGTATATATACTACCACTGGGGCTATATACTACCACTGGGGCTATATACTACCACTGGGGCTGTATATATACTACCACTGGGGCTATATACTACCACTGGGGCTATATACTACCACTGGGGCTATATACTACCACTGGGGCTGTATACTACCACTGGGGCTGTATATATACTACCACTGGGGCTATATACTACCACTGGGGCTGTATATATACTACCACTGGGGCTATATACTACCACTGGGGCTATATACTACCACTGGGGCTGTACACTACCACTGGGGCTATATACTACCACTGGGGCTGTATATATACTACCACTGGGGCTATATACTACCACTGGGGCTATATACTACCACTGGGGCTGTATATATACTACCACTGGGGCTATATACTACCACTGGGGCTATATACTACCACTGGGGCTGTATACTACCACTGGGGCTGTATATATACTACCACTGGGGCTATATACTACCACTGGGGCTGTATATATACTACCACTGGGGCTATATACTACCACTGGGGCTATATACTACCACTGGGGCTGTATACTACCACTGGGGCTGAATATACCACTGGGGCTGAATATACCACTGGGGCTGCTGTATACTACCACTGGGGCTATATACTACCACTGGGGCTGTATACTACTACTGGGGCTGTATGTATACTACCACTGGGGCTATATACTACCACTGGGGCTATATACTACCACTGGGGCTGTATACTACCACTGGGGCTGTATACTACCACTGGGGCTGTATACTACCACTGGGGCTGAATATACCACTGGGGCTGCTGTATACTACCACTGGGGCTGTATACTACTACTGGGGCTGTATACTACTACTGGGGCTGTATGTATACTACTACTGGGGCTGTATACTACTACTGGGGCTGTATGTATACTACCACTGGGGCTGTATACTACTACTGGGGCTGTATGTATACTACCACTGGGGCTATATACTACCACTGGGGCTATATACTACCACTGGGGCTGTATACTACTACTGGGGCTGTATGTATACTACCACTGGGGCTATATACTACCACTGGGGATGTATACTACCACTGGGGCTGTATACTACTACTGGGGCTGCTGTATACTACCACTGGGGCTGTATACTACCACTGGGGCTGTATATACTACTGGGGCTGCGTGTATACTACCACTGGGGCTGTATATACTACTAGGGCTGCGTGTATACTACCACTGTGGCTGCTGCTGTATACTACCACAGGGGCTGCTGTATATACCTCTGGGGCTGCTGTATACTACCACTGGGGCTGCTGCTGTAAATACCACTGGGGCTGCTGCTGTAACACTGCTGGGGCCTGTATATACCACTGGGGAGGCTGCTGTATACCACACTGCTGGGGGCTGTATACCTGTGCTGGGGTCCACCCTCGGCTTATACACGAGTCAATACATTTTCCCTGTTTTTGGGGGCAAAAGTAGGGGGGTCGGCTTATACACGGGTCGGCTTATACACGAGTATATACGGTACGTAAAACATTTTTATTAAGACAATTGTATTGGATTATAAAATTGGATACAAAATACCCAAAGGGAATGAATTATAGAAATGACACATTGTATTTGTATTGATATATGTGGAGGAATTCATGTAGTGACTTGTGAGTATGCAAATGATGTTCATATGTGATCAATAATTAACAGATGCCTATGTGATCATTGGTTGGTGGATTTGTGTTTTTAAACCTTGTGTTATAGTGATTCTGTATCTCAGTGATTAAAGGGAACCTGTCAGCTGTTTATGTCCCTCCAGCTATCACTATCTGTACCTGCAGCTTCATAATACTATTCTAATCATCCCTGTCTGAGCTCATAGTGTAATGTAAAAGGTGATAAAAAGCATTTATACACTTACATTTCAGTCTACACCTTGGAAGAGAAAATAGTTAAATCACTATTAACTTGCATGACTAAAGGACCTGTGTGATGTAATGATCACGTGACCATAGTGGGTGGAGCTAAGCGAGCAAACTCATATGTTATAAGGACTTAGCTCCGCCTATTGTAGTCACATAGTTATGACATCACATCAGGTCTCCCAACATGTTCTAACATAAGGCTGAAATGTTAGCTATTAACTTGCCAAACAGTCTCCGTCCTCCAAGCTGGAGACTGACTGCCTCATTACATAAGGAAATGTAAGAGTATAAATGCTTTTCTTTCACCTTTCACATTACACTATGAGCTCAGACAGGGATGATTAGACTGGTATTATAAAGCTGGAGGAACAGACAGTGATAGCTGGGGAGGCATAAACTAGCTGACAGGTTCCCTCCCTTTAAGGGCTTTTGCCTGAAACATGTTGAGACAATAATCCAACCACTATGATATTTTAATCTTATTTAATAAAGATGAAGATTTGAATCAATATGGGACTCACCACTATATCCTTTTTATGAGAAGCTTCTGAGTCAAAGCTATGGCTGGAGACCTGCACCAATAAGGCGGATTCAAGAACCACCAGGTAGGCCCATTATTTTGGGCATAGGGGGCTTGTTTGAGAGACCATGTATCTATTTAAACTATTTTTTTAAATCCATGGTTCTGACACTAAAATCTTATGTTAGTGACTCCACCTTTCTAATGGAACATCTTGAGCACATAGACATACCATCTGGGACACTATTGGTAGCCCTTGATGTGGAGGCTCTCTAAACGTCTATATCACATGAACATGGGGTCAATTCTGTGGGGTATTTTCTGAACAAAAACCATACCAGAAATAGATTACATGACTATTTTATTCTGGACCTCCTAAAAATGGTACTTGAGAAAAACTATTTTGTTTTTGATAGGGTCTACTATAATCAGGCCTCGGGGACTGCGATGGGCGCGAGATGTACGCCTTCATATGCAAACATTTTTCTTGGGTGGTGGGAGGAGACCTTGGTTTATCAACATGAGTGCTTTGACAAATTTGTGCTGCAATGGTTCCGCTTCATTGATGATATTATCTTCCTTTGGACAGGAACAGAGGCTGATTCTCAGCAATTCATCAACTCATTGAACCAAAACCCATGGAACATCAGGTTGACCTCTGAGATTTCTGCTCAATATGTCAACTTTCTGGACTTGAGATTGACCCTTGATAACGGTAAGGTTAAATCCACACTTGTCCGTAAAAAGACAGCCACTAATAGCATGTTGCATTATGAAAGTTATCATTCTTTACACCTACGTCGAAGCATTCCTAAAGGACGGTTTTTGCGGGTACGCCGCAATTGTACAGATGACAAAGATTTTGAGATCTGACAGATCGCTTTATTGCTCGAGGTTATCCACGAAAGGTGGTGTCAGCTGCATACCAATATTCGAAGTCCATTAATAGAGAATCAGCTCTAAAAGCTAGAGTGAGAGATTATGGGATGTTCTTCAATATTACAATTCCCTTCAACAATCAGTGGAGTGACATCAGACCTATATTGGATAGAAATTGGGATATACTTACTAGGGACGAACATCTAAAACCTTTCCTTTCCTGCAGACCAAAATTAACTACCAAAAGAGCCCCTAATTTGAAAGATTGTGTCTCAAGAAGTCATTTTATGAGACCTACACAAAATACAGGAAGAGGTATTAGATTAAAAGGGACATTTGCATGTGGGAACTGCAATGTTTGTCCGTATATGATAGCATCTGAATTCGTATCTCTTCCTCAGAACCAAACTCCGATCAAAAGAAGGGCCTACTTCAATTGCAGAACCCGCAATTTAGTTTATGGAATAATATGTCCATGTCAAAAAAATCTACGTTGGACAAACAACACAGGAGTTGCGACTTAGGATTCAGCAACATGTATCTAGCATTAATACATCGAGGAGGGACTATACAGAAGGCAATGCCCTTACCTCGATTGCAAAGCATTTTTTACAAACCCATAACAGCAATCCAAGTAACATCAGAGTTATTGGATTACAGGGAATCAAGCCGTCTATACAAGGGGGAGATACTACGGCAGAGCTTTTGAGATTGGATTTACAACTTGAAATGCCTCACCCCAGGGGGGGCTTAATGAGGAACTGTTATATGCAGGATTTTACAAACAGACATAGTGGATTATTGACTGTCTTCTGCTTTGTTTACTTTTAGGTGATTACATCGAAATCCAATGATCTAATTCAGCTTTCTTCTTTTTTCATTTGGTGCATTGTCTCATTCCCCATGTGAGAGTAAAGATTTTTGAACATCTTCTTGTGATTCATGACTGAATCCATGATCAAATTTGTGGCTTACTCCTCATCGCCCCATTGGAGGGTGGTTTAAAACCAAAAGTATTTTGATAACCTATAACAAACCATGCCTTGGGAACGAGTGTGGAGGGGGCTCAAGATGCATGTATACGTCATTTGGACCGTTTGGGGATTGAGCATATTTGATTATGGCACATTCAATACTCACAGTTTGGATTCATGAGTAGAGGAGGATGATCAGAAGTCACCTAGTGGATTCAAATTTTGTATTCATGACTAAGAGAAATGGACCTCAGGAACCTTGAATATCTACATGAACAGCATCATGAGTCCCGCACAGACTTGACCAATTATCTGTATAGCACAGTGTGCCCTGGATTATCAATGTACAGTCATGGCCAAACGTTTTGAGAATGATACAAATATTAATTTTAACAAAGTTTACTGCTTCAGTTTTTCTAATGGCAATTTGCATATACTCCAGAATGTCATAAAGAGTGATCAGCTTAACAGCAATTACTTGCTAAGTCAATATTTGCTTAGAAAATGAACTTTAACCCCCAAAACACATTTCAACATCATTGCAGTCCAGCCTTAAAAGGAGCAGCTAGCATCGTTTTAGTGATTGTTCCATTAACACAGGTGTGGGTGCTGATGAGGACAGGGCTGGAGAAGTCAGTCATGATTAAGTAAGAATGACACCACTGGACACTTTAAAAGGAGGCTGGTGCTTGGTATCATTGTTTCTCTTCAGTTAACCATGGTTATCTCTAAAGAAACACGTGCAGCCATCATTGCCCTGCACAAAAATGGCCTAACAGAGAAGAGTATCGCAGCTAGAAAGATTGCACCTCAGTCAACAATCTATCGCATCATCAAGAACTTCAAGGAGAGAGCTTCCATTGTTGTAAAAAGACTCCAGGGCCCTCAAGAAAGACCAGCAAGCGCCAGGACCGTATCTTAAAACTGTTTCAGCTGCGGGATCGGACTACCAGCAGTGCCGAGCTTGCTCAGGAATGACAGCAGGCTGGTGTGAGTGCTTCTGCACGCACTGTGAGGTGGAGACTTTTTGAGCAAAGCCTGGATTCAAGGAGGGCAGCAAAGAAGCCACTTCTCTCCAGAAAAAGCATCAGGGACCGACTGATATTCTGCAAAAGGTACAGGGAATGGACTGCTGAGGACTGGGGTAAAGTCATTTTCTCTGATGAATCCCCTTTTCAATTGTTTGGGACATCTGGAAAACAGCTTATTCGGAGAAGAAGAGGTGAGCGCTACCACCAGTCTTGTCTCATGCCAACTGTAAAGCATCCTGAAACCATTCATGTGTGGGATTGCTTCTCAGCCAAGGGAATCGGCTCACTCACAGTCTTGCCTAAAAGCACAGCCATGAATAAAGAATGGTACCAGAATGTCCTCCAAGAGCAACTTCTCCCAACTGTCCAAGAGCAGTTTGGCGCCCAACAATGCCTTTTCCAGCATGATGGAGCACCTTGCCATAAAGCAAAGGAGATAACTAAATGGCTCAGGGAACAAAACATAGAGATTTTGAGTCCATGGCCTGAAACTCCCCAGATCTTAATCCCATTGAGAACTTGTGGTCAATCATCAAGAGACGGGTGGACAAACAAAAGCCAACAAATTCTGCCAACATGCAAGCATTGATTATGCAAGAATGGACTGCTATCAGTCAGGATTTGGTCCAGAAGTTGATTGAGAGCATGCCAGGGAGAATTGCAGAGGTCCTGAAGAAGAAGGGTCAACACTGCAAATATTCACTTGCTGCATTAACTCATTGTAACTGTCAATATAACCTTTTGGCTTGTAGGACAAAGTACCGTGGGTCTGCGCTGCCACTTCAATTAATGGAGATAAAAACCAGCCACACGGGAATGTCTGGATTAAACAGGATTCTTCTTTATTAGTCCAACATGTTTCGGAGTTATCTCCCAACTCCTTCCTCAGGGAATGTTTTTATCTCCATTAATTGAAGTGGCAGCGCGGACCCACGGTACTTTGTCCTACAAGCTGATTGAACCACGGTGATCTGTGGAAGTACGGTCCTGCAGCAAACCACTCATTACCAGTTGTGGGTTTTCACAACTGCATCAGGTGAGCAGCTCCCTTTTTACACATATTTCAGCCTTATAAAAGAAGGTATTACCCTATGTGCGCATTCTTGAATTGCTTTTAAATATAACCTTTTGGTACTCATAATATGATTGCAATTATATTTCTGTATGTGATATAAACATCAGACAAACACAAATAAAAACCAGAGGGCAGCAGATCATGTGAAAATATAATTTTGGTGTCATTCTCAAAACCTTTGGCCATGACTGTATAACTACGGTTTTGTACGATAATGAAATCTACTTATGGTTATCATATAAATGTTGTATGCTAATTGAATATTTATGTAAGTATTGTTTGACAACACAATAAACTTGAATAAGCATATCAAATGTTATGGACCTATTTCGATATTGGTCACTTTCTCTTCCCCTCTCCTTTTTGATATCAAGTATAATAAACTATTTATGAGATTTTGAAACATATTTTTTTTTAATTTTTATTTTTTCTAATTTTTCTATATAATTAATTTTCTTTCGTAACTGTTTTCAGCTTTGTAGCTGTCTGTGATATTTCTTTTTTAACAAAATTCCCCATTTGTATAATTTATCCACTCGAAGTTTTTTTTTGTTTGTTTGTTTTTTTTTCCTTCATTTATTTGAACCTTACTTATACTTCAAACAGGAACCTGCGGAGAAATGATGGCCTATAGGTCCATCGTTTGTCCTAACAATTGTATAAACCAATATCATTATATTTCTATTTTAGATTATTGAATCATGATATCTCAGCTGAGACTATATACTATATGATCATTGCATTATGATTTTATTGCTAATTGACAAAATTTTGGGGAAATTTTATTGGAATTATTGGTCTAACTACTGGGTCTGGGAACTTGCTCTCAACCTTATGGAGAGAGCGAAGTAGGTGAGGAGATTGTAAGCCACTTCCCTCCTCTCAGATATATGCATATATGCAAATTTGCACTTCACTAAGGAAGTTGAGAAACTCCCGTGCCACATTTAAGCAGCTTCCTCAAAGTCATAATCGCTTTCCAACAAGCTTTTAATATAACTAAGGGATTTGTGCCAGATCAGAACCCCAAACTACAGACGCTGCGTTTTGGGGTACCTGCCCCTCATCAGTGTAGTGTGTGGGATATTCTGATCTGGCAGAGTGAGTGGGCTAAGACAAGGTCTGGGAACTTGCTCTCAACCTTATGGAGAGAGCGAAGTAGGTGAGGAGATTGTAAGCCACTTCCCTCCTCTCAGATATATGCATATATGCAAATTTGCACTTCACTAAGGAAGTTGAGAAACTCCCGTGCCACATTTAAGCAGCTTCCTCAAAGTCATAATCGCTTTCCAACAAGCTTTTAATATAACTAAGGGATTTGTGCCAGATCAGAACCCCAAACTACAGACGCTGCGTTTCGGGGTACCTGCCCCTCATCAGTGTAGTGTGTGGGATATTCTGATCTGGCAGAGTGATTACACACACTTTCCTGCACAATTACACACTCTCCTCCGCACCAGGAACGGGACCATGTCGCGTTCCTGGTGCGGAGGAGAGTGTGTGATTTGTGCGCGGGCATCCGCCTGCGTACAAATCACATATTGCAGTGAATGGGAGCACACGGTCATGCGCAGACATGCACAGCACCGTGCGTTCTCATTCTAAACATAGGGGCTGCGTTCAGCTTGCGGATCTCCTCCGCAGGACGCTGCAGAGGGTCCGCAAGTCTGAAGCCAGCCTAAGAGGACTTAAAAAGTGACCATTCCCCTCCTCCTTCTACCCATGGGCTTTATAGCTATTTTACATCTATTCCATGGTGAATTTACTACAGAGGAGATTAGCTCTTGTGTTCAATTTCCTTAAACTGAATACAGTAGATGGTAGAGGTCCACTTAAATATTGAAATATTAATATATTTTTATCCCCCATGCCCCTGGTGTATTTATATATACCTGCATATATCCTTGCAGCTATATACTTTCATCATTCTCATTAGGCTCACAAATATTTCTCCCCCTCTCTGATTGGCTTATTTTCAAATATTAAGTATATGCTTATATTAATCCATCCAAATAGTTGGCAGAGGTATACTCATAAACTCTTGTCCTTCACTCTCCTCATAATGTTACCAAATATGCGAACCAAGCATTTGGTTTGTGCCCTTATATAAAAATGCACAGACTGTGTTTTTGCTCCGCAATCTGGAGCAACACGACCGTGAAACGCATGTGCAGTAGAACATGCGCTTACGCGCAGGTGCAGCGAGCCATCTTACTGCTCAATGAGTGAAGCTGCGTAAACCTCCTGCGCGTGCGCATTGTACATTGTACTATCTGACCACAACCTCCCCCGTCGTCACTTACGCCGACGTCACCCTCACACAGACGCTGGACATGGCGGCTGCAACCAGCACATTAGATAGAAGCAGGTGAACTCTATTATTAATATGATTGTTACACTATAAAAACCCCTGCCAGACAATACAGGGTGCTCCCTAATGAAGTCATCAGAAGATGCGGAAACGCGTAGGGTGATCGCCTCCCTGCCCTGCACAGCTTATACTAGCTACAGGTTAAGTCTCCATTACTTGTTTTGGGCTGGATTCTCAGTGTGGTTTCATTGTAACCAGAAAGGGCACAATTGAGGTCAGTACTGGCACAAAGGTGCACTTTACTTAGGAGGTATCTAGCCTTTTGGATTTGTTTTATCCATTCATTAGGATGACACTTTCCTGCATTGTACCAATATATATGTTATGGTTTAACTAATTACTTGGTATAAGGTTTATTCATGATACACTGTAATTGGGCAGGGAATTTGTGGTATCTAAGCCTTGTATGACATTTTAATTGATTTTAAATGTATGCACTTTGTGTTGTCTGTCTGGTTTACATAATAAAGTTGTGAAATTTATTACTATATGGTGATCACCCTTATTTACTTGTCAGCTTTTTTCTTGTTTAAATATGGTAAATTTGTGACCGGTGTGGCAGATCCCAATTTATTTGTGGTGCCTCTGATTTTTATTAGGAATAAGGCGGATTATACTACAAATGAGGACACGGTGAGGCACTTTTCTCTTTATTTACCATTATGGAATGACTTTTTGTTGCCCCATGTACCATATATCTATGAGAGATTGAGGATACAATAATCCGCTGGCAGAAATAATTTCACAAGTCTATACGTGATTTTTCTACATTGTTTTATATTTCTACAAACCCTGCTAAAGGATATACCTTCCTCCATTGAGTCACGGCAGGAAAAACTGCGAGATGTATTTGATGAATCAGTGAACAACATCAATGCAGGCCTGAATGGGTTAATGCACAAGTTGGAGAAAATTTCTCATCAAGAACTGAGAACATGGTGGGACTGTAACACCCTGAACACTTATGTGCAAAAAATGATAATACCAAGAGGACTCAGAATAAAAAAGGTACCCACGTATATTTTCTCTAACACATTTCTCAATGAATGGAATGAAATTCTGTCGCAATGTTCTATTAGCCTCATGAGATTGATTATCTCTGAAGAGGAAAAAGGTTGGAGCAGATTAATCTGGACATTGCACAAATCAAGACCTCTCTTGAGGGATTTGATAAAGTCAAGGAATATGAACTGCTGCATAATAAAGTGAAGGAGAATCTAGATAAAATTGAGGACAGCATTATGACTATAAAAAAGATAGAGTTTACGAGTGGAAAAGGAATAAAAAACCTGTTCCACCTAAACCGGATCCAAAAAATCCTAAGTATAAATTGGATCCAAAATCCATCTTGAAAAATAATGCAGAAGACAGAATTTTCGCTAAGGAATGTAACCTTTTCTTCTGAAGATTGTTTCTTAGATACTAATATAGAGGACTTTCCTCAATTGAGGAAACAGGAGGAGGAGGAAATCTAGATCCTCCAAGTTCCAATACAAGGGGGAAGAAAAAATAGATAACCTAAGGTCGAGTGTTATTGTCCTTACCCCTATAATACTTTCGGAACACGAGATCAATGTATTAAATAATGGAATTAATTTTGTTCCCAATCAAAATTTTTATTTATATCAAACAATTATGGATGTAAATAAACTAGCCAGATTTCTCACGGTAAAAAAACATTTTTACAGTGATCAAAATGTTCCGGAAGAGGAGATAGGGGATGAAGGAAATTCATACAATGTGTCACAGTTAATGTTTGATGAACAATGTTTACGGTTGGATTTGGAAAATTTGGAGGGGAATTCTGATAATATGGATTTGATATGTGTAAAATCTGGTGAATTCAATATCGCTAAACCTGCTTTTTATCCTAAAGAATCAAGGGTTGAATGTGACTCCACCTTCCAAACATTGGTTGCGAAAGACCTGAAGGAATTATTAAGAAACAACAAAACAAAGATGTAGATGAGTGGTGACAATTTAACCCTTGAGGAGAGAAAAGCTGTTCCTAGTCTTTCAAAAAAAGATGATTTAATAATCAAAAAATCTGATAAAGCAGGATGTATTGTAGTTATGGATAAAAAGTATTATGAAAAATGAATATATGACATCTTGGATAATAATGACACATATAAAAAGATCCAATCAAATCCTACAGAATCTTTTACTAGAATTCTGAACCAATTGTTGGAAGATGGGGAAAAAATTGGAGTTTTCTCCAAAAAAATGAGGGACAATATTATACCAAGTAATCCTATTACACCAATCTTTCATGGATTACCAAAAACCCATAAAGCTGAGTTCCCTATACCACTGCGCCCCATTATTTCCAGTATCTCGTCGCTAAATGAAAATCTGAGCAGATGGGTGGATTTTCACCTACAGCCTTTGATCCCCAGAACTCCAGGATATTTGAAAGACACCTTATCAGTAATAGATTATATGAAACAAACTAAATGGTCTGAAAAACCTAAATTTTTATCTTGTGGTGTCATAAATATGTTTTCTTCTATCCCTCATGAATTGGCAGTTTCGGCTGTTTTCTATCAATTGCAGAAGTATAGTGGACATACAGATGAAACGAAGGAAATACTTGTCCGCAGTATTGAAAATTTGTTAAAATATAATTTCTTCATGTTTAATAAGGAATATTATATGCAAATTGAGGGCTACCCGATGGGCTCATGCTTTTCACCTTACTTGGCTATACTTTTTGCGTCCTGGTGGGAAGAGAATGCAAACTTTTCTGAAAAAAACCCATTCAAAAAGGATATAGATCTATTTCTAAGATATTTGGATGATGTGTTAATAGTGTGGGTAGGAGAACTGGAGAGAGTCCCACTTTTTATTAAATACATTAACACAAACAATATTCATCTAAAATTCACACATACTGAGCCACAAGATGAAGTTAGCTTTTTAGATCTACATCTAATGGGAAATCGGGAGACAGATTAATTACTGGAACTATAGAAAACCGATTAGTGGGAATACGACCTTAAGAGCAGACAGCTGCCTTCCAGGATATACCATCAATTCTATACCATATGGAGAGATTAATAGAATCTATAGGAATTGTTCAAACGAAATATGGTTTAAAGAACAAAGTGAGAAAAACGAGACTCTTTGAAAGGGGCTATAAGAAAAAACAGGTAGATATAGCCCTAAAAAAG
Source organism: Allobates femoralis (assembly GCA_033576535.1). Lineage (NCBI taxonomy): Eukaryota > Metazoa > Chordata > Amphibia > Anura > Aromobatidae > Allobates > Allobates femoralis. The sequence goes on from JARQOC010000005.1 coordinate 394,835,801, forward strand.
TGATTGAAAAAACACTATGAATAATAAAAGGAGTATGGAATCAAGGGATACTATGGGATTCGGAAAATCTAACAACAATGTCGTTTTAGTACCCCACATAGCTGTCAGTTTTATGGCATAAAAAAATATCATACAGAAATATATCCCGATTTATATCAGGACCAACATCTTAATAAAATACTCAGTAAAGGATTAACTTGTGTTCCAAGAAGGGGGAAATCACTAGGAGCGATTCTTTCACTGAGTTTATATGTGCCACAGAAAATCAAAAACACATGGCTAAATTGTAAGGGCTTTTATAAATGCTCATGCTCTAAATGTAATGTATGCCAATACACTTTACAAAACGCAAACAATTGACACAAATACTGATATTAAGAAATGTATTAACTGCAATAAGAACTATGTAGTTTACTGTATATACTGTAAAAAATGTGAAATAAAGAATATTGGATGTACAATAAGAAATTTAAAAAGCGGATAGCAGAACATATTACTAATATCAAAAATAAAAATTCAGGATACTCAGATGCATGTAAACATTTTGTGGACAAACACAATGGTGATCTACATAATTTTACATTTTATGCTATAGAGAAAATTGATATTCAGGTGAGAGGGGGAGAATGTACATAAAAAACTCTTATTAAGAGAATTGTATTGGATTATAAAATCGGATACAAAATACCCAAAGGGAATGTATTACAGATTATAGAAATGACACTTTGTATTTTATTGATTTATGTGGAGGAATTCATGCAGTGACTTGTGATTATGCAAATGATCTTCATATGTGATCAATTGTTAACAGATGCCTATGTGATCATTGGTTGGTGGATTTGTGTTTTTAAATCTTGTGTTTATAGTGATTCTGTATCTCAGTGACTAAGGGCAATAATCCAACCACTGCGATATTTTAATCTTGTTTAATAAAGGTGGAGATTTTAATCAATATGGGACTTGCCACTATATCTTTTATATATGGTATATATACATATATATGTGTGTTTCTCCAGAAATTGTATCATTAAGCCTGAGAGGCCATAGTGTCTCGAAGGCTTGCTAAGCTTGCCATGCTTTCAGTTAGCCATTAAAAGTTATCAACCACTGAGGACTCTCAGATTCTCATATTTTTGTATTTACTGTCTAACACGGTATAAACATTTATTACCTTATCAAAATGGACGATACCAGAATGTACTGAATCTTTATGGATTTAAAGACACTTCTGAAGAAACGTGCACAATTGGACAGTGACATGTTTTTACTATCCAAATGCAAGAAGGAAAATCTGATTCCCAAAGGACTGTGGATTACAAATCATGTCTGCATACTTATTAATACTTATTATGCACGAAACATTTGTCACAAGACCTCTGAGAGACTAAGGAACCACCTTTTGCATGTCTTTTACAGCATCAAAAGTAACATCTAGGGGGCATTGGAAACACTGTAAAAGCAGAGAAATTCAGTCTAACCAGAGTAGACTGATTTAATAAGAGAAATTAAAAGGATTGACACTGGTATACCAGTCCTGATGATACTCAAGAAAGACGCAGCATCCAGAGTCTTTCAGAGAGATCATAATCATTTATTCAAGGGTACAGTTTTTATATCATTTTCAAGGTCCTTAATACGTAACAAAAGGTAATACGTGGCAATATGTTACAGAAATGAAATATGCTCCACAATCAGTGTAAAATCATCCAATGACGTTACTAATCTAATCTATATAATAAACAATACTAAATTAATTAGTGTGACTAACAGTAGGGGTGTATGGCAGGCGTCCACCTGTCTATGGTTCTACTGACATTAGGACCATTTGTATGATAAAGACAAGGACGAAGACTTTGTTATCATTCTTCTAACCTTCAACTACAGTCATATGAAAAAGTTTGGGCACCCCTCTTAATCTTACTCATTTTTTTTGTTTAAAATTGTTTTTTTGCAACAGCTATTTCAGTGTGATATACAGTCATATGAAAAAGTTTGGGCACCCCTCTTAATCTTACTCATTTTTTTTTGTTTAAAATTGGGTTTTTGCAACAGCTATTTCAGTGTGATAACTAATGGACACAGTAATATTTCAGGATTGAAATGAGGTTTATTGTACTAACCAAAAATGTGAAATATGCATTATTTCAAAGTGTGACAGGTGCAAAAGTATGGGCACCCTTCTGATTTTCATGATTTGAATACTCCTAACTACTATTTTTGACTTACTGAAGCACTAAATTGGTTTGGTAACCTCATTGAGCTTTGTACTTCATAGCCCGGTGTATCCAATCATGAGAAAAGCTATTTCAGGTGTCCACTTGCAAGTTGTTCTCCTATTTGCATCTTCTCTGAGGAGTGGCTTCGTGGCATCATGGGCTCCTCAAAACAGCTCTCAAATTATCTTAAGAAAAAGATTGTTCAACATAGTTGTTCAGGGGAAGGATACAAAACGTTGTCTCAGAGATTTAACCTGTCAGTTTCCACTGTGGGGAACATAGTAAGGAAATGGAAGACCACAGGGACAGTTCTTGTAAAGGCCAGAAGTGGCAGGCCAACAAAAATATCAGAAAGGCAGAGAAGAAGAATGTGAGAACAGTCAAGAACAATCCACAGACCACCTCCAAAGACCTGCAGCATCATCTTGCTGCAGATGGTGTCACTGTGCATCGGTCAACAATACAGCGCACACTGCGCAAGGAGAAGCTGTATGGGAGAGTGATGCGAAAGAAGCCGTTTCTGCATGCACGCCACAAACAGAGTTGCCTGAGGTATGCAAAAGCACATTTGGACAAGCCAGTTTCAATTTGGAAGAAGGTCCTGTGGATTGATGAAACAAAGATTGAGTTGTTTGATCATATAACAAGGCGTTATGCATGGCGCCACAAAAACACAGCATTCCAAGAAACACATTTGCTACCCAGTGTCAAATTTGGGGCAAGGAAAGGCTATATCGAAGGCACCACTTAGTTAGGCTGGTATCTGCCACACTGGTCAAAAATAATCGCATTAAATAGAAGAAAAGAGCTGACCAGTATAAATGGGCGATCACCACATATCATTAAATCACAAATCTTTATTACAAATCACCATACACAAAACAATTAAGTGCAGTTTGCTTAAAAACAATTAAAAGAGCCCCATACAAGGCCACATATATATACTGAAACTCTACCCACTTAAGCATGTAAGCAATAATTATAAAGAATTCCACAGTAAATCATACCCCTGTAAGAGAAACACAATCAATTATCCTCATTCAAAGTTCCCTATGGGGATTTCTCATGCAAAGTTCAAATTTGGGGCAGGGTCCATCATGCTTTGGGGCTGTGTGGCCAATGACGGCACCGGGAATCTTGTTAAAGTTGAGGGTCACATGGATTCCACTCAGTATCAGCAGATTCTTGAGAATAATGTTCAAGAATCAGTGTCAAAGTTGAAGTTACGCCGGGGATGGATCTTTCAGCAAGACAATGATCCAAAACACCGCTCCAAATCTACTCAGGCATTCATGCAGAGGAACAATTACAATGTTCTGGAATGGCCTTCCCAGTCCCCAGACCTGAATTTCATTGAACATCTGTGGGATGTTTTGAAGCGGGCTGTCCATGCTGGGTGACCATCAAACTTAACTGAACTTGAATTGTTTTGTAAAGAGTAGTGATGAGCGAATACTAAAATGCTCGGGTGCTCGAAGCTCGGGCCGAGCATCCCGAGATACTCGTGTACTCGGCCCGAGTACCGAGCCCAATGTTATCCTATGGGAGACCCGAGTATTTTTATGAAATGACTGCCGGCAGCATGTAGAAACCCTAAAAATGTCACAAAAGTCTCAGAAGAGTGCTCAAATGACATGGCAACACCATAGGGAAGACCCCTGGAAGCATTTCTCACTCATAAGTCACAGCTGTGAACAATCTTGTCCGAGTTTCACGCCAATTTTACGGAGTCACCAGAAAACCTTCCAAAATGACACCAAAATGAATATTCAGGGTGGAAATGTTAAGGGCACATACCCAATAGTGAGATACAGCTGGTGTATGTTACTTTTTGTGATTACATGAAAGATTTTACGTGAAAACATTGTGCGGCACTCCGATGTCCCTGAGAAGAGACGTACATGAAGCCCTGTCTTGACATATTGTGCCCATTTTGAGGAACTGGGTCTATTCTAGTATTTTCCTTTGCCAGGGTAGTCTAAAATTGGGAGGTTCACCAAGGCCCCTGGATAGAGACTTGCATCATGAGGGCCTGTAAACCTGAAGTGCCCATTGTAAGGAAGTGGGTGTATTGGAGTATAGCCCTTTGGCAGGGCAGCCAAAAATTGGGAGGCTCCACATTGTCCCTGGATTGAGACGTGCAGTAGGGCCTGTAGACCTGAAGTGGGTGTATTGTAGTATAGCCCTTTGGCAGGGCAGCCAAAAATTGGGAGGCTCCACATTGTCCCATGATAGAGACGTGCAGGAGGGCCTGTAAACCTGAAGTGGGTGTATTGTAGTATAGCCCTTTTGCAGGGCAGCCAAAAATTGGGAGGCTCCACATTGTCCCATGATAGAGACGTGCAGGAGGGCCTGTAAACCTGAAGTGGGTGTATTGTAGTATAGCCCTTTGGCAGGGCAGCCAAAAAGTGGGACGCTCCACATTGTCCCATGATAGAGACATGCAGTAGGGCCTGTAAACCTGAAGTGGGTGTATTGTAGTATAGCCCTTTGGCAGGGCAGCCAAAAATTGGGAGGTTCAACAATGACCCATGCATACAGACATGCAGTAGGGCCTGTAAACCTCAAGTGGGTGTATTTTAGTATAGCCCTTTGGCAGGGCAGCCAAAAATTGGGAGGCTCCACATTGTCCCTGGATAGAGACGTGCATGAGGGCCTCAAAACATTTTTCCCATTGAAAAGGAGCGGGTCTCATGTCGTTGTAATGCCCATTCTAAAAGAATGGGCGAAAAAATTTACCACTGGGGGTATACATGAAACAACAGCCTAACTATTGTAACGGTCATCATGGTGGCACATGAGGAGAAGGAGGAGCAGCCCAGCGATTAGCCAAAGTCCAGAAGTATGTACCCATGGGTGAGTGGAGGTACATGGCAAATTCACATAACAAAATTTAAATTCAGTTGTCATTTGTTGGTGGTGTGGTGAAGTCTGGCCCAATCCAACTCTTGTTCATCTTGATCAGAGTCAGCCTATCAGCATTTTCAGTTGACAGGCGGGTGCGTTTATCAGTAATAATTCCACCTGCGGCACTGAAAACACGCTCCGACAAAAAGCTAGCGGCAGGGCAGGCCAGGACTTCCAAGGCGTAGAGAGCCAATTCATGCCACGTGTCCAGCTTGGAGACCCAATAATTGTAAGGCACAGAGGAATCTCGCAGTACAGTTGTTCGATCTGCAAGGTACTCCTTCAGCATCTGGCCAAACTTAGCATTTCTTGTGGCACTATCCCGCACCTCAGGGGCTGTGGTACGTGAGGGGCTGAGAAAACTGTCCCACATCGTAAAGACTGTTCCCCTACCTCTGGCGGATTGGACTTGTGCCCCTCTCGGCCGTACACCTTGGTTGTCCACCGATTCCTGACCTATGCCGCTAGCGTTTTGTGAGGGGAATGATTTGCCTACTTCCGTGACTATGGCCTTCTGGAACTGCTGCATTTTGGCTGACCTCTCCGCCTCAGGAGAAAGAGAGACATAAAGTTCTCCTTGTAGCGTGGGTCTAACAGTGTTGCCAACCAGTACTGATTGTCGGCCAAGATGTTCTGAACGCGAGGGTCACGAGCCAGGCAGCTTACCATAAAGTCAGCCATGTGCACCAGACTCTTAACAGCCATCACTTCAGTATCCAGACCAACACGATGACTGAACATGCTGTCCTCCTCCTCCTCCTCCTCATCTCCCCTGTCCTCTGGCCAGCCACGCTGAATCGAGGGTATGACTGGTGTGCATGTCATATCCTCAATTTGGCCAGAGAGTTGCTCCATGTCTTCATCCTCCTCCTCCTCGTCATAGTCCTCCGCTGCACGTTGTGATGAGATGAGGCTCGGCTGTGTGTTATCACCCACACCCACTACTGTTTCTTGCTCCAAGTCATCGCGCTCCGCCTGCAATGCATCCTCTTTGTTTTTCAGCAGAGACCGTTTTAGAAGGCAGAGTAGTAGTATGGTGACGCTAATAATGGCGTCATCGCCGCTCACCATCTTGGTGGTGTCCTCAAAGTTTTTGGAGGACGGTACATAGGTCAGACATCCATCTCCACTCCTCAGGTGTTATGTGTGGAGTTTGACCCATTTCCCGACGGCTTAGGTGATGCAGGTAGTCAACAACTGCCCTCTTCTGCTCACATATCCTGACCAACATGTGCAGAGTTGAATTCCAACGCGTGGGTACATCACACACCAGTCTCTGGGCCAGAAGACGCAAACGGCGCTGAAAGCCGGCAAGGCCGGCTGAAGCAGCAGGTGACTTGCGAAAATGTGCAGACAGACGGCGAACTTTTACCAGCAGTTCAGACAAGTCTGGGTATGACTTTAGAAACCTCTGAACCACCAGGTTGAGCACATGGGCCACGCATGGAACATGCGTCAGCTGGCCTCGCCTCAAAGCTGCCACCACCAGGTTCCGGCCATTGTCACACACGACCTTTCCTGGCTTTAGGTTCAGAGGTGTGAGCCAGTGATCTGCCTGCTGTTTCAGAGCTGTCCACACCTCTTCTGCAATGTGGGGTTTGTCACCTATGCAGACTAGCTTCAGCACAGCCTGTTGCCGCTTCGCAGAGGCAGTGCTGCAGTGCTTCCAGCTTGGGACTGGTGTGGAGGGTACAGTGGATGAGGATGCGCAGGAGGAGGAGAAGGAGGCTGAGGAGCATGACATTCCGGAGCTGTAGTGTCGGTGAAACCCTGACAGAGGTAGGGCCTGCTATCCTTGGTGTGGGAAGGACGTGTTCCGTCCCTCGCTCAGACTGGGTCCCAGCCTCCACAATATTAACCCAGTGTGCCGTCAAGGAGATGTAGCGGCCTTGCCCACAAGCACTTGTCCATGTGTCTGTGGTTAGGTGGACTTTGGCTGAAACAGCGTTGTTCAGGGCACGTGTGATGCTGTTGGACACGTGTTTATGCAATGCGGGGATGGCACATCTGGAGAAATAGTGGCGGCTGAGGACCGAGTAACGTGGGACAGCAGCCGCCATCAGGTCGCGGAATGCTTCCGTCTCCACAAGCCGGAAAGGCAACATTTCTAGCGCTATGAGTCGCGAAATGTGAGAATTTAGGACTGTGGCATGTGGGGCGTTCAAAGCGTATTTGCACCTGCGTTCAAAGGTTTGCTTAATGGATAATTGAACGCTGCGCTGGGACAAGGACGTGCTTGATGGTGGTGTTATTTGTGCGTGGGCAACTTCAGGTGCAGGGCCGGAGGCTTGTTCGCGGCCAGCATGGACAGAGGATTGGCTTGCACGCACAACACGCGAAGATGTAGCAGTGACATCAGCAAGCACCGCTCCTCGACTCTGTTGTACTTCCCACAAAGTCGGGTGCTTGGCTGACATATGCCTGATCATTATATATATACTAGCTGGGAGCCCGATGCACATGCATCGGGATTCTAGAAGGTGGAGTACGGCTCGCAATGGCCGCTTCGCGGCCAATGCTTCGCGCTGCTAAGGCGACTCGCCATGCCCGGGCATAGCGAGTCGCCTTAGAACTGCTCGCAATGGCCGCTTCGCGGCCAATGTTTCGCGCATATCCACATGACCACGCAGTTGCTCGCAATGGCCGCTGCGCGGCCAATGCTTTACGCGTATCCACATGACCACGCCGGGGCAAAAAGCCGATTCGCGATTATATAATAGATATATATATATACAAACAGTTATAATGCACTATGTAAACAAGGTGGAGGATGAAATAGAATGTAATATTATGTTTATAAGATTGTAATTGAATAATGAAAGTTGATGGAAGAGGATGTATAAAAAAAACAGCATTAGCCATATGTGACTGCTGGAGGAAGGTCGCAGGTTGACCGAAACGTCACCAAAACTTGCCTGATGGCCAATAAAGGCTTAAGGGACATCCTGAAAAGAGTGCTGCAGTCTCCATTTTTTCTATAGATATCAATAGATAGATATGGATTATAGAATAATATGTGTTTTTGTTCTGCTTATACAGTGTAAATTAAAGCACCTTTCTGTTACATTTTTCCATGTTAATAAAATGCTACCTTTTATCCAACTTTGTTTTCATTTTATCACAGGTGGAGAGGCGAGTGCACACGGGAAAGAGAGAACACACAGGGGGTAGTGACCATTTCATGCAGTGTTATGTGAATTCTCTATTTATTATATTGATATGTGGATCATATATGATGGCACTTTTTACCATTTTCCTTTTGTGTCTCCCCCATTTCCTCATAGATTGTAGCTTGTGAGCAGGGATCTCACTCTTCATGGTATCTGTTGAATTGTGTTACTCTATATTGTCTCATATTGTTTGAACATATTCCCTCTGAATTGTTAAGCGCTGCAGAGTATATTTGGTGATATCAATTATTATTTGCACAGGGGCTGTCCTTATAATCCATTTACAACTTTGCAGTCAGAATAGAGTAGAAGTGCTCATTCAGTCAGTTTTCTGGAATGCACAGGGCCCAAAGTCATGTGTTGTAATCATGCATTTACCGTATATACTCGTGTATAAGCCGACCCGTGTATAAGCCGACCCCCCTACTTTTGCCCCCAAAACCTGGGAAAACCTATTGACTTGTGTATAAGCCGAGGGTGGACCCCAGCACAGGTATACAGCCCCCAGCAGTGTGGTATACAGGCCCCCCAATGGTAGTATACAGCAGCCTCCCCAGTGGCATATACAGGCCCCAGTAGTATATACAGCAACCCCAGTGGTATACAGCAACCTCCCCAGTGGTATATACAGACCCCACCAGTATATACAGCAGCCCCAGTGGTATACAGGCCCCAGCAGTATATACAGCAGCCCTGAGGGTATACAGCAGCCCCCAGGGGTTATACAGCACCCCCCCAGGGGTATACAGCACCCCCCAGGGGTTATACAGTGGCCCCCAGGGGGTACCCAGCGGCCCCCAGGGGGTATCCAGCGGCCCCCAGGGGGTACCCAGCAGCCCCCTGGGGGTATCCAGCAGCCCCAAATGCTGGCACTCACCCCCCCTCCTTGTAAGGGACCCCCCCCTGCTGCTTATCTTACCATCCTGGTCTTCTGCTCAACGCCGCTCCTCGGTGCTCCGTTCTTCATGCTCCGTCCTCGCTGGCTGCATCCGGGATCTCCGGCCGTCGCACGATGACATCATATGCCTGCGACGGCCGGGAATCCCGGATGTAGCTGGACGGGAGGATGAAGAACGGAGCACCGAGGAGCGGCGCTGTGCAGAAGATCGGAATGGTAAGATAAGCAGCGGGGGGGGGGGAACCTTACAAGGGGGGCGAGTGCCAGCATTTGGGGGTAATTTATTTAGTTATGCACTGCTTCCCCCTGCCGCTGATTGACAGGGGGAAGCAGTGCATATATAATGAGCGGCCCCACGTGATGCGGCCGCTCATACAGCAGCCTCCCCACGCCTCCTCCAGCCTCCACAGCCCCCACCAACCGTAGTGACTCGTGTATAAGTCGAGGGGGAGACTTTTCAGCCCAAATTTTTCGCTGAAAAACTCGGCTTATACACGAGTATATACGGTATTTGTTTTAGGAAGCGAGGAAGAGACATCAATTATTCTTCTGTAGGTGTGATATGGTCTTGCGAGGAGGGGGAGGTGAACAATAAACATACAGGTAAACTTGCGAATTACAAAATGTGATGCTACAATATTAAGAAAACAAATTGTACAATTATACTGGGAACTTTGGGGTTGCTAGAAAGCATTAAATTACAAATAAAATGGTGAAATTTAGTTAAAATGGGTAATTCCTGCTGTCATATTCCCTTTAAAAGGCAAAAAATTAAAGCTAAAGCCAAGAAATAAAAATTCCTTGCCAAACATTTATCAGTCAAACAAAAGTATACATAATTTTCTTCTGATCTGCCAGTCTCAGACATCAGTACAGTTGATAACCCTGACCATTTATGATATTTACCTTTTTCCACATCATTCTGTTTTTATTTATGCTGAAAATATAACTAAGCAATGTAGATAGAGACTAAACATGACTTTATCTAGTGTTACATCTAGACTCACGCAGCCCTCAGCCTCCATAATTATGACTTGTGCCACTTTACAGTGGATTAAATACATTTTAGAGCAATGATTCCTCTTACAAAATATAGGCAGCCACAAACTAGAATATGTATTTTAACAGAGTCTCAGGAAAAGACCAGAGCATTAACATTACCTTTGCTGTGCTTTATGCTGTATCACACCATCGGCTGAGGTGTCTAGTCTTACCTGATGTGTTGGCAAGTCATAAGTGATAGATAAGTGGGCATTTAAATGCAAGATCCGGCTGCACAGGTTTTCTTCATAGACTGTGACCATGTAGACTTAAGGGTCTTTGTAGATGTCATACATACAAATTAGGTAAATATCTTTATTTCAGACTAGTTGCCTATTGTCATGCGCTCGGCCACAGGGCAGGTCTCTGCTAAGCAGGGAGATCGGCGCCCACCATGAAGCTCCAGTAATTCTGCTTACCATGGCCATGGTTCCATGCGGCCATCTGCTTCCTTCTCTGCTAGAAACATGCGTCCACTTGGCAGGTCTCCTGGGAATGCTCTTAGGATGTGTGCGCCGCTCTCTGCACACACTTAAACGAGCAGTTCACTTGTTCCCTGTTAGTACTCTGACTGAGTGCTGAATTGCTCTGTGCATAAAAGGCACCCTTCCCTTATTGTAGGTGCCTGGGCAACACGTTCACTCATTTGGATCGTTGCCTCTTCCCAGGTTGCACTCCTGCAGTGCCCTGCGTTAGTATGTCTGTTGCCTTGCATTATTCTAATACCTCTGTCTACACCGAATACTCTGCTGGCAGTTCCTTATCCTGGATCCCTCTGAACACTCCGGATACTTCTACCAGCTGCATCAGCCTTTCTGGGATTACAGAGCCCCTAGGATCCTCTCCATTGATAAAGCCAGTGTTCCACAGTCTCTCCATATCTACTGTCTGGTCTGTATGGGTTGTGCCTCTGGTCCGGGATTCGTTGCATTTAGGCCTCCTGGTGCTGTAACTGGTGAATCCCTGTACAGGGGTTAGCTCTGATGGTGCTCCACTATGAGTGTAGTGTTGCAATCCAGAGGGTCCTCCCCTCAGGCACCTCTCCCTTTTTGTTAAACTTTCCTCACTAAATATCCTTTGTTTTGTGAAAGTCACTCTCCTGTCTCTTGAGTATCGGGAGACACAGCTGCCACTGCACCATGAGTGGTCTAGTGAGTCCACTCTACATCATCACACACTGTTGGTGTAACACCTATTTTCTTTTAAATTTTGTGGAATAGGTTACAAGTTTGCACATAGCATTTAAAAAATATATCAAAAGCCAACATGATATGATGATCTCTCTCTTGTGTTTATCTGATGTTGTGCAGAATGTCTGGACACCCTTTTACACATAAGATGATTGTGTGTTCTCACCAGCATCAGTGTGTTTGGTTCAGTCTTCAGTAAACTGGATTGCTGTGCATATTGTCTGTCTTTTTTTTAAGTTCTTTTAAGAGCTTCAGGCTTCAAAAATAGTGACCTGACCATTCATCAGGCATCTTGGAAGAGGCCACTATTTTATATATGGAATATTTTAAAAAATATGCAGGTAGCCAAGCTATTCCAAAAGACATCCATGAAGAAGTAAGAGAAGACACTTAAGGTCAAACCCTGGCGGCATTTCCTACAGTGTCTTACTACAAACAATATATAGATACGGACAGTGTGTGCACATTGCCTTAATAGGCATTCCACTTGCAGAAAACCACTGTCCCCAGTTGCACTTTGTTTTAAACTCTGTCCGACATTAAGCATCTGCCAATGCGGCATGTGTCTGTTAGGGTATATTCACACATTGTGTGAAACTGCTTCAGGAAAGGCTCCTTCTTTCTTTGAAGAGTTTTTCATCACTTGAAGCAATTTGGAGAGTTTATTTTATGATGGGTGTTTTGCAGCTTTTTGATCTACAGTTGTGCTCAAAAGATTACATATCCCAGCAGATTTTTTACTTTCTTGGTCTTTTTTCAGAGAATATGAATGATAACACAAATACTTTTTTTCCTCTCATGGTTAGTGGTTGGATGAAGTTATTTATTGTCAAACTACTTTTCTCTTTTTAAATCATAATGACAACCAAAAACATCCAAATGACCCTGATCAAAAGTTCACATACCCCAGCTCTTAATACCGTGTAGTGCCCCTCTCACATCAATGGCAGCTTGAAGTCTTTTGTTGTAGTTGTGGATGATGCTCTTTATTTCTCAGATGGTAAAGCTGGCCATTCTTCTTGGAAGAAAGCCTCCAGTTCCTGTAAATTCCTGGGCTTTCTTGCATGAACTGCGCGCTTGAGTTCTCTTTAAAGTGGCTCAATGATATAGAGGTCAGGGAACTGAGAAAGCCATTCGAGAACCTTCACTTTCTTCTTCTGTAGCCAATGACAGGTTGACTTGGCCTTGTATTATGGATTGCTTTCATGTTGGAACATCCAAGTACGTCCCATGCGCAGCTTCTGGCTGATAAGTGCAAATTAGCCTCCAGTATTTGCTGATAACGTGATGCATTCATCTTTCCTTCAACTTTGACCAAGTCTCCTATGCCTTTGTAGCTCACACATCCCCACATCATCAGCGATCCACCTCTGTGCTTTACAGGAATGGTGTTTCTTTCATCATAGGCCTTGTTGATATCTCTCCAAATGTAACATTTTTGGTTGTGGTCCAAAAGTTTGATTTTGGTCTCATCACTCCAAATTACCTTGTTTCACAAGTTTGGAGGCTTGTCTCTGTGCTGTTTGCCTTATTGTAGATGAGAAACTTTGTGGCATTTGCACAGTAATGGCTTTCTTCTGGCAATTCAACTATCCATCCCATTTTTCTTCAAGTACCTCCTTATTGTGCATCTTGAAACAGCCACACTGCTAGTTTTCAGTGAATCCTGTATTTCAGCTGATGTTAGTTGTAGGTTTTCTTTGCATCCCAAACAATTTTCCTGGCAGTTGTAGTCAAACTTTTTGTTTTTTGTTGGTCTACCTGATTGTTGGTTTTTACAGAGCCCCTGATTTCCCATTTGTTTTTCACAGTTTGAACACTGCTGATTGGCATTGCCAATTCCTTGGATATATTTTTGTATCCCTTTCCTGTTTAAGGCTGTGGTCACAGTTGCCATGCGTTTTTTTAAGTGATTTAACAAAACTCATGCTTTTTTTCATGTCAGCATGAGTTTTGTAAGGTGTGTGATGGCTCCCTGCGTTTTTGGGTGCGTTTTTGAATCTGCACCTAAAAATAGTGCTTGTAGTATTTTTTTGAGCGTTTTGAAAAACGCATGCGTTTTTGTAGAAAACGCATGCGTTTTTATAACATGGGTTCCTATGGGAAACGCATGCAAAAACGCATGTACAGTTAGTACCTTTTAGTGCCATTCAAAAACGCATGCGTTTCCCATAGGAGCCCATGTTAACAAAAACGCATGCGTTTCCGGAAACGCATGCGTTTTTGTTAACATGGGCTCCTATGGGAAACGCATGCGTTTTTGAATGGCACTAAAAGGTACTAACTGTACATGCGTTTTTGCATGCGTTTTCCATAGGAACCCATGTTATAAAAACGCATGCGTTTTCTACAAAAACGCATGCGTTTTCTACAGAAACGCATGCGTTTTTGGATATGCTCCAAAAACGCATGGGACAGTCACACATGCTTTTTGGCTATTAGGGCATGCGTTTTTTAACATGGGGGCCTATGGGTGCGTTTTTTACATGCGTTTTTGAAAACGCAGGTCTCCAAAAATGCATGTGAAAAATGGTACTGTGACCCCAGCCTAATACAGATCAACTATCTTTTCCTGTAGATTCATTGGCAATTCTTTTGCTTTCTCCATGGCTCACAATCCAGAAACGTCAGTGGCTAGATGAAAGATGCAAGAGTCTGTCTGGATCCTAGAAACTCACTCAGCTGTTATGCACACACTGATTACAAGCTGATAACAAAGGATGTTACCTTTATTAGCCATTCAAACCCTTTTGTGTCAACTTCTATGCATATTATCAGGCCAAAATCACTAAGGTATGTGAACTTTTGATCAGGGTCATTTGGATGTTTTTGGTTGTCATTATGATTTAAAAACAGAAAACACAGTAGTTTGACAATAAATGGTTTCACCCAACAACTTACCATGAGTTTTTGTGTTATCACACGTTTTAACATGTTTTTTGTGTTATCAATCATATTCTCTGAAAAAAGGCCAAGAAAGCAAAAAATCTGCTAAGATATGTAAACTTTTGAGCACAACTGTAAGTGTCTAGTTTGGAGTGTTTTCCATCAGGAGATGCTTCGATGAAGAGTCATACACTTTTTTCCCCACTCAGACGTCTTGAAAGCCTGAAGGATATAAAAGACATTCAAAAGCCTGGACATATAAACAGCAAGTAGTTCTACAATAGAAAAGAATAGGAGGAGCCTTTCATGTTATTTTGAGGGTTTTCTTCAATCATTTGGTTTGGAACCTTTACAAGTCAAGCCGGTGAGTGGTCTTACCAGAGAGAGAAGTGAGGAATGAATTATCAACAGTAGTTGGTGAATCCCAGGAACCTCTGAATGGCCTTGGTTCCCTCAGGACGGGGCCACTTAAGCACAGCAAAGACCTTCCCTGGATCCATCTGTCACACTTCCGGGGGAAGGCGCCCTAGAGTGGACCCACTGGGCCGTGGTACCGAACTCCCCTGGGTGAGCTGGTCCTAGTTTAACCAACCCCTATACAGGGATTGTCAGGGGCAAGCCCAGGGGTCTAAATACCACAGCTGCTAGTACCAGGGGGGTGGCTTGTAAGGTTAGCATATGCTACGGCACAGCTAAGGATTCCGGGAGAACAGAGTACAAAGCTAGGAGAGCAAGAAAGGTGCTACAGGGGAAGAACACAACAAGGGTTCCAGGAAACAGAGTACAAGGCTGAAAGAACAGGAATAGCTCTAACAGAGGAGAGTACAAGGAAGGCCTGATCAACAGTCAGCAAGACAGAAGCAAACTGACTTAATAATCAGGCATCTCCCATCAGTGGAGGTGGCCTGATATACCCGGTGGTCAGCTGACAGGAAGGGAACCCGGCGGTGGCTCCGAGACACAGAACGCCTGGATGCTGGATGCCCGGTCGGCAGAGGGGTAGAGGATGCCGATCCAGGAGAGGTGAGCTGGGGAGCGGTGCCAGGGTACCTAACAGTACGCCCTCCCTCACGCCCCCTCCTCCGAAGGCGCACTAAGAACCTCGCCAGAATGCATGGCGCATCAATGTTCTCCCGCGGCTCCCAGGTCCTCTCCTCAGGACCGAAGCCAACCCAGTCAATCAAGAAGAGGGTCTTGCCTCTACTCTTCTTCATGGCAAGGATGTCCCTGACCTCATAGACATTCTCGGAGCTGAGAGGCCGTGGCACGGTGCTGGAGGATGGATGCAAGCGATTAAGCACCACCGGTTTCAACAACGAAACATGAAAGGAATTGGGGATGCGAAGTGAGGCAGGCAGTCTCAACTTGTAGGCAACGTTGTTGATGCGTCCAAGGACTTCAAAAGGACCGATATAACGTGGCCCTAACTTGTAGGACGGCACCTTCAGTCTGACGTATCTTTAAGAAAGCCACACTTTATCGCCCGAGAGATAAGACGGTGCATCTGAGCGTCTTTTATCGGCATGTCTCTTCATCCTGCCGGAGGCTTGTGTAAGGGTGCCTCTGGTCTCACTCCAGATCTTGGTAAAGTCCACAGACAATGCATCGGCCGCCAGGTTGCCGGATGCTGTGGAGAACGGAAGAGGTAAACCAAGATGTTGCCCGAATACTATGACAAAAGGAGATTTAGCTGACGACTCACTAGAGTGATTGTTGTAAGCGAATTCTGCCCAACGAAGGAGACTTGTCCAGTTATCGTGATGAGCATTGGAGAAGTGCCGGAGGTAGGTGGTGAGGACTTGGTTAATGCGCTCCACCTGCCCGTTGGACTGCGGATGATAAGCCGAGGAGAAGTCCAACGTGATGTCCATATGCTTGCAAAGCGCCCTCCAGAACGGGGAAGTGAGCTGAACTCCACTATCGGACACAATGTGACGAGGGAATCCGTGGAGCCGGAAGATCTGTTCGATGAATATCTTGGCTAAAAAGGAGTGGATGGTAGACCGGGTACAGGAATGAAGTGAGCCATTTTAGAGAAGCGATCCACGGCTACCTATATAACGGTACAGCTGGAGGAGCAGGGTAGATCCGTAATGAAGTCCATAGCTATGTGTTGCCAAGGAGCCGATGGGACCGGGAGAGGCAGTAGACGTCTAGCTGGTAACTCTCTGGACACCTTATTTCTAGCACAGGATGGACAGGAAGCAACAAAGTCGTGGACGTCTTGACGGATAGTAGGCTACCAATAGTGATGAGAGATCAAAGAGAGAGTCTTTTTAAGTCCTACGTGACCGGCAATTCTCGACGAGTGTCCCCATTCCAGGACCGCCTTCTTTTGATCCTGTGCTACGAAGGTCTTTCCAGGTGGATGTCCAGCTACACGTATGGGACCACAGTAATTATCTTGGTAGGATCGATGATATGGAAGGTCTCCTCTTCCACATCCGACTGCTGGAAGGACCTTGACAGAGCATCAGTCTTGACGTTTTTACTGCCAAGCCGGAAGTGCAGTTCAAAGTTGAAACGGGTAAAGAACAGGGACCACCGGAACTGCCGGGGGTTGAGCCTCTGGGCGGACTGGAGATAAGCCAGGTTCTTTTGATCCGTGTAGATAATGAACGGATGAACAGCACCCTCGAGGAGGTGTCGCCACTCCTCCAGTGCCAGTTTGATGGCCAGCAATTCACGATCCCCAATAGAGTAGTCACGCTCCAGCGAGATAAAGGCTTTGAAGAAAAACCCGAAGGTGACTAACCAACCTGAATAGGATTTCTGGGAGAGGACAGCCCCCGCTCCTATGGAGGAGGCGTCTACCTCTACGATGTACTGTCTGTTCACCTCTGGTTGGTGCAAGGCAGGAGCCTCAAAGAAGGAGTGCTTTAAGGTGGAGAAGGCGTTCTTGGCCTCTGGGGTCCAGTCGCAGGCATTTGCTCCCTTACAGATGAGAGCCGTGATGGGCTTGATCAAGGACGAGAAGTGGGGAATGAATTGCCGGTAATAATTTGCAAAACCAAGGAACCGCTGAATAGCCTTAGTCCCCACAGGACGGAACGACTTCAGCACGGCAGAGAGCTTCTCAGGATCCATCCGTAATCCGGAGTCAGAGATCATGTATCCGAGAAAGGGCAAAGAGGTCTGCTCAAAGACACATTTCTCCATCTTGGCATACAATCGATTCCTCCTCAGTCGCAGGAGGACTTGCCGCACGTCTCGTCTATGAGAGGACAAATCCGGCGAGAAGATGAGGATATCGTCCAAATATACCACCACACACGTGTACAAGAGATCACGAAAGATGTCATTGACGAACTCCTGAAACACTGTGGGAGTGTTACACAACCCGGACGGCATGACCAAATACTCATAATGGCCATCCCTGGTGTTGAAAGCCGTCTTTCATTCGTCTCCGGCACGTATGCGAACCAGGTTGTATGCTCCTTGGAGGTCTAATTTCGTGAAGATACGAGCCCCTTTGAGCCTGTCAAAGAGCTCTGGAATCAGCAGCAGGGGGCATTTGTTCTTGACGGTGATGGCATTCAAGCCTCTGTAATCTATGCAGGGTTGAAGGGTGCCCTTCTTCTTTTTCACAAAGAAAAAAAACAGCGCAAGCAGGGGGCGTGGATTTTCGAATGAAGCCCCTAGCTAAGCTGTCCGTGATGTACTCAGACATGGCTTGTGACTCGGCTGGAGACAACGGGTAGATTCGACCCTTGGGTGGTGTAGCACCAGGAACCAGATCAATAGGGCAATCATACGGCCTATGAGGCAGGAGGACCTCTGCCTCCGTTTTGTTGAAGACATCCGCGTACTGCCAATAGGCAGTCGGTAAACCAGGGAGACCAGAAGCTGGTTGCGGGGAATCGGGTGGCAGAACAGACTTCAGGCATCTCCCATGGCAGAGAGGGCCCCACCGCAGAACATCTCCTGAGCGCCAGTTCAGGACAGGTTCATGAACCTGAAGCCAGGGAAGCCCGAGGAGCAAGGCATGGGAGAGACCAGGCATGATGTAGAAGGCGATCTATTCACGGTGTAGAGCCCCGATCTGCACCTCCACCTCCTCTGTCACTTTAGTGACAATCTCCTGCAGCGGTCTGCCATCCACGCGAGGCATCACCAGAGGTATTACAGAGATTCCAAGTCGAGTCACCGCCTCTTGCCGAATGAAATTTCCTGCTTCCCAGAATCCACATAGGCTCAGAAAAGCATCTCTGCGGACGTATCACCTGCACGGGCAGGGTGAGGGGTTGAGAGGCATCACTCTCGCCTAGGACGGTCTCTCTTACGCGACCTAGATGGAGGTCTTCTCCTGGTCTTTCAGGACAATACCGGCACCGGACGGATTTCTTCTCCCTGGTGGTTTCACGGGAATACTCTTGGAAATGCAAGTCAATGCGGGTGTCTAGTGAGATCAAGTCCCCCAGCTCGTCTGGGATATCCCGACCCGCGAGTACGTCCTTTATCCTGCTGGACAGGCCACGCCAGAAAGTTCCGGTCAGCGCTTCATTATTCCATCTCACCTCGGAGGAGAGGATGGGGAAACGAATGGCGTATTGCCCAACGGTGAGCGTCCCTTGACGGAGATTGTAGAGTGACTCAGTAGCAGACGCGACCCGTCCGGGTTAATCGAAGACCCTCCGGAATGTCTCCAGAAAGGTCGACAAGTGGGAGACCACTGGGTCATCACGCTCCCATAGAGAGTTAACCCACGCCAGAGCCCCGCCTTCCGGGTGGGACACCACGAAAGCCACTTTGGCCCGATTGGTGGTGTACTGCTGTGGCAGTAGTTCAAAGTGTAAGCGACACTGGTTGAGGAAGCCGCGGCACATCCCGGGGTCTCCGCTGTATCTAGATGGTCACCCGAGGTGAGGCGGAGGGTTCGGGACGCCACCTGGGGAGCGGTCATAAGATACAGTCTGGGCCGAGGCTGTTGATGCAGACTGCATGGAGTCCAGATGATCGTCCATGGAGGATATGTACGACAGCCTGCAAGACTGCATGTCTCGTTGTGCTGACAGCTCCTGCTGTAGGCTCGCAGGCTGAGTGGCTGATGCCGGATCGGAGGTTTGCAGGGAGGCTATCCGGGTATCCATGGACTGAAGACAAGCTGCTATATGCCTCCGACTCTCCCGAAGATCAGCCAGCTCCTTTTGCACTGAGAACGAGGTACCAGCGGGGTCCATGGCCTGATTATTCTGTCACGCTTCCGAGGGAAGGAGCCATAGAGTGGACCCACTGGGCCGTGGTACCGAACTTCCCTGGTTGAGCTGCTCCTAGTTTACCCAACCCCTATACAGGGATTGTCAGGGCAAGCCCAGGGGGTCTAAATACCACAGCTGCTAGTACCAGGGGTGCGGCTCGTAAGGTTAGCCTATTCTACGGCACAGGTAAGGATTCCGGGATAACAGGGTACAAAGCTAGGAGAGCAGGAATGGTGCTACCGGGGAAAAACACAGCAAGGGTTCCAGGAAACAGAGTACAAGGCTGAAAGAACAGGAATGGCTCTAACGGAGGAGAGTACAAGGAAGGCCTGATCAACAGTCAGCAAGGCAGAAGCAAACTGACTTAATAATCAGGCACTTCCCATCAGTGGAGGTGGCCTGATATACCAGAGGAAGAGCAGCTATTGGTCAAGGGGAGTGTCAGGTTGGACCGTGCCGGCCCTAGAGTTACAGGTGAGGAGTGCACCTAGTGCGCCACTGATTGGTTACATGAATACAACCATTGTAATGTGCTCATGTGTGAGCCCGGTGGTCAGCTGACAGGAAGGGAACACGGTGGCGGCTCCGAGACTCAGAACGCCTGGACGCTGGATGCCCGGTCAGCAGAGGGGTAGAGGATGCCGACCCGGGAGAGGTGAGCCATGGAGAGGTGCCAGGGGACCTAACACCATCTCGAGAACTGTATCATAAATGACATTGCCAAGAAAGGGTAAAGTCTTCTGCTCAAACAGATATTTCACAAACTTAGCGTAAAGACGATTCTAGCTTAACCTTTGACGAACAAGACGAACATTCCTTATGTGTGTTCGTAAGTCGGGAGCAAACACCAGGATGTCGTCCAAATACACTACCACACAGACATAGGGCAGGTCACAGAAAATGTCATTGACTAACTCCTTGAAGGTGGCAGTTGCGTTGCTTATTCCGAAGGGCATCACCCAATAATCATAGTGACCATTTGTCAAGCAGATTGCGTTAACCTTGCTGAATGGTGCTGTGTGTTGTGTTTGCATTTCTTCATGAGCAGCATGAGGTACGGTTGTGAAAGTCTTGTTCCTGACTTACCTCTTGTATTATACTCAAGAGCTACACTCACTATTATGTTCAGCTGCTGGTTGAGAGGTTGATGTGAGGCATGGGTGTGACTCACCTGGAATACCTTCCCCTTGCTATAAATAGCTTTCCCCCTCCTCTGTCAGATGCCACTGATAGAGTTAATTTAGTCATTGTGCTGTGCAGATGCTTGCTGCTGGGCTGAAGTCTTTACCTTGGGAGTAGCTGTGATTCCGGATAGAGATAGGGACCCTCAGCCTAGGGCTATTCAAAACAAAAAGGGGGGAGGGGGTGGGAGCGCATGTGAAGAAAGTTTTTGAAGTGGATTTAGGCCCATGGCTGTGTGGCCACTCACCAGAGGTGGTTGTGCAACCCTGCACAACTGCGGTCTTACGCCTGTGAATCCACCTCCGCCTCGAGGTATAGTGGAGGCACCGAAAATTTCTCCGGGAGCTCCAGCTCCTGCCGCGGTCACGTGACCGGATTGATGTCACCACAGGTCCTTCAACGGTGACCGTGTTGTGTTGCTAGGTCATGGAGCTCAGGATCTAGGATTAATGATATCTCTTGTCCAGAGCTGCTCTTGCCAGGTGTGCACAAGTGCAAGAAGCTGAGAGTAAAAAAAAATAAAAAATCCCTGGTCTGTGGAGCGCTAGGACTCGAGATAAATGGCACTAGGGTTATTTTAGAAAATTATTTCTTTATTAACCTCTTACAGGCCACTACGCGTTTCTGCAGCAAAGCGCTGCCTTCATCAGGTGATGTAAGACTTACATCACCTGATGAAGGCAGCGCTTTGCTGCAGAAACGCGTAGTGGCCTGTAAGAGGTTAATAAAGAAATAATTTTCTAAAATAACCCTAGTGCCATTTATCTCGAGTCCTAGCGCTCCACAGACCAGGGATTTTTTTTTTTTTTACTAGGGCTATTCAAAAGCTCAGGAAAAAAGGTGGAGACTCGGACCTCCTCACCTTCAGAGGTACCCCCGAGAGCAGGGCGAGCCAGGAACCCCCAGTGTTAGGGTCAGTTTAGCTCTCCCTGGATCCCTTTGCCCATTACATCATCCAGTTGCCTGATTCCCTGTCATCCAAAAGGTACCGTTACTCACAGAGATATCTGTGCAGACATTGCTTGCAACTCACTGGTTGCAGTGAAATCATCGACACATTGTTACATTTGTACACGGCATCAAAATGGAACAATGTGTGCATGATTTCACTGCAACTAGTGAGTTGCAAGCAATGTCTGCACAATTATCTCTGTGTGTAACGGTACCTTAAGCGTGACATTATCAGCAGGCCCGTATTTGGAGTTCCTGCCGCCCTAGACACTGTCAGCGGTCGGCTCCCCCCCTCCCCCCGTCTCGCCCTGCCCCCCTGTCGTGCCTCGCCCCCCCTCGCCACGGAAATTCTGTATGTTCATGTTGTATGTTCTCCAAGTACTTGCATGGGTTTCCAGCCACACTACAGAGACATACTGATAGGATGTTTACCCAATGGGGACAATGTTGATGATGTATGTAAAGTGCTGTAGAGTTCATAGTCTAATCTAAATGTAAAAAAATATTATTCTTAATATGATGTCACAATACCAGGATCTGAGGATATTCTATTTTGAGGTCTGGGGCTCTCTGATGCCATGTTGCTGCTGGTCTCGCTGTCTTCCTCTTTTCACACTGTAGTGCGATGGACAAGAGAGCATTAACTGGTTAATAACAATAACTGTACTATCTGAGCCATACACCCTCCCCATACCATGTCCAGCAGACATTGTAGGATTACTATATGGATTTTAGTATTAGAGTACGGACACACTGGCGTGAAACTCGGACGAGTGCAATGCGTCATTTTATCGCATTGCATTCGGACCAATGTTATTCAATGTCTGAGAGCAGAATGGTGAGTATCGACCGCTTTTTCTCAGCCAGATCCTGGATGGAAGTTGCAACATGCTGTGACAGTATGAGATTCACACACGAGACTCCCCAATGCAAGTTATGGGTCCAACAAAATCATGGACCACACATGGACCATCCGAGAGGCATCCATTTTTTCACTGATATATTATCATTCTGCAGCTGAGAAAACTGTAAAATGTTCCTGGAAATTATTCTACAGTAATAGCTGCTATGAAAATAACAGATTTCACACGGACATTAAAATTTTGCATCTTTTCAAAGCAATATATGCCACAATTGTGTTAAAACTCCTTTGATGAATATTAGATTATACTATACATTCATCTATGCAGTCTACAAATTCTGTGGCCAAAAAAAAAATACAGACGAATGCAAAAAAATATATTATACAGTACAAGAAATATAGGATCGCCGGCCAGGGATTTTAAGGAGAGAGCTGACCAGTCCCTCACAGTGTGTGCAAATACAGCCCTGTGTATACACAGGACAATCCACCACCAATATGGCCGCCAGTACAGCCCCCTGCAGCCGCCATTCAGCTTTCCTAGAGTCCTGAAAGGTATTAAAGCCTAGTATGGAGGAAACAGCAGTCACTTGTCATTCAGGAGCCTGGGAAAGATGGGTGAGGACACGGGAAAATAGATGGATGGATAAAATGTGTTGATTACAGGGAGAGAAAAAAGACAGAAAAATAAAGAAAGAAAACACTGACTTTACAGAACTGATTGATATGATATAGATGAATGGTTGAATGAATCAATGAGACACAATGTGCAGATTGGAGAAAGGAAAAAAGGAGAAAAAAAGAAAAAGAGGGCAAGAGAAAAAAAAGAGGAGAAAATAAAAGAATGAAAGCTAGAAAGAGGCAAGCGAGAGAAAGAAAGCAAGAGGGAAAGCGACAGAGAAAAAGAGAGGGGAGAAAGAGGGAAAGAAAGAGATACGTAAAAAGGAGAAAGAGAGAGGGAGAAAGAAAGAGAGGGGAGAGAAGAGGAGAGAGAGAAAGACTGTAAGAGGGAGGGAGAAAGAGAGAAAAACAGGAAGGGGGAGAGAGAAAGTGAGAATGAGAGAGAGAAAAAAAAAAAAGTGAAAAAGAGAGAGGAAGAAACAGAGAAAGAGAGAGAAAAAGAGTGACAGATAAACCCCTATATACAGTGCAGCACTGTATACACACAGCCTCCCCAACTCCTCTGTGACTGTCTGTCAGGGGATCATCATCGCATGTATCCCACCTGCTGCCCGGCTGCCATCAATGATCATCATCATCAGATTCATGATGCATGATGATTGATGCCCCCATGCCAGATGTGTATCTAGGTTTTCTGGCACCCGGGGCAAAAGTTCAGTTTGGCGCCCCCTCGGTCTGAGTAGATGTCATGTGACCAATCATCCATATGCGATTTTTACACATACAGGAACAGTGACTGCTGAAACCAGCAAGAGCTGTTTCTGACAGTGAGTATATTACACGTTGTTAGGATCGGGCTAAGATGCTTTTGCATTCCCTTGCTTTTTTTTACAAGTATGCAGATGGCCAGGGGTTTACCATGGACTAGGTATCCAACCACAGACAGCTGTTTCGGGGTTGTTGCCCCTCATCAGTGTGGCGCAGGATTCTGGCTGGGTGGGAGCAATGCTTGATAGACCGACATCACAAAGCAACCACTGACCTTGTGGAGACCAGTGGAGGATAACACTGCGGGCACCAGTTAAAGCACTCAAACACAGTGAAGCCTCTTAACCGAGGCTCCATGGACTTCATCTGCACATTCAAATTCTAGGGAGCAATGCACCTTGGGTTTCACTGTGTTTGAGTGCTTTAACTGGTGCCCGCAGTGTTATCCTCCGCTGGTCTCCACAAGGTCAGTGGTTGCTTTGTGATGTCGTTTTTTTTTACAAGTACCCTGCAAACGCAACATGTTGCATATTCGTGCGTCTGAGGATGCTTGGTATATACGCAAGCATCCTAGAGTGCACAAATAATGCATGCAGCTCAATGGAGCCGCAATGCCATATGGGTGGCACCGCAGCCAAGCGGAGTGTCTGGCCGTCCGGATCTCTCTCTCCTCACCTCTCTTCTCGCTGCTCCGGTCTCCTCAACATATGCTCTGCCGCTCTGCATGTCTCAATACAGCGGCGCTCAGTGATGACATCATCATGCTCCGCCATGCTGAGCTGCAGAGGACAGACAACGGCGGCTGGGACTCTGGAGAAGAATGCTGCTGGCAAAGGCAGCCGGGACTATAAGAGCGGAATCCACGGGGGGCTACCACTGGTACACACATCTTATATGCACGCGGCATAATGTGCACTTGAGCATAGGAACCCATCACCAGGAGTTCCTCTCTTGTTACATCTTGGAGAATTCACCAACCCCCATTGTCTGGGGCCTTCCTTGGCTGAGGAAACACAATCCGGTAATTGACTGGTGGACCAGGGAGGTGGTTCGCTGGGGTACTGCCTGTGAGAGTAATTGTCGGGGTACTTCCATCTCTGCCATGCTGGTGATGTGTACACCTACTTCTTTGCTGAAGGAGGTTAGAAGTTTACCAGGGGGTGGGGGTGGAGTGCACATCATGCTCTGGACTCCTGGTGCTTCTTGGCATCGTCCTCGGAAGAGGGGCAGGGGAAGGGTGGTTGTTTCTACTGTGCATCCCAAGGGAGGGAGTCCTGGGGTCCAGAGAGATGCCTTTGTTACTTGCCTACCTGAGACTGTACCCTCTGACTGTGCCCGCATGTGTGGAAATAAACATATAGGTCCAGACCTGAGTGTGAATGAGTATGTATGGGTGTTGTCCAAACACGTCAGGTGGAGGCATGCTGCTGGAGATCCTAGTTCCGGGTTGAAAGACCATTTCGGATATCAGCCATTTGCAACCCAGTGCTGTACCGACTTGACCTATGCCCAGTTTTGGCAACCCGTAATGTCTTTCACATCTCATCACTCAAGAGATGTGGTCTTGCTTTGGAGGTGTCTGTTGTCAAGTCCGGAGGCTTCTCTTAAAAGAGGGGGTACTGTCACATGCTTAGATTGCGCTGACCTTGCTGAATGCTGCTGTGTGTGTTGTGTTTGCATTTCTTCGTGAGCTGCATGAGGTACGGTTGTGAAGGTCTTGGTCCTGACTTACCTCTTGTATTATACTCCAGAGCTGCACTCACTATTATGTTCATCTGCTGGTTGAGGGGTTGATGTGAGGCTTGGGTGTGACTCACCTGGAATCCCCTCCACCTGGCTTTAAATAGCTTTCCCTCTCCTCTGTCAGACACCACTGGTAGAGTTAATTTACCCTTAGTCATTATGCTGTGCAGATGCTTGCTGCTGGGCTGAAGTCTTTGCCTTGGGAGTAGCTGTGATTCCGGATCCGTGGGTGGAGGTAAGGGCCCTCAGCCTAGGGCTATTCAGAAGCTCAGGAAAATAGGGTGGAGACTCGAACCTCCTCACCTTCAGAGGTACCTCCGAGAGCAGGGCGAGCCAGGGACCCCCAGTGTAAGGGTTAGTTTAGCTCTCCCTGGATCCCTTCACTCATTACATCATTCAGTTACCTGATTCCCTGTCCTCTTAAGCGTGACACCATCTCACGTGTTAAAGGCGATTTTCCACTCATCCCCAGATCGTATCCTAACGAGACTGTAAGCCCCAAGGAGATCCAACTTGATGAAAATCCTGGTACCTCATAGGTGATCAAAGAGCTCAGGAATTAGGTGAAGAAGGTATTTGGTATTTACAGTAATTAGGTTGAGACCACGGTAGTCGACGCACGGGTGAAGAGACCCATCTTTCATAGACTGTGAGCCCTCGTGGACAGGGTCCCTGCCCCTCCTGTACCTGTACGTCCTGATCGCCTAGATTTAGTGTACTTGTTCTTGTCTCCCTCATCCTCATGTAAAGCGCCATGGAACCCAATGGCGCTATATAAATAAATAATAATAATAATAAATAATCTTTCTTCTTGATGAAGAAAAACCCAGCTCCATCCTAGAAGGAGGACGTCTGAATAAACGCTCAGGCTAAATTCTCTTTGATGTAATCGGACATGGCTTGAGTCTCTGTGGGAGAAAGAGGATATATCCTACCTCTACAGGAGTAGATCCAGGAATTATATCGATGAGACAATTGTAGGGCCTGTGAGGAGGGAGAGTTCAGCCTCTTTCTTGTCAAATACATCAGCAAAAGACCAGTATGCTGAAGAAGGTAACCCTGGTAAGGCTGATGGAGGCCGTGGGGTAGAACCAGTTCATACTGATTTGAGGCAATCATTGTGACAAGACTGACCCCATCGAAGAACATCACCAGATAGCCAATCTAGGATAGGTTCATGGAGACACAACCACGGAGGTTCTAGTACAAACAGTGGAGAAAAATTTGGTAACAAGTAAAAGGCAATTTTCTCCCTATGGAGTCCTCCAATTTGAAGCTTGACCTCTTCGGTGATTCCAAGAATGGAATCCTTCAGGCGTCTTCTGTCTACAGAGGTGATACGTTGAGGCTGTTGTAGAGGAACATTTGAATCCTGAACTGTCTGGCCACAGCTTTCAGGATAAAGTTTCCTCCAGATCCAGAATCCAGATAGGCCACCTCGGAAAACAGCACATTTCCGAAGAACACCTGTATTGATATAGATAATGGGAGAGAGGAATCATTCTCACCTAGTGAGGTCTCTCTTACCTGTCTTAGGTGGAAGAGTTGTCCGGCCTCTCAGAACAACTGCCTTGACAGGGAGCGGAATGTCCCCCATATCGATGAGGATTCCTAGCGAGCTTCTTTTTTCATTGATTCTTCTCCAACTTGACGCGGTCAAGCTCCATGGGTTCGTTCACAGAGACTGGAGCTGGACAATACAGAAATTGAGGTTTCAGTGAAGAAGATGATGGATGGGGAAATCGCCTCTCGAGAATCTTCTCTGTGGATTGCGCTTGGAGATGCAGGTCAATTCAGTTGGCTAGGGATATGAGATCATCCAGAGTTTTGGGTAGATCCCTGACCGTCAATTCATATTTAATTCTTTTGCATAATCCTCTCTGAAAAGCACTGACCAGAGGCTCATTGGTTCGTTGGAGCTCCAAAGCCAGGGTGCGGAAATGAATGGCATACTGGCCATCAGCAACAGAGCCCTGTTGCAAATTGAAGAAAGACTCCATGGCAGATGTGGAACGACCGGGCTCCTTAAAAATCTTGCGGAGCATGTCCAGAAATTCCTGCAGACTAGACACGATGGGGTTATTCCGCTGCGTTAGTGGGTTAAACTGGCTAAAGCCTCTCCCTTGAGGTGAGAGGCTAGGAAGGCCACCTTGGCCATGTCGGTAGGATAATGCAGCAAGCATTTATTGAGAAATCCTGTGCACAACTTGGGATTTCCATTGTAACAGGGAAGCTTGCAGAGACAAGGACAGGGACCCGTCATAGACACAACCATTGGGTTCTGTACTGGCGGTTGAAAGGCCAGAGGAGAGACATCCAGCACCATATTTGTTAACCAATCATCCACGGAGGTCATGTACTCCAGCATGTGGATTTGCATCTCATGTTAGCAATTGAGTTCCTGATAAAACTCCGCTAACTGGGTCGCGTTGGTGGGCTCAGCAGCTTATAGGTTGTTCAGGCGTATATCCAGAGTTTGCATGAAGGTCACTAGCTGATCCTGGCTCTGATGAAGCCCACCCAGTTCTCTCTGAAATGAGAATTGGGTATCAGTGGAGTCCATGGCCTGGGCAAACTGTTACACCCTAAGAGCGTGGAGATGTAAAGGGAACTCACTGAGCCACTGGTGCAGTAGTGGCAGCTGAATAACTGATACAGCAAGAGACTGGAGAGTGACTTCAATAAACCAAGGATATTTATTAAGGAAAGGGGTAACTAAAGGAGAGGTTTCTGAGGAGAGGACCCTCTGGATCACAATACCAAACTATCCTGGAGAAGCAACCGGCGAGGTAACCCCTATACAGGAATAAACCCGGCACAGCTCCAGGAGGTCTAAATGAATCGAATCCAGGACCAGAGGGGTGACCCGTATGGACTGTAGCAGAAGAAATGGGAAAACTGTGGAATGCTGGTTCGATCGGTAGAGAGAATCCTGGGAGCTCCGTACAATCCTGGAAAGACTGATCCAGCTGGTACAGGAATCTGGAAGGTCCCATGTAATTCAGGAGAGGCTTCAACATCCCGAGGTGGGATCCGGAATATCCAGAGAAATCCAGGATAATGAACTGCCCACTGACGATTCTGGGGAGACAGAGACGTAAGGATAACACAGAGCACAATAAGCAACAGTCTTCTTAGTGCAGACCGTGCAACCTGGACACTGGCAACATTCCACAGGAATGAACACATTGCCCAGGCACCTCCCATATTCCCAGGATACCTGCCAAGAGGACACAGGTTCCTGGATGAGAAGGAAGCAGACGGCCGCATGGAACCACATGCAGGGTGAACAGTGGATGGCATGGCCTGAGGGTAAGCACAACCAGCGGAGCTGCGTGATGGGCACCGATCTCCCTGCTCAGCAGAGACCGGACCTGCAGCAGGGACAGAGCAGGTAAGGCACATATAGCCGCGTCATAGGCACCGGTCTCCCTGTCCATGAGAGACTGGCCCCATAGCAGGGGCAGAAGGGTGGGGCGCATAGAGCCGCGTGATGGGCACTGGTCTACTTGTCCATGAGAGACCAGCCCCACAGCTGAGGGCATGACAGCTGGTGGTCTTTATGATGAATTTCTGTACTTCTGGTGTTTCTGATGATGAATTTCTGGGTGGTTCTGATGATGTGTTTCTGAATTGATGGGGGTTCTAGTTATGTATTTCTGTTCCTCTGGTGGTTCTGGTGATGCATTTTTGTGCAGTTATTGGTCTGATCCTTTGCCCCTTATAACAATACAAAACTTGTAAGATTACTATTAATTAAGTGTTGTGCTGACTGACAAGGGTTACTATGTTTTTATTTATTTTAGGAGCATTAAAAGAGGTCGTCCAAAGTTTGTGTTGAAAGTCTGTTGTGACTCCAAACTTCTGAATTCTCACAGTGCGCACTAGAGTGACCGGATCTCATAGGGGGGGGGGAAAAATGTCGGAATCTTGTTAGTCTGGACCCCACAAAACGATTCCCCTTTCCAGATATTGAGATAGCCAGAATTTGAGCTCGATCAAACGATGTTAACCTGTGCCGCTCGTCACTCAAAGTTTGAAAAAAATCCAAATTTTTGGCAAAAAGCTGAAATATGGAGCCTTAACTCCAGAAGGTAAATAATAAAAACACGCTTAATATCTCAAAAGAAAGCTAATGTTGTTCTTCATAATTTTATTTTAGGGGGCGTGGCCTGAGAGCTCATGGTGCTAGACATGTCTCCCTGAGCTCCTCCAATCACCTGGCTAACGGTACTTTATAGTGGTCCCAAGACCTCCATTCCTACTTCATTCACTGGCGGAACCTAACCCTCCAGGTATGCCCAGAAACTCCTCCAGACAGCAGGCTTCTGCAAAAAAGTTAACTGACTTCTTCAGCTCTGATCAGCCTCAGCCTTCTCAGCCCAAGATGGTGCCGGCTCCTGCCTCCCCTCCCTCCGCTCCCGCTCCTCTCGCAGCTAAGGGGGGAACGCTGGTAGCGACGCTGATGACGACGCTCCTGCGTCGCGTCGGGAGCTCAGAGACTTTTTGGGATCGCTCAGGCGATCTCTTCAGGACGACATGCGCAACATCATAGAGGAGATGCGAAAAGATCTCTCGTCCCTGGGAGAGAGAACAGATCACATCGAAGACAAAATGGCTGAGTACGCATATGCTCACAATGAGCTAGCCTCTGACTACAGCTTGATGGTAGAAGACCTAAAACATGCCCAGCTCAGGATTTGCAGCTTAGAGGATAAGTCCAGGAGAGGTAACATCAGGATCCGTGGGATCTGGAAGGTCAGGATTGGGAGGACTTTCAAGAGTTAATCCACTCATTACTTCCTCAACTGCTACCAGATTCACAGAAAAAGGATCAGGAAATTGACAGGGCCTTCAGGATCCTAAGCCCTCGCATGTTGACAAGGCACTTCCCAGAGACATTTTAGTTCAATTCGCCAGGCCAGCCATTGCTGATGCGACACTGCAGGCCATGCGAAAGAACCCTACACTGCAGCCTCCTTTCACAGGAATCTCCATTTTCCCGGATCTCTCTGCTGGCACTCTTGCTAGGCGGAGGGAGTTCACCCCGTATTGCAAAACCCTTCAGGATCGTGGCATTATGTACTCCTGGGGTTCTCCAGTCCACGTCGGTTCCGCTATAAGGGATCGGTACAGATTTTCCGCTCTCCTAGCGTCTGGGAAAGGCCCTTAAGGAGTGGGTCTGGGCCCAGCTTGGGTGCTTCCCCACCACGTTCCAGCCCCAACAAAACACCGCGTAAACTCTCCAAGGAGTGGAAGAAGACCGTGTGACTTTGACTACCCGGCAATGCTCGGTGGTTGTGGCTCATAGGGCCCGGCTCCGGTCCTAGGTTTTGGACTTCGCCGGCTTCCTTTTTTTGCTCCTTTTTTCTTTTGATCTTTCTTTTTATTTCTCTCAATTTTTATTTTCGGACTGTGTGCGGTCGAGAACTCTGCCCCCTGAGTGTGTTTTGGTCACTCTTTGTAGGCGTAAAGCCTCTGAACTTGAATTTTTTGTTTGTTTGTTTGTTTTTTTCCTTTTTAGGATCTTTAGGTTTCTACCTTTTTTCTTTTTTGCTTGTTCAATTAACCCCTGCTATAGGCTCAATATGTTTTGGCTATTTTGGAGGGAGGTCTGTTTCCGTTATCCTACCCTCATTTTTCCCACCCTTCCTTTCCTTCACCTTCTAGGTCCCTACAATGTTTTTTGTCCTATGTTTGGCTGGTGCAAGCCAGGCCATATCTGCTGTGAATTTATATCTGGTTATTATGAGTTTTAGTATCCTATCTTTAAATGTCAATGGATTTAACTCGCCTATTAAACGGTCGATGGCCTTACGGCAGTTTGTCAGATCCAGGAGTGACGTGATCTTTGTCCAAGAAACTCAATTACTTGCGGCAGACAATTTTAGATTACAAAACAAAACCTTCCCCACTCAATTTTTCGCCAATGGCACCTTAAAAAAAGCGGGAGTATCGATAATCATTAGACAGTCAGTTTCCCTTCAACTAACCAGCACCATCTCAGATGAGGAGGGGAGATTCCTAATCCTCTCGTGCTCGATTAATAATGTTCCCTATATCTTAGTCTCATTATATGCCCCCAATGTGGGACAAAAAACCTTCCTGACCTCACTCTTGGATCGACTGGAGCCCTTTGGCCACTGTCGCACAATAGTAGGTGGTGACTTTAACATGCCTATGAACAAGTCCCTTGACTGCTCTGATATGTCCGCTCCAAGAGGTGAGATGGGCTCTTTAATGACGGAATACGGCCTTCATGACATTTGGCGGTACTTTCATGGTACGGAGCGGGATTATACCTTTCTATCTCCTCGATATAGGACATATAGTAGAATCGGCTACCTATTAGTTAATGATGCCTTATTACACGAGTGTACTGCTGCCTCCATAGACAGTATTACATGGTCGGACAACGCTCCCACCTCTGTACAGGTTGCCGACCCTTTGGCGATTAGATCTCCCTTTCTCTGGAGACTTAACGCTCACCTCCTTGCCGACCCTCAGATTTCAAATGAGATTTCCGTTCAACTGACGGAATTTTTCTCTCTGAATGATGATGGTGCGGTGCAGGACAACACTTTGTGGTATTCCCATCAGGCTGTTCTCCGGGGTCTTTAGATCAATACGGCTTCACTCGTTAAAAAACTTGATGCAGCGGAGCTTGATGAAGCTCTACGTTCCTTGCGGTCTCTAGAGGAACAACATAAAAAGTCCCCTTCTCACGCAGTCTTGATTTCACTGCTTGAGGCGAGGGATCACCTCCGTACCCTACTCCTCCATAAGACTGAAAAACATCTTAAGATCCTCCACGCTAAATCCTATGGTATGGGTGATAGGGCTGGGGCTCTGCTGGCTAGACGGGTAAGGAAAAAGATGGCACAATCTAGGATCTCACATCTTGTCGGACCCTCTGGCCATCAGATCAGGCACCCCAATAAAATAGTGGCGGAATTCCGCCACTTCTACAAATCCCTCTATAACCTGAACACAGACCCCGATACACCACAACCCAATCCTGAACATATTTCAACGTTCCTCAATAAGGTCACTCTCCCTAAATTGTCACAGCAGCACCTATCTTTTCTAGACACCCCTATTACCCTCCCAGAAATAACACAAGTAATCAGATCCGCTAAAAAACACTCCGCTCCTGGCCCCGATGGTTTTCCATTCTCTTACTACGATCAATTTTCCCCCGTTCTTTCACCATACTTATTTAGGCTCTTTGAGTGCTGGCGGTCCAAGGGGACTGTGAGGGTTGGAGGCAATTATCACCACCCTACCTAAGACGGGGAAGCCCCCTGACTCTCCTGGAAATTTCCGCCCGATAGCATTATTGAACTGCGATACGAAAATATTTGCCAAAATATGGGCAAATAGGCTCTTGGAGGTACTTCCGGCCCTTATAGGTGCTGATCAGGTTGGCTTTGTCCCTGGTAGGCAGTCTCGAGACGGAACCAGACGTTTGATTAATATCCTGGACGTCCTGGAGAGGTCTGGGACCCCCAGTGCTCTCCTGTCACTTGATGCTGAAAAGGCATTTGACAAGGTCCACTGAGGGTACATTGGAGAGGTACTTGACAAATTTGGCATAACAGGCCGGGTCAAGTCGGCCATCATGGGCTTATACTCTCTTCGCTCTGCTTCCGTCCGAGCCTCGGGATTCCTCTCTAGCAGCTTCAATATTGCTAATGGGACACGGCAGGGTTGCCCTCTTTCCCCCATGATATTGCGCTAGCAATGGAGCCTTTGGCTGCATCTGTGAGGGCCAATCCTAACATCCACGGAGTCATTATAGGTGGGCAGGAACACAAAATCGGACTATATGCTGACGACCTGGTCTTCTCATGCACAAATGTCTCAACCTCCGTAAATGAAATCATGTCCCTTCTTACAGAATTTTCAAAGGTGTCCTTCTATAAGCTTAATATGTCCAAATCAGTTCTGTTCCCAGTTAATATACCCTCTGGTGTCCGGGCCCATCTCCAACAGCAATTTGCATTTTCTTGGTCCACTGATGGCTTTATGTACCTTGGGATCTATGTTACCCATTTACACTCTATAGTCAAGCAAAATTTCGATAGACTACACCGAGAAATCTCACGGAACTAGAAAGAATGTCCCCGCTGGTTCTCTCCTGGACCGCCTGCATTCATATCATTAAAATGACTATTCTCCCGAAATTAATCTACCTTTTCCGTTGCCTTCCTTTACTAATCCCTCGCACATACATTTCCAGCTTCCAAAGCCTAATCAACTCCTTCATTTGGAATAAGAAACCCCCTCGCATTGTAAATAAGGTCGTGGTTCTCCCAAGTGCCGCTGGAGGTTTGGGAGTCCCGGATGTACTAACATACTATAAAGCAGCCCATTTGGAGTATGCGAGGATCTGGTGGTCCGGAACTATTCTCCCGATTCCTTGGCTACAGATCGAGGCGCATCACGCCCCATCTGGTTCTCTTCGCATCCTGCTGGAACTGGGCTTGCTCCGGTCCTCCCCTTCTTGCGGCCTTTTGAGATCTATGATTGCATTATTAAATATTTGGTCTCCCGTGAGCAAATCCCACTTCACCTTTTTGTTCAGGTTCATCACTCTGGATGCCCTGGAGCATGCAATACCTGATTTGTCTCTTTCCCGCTGGAAGACCCAAAATATAAGGACTCTGTATGACCTTTTTTCCGGCTCGGTACTCCGTTCATTTTCTGAACTCCACAACTTCTTCGCTCTCCCACACATAGTATTCTACCAATACCTCCAGATTCGTCACTTCCTGTCTCATTGTCATTTACCGCCTTGATCTGGATCTCCCATACATGAACCGTTACAGAGATATGTTAAGCCCCAATGCTCTGCTTCTCATGGAGTTTCAATTGTATACAAAGACTTCACAAAGAATGAATCGGTGCACTGGACACCTTGTACCAATATAGCAGCAGATAGTCATTCAATGGGGGTGCTCGCCTGTGTCAGCACTATATAATAGTCCAAATATATAAAGAAAGGAGGCACTCACCCATATGTAAAGTTGGTCTCAGGCTTTTTTATTCAGCCTTCCGGCATGAAGCAGGGTGCAGGTTGCAGGGGAGGGGGTGTTGGAGGTGCCGACAATAGTATACAAAGCCTTGCTAGTCCTTGTTGACCAACGTAAACTACCATACATGACAATCTGGGAGCGTAGGCTCTCTTTCTCGGCTTCTCTGGACTCGTGGCTTAGGACCGCAACTCACACTTCCAAATTTTCGTCCTGTATCTTGCATCTAGAACAGGCGAAAAAAATCCAATTAAACTGGTACCTGACCCCCCTTCGACTCGCGCAGTTTCAACGATCGGCAGATCCATCCTGTTGAAAGTGTCGTCTCAAAACGGGGTCTATGGAACATGTGTGGTGGCTTTGTCCGCGGGTTCAGGGATTCTGGAGAATGGTGGAACTACTAATTGATGAGGTAATTGGGTTTCCGTTCTCTTTGGATGGACCCATGGCGTTGCTGGGTCTGGGTCTAGAGGGTGTCCCCAGAATGGTCCGCCCCATCGTAACTAACATATTAATAGCGGCCAGATTTTGCCTGACCAAACATTGGAAACTACATACCATCCCCTCTAGGGCAGAACTGGTGTCGAGGATCAGGTTGCATCTCCAACACGAGACTATTTTGGCCCACGACCTGGCCATCAAATGAAAAAGATTAAGTTGGTGGGACCCATGGTTAACTTCCCCACTTGGTCCTGATCCGGCCTGATGCAGTCCCTCTTCCTTGGGACGCATAGACTTTCACTTGGCTATGTTTGATGTATTCCATTGATCCTGTTTTTTTCTTTGTCTACCCTTTCTGTCACCACTGCATTGTATGTTTATTTTGTGTAAGTTATTAATGCTAAGTACTCTACTTATAACATGGGATTCTTCATCACTTTCATCAATGATGAACGGACCCTCCCCCTTCCTCTTTCCCTTTCCTTCCACCCTGGTATGTTAGATTTATTTGTTCCTTTGCTCTTTTGGGGCATTTACCCCCAATGTTTGTATAATTGTTTATAATCAATAAAAATCAATTGATTTAAAAAAATGTATGTTTTTATATTAAATCCAGATTTCCTAAGACAAAATCCAAACACCTGGCCTCAAAATAATGACTTCCAAGAAGGATTGAAAATTGTCAAAACATTAAAAGTAGTTAATGATATGGCTGAGCGTGGTGTTAAATTAATAACCGACTTTAACGACCTTCTGACAAAAGATGAAGAACAAAAGCAATATGTCCTGCAAGTTGTAAGCAAATGCTGAGCATTATATTCTGACGTTTCAAAAACTACTTAACAAAAGCTCTAGAATAGATTAGATAACTATGTAAAATTAACTCATGTAGGTACTACGTCTGTATCTTTTCTGTGTCTGTTTTGTATGTATTATATACCTCATTTTTATATTTTAAAATAAAAAATGTCATTAGACTTATCAGCATCAGGGGCGGAACTACACTGGTGCAGCTGGTGCAGCTGCACCAGGGCCCCCACCGTCTGGGGGCCCCTTCAAGCCTGGAGGGGGGCCCCCAGCCGACCCCCGCAAGCCACCGTCAAAGGAGAGGAGGGTCAGGCAAGGGAAGCAGAGAGCTTCCTGCTTCCCCTGCTTGATCCCGCCCCTCCTCTCCTCTGCTCCTCCGGCCCCTAGCATACATCCGGCGCAGCTGCCAGGTAGGAGAGCATCGCGCCTGCAGCTCCCTGCGGCTCTCAGCGGCACCTAGCAGCACCCACCCCCCCCTTCCTGGGCCGCGCCGACGGCCAACGGCACCCCTCCCCCTCCGGCCGCGCCGACGGCCAGTAGCCCCGCCCCCCGGTCCTCTCCTGCACCAGGGCCCCCGGGGGTGACGGTCCGCCCCTGATCAGCATTACTTATTTTTTTATTATATTTCTACTTTAAACTCAAAAATATACAAAAAAACCCCAAAATTTATCACTTAATAACAAAATATACGAAGTATGCTCCTAGTGGTACCAGGTCAC
This sequence comes from Allobates femoralis, assembly GCA_033576535.1. NCBI lineage: Eukaryota > Metazoa > Chordata > Amphibia > Anura > Aromobatidae > Allobates > Allobates femoralis. The sequence continues at coordinate 394,872,436 of JARQOC010000005.1, forward strand.
GTTCTTTGGGCTAACAGCTGTTGTAACTCAGTTTGACTTAGAATAACAATTATGTATAAAATATAAGTTTTGAAGAACAACATTAGCTTTCTTTTGAGATATTAAGCGTGTTTTTATTATTTACCGTTCTGGAGTTATGGCTCCATATGTCAGCTTTTTGGGCAAAAATTTGGATTTTTCAAACTTTGAGCGACGAGCGACACGGGTTAACGTCATTTGATCGAGCTCAAATTTTGGCTATCTCAATATCTGGAAAGGGGAATCGTTTTGTGGGGTCCAGACGGACAAAATTCCGACATCGATTTTTTGTGGTCACCCTAGCGCGCACACTGCAATGCTGTCAGGATTCTCTGATGTTGGCAGTGAGAGTGGGAGGTCATGAAGCCGCAAGTATGCAATTTGCATATGTGCAGTCACTAGACATGCAAGGTCTTGGCCAATGTAAATCAATTGAGCAAGGCCAGACATGACTAGTTGGAATGTGGTCAGAAGAATTTAAATCACATACTGGCGTTCATGTAACTATGCAGAGAATCCTAAAAGTGTGCAGTCCACGTGCTGTGAAAATTCAGAATTCTGCAGTCATTTAGAGGGATTGCAGACATTCATCTCAAACCTCTATAAGCCCTTTAATGATAACATCAAAGAGGACCTGTACAAACCCACTTACTACTACTTACTACTTACTAGACAAGATCTGTGTGTTTTATGCACATTCTACCCTAAAGGTGCTGTCACACGCATCAATCCGATGAACGATTTTGTTAGCGATCACATGCACGCGGCGATCGCTAACAAAATCGTTCAGATTCCTGATGAGCTGTCACCCAGGCAGACTCACCAGCGATCAGTGGACCACCGACATCGTGGAAATGATTTAAATATCGTTTCCACAATGTCCTGCTCCCGCTGCCAGGCTGCGGTAATCGGGAGCAGGCTGGTCTCCAAGGTAAACAGCGGGTATCTAGGCAGCGCGCTCTGCCTAGATACCCAAAGTATACCTTTGTTACCAGCCTTCTCCGCTCACTGGCTGGTATCCAAGGTACACAGCGGGTAACTAGGGTCCCTAGTTACCCGCTGTGTACCTTGGATACCAGCCCATGAGCGGAGAAGGCTGGTAACCAGGGTATGCATTGGGTAACTAAGTGCTGCCTAGATACCTGCTGTTTACCTTGGAGATCAGCTCCCAGCGCTTGCAGAGAGGCACTGGGAGCTGGCTTATCGGTCGTCTCCCGGTGTCACACGCAGCGATGCTGCGTGTCCACCGGGCGATCAACGATAGATTTGAGATCTTGTCCTCAAATCAAACAATAAACGATCAGCCGGCTGATCGTTCATCGTTTGTAGTGTCACACGCAACGATGTCGTTTCAACATCGTTCAAGCATCACAAAACATGTGACTTTTGAACGATATCGCCAACGATATTGTTACGTGTGACGGTACCTTAACACTCCTTCCACCGGGACCGTTTACTCTGGTTACGGGTTAGCTGATTGGTCCCCTAGTCTAGATGTAGTGATGCTGGGATGAGAGCCTCAGTTTGACATTATCCCCTCCAATGACTGGGATACCCCACACTCTGTTTTGGGTGCAGTACCCCTACTGTGGCGCACTGACCAGTGGGGCGCCACACCTGCGTTGAGCAGCACAAGGAGGTGCAGGCGAGGAAGACATGACTAATGACTGGCAGGAGGGAGGGGGCAAGGGCATGTAAAAAGGCGGCACAAAGACGCAGGGAGCGTGAAATCCCCCGTGCTACAAGGTGGCTGCAACACAAGGGCCAGCCTCCATGGCTCCTCACTGTAAGTTTTCTAAGTCCATATCTCGGGGTACCAGCAGCACAGAGACATGTGGGACCCCTTGCCTGGATGCAGCAGACATGCTGCATTCAGTGCTGCACTTAGATTCACATCCATGGGGGGGGGGGGGGCGAAAGGAACTCTTTAAGCATTGTAGCCCAATCCTAGCAACGTGTAATACATGTCAGTCAGGCCCGGACTGGCCATAGGGAGGGGCGGGACAATTCCCTATGGGCCGCCCCCCTAACTGCAAAATGGGCCGCTGGCCCTTTAAATTTCATCTCAGAGTCCTGTGTTCGCGCACGTCCTTGCTGACAAGGGCCGCTGCAGCGCGCACAGGGCTCTCTCTGTGTGGCCAGAATCAGCGCCGAAACTTGTTTTTGTGGGCGGAGTCCACCCTCTGCTCACCAGTACCGGGATCCTGCACTGTCTGCATGATTCATTGCAGGCTCTAGTGATTGCTGATCTACCAATCAGACAGCAGGAAACAATCACTAGAGCCTTGAATGTCTGCTACCTGCTCTCTGATTGGTGCACAAGCCGTCACTGTAGGTTACAGTGTGCTGTGCTCTGCATCAATAACTGGAGAGCAGGAAGCAGTGAGCAGACTGTGCAGCACAGCTGAGGAGATGCTGCTCCACACCATATGGGGAAACTTCATACAGAGCTGTGAGTAACAGCAAAGGTAACTATCTCCCTGCTGCTTAGGTGTGTGTGTATATGGGAGAATGTATGGGGGTATGTGTGTATATGGGGGTGTGCATGTGTTTATGTATGGGGGGTATGTGAGGTGTATATGGGTGTCTGTGTGTGTGTGTGTGTGTGTGTGTGGTGTATGTGGGGTGTGTATATGTGTGTGTGTGTATGTGTGTGTGTGTATATATGGGTGTGTATGTGGGGTGTATATAGGTGTCTGTGTGTGTATGTAGGGTATGTGTATATGGGGATGTGTATATGTGTATGTGTGTATTTATAGGGGTGTGTGTATATATGGGAGTGTATATAGGTGTCTGTATGTGTAAATGGGGCTGTATATATGTGTATATGGGGGTGTGCATGTGGGGTATATATGGGTGCCTGCGTGTGTATGTGGGGTGTGTGTGTAATGTGGGGTGTATATGGGTGTCTGTGTGTATGTGTTTGTGGGGTGTATGAGTGTGTATATGGGGGTGTGTGTATGTGGGGTGTATATAGATGTCTGTGTGTATATACAGGTGTGGAGTATATGGGTGTGAGTATGTGGGGTGTATATGGGTGTCTGTGTGTATGGGGGTATTTGTGTGTGGGAAGTTGGAGAAGATGGGGTGAAACCCAGCTAGAGGGGTCAGACAGGCAGAAACAGGAGAGGGATTAATATACTTAATTCTGTGTGATTAATGCAGCCTCAGGTTCTCTTCCCCCCTGAGTCTGCGCAGTGTCCTCCATGTCCGCTCTGCCCCCCTGAGCCTGCGTAGTGTCCTTTGTGTCCACTCTGCACCTGTGAGCCTGCTCAGTGTCCTCCATGTCCACTGTGCCCCCCTTAGCCTGCGCAGTGTTCTCCATGTCTGCTCTGCCCTTCTAAGCCTGCGCAGTGTCCTCCATGTCTGCTCTGCCCCCTGAGCCTGCGCAGTGTCCTTCAAGTCTGCTCTGCCCCCCTGAGCCTGCGCAGTATCCTTCATGTCTGCTCTGCCCCCGAGCCTGCGCAGTGTCCTTCGTATCCGCTCTGCACCCCTGAGCCTGCATAGTGTCCTCCATGTCTGCTCTGCCCTCCTGAGCCTGCGCAGTGTCCTCCATGTATGCTCTGCCCTCCTGAGCCTGCGCAGTGTCCTCCATGTATGCTCTGCCCCCCTGTGCCTGCGCAGTATCCTTTATGTCTGCTCTGCCCCCCCTTAGCTTGCGCAGTGTCCTCCATGTATGCTCTGCCCACCTGAGACGGCGCAGTGTTCTGATGAAGCTCGAGTGCAGATGAGAAGCCACCAGGCCGTGGGGTACTCGAGACCGGGCAGCTGCTGTCGCTGGGGAGTCACGGGGGTCGTGACCCAGTCCCGTGGCCTGTGCTAAGTCCAAAAAGGGGTTATATACGGGGGAGTTTTTCGTGACCCCACCTGTGGTATGTGGTTAGGTTGACCACCGGTGCCGTATTCCTGCTGGGGGATGGTGGTGAGGGGCAGCGTAGATGTTAAGCTCTTATGGGTGGGGCTGGGTGCCCCCAGTACATGAGTAGTGGATAATGGCGTGCTCTGGATGCTGCACTCGTGTCTCCCAGCAGTGTCTCCAGCCAGCACGCAGGGACAGCAAAGATGCTCCGCAGGTGGAGGTCTCTGCTGCAGTGTAGTAATGAACAGTCACAGGCACTTTTGAGCTTACCAGCACTTTACTGTTCCAAAGTTCTTAAAAGTCAGTTACAGTACAGTTCACCGTTCTTACACTTGTCAGGGACCCGGGTGCTCAGATGGTTCCTTTGCATCGCTTCCCTCAAAGTGCCTTCCAGGCCTCTACTCTGTCTCTGTCCTCGCACACGGGTTTGGTCCGGCCGTTATGGGCTTTGTAGTGATGTCTCTCTCTGCTTTAGGGTCACTAGCCCTAGTCCGATGGCTTTGTCCTACTCCGCTGCGGTACTTTGGTCACGGGCCTTAGAGTCTCCGTAACATGCCAGGATGCCTCGTGATTAGGGTCTTGAAGTCTCCCCGGTCACCTCTACAGTGCCAGCACTCTAGTTGTCCTGGCCTAGCTCTCCAGTGACCCAGGTGTAATTTGGGCTCACCAGGCTCCCTCTTTCTCTCTGGTAGTCAGCTCTGGGTCCTCCGGTCAGCTATGTCAGTTGCGGCTGCCGGGCCCGTTGTTCTACCACTATTCTCAGTGTGGTGTCAAGGCTTGTGGTGTTTCTTTCTCGCCTCCTCTGCTCTGCCAACGTAGTGTTCCTAGGCCCAACTCGTGTCTAGTTCCTCCATATACTTGTCCGTGTCTCTTTCTCTCCACCCACACTTCTCGAAACTCCCGCCACCCTTGCCTGACATAGAGTTTCTAGGAGTTGGGTCGGAGTGGGTCGGTGTGTGTGTGTTCCTCAGTCAACCGTCTTACCTCGTCTGGCTGCAGTCCACCCTGTGGCCACCCTGGTTGCAGGGGCGCCTCACAGACGCACTGCCTTCATCATGGGAGGCAGAGATGTCCAGAGCTGGCGGTGATGCTGGTCTTCATGTCACTAACAGCCACAGGGGCATGATAACATTAGTGGGATCACCTTAGACTATATTCATACAGGGCGTTTTTGCAGTGTTTGTTTCTGCAGCTATCGCATCGCACTGCCCAGAATCAGCCGGCGGTTAACCTGACCTGAAAATGTCAGCTGCATAGAAATACATGAAGCCGTCGTGCTCAGATCAGGAGAGCCTCCAGGCGGTGCAATGCAATCCTTGCTTGAGTCATATGCTACACTCTGCACAGTACCAGTTCTCCTGTCCTGTATACTGGGTGTAATCCTCAGTATCTGTATTATTCTATATATATACACTGCACAGCACCACTTCTCTTGTCCTGTATACAGGGTGTAATCCTCAGTATCTGTATTATTCTGTATATATACACTGCACAGCACCACTTCTCCTGTCCTGTATACTGGGTGTAATCCTCAGTACCTGTATTATTCTGTATATATACACTGCACAGTACCACTTCTCCTGTCCTGTATACTGGGTGTAATCCTCAGTATCTATATTATTCTATATATATACACTGCACAGCACCACTTCTCCTGTCCTGTATACTGGGTGTAATCCTCAGTACCTGTATTATTCTGTATATATACACTGCACAGTACCACTTCTCCTGTCCTGTATACTGGGAGTAATCTTCAGTATCTATATTATTCTGTATATATACACTGCACAGTACCACTTCTCCTGTCCTGTATACTGGGTGTAATCCTCAGTCTCTGTATTATTCTGTATATATACACTGCACAGTACCACTTCTCCTGTCCTGCATACTGGGTGTAATCCTCAGTATCTGTATTATTCTGTATATATAGACTGCACAGTACCAGTTCTCCTGTCCTGTATACTGGGTGTAATCGTCAGTATCTGTATTATTCTGTATATATACACTGCACAGTACCACTTCTCTTGTCCTGTATACTGGGTGTAATCCTCAGTATCTGTATTATTCTGTATATATAGACTGCACAGTACCAGTTCTCCTGTCCTGTATACTGGGTGTAATCCTCAGTATTTGTATTATTCTGTATACACTGCACAGTACCACTTCTCCTGTCCTGTATACTGGGTGTAATCGTCAGTATCTGTATTATTCTGTATATATACACTGCACAGTACCACTTCTCTTGTCCTGTATACTGGGTGTAATCCTCAGTGTCTGTATTATTCTGTATATATAGACTGCACAGTACCACTTCTCCTGTCATGTATACTGGGTGTAATACTCAATATCTGTATTATTCTGTATATATACACTGCACAGTACCACTTCTCTTGTCCTGTATACTGGGTGTAATCCTCAGTATCTGTATTATTCTGTATATATAGACTGCACAGTACCAGTTCTCCTGTCCTGTATACTGGGTGTAATCCTCAGTATTTGTATTATTCTGTATACACTGCACAGTACCACTTCTCCTGTCCTGTATACTGGGTGTAATCCTCAGTATCTGTATTATTCTGTATATATACACTGCACAGTACCACTTCTCCTGTCCTGTATACTGGGTGTAATCCTCAGGATCTGTATTATTCTGTATACACTGCACAGTACCACTTCTCCTGTCCTGTATACTGGGTGTAATCCTCAGTATCTGTATTATTCTGTATATATACACTGCACAGTACCACTTCTCTTGTCCTGTATACTGTCCTGCTGTCAGAGAGGTGGTATTGGACTTCGGGATTTTCAGCATTTATATGTTGTTTAAATTATCTTGAATAAGGAAGTCATCACTTCTCTTCTGTACAGGTGACGACTTTCTCTTCGCTGTGGATCTGACCGCTGGGACCCCACAATCCGGAGAAACTGTAGCTTTGAAGAGTAACATGTGAATGGAGCTGTGGGTGAGTATTCCCCCTGTCTCGCCACTCACATGTGGCTCTCCAAATAACTCTTGTAAAACAGTGATGAGGGTCACGCCAATGTAAAAACAATATTCACTTATTGTGACTGATAGAGGATATAGTGTGTGGGCTGGTGGGGTCTTTACTTCCCAACTGATTTTTGGTCCCAGTCCGGCCCTGATGTCAGTATACTGGTTCCAGCAGTTATCACATGGACACTCCACTCAAATACGATTTTCATACTTCTAATAATAAATGATGGTTATTTGACAACTCACTTTTCTTCAGGAACATTGAGAGCATTATGAAGAGCAGCTCATCAGCGTGAAAATGTCATGAGTGAGTGGTCCAGGAAAACTACTGACACTGCTGGGGGAAAGGGGGCAAGCTGACTGCACAATGCCTATGTCCACCTCTGCTGGATGGGCTGTCTGTCGGGGCAGCTCCAGGGTTTGGCAGCAGAGACTGTTGGAGGACATTTCTGAATGTTTTGTCATCTCTTGGGGGTCAGTTGAGGTAGCCGGGCACATTAGCCAGAGATGGGGGAGAGCACAGGTGACCTGAGGGGCAGGGAGCACAGGAACAGAGGACTCTACACTGCCTGCAGCACAGGATGTGGAGGTGACGATGGCGGACATCACACACTCTGTGACAGGAGCTCAGTGACCAACACTAGGCGGGTAACGACACTCTATGGCGACTCCGCCCTCCTCTCTGGCTCCTCCTGACCCCAGATACAGTCTGCAGCTGCTGAACCAAAGAGGAGGCAGAGTACAAGTGCCCGGGAAGGAGGCGAGCGCAGGTAGGACTGACATCAGTGTGAGGAGAGAGCGCCGGCATGAGAGTGTGTGTGAGGGGAGGAAAGGAGGGCGGCCACAGCGAGAGCGACGGGAGAGTGCGGTCCGCAGCACTGTGCAGCCGGGTATATGGGGCACAGCTGGGGGAGGGGGCACAGGGAGACCTGGGGGGCGGCATTGACCGAAAAGCAACTTTAGTGCTGTGTGCGGCTCACAGACCGGCAGAAGTTCCCTCACTGCCCATGTGTCTGCATACAGGATGCTGGAGGTTGTAGTGCCCCCTCTCTGTGCCCATGTGTCTGCATACAGGATGCTGGAGGTTGTAGTGCCCCCTCTCTGTGCCCATGTGTCTGCATACAGGATGCTGGAGGTTGTAGTGCTCCCTCTCTGTGCCCATGTGTCTGTACACAGGATGCTGGAGGTTGTAGTGCCCCCTCTCTGTGCCCATGTGTCTGCACACAGGATGCTGGAGGTTGTAGTGCCCCCTCTCTGTGCCCATGTGTCTGCACACAGGATGCTGGAGGTTGTAGTGCCCCCTCTCTGTGCCCATGTGTCTACACAGGATGCTGGAGGTTGTAGTGCCCCCTCTCTGTGCCCATGTGTCTACACAGGATGCTGGAGGTTGTAGTGCCCCCTCTCTGTGCCCATGTGTCTTCATACAGGATGCTGGAGGTTGTAGTGCCCCCTCTCTGTGCCCATGTGTCTGCATACAGGATGCTGGAGGTTGTAGTGCCCCCTCTCTGTGCCCATGTGTCTACACAGGATGCTGGAGGTTGTAGTGCCCCCTCTCTGTGCCCATGTGTCTGTACACAGGATGCTGGAGGTTGTAGTGCTCCCTCTCTGTGCCCATGTGTCTGTACACAGGATGCTGGAGGTTGTAGTGCTCCCTCTCTGTGCCCATGTGTCTGTACACAGGATGCTGGAGGTTGTAGTGCCCCCTCTCTGTGCCCATGTGTCTGTACACAGGATGCTGGAGGTTGTAGTGCTCCCTCTGTGCCCATGTGTCTGCATATACAGGATGCTGGAGGTTGTAGTGCCCCCTCTCTGTGCCCATGTGTCTACACAGGATGCTGGAGGTTGTAGTGCCCCCTCTCTGTGCCCATGTGTCTTCATACAGGATGCTGGAGGTTGTAGTGCCCCCTCTCTGTGCCCATGTGTCTGCATACAGGATGCTGGAGGTTGTAGTGCCCCCTCTCTGTGCCCATGTGTCTACACAGGATGCTGGAGGTTGTAGTGCCCCCTCTCTGTGCCCATGTGTCTGTACACAGGATGCTGGAGGTTGTAGTGCCCCCTCTCTGTGCCCATGTGTCTGCATACAGGATGCTGGAGGTTGTAGTGCTCCCTCTCTGTGCCTATGTGTCTACACAGGATGCTGGAGGTTGTAGTGCCCCCTCTCTGTGCCCATGTGTCTACATACAGGATGCTGGAGGTTGTAGTGCCCCCTCTCTGTGCCCATGTGTCTGCATACAGGATGCTGGAGGTTGTAGTGCTCCCTCTCTGTGCCTATGTGTCTACACAGGATGCTGGAGGTTGTAGTGCCCCCTCTCTGTGCCCATGTGTCTGCATACAGGATGCTGGAGGTTGTAGTGCCCCTCTCTGTGCCCATGTGTCTGCATACAGGATGCTGGAGGTTGTAGTGCCCCCTCTCTGTGCCCATGTGTCTGCATACAGGATGCTGGAGGTTGTAGTGCCCCCTCTCTGTGCCCATGTGTCTACACAGGATGCTGGAGGTTGTAGTGCCCCCTCTCTGTGCCCATGTGTCTACATACAGGATGCTGGAGGTTGTAGTGCCCCCTCTCTGTGCCCATGTGTCTACACAGGATGCTGGAGGTTGCAGTGCCCCCTCTCTGTGCCCATGTGTCTGCATATACAGGATGCTGGAGGTTGTAGTGCCCCCTCTCTGTGCCCATGTGTCTATATACAGGATGCTGGAGGTTGTAGTGCCCCCTCTCTGTGCCCATGTGTCTGCACACAGGATGCTGGAGGTTGTAGTGCCCCCTCTCTGTGCCCATGTGTCTGCACACAGGATGCTGGAGGTTGTAGTGCCCCCTCTCTGTGCCCATGTGTCTGCACACAGGATGCTGGAGGTTGTAGTGCCCCCTCTCTGTGCCCATGTGTCTGCACACAGGATGCTGGAGGTTGTAGTGCCCCCTCTCTGTGCCCATGTGTCTGCACACAGGATGCTGGAGGTTGTAGTGCCCCCTCTATGTGCCCATGTGTCTGCATACAGGATGCTGGAGGTTGTAGTGCCCCTCTCTGTGCCCATGTGTCTGCATACAGGATGCTGGAGGTTGTAGTGCCCCTCTCTGTGCCCATGTGTCTGCATACAGGATGCTGGAGGTTGTAGTGCCCGCAGTGGAGGGGTCTTCTCTTCCCCATCTCTCTGGGCTCAGATTTCCCTACATACTTCAGCATCCACTCAGTCCTTCATTATCACATCTGTCCACACAACTTTACTCTTAATCATTGACATCCATGATACAGAGCAATTCCCCCATATTCATTACTACCCACCAGCCTCTTATGGGGTCAGGGCATCCTGGGGGTTATAGTGTCTCCATTGACAAAAAGCAGACTGCTCTCTTAGGGTACTTGGAGCATCCTGGGAGTTGTAGTGTCTCCATTGACATAAAGCGGACTGCTCTCTTAGGGTACTTGGGTGATCCATAGGTTGTAGATCATTCAGGTGGTCAGGGCATCCTGGGAATTGTAGTTCTTCCCTACATGGCTGCAGGTAACAGACCACCTTCTATCTCTGAGCCTCCTGGGAGTTGTAGTTCTCTCAGCATTAAAGCTGCTGCTGGCTCCACAGATGGAGAGCTTCTGTTCACACACTGTAATGCTGGGAGTTGTAGTTCTACTACTGCATTATAACGAATATTGAGGTCTTTGGTGCCATCGCTCTGTGTTCTGCTGATGGAAACTGCCATACTAGCACAGGTGTGAACTTGGCCTTATGGTCTTAGTGTATGCTGGGAGTTGTAGTGTCTGCCATCATTGAACTGTCACAATGGTACATAATGTCCATAAGCTGGAAGCATCCTGAGATGTCATTGAAGCTCGATACACACCTGAGGTGCTGTACCTCGCGGTATGTGAATGATGTCCATTGGGTTGATATAGTGACAGGCTGAGTATTCCTGGCAGGATTTGGGTTATAATAAAATAGATAATATATTAGAGTGTGTTTCTAAGTAACAGAATCTGTGAGTTACAGGCGAAGGCTCCTCAGATGTAAATATTCCAGCAGCTGCCCCATTGCACCAGGACTTCTGGCTATATATCAGAAGACCTCTCTGGAGTTGGACGTCTTTACCACGATGATCGCACTTTGTCACAAGTGACTTTCCTTCTGCTGCTCTTAGATTTCCGCTTGTGCGCTGTATAAGCAGGATGTGCAGCCTCACATGTGGTTTCAGTATTTAAGTTGTCAGTGATGATCATTCTCGTGATCCCACATAAGATACTGCAAGAAATGCAAATCAGCATCACAGATGACAAGTTTTCATGAAGACTATGTAGGGCGATGATGCTAGTCAGGAACAGGTGCTTTGTAGGGTGGAGTTGTGGGGAGGACAAAGAACGGTAATTTAAGACTCTTCTTTTATAAGATGGATGAATTAAACAACAAGGAGGCATCAGCTTTCGCTTTGCATAATAAAATAAGTCCTTTATTCACATATGACTGAAAAAAGAATAGCGATTGATTATACAAAGCTTTAATATATCTAGTATTACTTACACCAAGTTTGCAAATCAGTTTATTTGGCAAGACGTGTGCCACATTGTGCAGTGTATATGTGTATATATATTCCTATAAATTGGTTGGTGCTAGCATAGTCCTCACAGGCTGATTGTCATACCTCATGTATATGGCAAAGCCATGAACAAAGTAGCCAGTATAAAGGACTTGGAGTAGCCATATGCCACTGTTGGGGAGCGGTTTATCACCACATGGCCACACTATGAAGCTCTGTATTCCTATTTTGAAGCAATGTTTCTTGGGAGAAAACAGTTAATGGGTGCTGTATCAGGAATCTGTTCTACAGAGACCTGTAATGTGACCATGTTCATGAACCCTAATGGTACCTTTACACGCCGCCACAACAGGATGCATACAACCCGCTACAGGCTACAAATGTAGCTTGTCGCGCCAATATCGCCCGTAGTAGCGGCGTCTGAAGACGGGACGACACAGCCGGCTACAGATACCTCTGTATCCGTGCACTGCCCATAAACATATGGCAACATCGCCGATTGTAGCGAGCTGTATCGGCGTGTAAAGAAGCTACAGAAGGGAACTCTGGACACCCGGCGATGTAGCTGCAATGTAGCTAAGGCGTGACCCAGGCTCCGGGATACCACGCCCCTTCAGCGATCATTGGAGGAAGCTCCTTCGTTGCGATTGGTTGTCGCTGCACAGGGCGGCATATTTAAGAAGCTGACCAGTCACACTACGCAATTGCTCGGGCGTCATGTATTAATCAGCCTCCTGCGATGCCTGCCCAATCATGGTATTATTGCTTTGTCCTATCAGCGTACGGACGTCTTGTAATCCACAATTGTGGCACGCCTATGTGCTGTCCCTGCTGCACCAGGTCCGCCCATATTAGCTTGTTATTGCGGTGTGTAAATGAGGTACGCTGAGCTACAGACGGCTACTTGCGACACCTGGCGATGTAGCTAGCTGTAGATGTAGCGTAGCGTAGCGCACCTTGTGGCGGCGTCTAAAGGAGATGCGATTACCGTTTGGCGGTGCTCGTGCACGTGAAGTTGCCGTTGGTATCCATCCTGTTGTGGCGGCGTGTAAAGGTACCATAAGGGTACCTTTACACGCGGCTACATTTCTAGGGTGGCTACAGGTAACTTACTGGTTGCAGTGAAATCATGGAGAGATTATTCCATTTGTACACAGCAACAAGATAGAACCTTGTCTCCATGATTTCACTGCAACCAGTAAGTTACCTGTAGCCACCCTAGAAATGTAGCCGCGTGTAAAGGTACCCTGAGGGCCCTTTCACATCAGCGGTTCTTTCAAATCGCGACAGATGCGGTGAAAAAAACCGCATCTGCCGCGATTACCGCATACCGGCTGCACTTGCGGCACGGTTGTGGCACGGTTGCGGTAAACGCCATACAAGGTATAGGCAGACTTGCGGCAGGTGCGGCAAGTGCAGTTTTGGCACTTGCGGCAGGTGCGGCCGCGAAAAAAACCGCGGCTGACAGCATTTTTTTTTCGCGGTTGCACCTGCCGCAAGTGCTAAAACCGCACTTGCCGCACCTGCCGCAAGTCCGCCTATACCTTGTATGGCGTTTACCGCAACCGCGCCGCAACCATGCTGCAAGTGCAGCCGGTATGCGGTAATCGCTGCAGATGCGTTTTTTTCACCGCATCTGCCGCGATTTGAAAAAAACACTGATGTGAAAGGGCCCTTAAGGCTGTGTGAACACTATCAGGAATTGTAGCGCTTTGGACGCAGCATATTGCTTCTGCGTCCAAAACGCTGCATTGTACAGTAGCAGCATAGTGGATGGGATTTCAAGGAATCCCTCGCTCACTATGCTTCTCCTGACCTGAGCGTGTTTTCAGCAGCGGTGCGGGTTCCCATGCTTCTGCTTCTCCGCAGCATGTTAATGTCATGCTGCGGAGTCAGAAGTGATCACCATCAGGTGAATGCAGGGAGAGACCGCCCTGCACCCAAAGCAGATGGTGAGTACAGGGCTGCTGCGGTCTCCCTGCGTTCATCGCTGCTTCCCCCAGGTCTGGAGGCTGTGCGTCCAAAATGCAGTGCCTTCAGATCATATGCACATGCCCTTAAAATGAGTCTGATTACAGCAGTCTAACAAAAAAATAAATAAATAAAAAAACAAAAGTATCTCCTAAACTGACACCTTTTCAGGTGGTTATGACAAGATGTGATATAAATGTAGTATTCATGCAGGTCTTGCATCAGATGCTATAAACTTGTGTGACCTCGGCCTAAATCGAAGTACTGTGCCTCCCGTTTCATACTCACCTGCTGCTCATGTCTTCTGTTATCTCCACCGCTTCTGTTGGGAAAATTACAAATTTGGACCTTCATGGAGGAGTGTAGTTTCCACTGTTGGGGTTGAGGTTCCACTGTTTAGGCACATCACGGTCTCTCCAAACACACCATGGTGTCAGCTATCTAATCCAGCAATTTTTCATTACAAAAGTCAAATGATGCTCCTTCCCTTCCAAGCCCTGCCGAGCACCCCAACAATGATTTTCCATTGCACCATGGTTTATCTGTGTACTCAGGAGAAATTGCACAACAAATTGTACTTCGTGCTACCCTTGTGAAAATAAAAATGATTGGAGCTAAAACATTTTTCTTAGTGCAATTTTTTATCATCAATTATACAATAATAATATTTATTCATTTATGTAGCGCTATTAATTTCATAGCACTTTACATACTTCAGTATTATATGTTCACAGATCAATATTTTAAATTTTATTTTTTTTTAAGCATCTGCAGGTTCAAGGCACTCCCCACACCTCTAGATTAATTCTTTGAGGGGTCGCTTGTAGGGAGTTTCCACTGTTTAGGCACAGCAGTAGCTCTGCAAAAGCAACATGACACCCGCTAACTGTTCCAGCCAATTTTGCGCTCCAAAAGTCAAATGGTGCTCCTTCCCTTCCAAGCCTTGCCTGTGCATCCAAACAGCAGTTTTCCACCATTTATGGCATATCCACATACTCAGGAGGAATTGCACAACAAATTGTGTGGTGCATTTTCCCCAGCTACCCTTGTGAAAATACAAATTCTGTGGCGAACTTTTCACATTTTGCCACAAAAATGTCATTTTAATTTTTTTCCTTCCACATTGCTTTAGTACTGGTTTTACACTTGCGGCATGGCCAGATCAGGATGAAATCGGGTTCATCTTGATTTGACCGTGCGTCTTCAAATGCATGTCACCGTAGCTGCCGGATGCCTGATCCAGCCGGGGAGAGGGGGTGATAAAATGTATTGTGCACATGATTATAATATGGGGGCACCTGGGGAGGGGCTGCACGAGTTGTTTAAAACTACCACTTTATTACAATTACTGTTTGAAGCCCTGTCAGCTTTTGGCGGCACAGCGGGACTTCTTTGCAGAAAACTGTCAGAATTGGCGTAGGAGCGCAATCTATGCTGTATTACACAGGTCTGTACGAAAAGAACTCTAGAAAACTCTGAGAATTGCCGAAGATAACGCTCCTACGCCAATTCTGACAGCTCTGTGCATAGAAGTCCCGCTGTGTCGGAAAAAGCCAACAGCACGTCAAACAGTGATTATAATAAAGTAGTGGCTTTAAACCACTCATGCACCCCCTCCCCAAGTGCCCACATATTATAAGCAAGCGCACAATAAATTTTAAGCGCCTTTTTGCACAATAACATAGGGCACAAGGCACTTTACCCAGCTCTTCCAGCGGACCTGGTGCGGGTGGCACTCTGGGGGGTAATGGGATTAATACCAGCCTTTGTATTGTTAGCTGGTCCTAAGCCCAAAATTCATGATGTCATGCCAAATTAGACATGGCCACCTTAAATGTCTAGTAAACAGTAAAAAAAAATACAGACTTTTTTTATTAGAAATAAAACACAAAACACATTTAGGGACTCAATCTATATTAGAAATAAAAAAAAAAATCTGATGTAATCCATGTTTTTTTTTTTATCTTCTTAAGCTCTGCTACATCTTTCTGCCGTCAGACAAATGCCATCTGCTGACAGAGAGACCAGGCACAGAATGACATTGGAGCACAGCCATAACGTGAGTGCTTCTCTCCCGTCTGTGCTTCAGTGTCATTCTGTGCTGTACTTTTAGCGGTGATGTCACCCTTGGAAAGCGTTGCAGTTATTTTGGCAACACTGTCAGGGTGAGCTCAATAACCCGGATGCTAGCCCCACTGAATGAATGAGCCAGTGGGGAGAGCATCCGGTAACTGAGCTCAACCTGAAGACATTGCCATAGTAACACTTTCCAAGTGTGACAGTCATCACCGCTTAGCGACTCGGTGGTCAGCGCTTCATTTCTGGTCCTGTGCAGTTTGGGGGTGTGTATTGGTGTACATGCTGGCTTCAGAGCATGCAAAGTGTTAATTCCGAAGCCAGCCTGTACACCCAATAACCCCCACAACCCACCAGACCAGATATGACGTGTGGCGAGCGTCATCACAAGGAGGCGCTCCTGAATGAATGATTACACCCGCTTGGGCTTGATTGCAGCAGCGAGGCGGGGACGATGGACCCCTGTATAGACCGCCCACCTGACAGTGGGCATGTGTGAAGCTCTGTTCACACACAGTGTATTTTTTGCATCTATGCAGCTCTATTCACATGTTCCATCTTTTTGAGGGTGCGCTTTGCAGCAAAGCGCATCTGTAAAAAGAATGAGCATGTGAATTCTTTGCGCTTTTTTCAGCGTGCTTTTTAATTACCTTGCCGCGTTTCCACGGTGATCGGTCCTTTTCCCGACACCACAGGATTTTGCACAGGACCTTAAACGGCATCATTTGATCGGGGACGTCACCCCTGTCTTGCCTGTCTTTAATAAATGGGCTAATGCGTAATCTAACCCACATCGTATGTAAACTGTCAATGAAGAACATTGTTTTTGTCTAGACACTCTATGTACACATGCCTCATTTTAGAGCATCCCTGGACTTCAGACTGACTTGTTCTGCCTCAAACATTTGTAATGTTTCTCTGAATGTTTGTCATTTTTATGTTTTGCTCACATCTTCACAGTCCTGGATGTAAACAATTCTTGGGTATTATTACTTATACAACGGTGCTGCTGTGTTTCCTACTGTCTTCACTCTGTTTGGAGATGGTGGAGACAATTTTGGCGCTTGTATATGAGATGCATAAATGAAGCACAAACATTGCATTTCAAACATAAATTGTGCGCCTATATGTATACAATATACTTCAGATTACGGTATGTAAAGCAGAGCACATTATTTGACCTTTGTATAAAGTAAAAAAGATGTTTTGAGTGAAAACAGGAAAATACTTGTGTGTGTGTTTCTGAAAGGACAAGCACTGTTATACAATTTATACAAAGTTGAGATAAACATTGTCCCTGATGCAACATGCACGATGTTGTGCAGGTACCGCAGTTGTAATATATTTATCTACAGGACAGAATGTCATGGCCAGAAAAAAGGAGGTGAGTAATCGGATTTAGATACATCAATAGTTTTAGACTGTTTGTCCGATACTTTAAGGCCCCCCTGAAAAAAGGAAGGGAATGGCCCCCTTGAATCCAACTGACTCCTGCACGAGGGAATGCCCTCCTCACTTTTAACAGTGAGTTTGCCTAAGGCTATATCTCGGGGTACACAGCACACACACATGGGGGACCACTTCGCTGTATGCAGCAGACATGCTGCATTCAGTGCTGCATTTAGATTACAATGCAGCACGAGGGTGACAGGTCCTTTTTAAGGTCTTAGTTACTGATGTAGATGAGGTGGAAGTGGTATTTTACAGATCTGAAGACCTTCTTGTGGAGTGTTAACTGTGTCCGTGTAATGAGTCATGAATCCAAGTGTCAAATTGAGTCCCATTGTTAGAGATTGGAACATTCCTAAGACCGGTTTACACACTGCGATGTCCCAGCGACCCGACCAACAATCAGGATTGCTGGGACATCGCTATATGATCGCCGGTGAGCTGTCACACAGACAGACTCACCAGCGAGACGCTGGTAACCTGGGTACACATCGGGTAACAGCATAGCACTTAGTTACCCGATGTTTACCCTGGTTACCATGTCCCAGCATGTACTTTGCGGTGCTGGGCATCAGCCGGGAGGTCGTTGATCGTTGGTCTCCCACTGTCGCACACGCCAATGCTGGCCGCCCAGTGGGAGACCAACGATTGAAAAATGTCCCTGGCCATTACGCAACGATCAGTGAGCTGATAGCTGATCATCACAGGATATCACACGTAGCGACATAGTTAACGATGTCAACACGTGTAAGCCAGCCTTAATGAGTTTAAATTCCCAGATTTCTCTCATTTTTAAAGTGACCTTTCAATATTACAACTTTTAAGTCTGATATGTTGTGTCCAGGTTTAGAGAAGTGTATTCCTACAGGTGTGTCAAGCTCATTTTGTATCGTATGCCTATGTAGATTCATCCTTGTTTGTAGCTTTTGGTTTTTTTCCCCCAATATATGTCCCTTTCGTGCACCTTGTACATTGTATCATGTAAACCACATTGGAGGATGTACATGAAAAAAAGTCCATGATCTTATGTCGTGGTTTGTGTTATGTGAGTACAGGTCTTGCATTTCTTACTGTTACAAGGGAATGTGCCATTCTGAGAAATATACTTGTCTTGATTTTTTTTTTTTTCTTTTTGGAACTTTAAGTATTTACATCAATTTTTCTGGCTAACACGGTACCATAATATTATTTTGTATTGCACTTTGTAAGACTCTTGATCCCAAACTGAAGAGCAACATTAAAAAGGGATCTCCAAACGTGTGGACATCTGTCAATTCTGTAAGGGGTCCAACACCACTCATCATTCCCCTCTTTCTCCTGTTCTTTATTCTGAAAGCACCACTCCAGCTGTTTTTTTGTCCAGTGTTGGAGTGGTGCTTTAAGTCAGAAGTTACATTGCAAGTGACCTAACCCAAGGCCATGGGGTACTCGGATCCCGGGCGTTGATTAACGGAACTGTAACTGGTGGCGGGTGCCCGTGCCCTGGTGGTCACTGAAAAATGTGTAAAAATAATAAAATAAAGTGTTTGTGAATTCACCCATGGTATCCGGTAATGATACTGGTGCTGCTGCAGACCTCCAGAGATGATGTTGAGGCAGCTAGTTGGTAACGTTCTCCGTAGGTGGAGTGGGATCTCCGAGGCAGTAATGAAAGAATGGAGACTTCACACAGAGAGGTGGCTCATCAGGTAGAGCTGCAGGCTGACTGTCTCGGTGAGCAGTAGTATGGCTCCTCAGTGCAAGCAATAATCACACCACATGGTCTTAGTCTCCTGAAACGGGTTTACTGGTGATTCAGGCAGCAAAACCGACCACTGGGGCGCCACACATACGCATGACATTCGGCCAAATATATATATTAGTGTACATTAACATTAAATTCTGAAATAATTTTAAGTTTTTGACTATTGCTGAATCTCACTATTCAATATTGTCGACAATCAAGAGACATTGGCGACGAAGTCTGTATAATAAAATAGCTCAAGTGATCATTAGTAGTGTTATACCACTTACTACTAAACAAAGTCTATTCCTTAACAGAATCACCAAAACGGTTTTCACAACAAAAGTACAACCCCAAAGCTAAAAAAGCTCATGCTTTCTGGCAAATCTCTAGTAGGAAGCAGCCCAACTTCTCCTAAATTCCAGATTGTAGCACATGGGTGCTTCCTCAGACACAGACTGTCAGTCTGTTCTATTGTTCCTTAATGGTTTACGAGGTCAGTTTCCTGCAAACTGATAGAGCCATCAAACATTTTCATCTACAAACTTACAAGTAAAACTGGCTATAGACATGAGAATATTATAATTCTGAATGCCGTTTTGATTATCCATCATCTGATAACATAGAAACTGAGTTTTGGAACCTGTTTGTAGCAACAAATTTTAATATAATGTGCAATTTCACTAGACTAGAAGCACAACAGTAAGGACGCAGTCAGGCAGCCGTGTATCTTAGATGAGGATCAATCACAGTGCGTGGACTGCCAGTGACTACTTGACGTAGTATGACAGCTGCATAGAATACATGAAGCTGTGCACTAGTCAGGAGAGCCGTAGCCAGTCTGCACTCTAGTGGAGCCTCAACAAAGTACGGCTATGTGCCACAGACTGAAAAGTATGCAGAATTTCTGCATCAAATCTGCATCCACTTTATTAGCTATTATGTAGCAAAAATGTATTTGCTTCTATGCTGTATATATGATCTTCCATCTGCTATATATGGCCTCTATGCTGGTATATATGACCCTTCATCCAGGTATATATGGTCCCCTATCCTGGTATTTATGATCCCCCATCCTGGTATATATGAGCCCTTATCCTGATATATATGATCCTACTTCCTGGCATAAATGGCCTGTCCCTGGTATATGGCGCCCATCACAGCACACACATAAAACAAATAAATGATTATACTCACCGTCGATTGCTTCCCCGTAGCAGTGTGACATCCTTTTCTCATGCTGGCAGCTGACTAGCATGTAAGTTCACAAATGCATGGTGTTATTGCCAAGCGACCTGCTCCTACATACCATCAGCTTCTAGTATGAGAAGAGGTAGTCTTGCTGCGAGGGAGCGATGGACGGTGAGTATAATTGGCCTTCTACTGCCAGAGTATTCACTGCTTCCATGCACTGTATGAATGCATGGGAAGCAGTATGTAACACATAGAAGATGTACTGTCATCTAGAATCAGCTAGCAACTACAGGGTAACCATGTGCAAAGGAGACAGGAAGTAGTTGTGGAGCCCCAGGGAGTGCTGGGTAAGGGGAGTGCTGTCTATGACAACCAGGTGAGAAGAGCTGTGAGGGAGAGATGGAGAACAGACAAGCTGTATAGACCAGTTTTTGCTGAAAAAGATTGCTGTGAACAAGGAAGCTCAGGATAGACAAGACTCTGTATTACCTCAAGTAAGAGGAACAGCATCAACCATTCCTTCCCACCCACCTCCATTGTATGAAGCAAGTACAGTCTGCATTGGTCTACACACAGTGTGAAGAGGATTGATCTGTGAGGAGAAATGCTTTGTATAGAGACTGTCATAGATGTTGATGAGATATCGTATGAAGAAAAGTGATTTCATGTGTTGGAAAGAAGTTGAATAAAACCCCAATAATAACCCCACTCTGAACTGTGTGATAACTGTGCCTGAAGATCCTGCCTCCCCATTTACTGTACAGAAGGATAATGGTCGCCCTGTGTAACATTTCCCCCGGATTCCAGAAAAACTCATGTTAAGTGTAAGCCTTCACATAGGCTGGGTTCATATTTGCATTTGTGTCTGCATAATGCAGATGCAAACGCTGCCATACTGATATGAACGCAGCAGAGAATCTCCGCATGCGTTCACATCGGTATGATGCCCGGCCAGCCAATCAGCAATCACGGCGGCGGCCGGGAGGTGGAGATCAGCGCCAGAGATCTCCTACTCCCGGCCGCCGCTGTTCTCCCGACGGTGTTGGCGCGGGAGATTTAAACAGCTGTCAGATCAGCTGTTTCTTCAAATCTCCTGCGCCGATACCGCCGGGAGATTAGTGATGGCCGTGCCTGGGAAATCAGCGGCTGCTCCAGCTGATCTCCCGGTGGCTGCCACTGATCTCCCAAGAGATCAGCAGTGGCCACTGGGAGAGATTTCAATGTGATCCGCAGCAATCTCCTGCTCTGTCATGCGGAGGACACTGTGGATCCATTGAGATCCATTTATTTTTGTGCGCTTGCGGGCGCTTGCTGATAAGACAAGCGCCCGTGTACGCACAGAAAATGCAACAGGCTGTGTTCGGAGGGAGGAGGAGGGTGCACAAATAATGCGCATCCGAATGCAACAGCATGCAGCCAAACACAGCTCCTGTGCGTTCCCATGTTAAACATAGGAATGCAGTGCACATGCGTTTGGCTGCGTTTGGAATGCTGCGTTCACAAACGCAAATGTGAACCCAGCCATACTGAGGATCGTCCATGCAACAAGTAGATAACCACTTTCTTTATTAACAGGCACATGTGACCACCTGCGGCTGCAGCAGCAATTGTTGGGTGACTGCGAGTGCTGGCTTTTAGGAAAATGTAATATGTGCTGCTCCCACCTCCCATCATATTACTTTTTTTTTTTTTTAAACAGTGGGTTCACGTGAGCATCAGCAGGAGCTGCTGCAGCCTACTCCTGCCTCTGGTGACCAGCTCCTGTCTCCTGTGACCCACTTCACCGCCACCGCACCCTCTGGATGGTTGGACCATAACACACATTGCCACTTTTCCCAAAAAATATTGGGGGAAAAATGTCTTATTACAGTCTGAAAAGTACTGTAAATTCTGAGACTCCATGGAAAATGAAAAACAGGTCTTCAAAAATGGTTTATTTTAAGAATTTCTATTTTTTTTCGATTAAAAAAAAGCAAAAAACCTATTTGCTTAATATTGCCATAATTGTATACACCTGGAGAATAATGTTGCCTGATCACTTTTACAGCTTGCGGAATTTCATTTTTTATATTAAGTACTTCACTTAGAATTTTTATTTTTTCCCTTCAAAACTACAAAAAAAAACCTCATACGATTGTGTGATCGGAAAAGTAAAAATGGTAACAAATTTAGAAAGAGGGGGAGGGAAAAACAAAAGTGAACTTGGAAAATTACCATGTCGGGAAGAGGTTACATCCATTTTCAAATTCATGTTTGTTTTTTATCTGCACAGAGAATATTCATTGTTACATTGTTGCTTTACTGCCCAAAGGAAAAGGATACAAAGGCAAAGCATACAAGGACAAATCCCCTGTGCATCTGCAATAAATCAATATTACTATTTTGTATGTGACAGGGGAACTAATTCTTCAGGCTCCTGAGGATGAGGGTGTAGAAGACATTTTTTATAAACTACACGTCTTGTCAGTATTTAACCTTTGGGCTGCGCTCACATGAATGTGTAACTCAGACAAGTGCTATCCACTGTATTATTGGATAGATCTGGGACCAATGTTCAACTATGGGGCAGTGCCAAACAGTGCTTTTTTTTTTTTTGTCAAATATTGGATGATAAAATATATACCAGAATGGGAACCATATATACATGGATGCGGGATCATATATATCAGGATGGGGGATTATATATACCAGGATGGGTCATCATACATGCGTGTTGCAAGCAGCAATTCGAAGTCAATATGACTCTTTAACGAGTTTTTTCATATAAGCCAAACCAGAAGGTCAATTTGCAGACATGGTGTTTTGGGGTGGTTGCCCCTTGTAAAAGCAAAGCATGAGATCTGATTTAGTGAGGCATTAAAGAAACACTTCTGAGAACTTGATCCTTTTATACTCGTGCTCTACTTACAACCTGTAACAGCAGCATTGTCACGTGTTGACTGCTTAAATAGGAGTTAAAGGGAACCAACCACCCCAAATGACCCCCCCAGACTAATAATATCATTCCCTACTTGCAGCACATACATGTGCTGCAATGTTTTTTGCTAAAAAAACTGCTTTTTAAAACTTAAGATAATGCTTTAGAAACTTTATACCGAAGGGACGGGTGGGCGTTACTTACATGGGGCTAAAGCCGGGTTGCAGCTGCCACTCATCATCCTGTGTCCCCTCGCAGCAGTAACGGCCAGCCCTTTTTGCAGCGTCCCAGGCTGGTGCATGGGATGTCATGCCCGTGCACACGTCATCAGCTACAGCCGGGAAGCGAGCGCGCGCTCTGACTTCCACAGCCGAGCGCAGGAAGTCAGAGCGCGCGCTCGCTTCCCGGCTGTAGCTGATGACGTGTGCACGGGCATGACATCCCGTGCACCAGCCTGGGACGCTGCAAAAAGGGCTGGCCGTTACTGCTGCGAGGGGACACAGGATGATGAGTGGCAGCTGCAACCCGGCTTTAGCCCCATGTAAGTAACGCCCACCCGTCCCTTCGGTATAAAGTTTCTAAAGCATTATCTTAAGTTTTAAAAAGCAGTTTTTTAGCAAAAAACATTGCAGCACATGTATGTGCTGCAAGTAGGGAACGATATTATTAGTCCGGGGGGGTCATTTGGGGTGGTTGGTTCCCTTTAATTTCCTTTTGGATATTAAGAATTAATTGTGGCTGTCTATATCGGGTGATGTGGTTGACCACTCCTCCATCTTTTAAGTAGTCCCATGAACTATCACCTGATATCGTTGATGGAGTTCATTCTCTGTTTCACTGTGAGCTGTGTGGATGCTGAGAGCAGTTTTGCTGAAGCCCTCCAGAAGCTACCTTATTCTTGGAGATTGCCATTGTTGTGGGGTGTTGCTGTTTTTATCCTGATCCCTGGGTGGAGGTGAAGGGGGTGTTAGCCAAGGGCTGGACAGGAACAGGGCAAGGGTGGCAGCCCATATGTCAATACTGTCAGAGGTCTGGGAACAAGTTCAGCTAGGGAAAACCAGTTTAAGGGTCAGACTAGTTACCTTGATTACTCTTGCTCGTCTCTACTATCCTGCTTAATTACCCTTGTCCATCATATCCACCCCGTGACGTTATCAGCGCCCTTACCCGCCATTTGCCTGTGTCATTATGACTGAAGCTGCTGCAGCTGACTCTTTTTAGCATGCCTGGTGCAGACCATATGTGATGAGGTTACTGGTCTGCGTTCTGAGGTTGTGTAGCAGCTGCAGCAAGTTGTTGGATACCTGCCCTCAGCTCACGCCTAGACTGTGTCGGAATCCAAGATATCTCTCCCTGAAAGATATTCTGGAGAGAGAGATAAATGTATAGTGTTTAGAGAAACCTGCAAGTT
Organism: Allobates femoralis; assembly: GCA_033576535.1. Taxonomy (NCBI): domain Eukaryota; kingdom Metazoa; phylum Chordata; class Amphibia; order Anura; family Aromobatidae; genus Allobates; species Allobates femoralis. The sequence continues at coordinate 394,896,572 of JARQOC010000005.1, forward strand.
ATATTTTAGGCTTCCCCCTCTTTCATCTGGGAGTGAGGAACAGCGTTTGGGGATTGTAACCTTCCTTCTTAAAGGGGATTCCCAGACCTGGGCCTTCTCCATCTTTGTGATCGGTGAATGAGTTTTTCATGGCTTTGGCTCTGGCTGAGTGTAGTCTCTGTAAAGTCCAGCAGGGGATGCGTTCAGTTGACGAGTACTGCTTGGAGTTTCAGAGATGCCCTCAGGAGTCAGTTCTGTCTTTCAGCTTGACTTTAGGACACTCTGGTTCAACATGCTATTCTGAGTCATTGGAGGCATCAGGTTGGACAGATGCCTTAGAGAAAGATCTAGACCCACCTTGTCCCCTGTGGTCATCCCTGTTGAGGAGGTTCCATGCGTAGAGTTTGATAAACCTATGCAAATAGCAGTAGTAGCCTCTTGTGCTAAACCATCTGCGGTTCATCAGGTTGGGGGGGATGCTTCTATTGTGGTCAAACTGATCATTTTATTAAGGTCTGTCCGCATTGCTCCAAATCTGTTTCCAGCCTCAAATGTAGTGTTCCTTTGGTCATTTGGAAGGAGACGACAGGAGTGTTTATCTTTCTTTTTTTCTAGGTCTCCTTTTTCACAATTTGCTAAGGTGATATTCGGAGGTAAAACAGAGACTGTATCGGTTGTTATTGATAGCGCAGCTGGAGTCAATCTGATGGATTCTGGATCTCGCTTTATTCAGGCCCATGGCTTCATCTGTATGTAGTTAGTGAGATGCATTCCTATCTCCACCATTGATACAGCTCCTCTCAGCCAGATGGTTCTTTCCCAAGTTGTACACAATGTGAACTTGTGCATATGGAGTCTTCACAAGGCGTTCCTATCTTGTTACATTTTGATAAATTTGCCTATACCCATCATCATGGGTCTTACCTGGTTGAAAAAGCATAACCCGGTGACCGTCTAGCGTTCCAGAAAAGTAGTTATGGTAATTTTCTGTGAGAATAATTGCCTGGGTACTACTGTCTCTGCCATGTTGGCCTACTTCTATATCTTCGTTAGAGATGGTTAAGAGCCCACTGGAGAAAATGGGTAAAGCTCGACCTACACCTCCAGTTAATGCTAGCCCTAGGTGCTGTCCTGGGAAGGCTGGGGAGGGCGGTGACTTCCACAAGTACCTTGAGGAAAACCGTACAAAGAGACTGGGACAGTGGTTCTTAACCGGGGTTCGATCGAACCCCAGGGGTATGGCTTGTTGGTCTCAGGATTCCGGCGGAGCCTCCACCACGGAGGTCAACACACTCCCGATGGCTGCATGTAGATTATCACTAAAGAAGGGTTTGGTGAATGTGCATATGAAACTGGTGGGTTGGGTACCTCAAACAAGGTTAAGAACCAATGAGTCTATGCCTCTGTTGTTTTGTCCTGAAAGTACTTCCTGTCAGTAACCAGATGAATGGTAATAAACGTTCAGGTCCAGACCTGAGAGTGGATGATTTTGTGTGGGTGTTGTGAGGCAGCAACCGGGGAACCCGCTTGCTAAACGACAACAACACGTGTTTTTAAGTTTAACCAATGTCTACCCGTTTATTTTTCACATATTAACAACATAACCCGGGTAACATGTTTGACACATATCACATTGATTAAAAACACCATACATAAACACATCATACATTTACATATAACATTACATAACACTTATATTGCACATAACATCTTTATAGTAACCCGGGACCTGTAACCATCTCTGTCCCCATTGGAGCTCTATTAACAGCTCCCGTGGTGGCTACGGCCTCCGGCCTACTCACACTATACATACGTTACAGTACGACGATGACCCCTCCGGGCTCATAACAGGGATTGAGCAACCTGAGTACCGGGTATGTCATGTATCCCCAAGGGCTCTTTCCTGGACGCATCTCCGCCTACGTCCCGGTCAGAGTCCACCTGGTTCAACCATGGTGTCCCCACTCTAGGAGCCCTTTTAACCCCTGCTTCTGACCTTCGTTACATACGCCTCAAAGGGCCCTGTGGGTCCCAATGGCGGTACCTGCCGCCTGGCTTTAGTCCCCCAGCATGATGATATACATTCACCCGTAGTCAGGATTCCTTCCTGACCGGGACCTTACATACCGTATGTGATCCATCATTCAAACGTCCATGGATCACACACCTGCTCACAGCCCATCATAACACATCCATGGACTGTGGCCCCTCCATGACCATAACAGGGACCTGGTCAACCGTAGAATCCGGGCTAACCATGCGTCACCATGGCCTACTTACCACGGTACGGGCTATCAGTCGCCACCAAACCTCCATCTCATGGCAGGTCTCCAGGTCCACAACTGTACCCTGCGTCTGAGTAGCACCCTAATGGATCAGCCATGGTTCCCTTCTAGGAGCCTTCGTGACCCCTGTCTCTGGCCACAGGCACACCCACACCATTAGAGGTCGTGGTTGAGGGACGGGTACCCTCTGCAAGCAGCAGGGCAAGCCTCCCTCTCGTCCCACAGGGACGGAACGCCTCCAACATCATCCATACTAGCTGGGTCACTCTCTCCCCACATCATTATACATGGGTCTTACATATAGGCCATCATCTCTCATTCAGGGCTATTACCTAAGCCCCTACATACATCAACGGGTCCTTAACCGACTGCCTAGTCGGACCCAATAGCGGTTATGCCCGCCTGGCATTACTCACACACAGCTCACTCCGTTACACGGGAACTGCTGTCTTACCGGGCACGGAACCGGGTCTCGCTACCTGTGTAACGGGTCCACCAAGCGTCCCCCAAGGCTCCTTTCCCGGACGTAGTTCACACCACGCCCGGACCAGTCTCCACCGGGTTCAGCCACGGCTTCCCCACCAGGTGCTATCACAACCTCGGACCTCGGCACCGGCATGGAGCTAGCATGCTCCCTTCACCATCTCAACATGGCGGCATGGACTTGCATTCCCAGTCCCTCACACAGACTGGCTCTGCTCAGCTCTCAGGCTGGTAATCAGCCCACATCCTCTCAGGCTGATGTCTGGCTGAAAATGGATCTAATCTGAATCACTCAGCTGGCTGACCTCTTATCGTGCCAGCCACTCCCACATGGACACACCCCCTTAGCTGCCGGTAATCAGCCTTTCACACAGCTCAGGTTAACTCCCTGTGTTCCGGGTTGTCAGCACTCAGCCCTTATTCCTTAGGGCTTCCTCGATCTCATCCCACTCTCACTGTCGCTCATTAGGCTCATGAAACCCTGTGTCTCACAGTTGGTTCACACAGCATTATCAGTCAAACCGGCCAGTGTGAACAGGATCATACCTTGATCCTGCATGTGACGCGCCCCGGCCATGAGGATCATGCCGGCGGTGCCTCACAGTGTGTTCTAAACATGTCAGGTGGAGGTCTGTAGCTGAGACATTTAGTTCTGGAGTCATTGGTTCCATTAGGGTATTGGCCATTTTCAACCATCTGATAATTTAATTCAAACTACCCCCTGTACTAATATCCATAACGTCTACAGATCGTCACTCCAAAACTCTTCTGGACGAGCCTGGGTTAGGGTCCGGATGCCCCTCATATAGACTGCTCTGCAGTTTGTGAACTGCTCTGCAGTGTTAGTAGTATAAATGGGAATAATTAAATGGGAATACATTTTTTTACACCTGTTAAAACATGACTTTTTAAATCATTAAAGACTGGGACATCTTTTCAGGTCAAATTTCATAATTGTGCTTTTGTTTAGTGCTCTCCTTCTTTCAAGAGTCATAACTTTTTTTATTATTATTTTACTTCACTGTGAGAGGTCTATTTTTTGCAGTACGAGTTGTAGTTTTGAATGTACCGTAATTAACCATATCATGTTCTAAAAACAGGAAAACTAATCTAGATTGGATGAAATGCAGTTCTGACATTATTTTTTGTTTTTTATGGTGTTCATTATGTGGTAAAAATGATTATGGTGATATACGCCTTGTAATTATAAGGCTTGTGTGCATGTATGTAGACCTATATAAAGAAACACCTAAACAACACAATGTAACTCCCAAGTCAGTCACACTTCTGTGAAATAAACCTGTCCAGGTATGAAGCAAAACTGATTGGGAATCAATTTCTCCTGCTGTTGTGGAAATATAATAGACAACAGGTAGAAATGATAGGCAATTAGCAAGAACCCTATAAAGAAGTGATCCTGAAGGTGGTGACTACAGACCATTTATCTGTTCCTATCCGTTTTGGCTATTGTTTTGGTCACTTACATTTTCATTGCTCTCACCCCTAGATATAGCAATGTCTACAACCCACAGAAGTTGCTCAGGTAGTGCAGCTCATGTGCATCAATGCGAACTGTTGCAAGAAGGTTAGCTGTGTCTGTCAGCACGGTGTCCAGACCATGTAGCAGATACCAGGAGACAGACACCAGGAGACGTGGAGTTTGTCGTAGGACGGCAAAAACCCAGGAGTAGGAGCAGTGCCAGGCCAGAGCCCTACAACATGACCTCCAGCAGGTCACTAATATCCATGTGCCTGCTCAAACTGTCGTAGTCAGACTCCATGAGGGTGGTATGAGGGTCCGATATCCACAAGTGCTTACAGCCTGACACTGTGCAGGGCAATTGGCATTTTCCAGAGTGAACTGTGCTCTTCATGGATAATAGCAGGTTTACACTGCGCACAAGTGAGAGAGCCTGGGGATGCCCGTGGAGAACACTCTGCTGCCTGCTACATCCTTAACATAAAAAACCACAGCCTCTTGTACCGCATAAAAGATACAAAATTGTATTAATCTACGTATTAATGCCTGCGGTATAATACAGGATTTTAGACAATCATTAGGAAGAAACTGCAAACATTATCCAGCACATTTAACAGGAAAAAGTGATTATAGTCCAGTTTGTATGCAAAAGTGAATAACTTTATTTTATAAATAGTGGGGACAGGTAGAGGTGTATGCTCCAGAGGGGAGGCAGGCTTACACAGGTATGGAGCTGAACAATTTTACATACATGTAATATAGGCATACATAAATCAAGGGGACAGTATCAAATTGATATAATATAACAGCATTCAATGTTATATACGCCTTTAAATCCCTGTCTAATTTGTTTTCTGTGCCATCACATTGAGTTGCACAGATCATTACCTAAATGTAGGGGGAGCAGATAAGCCAGGTGCGCAGTCAATCCTCCAGCTTGACCAGTTTGTGCTCCAAATAATGTGTCATTCTTTCAATCTGACTTTTGCTTATATAGTTTTCTATGAACAACCCTTCTTGAGGGACTATCACATTGGTCTCCCTCCCAGGATTGTGGGGTGCTGCATTGTACAGTTGTCTTCATTCCAGGTACATTAATTGTTTGGCATTACATTGATTTGGTGGTGAAACCAGCCATATGGCCACTTCTTTAATGTATCATAAGCTTATTTTCAACACATCACCATGTCACACATTTCTTACATTACTGTAAGTAACCTGTGTGATCTAATCGTGCTACTATGACCTGCAGCAATGTGCTACTGTAATGTCCTACATATCTTCCATTGAGGACATGTGGAACTTCATTGATTGGAAATTGCAGTGATTGCTGCCAGCAGCAGATCTTGATGATTTATGGTGGGTTTACACGTTTCAATATCGTTGCGATATCGCAACTCAATGGCGTGGGAGTGCGCATTTAGTGCACGTTTCTCCCGCATCGCATCAGAGGTTTACACGCTGTGATATCGGAATACAACGTCCGTGCGATGTCTACGCCCCCCAACCCAGGATCGAACATTTAACATGGGAGTGAATGGGTGACGTTTCAAATCTCATCGTAGTTGGGCGTTTACACAGCACGATCCGGCTCCAATCTCCCTTCAATATCGGGGCATTGAATAGCACGCTCATTCAATCCTCGATATCGCATTGACATCGTTCCTGTATCGTATTGGACGTTCACACCATACAACGCAGGAACGATATCGGCTCCAACGATTGAACCACGTGACTTTTCATTGAAATCGTACTACGATATCGCAACGTGTAAACCCGCCATTAGGTGCACAAGTGCATTCAGCATGGCAGAACATTCCTGAGAGATCAATTAATAACCTCATTGGTAGAATGCCAAGGTGTGAAAATGCTTGTATTTCTGTGTGCTGTGCTCATAGTCAATACTGAATAAATTGAGATGTTTTGAAAAAGTTCTTGACATTTTTTTTCTTTCCAATTTTTCATCATTTGCAAAACAGGTACATGTTTATTGATCCTGTGATTCCGGTAATTTCACAATTTTTTTTCCTTTTTGGCATTGCAATTACAATGTTGAAGAGTGTGTTTCAGACCTCTTGCAGCCGCTATGTTTATCTGATAGTTATGTCTCTCTTGTAACTGCATTTCTTTGTGATGTAAAAGCGGTATGTGAATCATGATTATAAAAATATCATTGGTCCATCTTTGTTCTGCTTCCTTTATCTTCTCGGTACATTGGAAATCCCGTAATGTTTGAGAAATTCAAATGAAAGTTTTCTCTAGTTAGTCCAAAAGAGTTTATGGTAGTGATGAGACATGCAACAATACTGTCTAATTGTGTTAAACGACTGTTGATTGGCTACATGTAGGGTGACCAGCAGTTGTTTAACAGCCTATTTAAACTGGCTGACCACTCTTCCATGCACGCAGAATGACTGTCATTAAATTCATTCTATGCTAAAAGAACATTGTTTTCTGCAGCACATCTATTTACACAGGACAATGTTCTGCTAATGATGATTTTTAAACAATGTTAAAGGTAATTTCACCCATCAAACAAGCATATTGCTAGTTCATTAGTAATTGGCGAACTGTTTCCAAATTTTAATTCCTGATTATTGATCAATGCATATGGTTCTGGGCCTACACAAGTAGATTATGGCTTTAAATGTATAATCTATTGATTACATACAAGCTAATCAGGGGCTATTTAATGGCTTGTTCAAACTGGTCAACCACATCTCAAGTGCTATTTTGGTTGTTCTGTCTGTATCAAATATTGTTTCTCTTTGGCAGCACCTGTCTTGCTAACCCAATAATTATGCTTTTTAAACAGTCTAAATGACGTACAATACAAAATGATGTAGTGGTGCTGTGTTAGCCAGAAAAATGTACTGTATATACTCGTGTATAAGCCGACCCGAGTATAAGCCGACCCCCCTACTTTTGCCCCCAAAACCTGGGAAAACCTATAGACTCGTGTATAAGTCGAGGGTGGACCCCAGCACAGGTATACAGCAGCAGCCCCAGTGGTAGTATACAGCAGCAGCCCCAGTGGTAGTATACAGCAGCAGCCCCAGTGGTAGTATACAGCAGCAGTCCCAGTGGTAGTATACAGCAGCAGTCCCAGTGGTAGTATACAGCAGCAGCCCCAGTGGTAGTATACAGCAGCAGCCCCAGTGGTAGTATACAGCAGCAGCCCCAGTGGTAGTATACAGCAGCAGCCCCAGTGGTAGTATTCAGCAGCAGCCCCAGTGGTAGTATACAGCAGCAGCCCCAGTGGTAGTATACAGCAGCAGCCCCAGTGGTAGTATATAGCAGCAGCCCCAGTGGTAGTATATAGCAGCAGCCCCAGTGGTAGTATATAGCAGCAGCCCCAGTGGTAGTATATAGCAGCAGCCCCAGTGGTAGTATACAGCAGCAGCCCCAGTGGTAGTATACAGCAGCCCCATAGGTATATATAGCAGCCCCCCCCCCATATCAGTATGCAGGGCTCCTCCCCCTTGTTTAGCAGTCCTGTAAAGGAAGAGATTAGTATACTTATCCCTGCCACTGTCCCGCCGCCGCTATCGCGCTCCTCCGGCTTCATCCAGCGTCTTCCGGCTTCCTCCTCTTGCTCGCAGACCATGACGTCATTGCCTGCGCCCACCGGAGGAAGCCGGAAGAAGCCGGAAGACGCTGGATGAAGCCGGAGGAGCGCGATAGCGGCGGTGGGACAGCGGCAGCGGGACAGCGGCAGGGATAAGTATACTAATCTCTTCCTTTACAGGATTGCTATACAAGGGGGAGGCCCTGTATACTGATGGGGGGGGACTGTATACTGTATGCAGTGTATACAGTATACAGTGACTCGCGAATAAGCCGAGGGGGGGACTTTTCAGCCCAATTTTTGGGCTGAAAAACTCGGCTTATACGCGAGTATATACGGTATATAAAGTATTTACTTAAACAGGCTGAGAAAAAAAAAAGTTGTTCATCCTTCGATGGTGATTTCGACCTACTTAGGTGTCCTGATAATCGGGAATGAGTCCTAAGCGCTTTTGTTCTGCATTTATTGCCCCGTCTAAAAGAAGCATAGGATGAACCTGTCCTAAAGGTACCGTTACACGAGGCAATGTTGCCGGCAACATCGCCCAAAAGCGACGTAGGCGTTTCTGTTGCCGTTGACATGGCTACTGCATTGCATTGTGTGACAGGGCGATTCAACGGCGATAAGTTGCTTGAGCGGAGTTCAGGGCTGTGGAGTCGGAGTTAGTTTTAGTTGGAGTCGGAGTCAGTAGAAATGTACCGACTCCGACTACAGCTTTAAAAGAAATGTATTAATATTTCATAATTGAACTTTCATATGAATTTTATAAATGTTACTCAAATATATATGTTCTATCAAACTATGAACAACAGTGATAAGCAGTTCTGCTGGAGATAGAGACATTTCTTACTTCTTGTGTGTCACTGTTCTCCACTGCCCTTATCTAATCTTATACTTGGTTAACCTCATGCTGCCCCAACCCCCCTACTTACAATGTATGAAACTGAAAGTGAAAATGTGTTGCAAATTCTTAGTAGTAAAGCTCCTCTAGCCTAGATCATACTAGGTGTGCGTCTTCCAAGCATCTCACAGCTGCCTGCTACTCAGAACAGGAAGACTGTAAGAAGTATTATCCTTTCAACAAACTTTGCATCAGTTAACTGTGAGTACATGAGGAATAATAAACAGTATTACTGACACTATATCAGTTGTACGACCTGGCAATAATTTTGTACAATTGTTTTTAGGAAAAACAATTGTCATTTGGATTGTGAATGCAGAATTAAAAACCTGAGAATGTCAAAGAAGCGTCACATTAAATCAGCTGTATTTGAAAATTTCACCATCACTCAAGATAGAAAACATTATGTCTGTCAGTGTATGACAAATGATCCAGACGAAAACAAATGCTGTGAAGCCAAATGAGTGCATATTCAGGCAAAGGTAAAAATGCTCCTACCAGAGCTTCTAATCTAAAGAGACATTTACAGCGCTTTCATCCAGAAGTACTGAAAGCAGTGGATGAGAAAGACTGCATCCAAACCAATGAACCAGTGCCCAGCTCTTCCAGCCAAACAAAGGAGCAGAGAACTTTGCAGCCATGAGATGCAAGATATTTTGTCAGTGACAAAGTTACTGTGTCAATGACAGTAGATACATTTAAAAAACAGATTGTAAAGGATAGTGTGCCTATTTCATTATTTTCATGACCAGCTTTTATGTGTCTGAATGGGGAAATGGCCCAAGCTTGGTGTTTCTCTGGAGAGAGAGTGTATTAGAAAATGAGTAATCGAAGAAGCTTTTAAACAAAAGGAAGAACTTAAAAAAACTCTCAAGGGACGCTTTGTGTTTCTTAAAATGGATGCCTGCACACGTCACAGAGTGAACTATTTTGCCATCAATGTCCGATTTGTTTGCGACAAAAATGAAATAGTTACCAAGACATTGGCAGTAAAGACACCAAAGCTCATCACAGCAGTGAGTTTCTCCAGGTCTTGGTGGAAAAAGGTTCTGCAAGACTATGAACTTAAAAAAGAGCAAGTTCTTTCTGTCGTAACTGACAATGCTTCAAAAATGAGAAATACTAAGCTAATGAATGAGTGTAATGATGGTGACCAGCAGCTAGAAGAACATTCTGGGGCCACAGACACAAAATGTTTGAAATAGAGGAACACAGTATTGTAACTGAGGAGCAAACTGAAGTTGCTTCAGATGAACAGCAACATGATAGTTTAGATGTCTTTTTGAAACTGTGTCAATACGTTCTTTCATTCATCACATGCGCTGTGTTGTGCATACGCTACAGCTGGCTATAAGAGACAGTCTGCAAGAAGGACATGCTGCTGCACTGATTGGCAAGGTGAGAAAATTGGCTACTGTTGCCAGAACCCCTAAAGTTAACTCAATTTTGAAGAGACGTGCTGGAAAAGGGGCAATTATTGATCAAGCCACACGATGGGGCAGTACTTACTTAATGATTCAGCGCTTGGTTGAACTCAAAACTTTCTTGTAGACATGGCTAACCCTCAACTGACGCTAATTGAAAGTCAGTGGAATCAGGTGACTGAGCTGGAAAAATTGCTAGAGCACCCATTTACAGTGACTAAAAAATTACAAGCAGAGGACTTAACTCCAGGTATTTTCTTAAAGGAGTGGAAGAACTTGATGTTTCACCTGTCCCAAAGAGGAGGGTTAATTGCAAGTGGCAATGCTACATCAATGAAACGGAGAGAGGAGCTACTATTACAAAATAACATTCTTTTGGCAGCTGTTTATGTAGACCCAATGCATCGGATTCTTCTAGATGATCAACAGCTAAGTAAAGGAAAAGAAGCTCTGTTTGAAATAGCAGTAAGGATGAAAGGGTTGCAGAACAGTCAGGAGGAACAAGAAGAATTTGGTCGTCCTGCCACATCTTCACCCCATCATCAACTGATGAAGAATTTAATTTAGAAAAATATTTTTATCACAAGGACCGTGCAAAGCGTTCCCGCATAGAAGAAGAGTCATCCCCATCAAAGAACACAGCCAGTACATTTTAGCAGAATTTTTCAGGTGCACTAAAAGAGATATAGAAATTTGACTGTTCATCAAAAATAACAGTGCAACAAGCGATTCCTCTGTATCCTGACATTGTCAGAGATGTTGCCCGAGTGGTTACTGCTTTACCACCAACCCAAGTTAGTGTTTGAGAGGTTGTTCTCTGCTCTCAAAATAATTAGATCAGATTTGAGGGCATCCATGAAGGAGGATCTGACAGAGGCAATACTTTTTCTGAGGACAAATTTATAGATTTCTTCTTATTAACTGCATAACAGTGTTTATTGCATATTTACTTACAGTTTAGAAAAGTTTATAAAAGTTATTTGCTATATTCTAATTGTATTCTAATAAATATAGTTTGTTTTGCTCTAAGTGGTCTAATTATTTATATGATGGTGAGAAACTGAATAAACACGATGTTAATATTTTACAACAGTAAATTTATTGTTACGAATTGGCCATTTATGAAGGAGTCGAGCCGGAGTCAGAACCTGATAAAAGTCCATGAGTCGGAGTCGCAACTGTGGCTTACCGACTCCACAGCCCTGGCGGAGTTGCCAGGTTTATGAACATGTTCTGAAACCTGGCAATGTTGCTTAGGCGATCTGCTAGCATCGCTCTTTGTGACACCGGATAGTGATGTAGAAAGCAACTTCTCATATTCACAACATTGCTAAGTATCGCTCGCTGGGTTGCACAAAACCCAGCGAACTAAAGTAGCTTTCAAAATCCTAGTTGCGTTGCCTACAATATCTCTGCGTGTTACTTCTCCAAGTGTAACAGTACCTTTAAATGCACCAGATTTATCAAAGTGACACCTGCCGTTTGTTAAATTGACACATCTTTTCACATGTTAGTCAGTGATGACACCACTTTCCTTCAATCATTTTGCAGACACATTTAAGACCTAATAATTGTGGAGCAAGGCATGAAAGAGGTTTTTGGGGCAATTTAAATCAGTAATCTGAGGCATTTACTATAGTAGTAGTAATAATATAATAATAATAATAATCTTTAGTTATATAGCACCAACATATTCCGCAGCGCTTTACATCCCATTGTTTAGTGTAATTTAGATGACGAATAGCCATAAAATTTTACACTGGAGAGTTAAAGTTGGTCATTAATTTCAAGGCAACCTGTCAGGTCTTTTTACCACTTAATCTATTACTACCTGTCCCTGCACCTTCCTAGCACATCCCTAACCATCCCTGTCTGACCTAATAGTGTGCTATATTGGCTGGGAAAAAAGACTTTGTAAACTTACATTTTCACATGCAAATGAGACATTCAGGCTACGGTATGTAGCTTGACTGGGCAGTTTCCAGGGATCCATTTTCCCCCCTCTCTGCTGTTATCACGTTCACTGGCTGTGAGAATTCATTCTCCTGCGTGCTTCCAATATGAAATTCCCACCTCCTCATTTTGGGTATGATGTGCCAGCCGCCGTCATTTCTGGTTTGGCGCATTGTAGGTGATTTTCGGGTGTGCGGGTCGGCTTTGATATGTGCTCTGTGCATGCTCTGGAGTCGGACTGTACAGCCAATACACCTCCACAATGCACCAGACTGGAAATGACGGCCGACTGGCGCATCATACCTGGAAGGAGGAGGCGGGGATTTCATATTGGGAGTGTGCAGCAAAATTAATGCTCAGGGCAAGCGGTACAGGATAACAGCAGTGAGGGGGGACACAGATCCCTGGAGACTGCCCAGTCAGTCCACAGACCGTAGCCTGATGCCTCATTTGCATGAGAAAATGTAAGTCACAAATTCATTTTTCACAGCCAATGCAGGGACAGCTGGAGAGTGATAGGTTAGGGAGAAAACTGACCCAACAGGTTCCCTTTAAAAAATATTTTTTTATTTGAGTGAAAAATCAATCTTTGGAATCAGAGAAGAGAATTGCAGTGGAGACCTAAAATTGCTTGTTATTCGATATGAGCGGATCGGAGGAAGTTCACGTTCTGGTGGTTCGCCAGACTCATAAACCCGCAATGTTTCCACTTGGTCAACGGAAGGTACTCAAAGCCAAAAATAGTGACAAACGAAACAACTATACTGAAGCCCTGACACAACCATCCAAAATAGTGAAAATATTCATCTAATTTATTAGGCTACTATGACATCTGCCTTGTTGAAATGTGCTATGACTTCTGGCTTCATCCGGATGCAGTTTTAAAACAAGCCTGAAGGGCCGGCTTTGTACAGATCTGGATGAAACCGCAGGTCAAAGCAGATTTCCGGAACTCCATTCAAAATGCATTGGTCAGTAACACGATGTTGCCAGATCCAGAATTTAAAATAAATAAATTTAATTAATAAAAAATACAAAAATGTTTGCCTGATTTAAAATGCAGATGTGAAAGTACCCTAAAAACCTAAAGTAAAAAAAGTTCCGTTTTGAGTGAAAATCCGGATCTAAAAAAGCATAGATGTGAAAGTACCCTTAAATATAAATATCAATATAAATATAGGTGGGACACAGATGACAAAAATAGGAAGAAATAGCTAAAGCAGAAATTCCAGGAACAACCCTGAAGAGCCAGTGTGGATTTTAGGGTTGTTCCTGGATTTCAGCAGGGTTCATCACTTTGTCACTAGGTAATGTCCCCTTTTGACTCTTCTAGCATAGTTTTGGCTAGTGTTTATCCATATATTATGTTGTTTAGTAGCTGAAGTATGTATGTTCTCTGCAAATATTTTTGAAGTATCTTATCTGTAGCCAGATGGGTATCTTGCATTCTTTCCAGTCTATAATACAATTCCTTTCACCTATATTTCCCTCTATAAATTGCTTCAGTTTTTGCTATTTAGCATCTTGCAGATTTCACTTTAAAAAGCTATGCATACTATGTTCTTAGGATGAACCATATATTTGTACACAATACCTGAGTAGGGCTAATCCTCCCCTGCTCTAGCTTTCCCCTGTGTTAATATATTACCCTGCATTGCTCTGTGTATTCTTATTATAAAGCATCCTAATTTTTTTCCTGTAATCTGCTTTGTCTCTCCCCTTCGGGAGTATCTTTAGCCTTGTATTTCTACTTTTAGCTATTCCTCCCTATTTTTGTTATCTGTGTCACACTTAATCACATTTATTTTTTACACTTTTTGGATGGTTTGTGTTAGTGCCTCGGTATAGTTATTCTGCTTGTCATTGTTTTTGGTTTTGTGGACTCTTTATAAAGGTCTGTTCAGGACCAAACCTCATTTGCAGACAGTGATTGGGCAGGTTGGCTCTCCACCACCCACATACAGGCAGCCATATGTACACCACTTTCGGAGGTGGAAGGTGAGGATTTGTCATTTTTTTTAATTTTAGAAACCCATTACAGCGATAACTCGCTTTACCCCCAGTATAAGCCAATCAAACAGAGCAAGTGGCTCGTACTGGCCAAGCACCAAGTGTACCCGGAGCACAGAGATGCTGGAGAGCTTTGAATACGTAAAATCCTGAACTCGGCCTCAAACAGGTTCGCTCATCTCTACTTATCACAAAATATGAAAATGTTTAGTTCTGGACTCAGTTTATGTATTTTCAGTTTTATGTATAGGTGCATTTCTGGTCCTACAACTTTACTGGTAAGTGCAGTTCTTACCAAATTCAAAGTGTTTCTATTATCACAATCTCTACATTCAGGAGCCTCTGTGATCTGGTGATGAAAAAGGGAAGTCTGGTTCCTTCATAGCTTCCGTGTAGCCTGTCAGTAAACACAAGCTGTTTTCCAATATCCTGTTTCATAATAAGGACACGATCGGCTATCGTTTGCTGAAGGACTTTAAAGCCAGCCATCAGCTTAATACAGTTATCGACTTAAAGGGACTGTCCCACAAAGTACATGTTAATCATGAGATCTTGGAATAACAATTGGATGTGTTTATATAAAATGTTCCTTTGTGGAGATATTGTTATATATGTGTCCCTGCTATGTACTATGTAATGGACGTGTGTGACTGTACAGGGACAAGGTCTGATCATACCATATCTCCTGTGCTGAGATAATCTTATATATGTACCCCCTGCTATGTACTGTGTAATGGATGTGTTGACTGACGGACATGTCGATCTTACACACCTGTGCGGATAACCCTATGGTATGCTTGTACGTAGGATGTCTGACGTACGGACGTGTGATCATACACATCTTCTGTGCTGAGATAATGCTATCTATGTGTCTCTGCTACATAGTGTATAATGACTGTGTCTGATCATCCAGGGCACGGTCTGATTCTGGGCCGGGAAAGATACAAAAGAATATACAGACATAACCTCACAGATAACAGCTGATTCTTTTTGTTGTGTTTTTACCTGTCTGTTTTTCCAAATGCTTGACCTTTAAAGACCAGAATTATTAGTGATCCTGTGCTGTAATGTCTGCATATTCTTCCGTGTTCTCCCTTGCCCAGGGTGTATGTGTGTCGTGTAGTAAAATATATATATTATATCTATATAATATAGTGTGGAAAGTATTACTGTTTCAAGATCTATGAATTAAAATTAACTTTAAAATTACATTTGTGGGATAACCCCTTTAAGTGAATGACCTTAGATTATACAGGGCTGGTTAAGCAGGGAGTTTAGTCATACACATGTGAATGCTGCTCAGTTGGAGGACATAGGAGACCTGACAGATTCCCTTTAAACCAGGGGTCCCCAACCTTTTTTGCATCGGTGACTGGTTCATGCAAGACCATTTTCCCGGGGCCCAGGCGGGGCTTTGAACTTATGGGGTGGGGCTTGGAGAAGGCGTTGGGGTTTAGTACCTTGTTTCCTCGTAAGATGCACTACATCATATTTTTAGGGGTTGTCTTATTTTTCCATCCCCCAATATGTATCCCTATCATCCCTTGCAGCCCACAATATCCCCTAACAGCCCTCCATATAATATAATGCAGCGTCCAGCCCTCCATGAGGTATAATGCAGCGTCCCAGCCCTCCATGAGGTATAATGCAGCGTCCAGCCCTCCATGGGTATAATGCAGCGTCCAGCCCTCCATGAGGTATAATGCAGCGTCCCAGCCCTCCATGAGGTATAATGCAGCGTCCCACCCTCCGCATCAAGAGGTATAATGCAGCGTCACAGCCCTCCATAAAGTATAATGCAGCGTCACAGCCCTCCATATAGAATAATGCAGCTGTCACGCTGGGTGTAGGGAGACACCCAGCGCTGGACGACGACAGGGTAGGGGAAAGGAGTCCCTGATGCTAAGGGCAAAAAGGGGGGATGGTGACCCCTAGAACAACTAGCGCTGACACCTGGCTCCCCTAATGTCCCATACAGTTTCTGCAACTGTCACTGCCAGGATACCTATTCCCTGACTGTTACTGGACTACCACTACACAGGGCTCAGAGCGGGTGAACACTGGTCAACCCGACTAGCAACTAGAAAACACACAAGGGAAACAACAAAGTGGGAAGGGATACACTTAGCTTTAGCAGATCCAAGCAGCAAACCAGCAGGCTCCAAGAGACACTGCTTTGTTCCAAGAATCAATCAGGAACACCTGAGGCTATCACAGCAGTGCATTCTGCGAGTCAAGGGAATTATATATGCAGTTCCACGGTAAGTAATCAGTTGGGTCCTAGTGACCTCCAGCTTTAACTAAAAGGGAAATGCCTCTTAAAGCGACAGGACTTTTTACTTTAGGATGTGGACTGTTTAGCCAAACACTGGGACCTTCTGCGAATGACCTCTACAGTCTCATCTGTGCCTCCTGACACACCCATGACAGCAGCGTCACAGCCCTCCATATATATAATGCAGCCTCATATCCCTCCATATAATATAATGCAGCATCACAGGTCTTCATAGTTTAATGCAGTCTCATATCCCTCCATATAGCATAAATTCTCCCCCTACACACACACTTCCCCCTGTATAACCCCAACACGCAATTGCCCCTTGTATAACCCCCACACAAACATACTGCCCCCTGTACAATCATCCCCACACACACAGACACACTGCCGCCTGAATAACCCCACACAGACATTGCCTCTTGTATAACCCTCACACCACGACCACTGAACCTCCCCACACACACACGACATTGCCTTGTAAACCCCCCCCCACACACACACACACACACACTCATGCCCACACAACAAGAGGCTCTTCAGCTGGCACTCACCTCTCCTGCGGCAGTACAAATAAGCAGTTGAGGCAGAGATGTGGCCGGAGTCTTTTCATATCCCCGCTATTTCCAAGCACATCACGTGACACGGAAGACCTAGTCACTGATGCGCTTGGAAATAGCGCGAGATATGAAACTCCGACCACGTCTCTGCCTCAGCTGCTTAGTTGTACGAGCGAAGCCATCGGCCAATAACAGCGCAGCAGTAGCGGGCCAATCAGGGCATAGCTGCTGCTCTGATTGGCCGACAGCTCCCCTCGTACATCTACAACACGCAGCTGAGGCAGAGACCTCAGCTCAGGGCCGTGTAGTGCTGGAGGTGAGGGGCACGGTAAGCGGGGACGTCACAGGGGGGGGCAGGGAAGCCGGCAGCACGCCGCGGACTGGCACAAAGACCCACGGCCCGGTCCGCGGACCGGTGGTTGGGGACCCCTGCTTTAAACAATTTGATCAAAACAAATGCATATTTTAGATTGAGCACTACATACAATGTTAGCACGTATCCAAAAGCGTACCCACGTCCAAAAGTAATGCAGAATTTTCTGCATCAAATCTGCATCTGCTTTTGTCAGAAATTACATAGCAAAAATGTTGCGCTTTTGCTATGTAGTGTCTACTTTTTTGATGGAGAAAATTGTGCATCTGTCCCTGTGCGTGCTGTGCTGTGGCCGCTTTGTATTTTTACAATACTCTGTAAAAATGCGCAGCAAATGTGCCAGCATGGGCACAGGGCCTAGTACTGGCACAGTGCTGCTGCACAGTCTAGTGCTTTAAAAATGAAAAGAAAGGCTTCAATAATATGATCAAAATATATTGATAATATAACAGTTAAAATTTAGTTTCATTGCAGTTTACATTGCAGAGTGAAACATTGCAGACTGATGGCTGCCTCCATCTTGGCTATGTTCACACGCTGCATATTTTTGTGCTTTTTTTTTTTTTACGCCGCGTATTTTCTACAGTTTTTTTCAAGCGTATCTTTACGCAGATATGAAAAACGCGCTTCATACACACACTGCGTCTTTGCTGCGTTTTTTTACTCATCCGTTTTTTTTCTGCATTGTAGACTACAAAGCAGTGAAACAAAGTTTGGTAAAAAAAAAGGGTCATTGATGTCATTTCCTGTCTTCCAATTACTGAGAAGAGAGTATACACAGGAGTATACAGCATGGAAACTCGGCAGCTGCAATGGCCTTGAGTAAAAGACTTAACTTGAGAGAGAATTTTGGCGTGGGCTTCACCAGATTTTCTATTGTCAGCAAAGGTATCCTAGGCAGCTGAGGGCTGGAATCCTCAGCGTGGTAAGGCCTGAGCGTTATGGGCCCCCCACGCTGAGAACCGCAGCCTGTCGGTGCCTCTATGAGAGATGCTAAACCTGGGGGCTACCCCCGCTCTTCCAGCTGCCTTGTGCTGGTGGCAGACTGGGTAATAACGGGTTTGGTGATGGCTTTTTTTTCAAGCTGCCGCCAAGCCCCTACTGCTAATGTCAGCCGTCAATATGATAGCTGGCCATTAGCAATAGAAAAATGACTCATTATAAAAAAAAAAAAATACTTTTTTTTTGTTTTGTTATAATAGACACCTCATTCTCCAACTTACTAAATTACCCAAAAAAAACTCCGACGCAGTCCTGGGTCACGTGTCCCGTGATGTCCCAAAAACAAATCCACCCGGCAAACCGATAAGCTGATGGCCACTAAGCTGATCAGCAGACTAGTTTGCTGACTGACCAATAACCTCATGTGGATGTCTCAGGTCCCGGTCACCGGAACAGCCGGCGGATGTGTAAGTATAATATTTTATTATTTTTAATGCCTTTGGATAACTTTTATTTAAATTTCACAGTACATCAGATTCTTGGCCGAACAGCAGACTAGTTTGCTGACTGGCCAATAACCTGATGTACCTGAGGGCTAATCAGGTTACCAGAGGTACCTGAGGTACATCAGGTTATAACCATTGAAATTTAAAAGTTCTCAAAAGGCATTAAAAATAATAAAATATTATACTTACCCATCCGTCGGCTGTTCCGGAGACCAGGACTCGAGACACCCACATCTTCTCTGCTGCCATGACCTTTCAGATGTTTGATTGACCGGTAGCCATCATGTGGTATGTGACATGCATACCACATGACCGCTACTGGCCAACCACAGCTGGAAGGTCTTGCAAGCAGATCAGAAGTGGATTTCTCGGCTCCCGATAACCGGGAATAGCCCCCGGAGAGGTAAGTATTGATTTATTTATTTTTTTTATTTTTTTTTATTTTTAATGCTTTTTGCTTACTTTTATTTAGGTTTTTAATGCACTATGAAAGCCAAAGTTCTGTTACGCAGAGGAGGAACACGGATTCTTCCTCCCCTATGTGACATCACATCCTACAACGCCGACATTATACGTGCTGGAATTGCGCATTGTCTGAATGGCGATGCGTAATTCCAGCGGTTATAATGGCTCCTAAGGGAGAAAGCGTAAAAAATTGACGTCTTGATTCTTTTTACAAGTAAATTTTCTCCCATAAAAGCGCTGCGTATAATTGCGCAGCGTCTGCACGGCAAAAGTGAAAGTCCATTCACTTTGCTGGCAAACGCAGATTTGCTTTTGTGGTAAAAACGTGCGCAAAAAAAGTGCAATGTGTGAATGTAGCCTAAGCCATTTACTCCACCTAATCACTCCCCAGTTTTTTTTTTTTTTTTAAAGGGGCTGTATATGTTACCTATACTGAGCTCATGCTAGGGGCCAGGACACGAGTTGGTAAGTTTCAGTATTATTGTGTCCCTGATGAAGACTTCATTCTATGTGACAGACTCACACAGATTAATCAAATGGGCGCTAAAATCGTTGCATTCAAAAGTATAGCAAACGTAGCAACAGTGGAGATTAAATGACCTGTACTACATTCCTTGGGCATATCTCAGTGCTTGCAAGAGGGCAACTGCACCTTTTTGTCTCTTGGCTACATTCTCTAGGTACACCTGTTAAATATTGCACATTTACTAGAGCAGGATGAATGAGGAAGCCTTATTTGAAGTCTTGTTTCTGTAAGCCCACAAATCTGTGTATGCACACAAGATACAGGATGTGACTTTAAACAGGGAAGTGCTAACAAGTGCTAAAGAGAATTGGTTATCGTATCAGCATTTGGTGCTCTCGCCTTGTTGACTAACATGGTTTATTTCCAGCATTGACTATATGGCCTTTTCTTTATAATAATTGGATCTCACCATTGGAATATAATAGTTGGATCTGTCAAATGGTGCACGTTTTAAATACAGTAGATTGCATTTTATTTTGTAACTGCTGTCTCTCTATGACTAGATATGTTCTACTGTATTATGTATTAGATATTCTACACTGCTCAAAAAAATAAAGGAAAAACTTAAACACCACAATGTAACTCCCAAGTCAGTCACACGTCTGTGAAATCCACCTATCCAGTTATGAAGCAACACCGATTGGGAATCAATTTCTCCTGCTGTTGTGGGAATGGAAGAGACAAACAGGTAGAAGTGATCGGCAATTAGCAAGATAACCACTATAAAGAAGTGGTGACCACAGAACAATTCTCTGTTCTCATCCTTTTTGGTTGTTGTATAGTCACTTTTTTACGTTTTGTCGCTGTTCTCACCACTAGAGGTAGCATAAGGTGGTGTCTACAACCCACAGACATTGCCCAGGTAGTGCAGCTCACCCAGGATGGCACATTAATGCAAACTGTGGCAAGAAGAGTAGCTGTGTTTGTCAGCACAGAGTTCAGAACATGGAGCAGATACCAGGAGATAGGCCAATACCCCAGAAGATGTGGCGGGGGTCACAGGAGGGAAACAACTCAGCAGCATGCATGAGCTGCACTACCTGAGCAACTTCTGTGGGTTGTAGACACTACCGCATGCTACCACTAGCGGTGAGAACAATGACAAAGTGCAAAAGTGACCAAAAACCAGCCAAAAAGGATGAGAACAGAGAAAATGGTCTGTGGTCACCACCTGTAGACCAACTCCATTAGGGTCTTGCTAATTGCCATCACTTCTAGTTGTTGTCTGTTCCATTTGCACAACAGCACGAGAAATTGATTCCCAATCAGTAACTAGTATCAGTTACTATATGGCCGCCTTTTTAGTGTGTGTGTGTGAATGTGGCTGCTGTGCCTGAAGTCGCTGCAGACTCCGGTTAGCTAGCTGAGTCGTGCAGTCTTTTACTAGTCTGGGGCCGGCCCCCTTCTGCGACCTGGTCCATCCACCCGACTCCTGTCACGATCAGCATGGATACGGGCGCCATGGGCGGATTACTCACGTCCCATGCCCCTCGGCCCCCTTGTTGATCTCTGGAGCCTCACTCTGACTCCTCCATCACTTTGGTCTCTTTTTCAGTCTTGGGACGAGTTCTCACCGGCTCCAGTTCCCAGGACTTCTCCCTCTCAGTCCTGTGGCAGGCTTCTGCCACACTCTGTCACTCAGCACACCTTCTAGATGTTTCTTCAGGTCCTTTTATACTATCAGTGATGTCCCGTACACCTGTGTGTCGTTCAATTCCTTCAGTCCTCCCTGGGTGCTCCCTTAAACTATGTTCTCCACCCAACCCCTCTACTTTGGTTCC
This sequence comes from Allobates femoralis, assembly GCA_033576535.1. Lineage (NCBI taxonomy): Eukaryota > Metazoa > Chordata > Amphibia > Anura > Aromobatidae > Allobates > Allobates femoralis. Next base: position 394,918,083 of record JARQOC010000005.1, read on the forward strand.
CCCCTCCAGACAGGATCAGGGACACTGCTCTTCCTCATGTGAAATCTTGCCCTGACCTGCAGTGGTGTAGTGCTGGCTATGGGTGTCTGGATACCGGTCAGTGTCCCTTCTTACCCTAGAGTGGGGCTTTACACCTCTGGCTGAGATACAGCACCTCTGTGGCGACTGGATCCTTGGGGGTGCCACAGCATCATACACACAGATGGGGGAGATATGAATCACAGAGCTGGTGACACGCAAGGGAAATCAATGATGACGCCCAGCGAGGCGTGATAAGAGCAGGGAGGGGGGGAAGACTGAGCCCTGGAGGCCGCCTATGTCAGTCTACGGACTTAGACTCAATGTCTCATTACCATGAAAGTATGTAAGTTACAAAGTCGTATTTTAAAAACATAGTGTAGTTTTAGGTGAGACAGGGATGGTTAGGGATATGCTAGCAAGGTGCAGGGACAGTTAGTGATAGGTTAGGGGCTAAATCGCGCTGATGTGCTCCTTTAATAGATGACTGTGATTTTTGCTTTACATAGCAGTGCCGTTGCACTGCTACATATAATACAATCGATTGGATGATCTCAGGTTCAAGTCTACTAAGGAGATTATTAACCCATTCACGACCAAGGATGTACTGGTACGTTCTTGGTTGCCTCCCTCTCTTTGATGTGAGCTCACATGCTGGGCACATAACTTTCCCCCACATGTTAGCTGATCTGATCAGCCAACATGTGCAGCTAACAAGTGCAGGTGGATTAGAGATATGTCCACGCCTACGTATTAGCCCATTAGATTGCAGTGTGAAACTGACAGCGCCATCTAACACGCGCTATTCCCCGCTCCCATCGGTAGCCCCATGACATGATTACGGCTGCTGATGGGTTGTCATGACAGCGATGGGCCTACTGGGCAAACCAACAATGAAGTCATTAGACAAGGTCTTCAAATTGAGGAATATTTCACTGGCAGCGAAGACAAGGCTCGTGCATAGTCTGGTCTTTTCTGTGGTAATATATGAATGTGAAACTTGGACAACAAAAGAACAAGACAGAAGAAGGATCAACGCTTTGAAATTATAGTGCTGGAGAAGGATGTTATCAATGCCATGGATGGCGAGAAGAACAAACAAATCAATTTTGAAACAACTCAAGCCAGACATGTCACTTGAAGCAAGGATTACTTAGGTACAATTAGCCTACTTTTGGATACATATGAAGACCGCAATAACTGAAGAAGGGCATCATATCATTGAGTGGCACTACTGAAAAGTGGAAGCCTATTTGAACCACAAGAAGTGATCCATGTAGAGCATGTAGCGCTACAGAGTGGGTGCTGAGGATAATCGTATAGTCACCAATTTTCTGCTGACTCAGTAACTGTACACTTCCAAACATCCTCTTGAATTGACACCTTCACTGCCAGGTAATTTTCTGTTTTCGTGTTTTCCTCCCCTTCCAAGAGCCATATTATTTTTATTTTCCATTAATATAGACAAATGAGAGCTTGTTTTTGAAGAAGTGTACTTTGAATGGCATGGCCTCATTTATGTTACCATATAGTGTATTAGAAAAAAGGAAAAAGAAAAAGAATAGCATTTTTGGCACCAGTAACATTTCTCATTTTTCATCACCTGGAGCGGTGTGATAGATTATTTTTTGTGTTGTGCTGACTTCTTTTATTATACATTTTTGGTACATGCATTGTTTTGATCTGTTTTTTTTTTTTTGTAATGAAGCGGCCCAAAAAAACATTTTGGTGTTTTAAAGGGATCCTGACTCTGAAAAATGAATTAATCTTATCAGTAAACTGCAAAACAGAAAAAAAAAAAAAAAACAGTTAAAGGGATCCTGACCCCAAAAAATGAGCCCCCAGCCCCTTAATACCTTTCCCTGCAGCATGCTAACACCTCTGGAGCCATCCCTCTGTGTGGCCAGAGCAATATTAGTAATGTTATTTCCAGCGGCTTCTCAGCATTTGAGAAGTCGCAAAAGGCGTGGCCTGGCTGCTGCTCCCCGCCGCCTGCTTGTTAATTATGCACGTCCCGATGACGCAAATCACGTCATCCTGGCTTTACCACCCCTTTTATGATGCACACAGGCTTACAGATCTGTAGCACGCCCTTCGGGGCGTGCATAATTAACAAGGAGGCGGTGGGGAGCAGCAGCCAGGCACGCCTTTTGCGGCTTCTCAAATGCTGAGAAGCCACTGGAAATAAGGTATAAAAAGCACTTTTATTAACATTACAATATCACTCTGGCCACACAAAGGGATGGCTCCAGAGGTGTTAGCATGCTGCAGGGAAAGGTATTAAGGGGCTGGGGGCTCATTTTTTGGGGTCAGGATCCCTTTAACTGTTTTTTTTTTTTTTTTTCTGTTTTGCAGTTTATTGATAAGATTAATTAATTTTTTTTTTTTTTTTTTATAGATCTGGCATTTCTGAACGTGGCGATACCAAATATGTGATTTTTTTTTTTAAATGGTTTCATTTTTAATAAGGCAAAGGGGAGTGATTTGAACTTTTTTTTTTTGTTATATTTTTTAATTTTTTTTTTTTTTTTTTTTTTCACTTTTACTTTTATTTTACTTGGCCACTCAGGGCGCCTCAAAACTGCAGTATCCGCTTGCTTCTGCATGCTTAAGCATAAAAAAAAGTTCAAATCACCCCCCTTTTGCCCCATTAAAAATGGGAGAGCACCAAGCTGCAACCGCTCACATTACTGAAAATCAGAGTTTTACAGCTACAAATTTATACTACAAAAGTAATAGGACAACTAATTATAACAGCTATAGTTTTTAGGACCTCCTAAAATTGCCTGCAAATTTGCCCATAGTCTGTGACCGCCACATTGTGAGGCCGACCAAACAGCAGAGCCAGCAGTGGAAACATCCCAGACCCCAAGGGTGTTGCTGGAGCCGAGCGAGCCGTACAAATGATTTGCAGGAGGCAGAAAGATGCCGGAGCTGCGGAGAGTGACCATTTTCAAGATCGCGCTAAAGTGCAGAAGGAGGCAATGCTTCCATTGAAAGGGTTCGCACAGTGGAGGAGGATCGGTATTTGGTGGCTCTCGCAATTACTGGGGAAGGAATCCTTCAAATCCTTTGAGGAACTGCGGCGGGAGTTCCCTTTGAAGCATTGTATGTTTTATCAGTATCTACAGTTACGACATGACATGCCTTTAATATTCAAAACAGAAATTCCCCTATTGTTGTCCAGCATGATTGTATAGCTAGTATTCTTGGTGTACCATCAACTAGAGGTTTGATCTCATTTATATATAATGGCCTGTCCAACGTGGTTTTGTCAAAGCATCCAATGGGAGCGCAGCTGAAGTGGGAGCAACAACTGGGACCGATCTCAGGGGACCAATGGGATCATATCCTTCAGATGGTTCCTAGGCTGTCTCTTAGTGAACCCAGTAGATTATCACAGATTTATGTGCTGTATAGGGTGTATAGAACTCCTAAGTGGTTATGTGACGTGGGATTGAGGCAAGATTCGTGCTGTCCTAAGTGTTCAATGGGAGAGGCGGATATTTTGCATATGCTGTGGACATGCCCCTGTCTGCAGGCATTTTGGATTATTGTCCTCAATCTCATGCACATGGCTACAGGACAGGAGATCTCTAGAGATCCTGTGGTATGTATCTTGGGTTGTGTAGAAGATGTATGGGGAGATGATTATATTCAAACTACGGTAGCTAGAATGCTATACGTCGCCAGGAAATTAATTGCCTCTACCTGGGTTTCAGAAAAAGCACCTACCAGACAAGAATATATCAATAGACTAAACTATATCTTGTTCAGAGAAAAGTATATTTACATGAAAAGAGGAAGGCCTGGAATATTTGAAAGGCTTTGGGCAGGTTGGCTTGCGCTGTACGATTTACCAATGGGAGCAATGAGTGTTGGGGTCTAATGTGTGTATATTTTTGGGGACGGCTCGTGACAACTTATTTATTTGTTTACATTTTCTGTAAATGTAGTTTTACGGCTATATCTATCAGACCTGTGGGGGGAGGGGGGTGATGGGTAAGTGGGTTTGATATACATATCCCGCTATTATACTTTATCTTGTTGTACATAATTGTACATTCGCTTCTTGTATCTTGATTTGTTTTGTATATCTTATAAATTTAATAAAAACTATCTGATTAAAAAAAAAAGTGCAGAAGGAAGTGGCAAAGGAGAACGCGGTGTGTGCCAGGAGAATGGCGGTGGCGGCGGCCCGCCTTGAAAAGTTCTCCAGGGTGGAGGAGGGGATAGGAATTAACCTGGGAGAGAAGAGTCAGAGGCTGTGGTTGAAGAGGGAGAGCAGGTACAGGTACAGGAAGTACCCATGGAGGAAGATGGGGACCCTCCGGATGGCTCAAGTGCAGAGACAGATGCTAGCAGTGTGGGAGTCAATGCTACTCACAGTGCTGTAGAGCCAACCATTAAAGATGTGTTTGAGATTGTGGCATACTGTAAAGACACTCTTACTACTCTGACTCAGCAGATGCAAGGAATGCAAGCATATATGACAAAGATGAAAGCTGTCATAAAAAAAGCAGATGCTAGGACTGGTGAGGTTGAAGAGAGAGTGGGTGTTGCTGAAGACCACATAGTTAAACTGCAAAGGGCCCATTATCACTGTCTGAAACAGCTTGCAGATGTTACATCTAAGAATGACGATCTTGAGAACTGCTCACGGAGAACAATGTGCGGATAGTGGGGGTGCCATAGAAGGCCCTAACCCCACTAAATTTATGGAGAACTGGCTAATACAAATCGGTGCAGAAGCCCTCTCTAGGGTTTGTGGTGGAAAGGGCACATGAAGTGCTGATGAGACCTCAGCCTCCTGGTATGACTCCACGTGTTCTCCTGGCCAGAATATTAAACTACAGGGACAGAGACACTATCCTTAGGAAGACCAGGACTGCAAAAGATATGATCATCAATGGTCAGAATGTATCCATTTATTCAGACTACACACCTTTTCTTTTTCTTTGGTTATCTTATCTTTTGTTGTTTTTTTTTTTTTGTCGTCTTAGACCAGTCCACATGAGTGACTAGGATAAGAATTTTCTAGTGGACATGCTGCTGGACTAAATGGCTGCGGCGGGGTCACTGAGCCTATTAGGAGGACAGTTACAAAGAAATATTGGTTTCTTGAAATGTTTACTAAAGGCGGGAGGGGAATATGGGGAAAGGGTATTGTTATTACATAGATCTCCATAGGAGAGCGGAGTTAGGTCTAGTGCTGCTGTACTGAGCAGGGGCAGGGCTGGTTGGGTGATATTACCTACTCTCGACTAGAGAGAAGTTAAGTTGGAGGGAGGGACGGGGTGGGAGTCAAACGTTTTGTGTTATGGAGGATATGTTTAAAGGGACAAGGGGGTGGGGGAGGGGGGTTGATGGTTAGACAGAAAATGTCAAGGTTTTTTGAGTCATACAGCATTCCTTAAGACCCAACATGGCTGGAACATTTAAAGTAATTGCCTGGAGTATCCGGGGCCTTGCAGGACGAATCAAGAACACGGCAATATTACAACATGCCCTTTCCTTTCGGCCATCCGTTATTTGTTTGATGGAAACACATTTGGTTAAAGAAAAGACTGGCGTATTAGCCAGAAAATGGATTAGACAGGCGTACCACGCCATATATTCTAATTATGCAAGGGGGGTCTCTGTCCTCGTTCATGCTTCAGTGCCTTATGAAGAGGTGGAGGTGCGTGTGGATAAGGATGGACAGTATGTGTTTTTGGTGTGTCGGGTGCATGGGAGAATGTTGTGTTTGATTGCAGTATACTTCCCGGCGCCATATACGGGAACAAAATTACAGGAGATTATAGAGTTGACTAGACACAGGGTGCTGGATGACTAGATTTAGGAGTCGGTTATGGGGTATATTCCGAAACTATCGTTAAGTGAGCCGGGACGGCTATCACACTTATATACCATTCACAGAGTGCACAGATCTCTTGAGTTCTTATATAAGATTGGTATGAGAGATGTATCAGAATGTCCAAAATGTATGAATGAAAATGCAGGCATTATGCATATGCTGTGGGAATGTCCAAGGTTGCAAGCCTTTTGGATGGTGGTGATTGCGATGATTGAAGGGAAGTATGTATGTGTGGTGCCTAGAAACCCATTAGTATGTGTGTTGGGATATGTTGAAGAAATCCAGACCACAAACGCACAGAAGATAGCAATAGCCAGACTGTTGTATATGGCTAGGAAGCTAATTGCCAGGGGTTGGATCAGGGCCGAGCCCCCTTCTAGAAGGGAGTGTGTTCAACAGGTGGAATATACAATTGGATTAGAAGAAGGTATATACTGGAGGAGGGAAGCAATGACCATATTTGAACAAATTTGGTCTCCATGGAAGAGGTAAAGTGTGCCAGGCTTATGGGATCTACTGTTTTTCAAGGATGGTTTAAAGCAGTAAGAGATATTCTAGTGCCTTGATATACTATGAATACTGCTTTTAGGCTGAAGGCACACAGTCGTGCATCAAACACGGAGCGTGTTTGATGCACAACAGTGATGCGAGTAAAATGCGTGTTTGGTGCGAGTGTGGTGCGTGTGGGTGAGTGTGCATGGCTGTATGCATGTGAGTGTGCTGCATGAGTGTGTGTGATGCTGTCCACGGTCCTAAAGCAAACTTCAGGTCCGCGGACAGCATTTACCGGCAAATTCAAACTCCGAGGCTGTTAAAGCCGCAGAGTATGAATGTGCCTGTTCCCTGTACAGTAATCAATCATCTTGCACTGCTGTCACAGATGATTATTAAAAACCCTGTCAGGACACTACCTGGAGACATGTTGGCAACACACAAAAAGCACATTAACCCTTTTAGCACTGGGTTAATAGCCGCATATGCAGCATCTGTGCTGATATGCCGCACAGATGCTGCATATGCAGTTTAACCCCGCAAATTACAAAAAGGTGCCCAGCAGCTGGGTTTTTCATAATCATCTTGCACTGCTGTCACAGCAGTGCAAGATGATTGATTACTGTATTGGGAAACCGGTTTGAAGAGATTTTTACAGCACACGGGTGTGACTATCGCACCGTGTGGTGTATGGGTGCAAGTTTGACTCGCACCCATATACTTTTAATGCCCACTCGCGCTTGGAAATCGCAATGCAAGTGTAATTAAAAAAAAAAAAATCACATTGATGTGACCTGTACAGGTCCGAGTGCAATGTGATTTTTTTTTTTTTTTTTTCCCTTGCATTACACTTGCGCGAGTCTCACGCGTGTGTTTCCAGCCGTAGACTGATAATATATCTTGTGACAGCTGCTTTTATAGGGCCAAAGAAATTGGCCGTGATGTTTGCTGTCTAAAGAGGGAAGGGAGGTTGGGTGGAAGGGTCTATGGGGTTGGATCCTTTATCTGGATTATGGGATTTCATTATAAAATGTATGTATGATGTTGTAAATTTCTTTTTGTTTAATAAAAATATCTGATTTAAAAAATTAATTTGACGAGCGGGGTCACCATGACCACATTCTGACCCAGCCCTTCCACCTTTGTTAGGCTGCATACTCATAGTCCGGAGGAGATGCATGTTGGATGCAGCTCCTCCAGACCTGAGTGAAGCTGCAGCTGCCCTGTAGTCACCGTGTGCGGCGGGTGCTGGGCGGCTTCTCCCTGCAGTCACCCGATGGCAGCCGCTTCCGACTCCGCAGCATGAAATAAACATGCTGCGGAGGAGCGGACTACCGGCAACCCGCACCACAGCTCCAAACACGCTGTGGGCGGATTAAGCATAGTAAGGATGGTATTTCTTGAAATCCCATCCACTATGCTTATACTGTACTATGCAGCATTTTGGACACAGCGGCAAGACGCTGCTTCCAAAACGCTGCATACACTGAATCTGTGCACGCACCCTTAGGCTGTTTTCACATTACGATTTTGTTAAATCTGATGCTGTCCGATGAAAATTGGACAGCATCGGATCCAAACTCATCCCTGCAATCGGATTCATTTTGCAGGATCGGTTTGGTCTGTCACCTCGCTCCCCCTCCTCTCTGCCTCCTGTCATGTTCCCCTGCTGTTCCCCCCCGCTGTTCCCACCCCCCCCCCCGCTGTCCCCCTGTTCTCCCCTCTCTTCTCCCGCTCCTCCTGTCATTCCAACATAAAAAAATCGCTCCCCCGCCGTCTCCAGCTCCCAATCGGTTTTACATCACCTGCGATGTAACCGCTCATGTGACCCGATCAGCTCATCAGGTTGTGACATCATCCCAGGTCCTGTTACCGAGCGGGGAGCTGATGGAGACGCCGGGGGAGCGCTGGCAGGTGAGAATAAAGATTTTTTATTTTAAACACTTGATTTTTAGTTAAATTTAACTTCCGCAATGTATACATTAGGCGAATGCATACATTAGGTGAAATTAGGCGGCACACAATAGTTTTAGTGTACTGAGCATGTACTGAGCATGTACTGAGCATGTACTGAGCATGCTCAGTGCACTAAAATTGGGTCCGAGGAGACATCAGATGTTTCCTCGGACCCTGCTCCATAGGGCCCCATGGTAAAGTCATCGGATCGGATTCGGCATAATTGCCATCTGATTTGCCTCCAATCCGATTCTCTGATTTTTTTTTCATTAGCCAAAATCGCAGCAGTCTACGATCTTTGCTCCTGCAAAAATCGGACAGAATAGGATCGGAGGCAAGTCGGATGGCATTTATGCCTAATCCGATCCGATCCCCATTGGATAACAGGGGGCTGATTCGGATCTGATGCTGTCCGATTTTCATCGGACAGCATCGAATTTAACTAAATCATAATGTGAAAGCAGCCTTAGAGTTCAGTTAAAATGGCAACAGTCACAACATTTTTGCACAAACTCACTTGCTGCAAACATTTTTAACTTTTGAAAGCCTTTTGCTAGAATTCTGGAATAAGAGGTGTGGTAAAAGAGGGCCATAGAGACAAAAAAGAATAAGAACCGGAAGTGACGTGTCCGAGCATCACATTACCACGTCACAGCGGTGACGTTGCGGGCGCGATATTGAAATCGTGCCCCCGTTCTGTATTTGTATAATGACGCCCATTAGGGCGTATTACAGCGGCGAGGCAGGGGTAGTGCGGCACAGGGGACCCGCCTACCGGTCAAAATGCCTTGGAAGAACGCCCCTGTGACAAGAATTTTGGAAGTTTCCTAACTACATTATTGTACTTGTAGATTAGTAAAAAAGGTGAGTCAGGGATGTGTTAGAATGTATTGTAAGGCTGCAGGGACAGGTATTGATAGGTTAGAAAGCTTATTTGGGGTGACAGGTTCCCTTTAAGATTACAGCAGAGCACTGTCCCCTGTGTAACTGAGTACCTTATTAATCGGTGTACCTTTCCTTGTGGTGTTGTTTGTCCTTTTGTGTGTCCTGTTTTATTGTCTGTCAGTGTGAGGTACCTCTGTTTTTACCTTTGTGTGTTGTGTTTAGTAAAGAATATATTTTTATCTGAAGTTTGTGTGCTTGCTAGCTCCCCTCCTTTTGCACTTGTGCCTTTTCATTGTGGGATATGCTAGTTGGGTTTTTGTATATGCTTTTGTGACCTATGTTATTGTGGACATTATTTTGGATGAATATCTGTACAAGATTGCCATCACTTGCAGCTCTTTCTGTGGTTCCTTTTGCTGCCATGTGTTATCAGACAAGTGCAGCAACCTAGTAAACGTGGCTATTATGTTTTGGCTTGTGGCATTTTATAGCACTTTTTAAGATTAGTGGTTATTTTCACCAAAATATGGCATGATCAAAATGTGTTGCTTTAGAGTATTTTTTATTTTAAAATGCAGAATAAACGTCCTGTGTGCATATGGCCTATAAGTAAGTGGCGTGGCCGTGTTCTGTGTCCAGAGCGGCTGCTGAGCCCATTCTAGGAGGAAAGGAAGAAGACAAGTAAAATAGAACGTGTAAATCAGGCTTCCTGAGTAGGTTTTGTAGCATTTCCTACACATTGTAACACGGCAAGGACCAATCTAGCAGAGCAAAGCTTCTCTACCCAACATGCAACAGGATTTCCTGACCATTGCTCGTCTTGTTTTTTCCACTACTCATTTTTAAGCTATGCGCACAATGAAATCACATTTGGTTTCCCTCAAATACAAAGTATAGGGTGCGGCTTGTATTTTTAACATCAGATTGTCACATTGTGCGCCAAACGACAGAGGGATAATTGCTACTGTGAGCAAAACACTGGTGAAATATAAAGAATTATGGGTTACATATTGAAGCATGGATGAAAGACGGCAGACTACAGATAACAGGGCACAGCTGCACGTCATGCCTGTTGTAATCTACTATAAATAGGAATGTGTCTGTATGTTGTAGTATGTATTCAATTTTATTGAATAAAGGATAACATAACCCTCTACTTTGGGTCCTTTAGGGTAACACAACATAGAATAAGAATAATTATCCTGCATAAACTAAATAATTAGTATTAATACATACAAAAACCATTGGATATTTAACTGACAATCTTATTACAAAAAAAAACAAAAAAAAACCTCCTACCATTTCAAGGTCAATCCATTCAGGGTAGTTCCTAACTCTAGTATCTCACCTGGCTACATGCCAACAGTACTTACAATACATCTGGGCAGACAAGGACCTGGGCCTGACCAGTTTACAGCTGCCTTTGGTAAGCTAAATCTACCAGGTGCATAGCCCAGGGAAGGTGGGCACAGCCCAGGGAAGGTGGGCACACACCAAAGTACAAGGAATAAAGCAAAACTGATAATGTGTGCAGCATACCCGCCAGTGCGAATTCAATGTGCAGTAGGGTGATACATGTTAAAACATTGGGTACTGGGATGACTTTTACAATTATATGATCAAAAGATTGTCAGCTGCAAACCTTATGTTTTTAACATGTATTGCCACTAGTAATGTGCTTACTGTAGGATAATCTATTCATTGATTTTTTTTTTTCTAAGTTGAGCTTGTCACTATAAAATCTGTATGGGTGATTTCATTGTACAGATGGCAGGGAAAAAATCTATAGTGAAAATGGCGCATTTCTTCAATAAGAATAAACCAGCCATGTTCTCCATTCTGATTGTTTTATACTATGTGCTGAAAGGTCTGGAGTTTTGTGATGGAAGCTTCCGGCTTGCTGCTGGTAGTTACTCTAATGCAGGGGTCCCCAACCTGTGGCTCATGGGCCCATGCTGTGTGGCTCACTGCTTTCTTCCAGTTTAGTGCATTAGCATCAGGTCTAGCAAACAGCTATGTTGAGCAGGTCTCCAGAGGGGGAATTTTGTGAGTTGCCCTACATCAGTGATGGCAAACCTTTCCAAGACTGAGTGCCAAAATTGCGTCCCAAAACCTAATTATTTATAGCGAAGTGCCAATAGGGCAATATAAAGAGAACCTGTCACCCCCCCCAAAAAAAAAAAATTTCAATCCAAAGGCAGCACTGACTGCAGCATGTATGCTGCATTCAGGGAAGGGGTCCCCCATTCGTTTCTGATTTTTTAATCATTAAATACAGCCTTTTAAAATGAGTACAACAAAGTCATGAAGGCATTACCAGCTCCACATGAGTTATCTCCTTCCCGGGGGCTATTTCTGCCCCCTGCTTCTCTGTTCCTCCCTCTCCTCGCCGCCTCCTTGATGCCTGTCAGCTTTCCTCGCTCTGCGCCTGCGTCTCCTTGTGCTACCTCACGCAGGCACAGAGCGAGGTGTTGCTACTGTCGGCTCCTGCTCCTGCCTCCCGTCCTGACAGCAGCAATTATTCTCCCCCTGCTCCATGTATAACACGGAGCAGGGTGGGAACAAGTGCTGTCGCCCCACGCTCCTGTCCCGCCTCCTGCCCTGCTTCGTGTTATATATGGAGCAGGGCGGGAAGAATTGCTGCTGTCAGGGCGGGAGGCGGGTCAGGAGCGCAGGGCCGACAGTAGCAACACCTCACTCTGCGCCTGCGTGAGGTAGCACAAGGAATCACAGGCACAAAGCGAGGAAAGCTGACAGGCATCAAGGAAGCGGCGAGGAGAGGGAGGAACAGAGATGCAGGGGGTGGGAATAGCCCCCGGGAAGGAGCTGACTCATCTGGTAATGCCCTCATGACTTTATTACACACATTTTAAAAGGCTGTATTTAATGATCAGAAACACATGGGGGACCCCTTACCTGAATGAAGCACACATGCTGCATTCAGTGCTGCCTTTAGATTGAAATCTTTGGGGGAAGTGACAGGTCCTCTTCAACCTAAATTTCAGAAGTGGTCATCACAAGCATCGCACAGAGGAAGAGTCAGCTGATGCCATCTCTCTTCCCCAGGGGCGGACTACCGTGGTGCAGCTGGTGCAGCTGCACCAGGGCCCCGACTGGCTGGGGGGCCCCTTCACGTCTGCAGGGGGCCCCCCAGCCGCCCCTGTAAGACGTTGTCAGTTGTCAGAGGAGAGGAGAGTCAGGCAGGGGAATCCTGCTTCCCTTGCCTGATCCCGCCCCTCCTCTCCTCTGCCCCTCCGGCTCCCTGGAGCGCACTTGGCGCGGGCTCACAAGGTAGGAGCCGCCGCCGCAAACTCCTCTCCGCCGGCTTCCAGCCCCACATCGCACCCCATCCTCCCAGTGCGCGTACACTGCAGAGCCACGGAGAGATGATGAGAGTAGTAGTCGGCCTGATGTCTGATGGTGATCAGTACACAATGCAGGGACTGGTCGGCTGCTCTTCCAGACCAGAGAATAACAACTCCATAGAAACCGATTCTGGGATCCGGACAGCCGCCGGCTATTCAGAGCATTGTGCTGCGATCCCCATTATACGTCCAGTGTGACTCTTCCCTGATCAGTAGAGACCAGGCTGCTGCCCATAGAGGGAGGAGGGGCCGGTAATGATCTCACTGAGCGGGAGATTCACATCAGCCACCGGGTCTGTGATCAGCAAATAACCGAGACAAATGCGCCAGTATACAAAACTATACAAGAGTCTCCACCTCTGTTTAACTCTTTAGCTCCACATTTCTAGGCGTTCTCCAGACCTGCACAGGCTCCTGGTAGATGAGGCTTGTGTTTGTGGCTAGGTGTAGATGGCACGGTCCAGTACAATTAAACCCAGGTTAATCAGGGTCAGCCAACCTAGCCAGAGAGGGGGCAATGATAGGAAGGACAATGAATTCCTGCCCTCCCCTTGTGGCACATCCAGACACAGCGGTATCCGCACTGACATTCTGCCCTGTGTCTGTATCCAGCGCTCAGGACTCACAGATGAGAACAGGCTGAACGCTTCATACTTTGTATCAGGGGCTGCAGAGAACCTGTTACACTTGTACGATCGCTGTTACATGGTGAGCACCACAACACCCCCCCCCCGGACCGCGCAGACGGCCGATGGCCACCAGCTCCCCGCTCCTCAGCATGCCTGCAACGGTCCGCCACCGGCTGCCACTACAGGAGCATGGAGGCAGACTACGAGCAGGGCAGGTAGGAGAGCCGACGCCCCCCCCTCCCGGCTCCCGCCGACGGCGTCCACCAGCCCCTTTCCCCCCCCCACCCGGACCTTACCCACGGCTGCACCAGGGCCCCCGGGGCCCTAGGTCCGCCACTGCTCTTCCCTATACAGTGCTTGCAGTCCTGAAACCCTGAAGATCAATTAATTGTTAAAATAATAGAATTCATTTTAAACTTACCTTTGCAGTCTTGCCTTCAGCAGTGGTCATTCATCTGCTCCTACTGCACTTTCCAGACACAGCAGGTGGTTTGATCTGTATGGAACAAAATGCAGAATATTAGATAGATAGGAGATAGATGTCATCATGGAATGCAAGCAGATTTCGCAATGAAATTCTGGTCTCTATCTTCTAGTAATGTGCTCCATTCTAACCCCTTCCTTGAAGTTATGTGCTCCATCCTGATCATCTCCTTCTAGTTACATACTCCATTCTAACCCTCTTCTTGCAGTTATGTTCTCCATCCTGACCCTCTCCTTGTAGTAATGTCTCCATCCTGACCCTCACCTTGTAGCTATGGTCTCCATCCTGATCCTCACCTTGTAGCTATGGTCTCCATCCTGACACTTTCCTTGAAGTTATGTGCTCCATCCTGACCTTCTCCTTGTAGTAATATCTTCATCTGACCTTCTTGTAGCTATGTGCTCCATCCTGACCCTCTCCTTGTAGCTATGTGCTCCATCCTGACCCTCTCCCTGTAGCTATGTCACCATCCAAACCCTGTCCTTGCAGTTATGTTATTCATCCTGGCCCTCTCCTTGTAGCTACGTTCTCCATGCTGACCTTCTCCTTGTAGCTATGTCTCCATCCAAACCCTGTCCTTGCAGTTATGTTCATCATCCTGACCCTCTCCTTGTAACTACGTTATCCATCCTGACCTTCTCCTTGTAGCTATGTGCTCCATCCTGACCTTCTCCCTTTGTAGCTATGTGCTCCATCCTGACCTTCTCCTTGTAGCTATGTGCTCCATCCTGACCTTCTCCTTGTAGCTATGTGCTCCATCCTGACTCTCCTTTGCAGTAAAGCCCCATCATGCCACCTCCTTGCAATAATGTCCTCATCATGCCCCTTCTTACAGTAATGTTCCCATCATGTCCCCTCTTTGTAGTAATGCCACGATCATGCCCCCTCCTTCTAATAATGCCACCATCATGCCCCCTCTTTGTAATAATTCCACCATCATACCCCCTCTTTGTAATAATGCCACCATGATGCCCCCCTTCTTGTAATAATGCCACATCATACCCCCTCCTTGTAATAATGCCACCATCATTCCCCTCCTAGTAATAATGCCGCCACCATCATACCCCCTCCTTGTAATAATGCCACTATCATGCCCGCTCTTTGTAATAATTCCACCGTCATGCCCCCTCGTAGCAATGCCAATATCAGGCCTCCTGTTTGTAGCAATGCCACCATCATGCCCCCTCCTTGTAATAATGTCACCATCATGCCCCCTCCTTGTAGTAATTCCACCATCAAGCCCCATCCTGGTTGTGATGTATAGGTAAAAAAAAATCATACTCCCCTTCTAATCCCGTGTCCACCGCTGCTCCTCTCCAGTCCCCACATCATCTGTCATCTCCCGACTCCTGCGCTCAGTCAGATGATGCCGGCGCCGCCTGTTGACGTCATGCATCATGTGATGGTGCCGGCCAGAGTGAGGAGAAATGTCTCCTCGCCCCGATCAGACACAGCTTTGAACTGCTGGCGTGATAGCACTAGCAGTTCAAAGCGGAGTACAAAGGGGACGCTGCATGCCTGCAGGGAGGGCTCTGCATGCCATGTGTTTGCCATCACTGCCCTACATAAAGAGCAAATCTGAATAGAGGTAACATTGGAACCCTTAGATCTTGGTATACTGTCATTATACCACTAAAAGGGGCTCTGGTTGTTACTACTGAGAGGGGTGGGAACTGGATGTGGCTCTTGAGGCCAGAAAGGTTGGGGACACCTGTTCTAATGTATAACTCCTCGATGATCACTCTTCATGCATTCCTAATATTTCTGACAATTACTCTAGTTTAGGTAATCCTTGTGAGCCTGGACTGTCTACAGGTTCATTGCACTCACATTGTGGCAGAAGATAGGGCAGCTATGTGCTGGTAAGAAGCTTGGCTTCATGGGCGTAAACTTGTGCATCTTAAATGTTGTGGTTTAAGAGAATTGGGACTGGAATTTGTATCTGGAGCCATCTGCTGTGTAGAAGCTCTAACATTGCTGGGTAAATTCAAATAATTCCACTACTAAGGTGATGTATGGTAGATAGGAGAGAGTCCAGTTGCTGGGACCCCAGTTCTTCTCGTCTCTGAAGCAGAGGGCTTGTTCTTGGCTACTTCTCCATTCACACTTTCAAGCTACCATGGTCTTGCATGTGAGGAAGTAGGGGTCTCCTGTTCTGGAGATTGAATAGGGTCTTTGAAGTCAGAAGACTTTTTTTTTCCTTTAAATCCCTAAAAAAAAAACAGTAAACATAATTATTTTTTAACTACCGTACTTAATCGTCTAATAGTGAGAGAGAGGGTGTTTGTGTGCACCAAAAAACGCACTGTTTGCACATAGCCTTAGAATATTAGTAGCCAAAAGTGGCAACAAATTGGTGTTTGTAGGGAGGGCGTTTTATAAATGTCTTTATTTTATGAGGTCTATACTTTGAATAATTCCTGCTTCCCTTGTATCCATACATCTAATTATTTAAATGAAGACATGGTCATGAGGGCACCATTGGTGACAATCTAGAGCAGTGATGATGAATCTATGACACATAGAGCCCTCTCTCCTGGTGTAAGAGGGTGTATAGAGATATGCGTGTTGGTGATGACCATGAGTAAAAGCCACACCTGTAACGAAGTGATAACAAAACAATACTTGAATAATTTTATGAATGCTGCAATGTAAATAATAGGAAAACTGTGAAGTGAAATGCAATTTTGCTGCTTGATTTATAAAATACTTTTATAGCATCATTGCTCTTCCACTCAAGCTGAGGATTGATAAAGTTTTGTTTGGTGGAGTAGGAGTTGGTTGCCATGGAGACGGGGCACGCGTGATCGGGAAGGGGGGGGGGGGACTCCTGATTGCTGAGGGAGAAAGGAAGGTCTGGAGCAGACGAACCTGGTTCCCCCTAATGGTCCCTTTACACGCCGCCACAGGAAGGTAGAAACCGGCAGGCATCGGACACAATTGTGCCTGTTGCCTTGAAAAGACCACGATGTGGCGGCATGTAATTCAGAAATTGCCTTCCTGTGTCTTCGGATACCTGTCTGAGCCGTGCACATAAACAGGAAGGCATAATCCGTATGGTGGTGGCGTGTAATCAGGGCACAGGCAAGGTATTTGCGTGCCCTAGTGAATTGCCTGGGGCGTGCCACAGCATCATGTATACCACGCCCCATCAGCTATTATTGGCGGGGGCCACTGTGTAACCATTGGCTGTCCCTACACAGGGCGCCATATTCAACGAGCTGACCAGTCACACTACACATTTGCAATAGCGTCATGTATTAGCCAGCCTTCCAGCGCTGGCTGGCCAATCATGCTGCTATTGCATTGTCCAATCACCGTACGAGCGTCACGAAATACACAACTCTGTCACGCCTATGTACTTGCGGCGCACAATATGTACGCCCATATTCCCTTGTCGTGGCGGCGTGTAAATCGGGGAAGGTACTCCACAGAAGGTAACCTGCGGCACCTGTCGGCACTTCCGGGGAACGCAAATACCTCCTGTGGAGCACTTTGTGGCGGCGTGTATATGCGGCATCGGGAACCGGTAAAAACGCGCGCACGTGCGATGCCTGCCTGTTGCTACCCTCTGTGGCGGCGTGTAAAGGTACCATTAGAGTGCACAGTTTCGTGCTTCTGTGATTGGTGACGTCTGGGACAATACTCTATTTTTGTTCAGTGGAGAGCGTGGGGAAGCCCAACAGTGGGACATCATTGAAAAGAGCCAGCCATCTTGTGAAGTGTGACACGGCGTCCGCGGAGGGTAAAGCACCCTATGTTTGAAACAAGGATGAGGTACCTCATGTTCTTGCTCTTATATTAAGTTTTCCCTTACCAGTCCAACAAGTTAGTTAGGGTCAGCTAGGTGTTTAGACCAACCTAAATGACTAGTCTCTAAGGGACAGTATCAGTGGTACATGAACTGTGTTCATCTTGTCAGCGACTGTTGATGCGCAATGCGAAGTTCACAAGGCCACAGTCCGTGGTGAAGCTCCCAAGGCACCCACCTGTCTGGATTGGATTTTCCCGCAGAGCATGCTAATCAAATGAATTTGCTGTCGTCTGTATTCTTGTAAATGGGAATTGAATATGGTTGTTTATTTTATGTTATTGTTGTTAGGCAGATTACAACCCAAGTTCACCTAGCTCTACAGCTGAGTTTGGTCATATTGGGATCCCAGAAAGTTTATTGATTGAGAATAGTGTTAAGATTGTGAACCAAGAGAAAAGACACATTACGGCTGGCCCTTATGAACTAGCCTTGTTTAAATCCGGACACGTTTAGGGGAGGGGGGTGCCATTATTGGCTAAAATGAAGACATCCCCTTACTGGGATCAGGCATACATGGCTGTTCTCCTGGTAGGAAAATTAAAATCCAATTCTTTTGTACGAGTTGTTGGGGTAAAATTGCACTGTTTATTTTATTTACTTTTCTTCCCCATACAAACAGGGGCGACTTTTGTTACAATAAATCTTGTTATTGTTTTACTATCATTTTGGAAGCTAATTTTTCCTGTCAGTGGCATTACTGTATCAAAACAGAATCTTATCCCCACCATTGCCTGGGGTCTTTACACTGGCACGTGGCGTCGCCTCTCTACTGCCGCTTTGAACTGCAAGAGTTCTTGCTCTAGCAGGTTAAAGTTGTTTCAGATCGGAGGAGACCTTTCTTCTCGCTCCAACACTCCCTCCCCCGGGCTGGCACGTCGCATATAACATCATGTAACCGCGCTCAATGGGAAATGACAGAGGACATGAGGGAACGAGCAGCGATGGAAGCAGGAGTAGGAAGGTATGATTTTTTTCTTTTATCTATAAATAGTAACCAGGATGGGGCATATTACTGCTACGGGACACAGGTGGGGCATATTACTACATGATGGGGCAGGATGGGGTATATTACGGCAATGGGACAAGGATTGGGCATATTGCTGCAAATGGACAAGGATGGGGCATATTAATACATGATGGGGGCAGGATGGACATTGCTACAATGAGACAAGGGTGGGGCATAATACTGCAAGGAGAGGGTCAGGATTGGGACATTACTGCAAGGAAATGGTCAGGATGGGGACATTACTGCAAGGAGAGGGTCAGGATAGAACACATAGCTGCAAGGAGAGGGTCAGGATGGAGCACATTGCTACAAGGAGAGGGTCAGGATGGAGCACATAGCAGCAAGGAGAGGGCCAGGATGGAGTACATTGCTACAAGTAGAGGGTCAAGATGCAGGCATTACTACAAGGACGGCGATCACAAGAAGAGAGCAGGTGTCGGCAAAGACCAGCGACACTCATCGGGCTAGACCATTCCTAGGTAAGTATAATAAAAGTAGTTTTTTATGTTATACAGATCAGCCTGGGGACTATAATGCTGTATATAAGGCCTTATTGGTGGTGGCTGCAGCTTATAGCCAAAAGTGTGTTGATAGTTTCACTTTAACTTATAAAGTTGCACCTCTTCATAAGTTAATCTCCTCTTTCCATGGTGCTTCACATTAAGACGGGCATAAGGTAAGAATGTCTCACTAAATTTCTGCCATTGACTTCATGAACTGTGTCAAAGATAGCACCCTGTGTCGGATGCAATGAAAGTATAATAGATGCCGACTGTAGACCAATAATGAAAATGTAAAGTTGTGCTACAAGACAAGTCTGGTAGATTTGTTCAGTGTAAACTGAGCAATGGTGCTTCTTAGTAGGTTAAGCTGTTCATGGGTTTTTGGGCTTTTGCTAGCAGTTTGTAGCAAACAGGTAAGCAATCAGAGAAAGTCTATAGAAAAGTCACCATTCTGGATTTATACCACTGCTGTTTGGCTACAAAAATGTTGACAAAACACCAAACCAGTGTGAACACGCTATTGTTTCCAGTCATTTATTACATGACGTTTGAAATAATGAAAGGGAAGTACAATTAATTTAGCTGTAATGCTTCTTTACAGGGTTAAATTTTGCAAGAAGTTCTAAGAGAAGAAATTGCTGCAAGACAGTAATTATGCAATTAATGAGATAGGAAATCGGAACAGTACACGAGAAAGCAATCGAGTTTACTTCTAGAAATTGTAGACTGTCGGTGCAAACGTTTTCAGCACAGTCTTCATACTCACTGTGTGCTTTTTAACCAGAATCCAATAAGGGAGGAGGAAAGGGGCAGAAATACTGTACTGCTGTGCATGAAATGAAGGTTGAAGGTAAAAAGAAAGTGATTTTATTTCTACCTGTTTTGGAGTCACAGCTCCTTCTTCAGGATTAAATCACAGATTTTTCCCGAAGAAGGAGCTGTGACTCCAAAACAGGTAGAAATAAAATCACTTTCTTTTTACTGTCAACCTTCATTTTATGCATGGCAGCATAGTATTTTTACCCATTTCCTCCTCCCCCTTTCCCCTTATCTGATATCCGCCTATGGGGACTGCAGCAGCCGTTAACACCATACCGTATTCCCTTTATAGTAGTCTGACTGATCACAACTACCTCAGTTGAACAACTTCTCCCACTTCGATAAGACACTATCTTCGCCTTTTGAATTTTTATCACTAAAGCCTTTTCTCAGAAAAGGAAAACCTAGAGTATTATGTTTTACAGCATTTGTCTGATCATGTAAATATAATATAATTTATTCATTTATATCGCGCTATTAATTCCATAGCACTTTGTATACATCAGTAATGCTGTCTCTCTTGGAGCTCACAATCTAAACATCCTATCAGTATGTCTTTACAATGTGGGAGGAAACCGGAGTGCCCGGAGGAAACCCAAGCAAAATAATTTATTGGATGATCAGTTTGTATATATCAGCAAAAAAAGTAATTGTAATTTCCTGCACATGGTCCAATGAAAATAGATATGCTGCCAGTGACTTGCGGGATTGTTGCCCATCGGCCCAAACTGTGCTTCCCCCAATACTGAAAAAAAGAGGCAGCTTTGAAGGAGCTCAGTGAGCTAGAAATTGTCCACTTCAGGGCACCTACAAGCTCTATTGCAGCCACTTGCTCCTTGCATTGGAAACCTGCCACTGATAGACCAAGGAGGTGGCCAGTAACTTGGAGAACAAGCAATACTTTGTAAATTAAAACTTCCACCATTCTTGCAGAGTATTTTTAATTTTAAGAGCTAAGGATTAAAGGGAACCTGTCACCACCCCCACCCCAGGGCCTATTAAAGTAAAAGTGCCACCTTCAGCCGTGCCTATGTGGCATTTTGTAAAAGTGACTCTTATCCCCCTATCCCCCCGAGAGGTATACTCCCTTCCCTGGACCTGAATGCCGAGCTGTTGTTATGCCTCCTCCTCCTTCCTCTGGTACCCTCCTCCTCTCATCCTTGTCACTTCGTCGGCGCCTGCAGAGATCCCTCAGTTCTTGAGCATGATCCTTGAGCTCTGCCTGGGAACTGAGGACACATGGTATAACGCAGGCACCAGATACCGCCCTATGTGGTCTTATGCTATATGCAGAGGGGCTGGGAATCTGGCACCCGCGCAAACAGCATAAATGTGCTTGTTCCATCCTCACCAGAGTATGCACATAAATTAAATAATTTTGAAATGGTTTCATCCAGACAGGATGGCATAGAATCGGATATGCTCCATTATGTGTGATAAACCATGTCTGTAAATTTCCTTTGCATTCTCCCATGCCCAGAAGAAGTTGTGGCATGATCAGACCATGTCCATGGACGGTCAGACACATCCATTACACAGTACATAGCAGGGACACGTATATAAGATTATCTCAGCACAGGAGATGTGGTGTGATCAGACAATGCCCCTGTACATCACAAAGCACTCACTGATCTCAGTGAGTCCAGTCAAGGAAAACACTGCGGGCAGCCAACTAAAGCGCTCAAACACGGTGAAATCCATGATGCATTGCCCCCTGGGAATTTGAATATGCAAATGAAGTCCTTGGAGCCTCGATTAAGAGTCTCAAACACGGGACTAGCCAGATATCCCTCCAGGAAGGACCTAGCCCTGGGGTGGAATCCTTGCGGAGACCAGCATAACCACCATATTAAGTGGCCCTTTTAGTCAGCCCTTTACTGATCCAGCCTCTCGCCCATCCATCTGGCCCATCAAGAGTCACTCTTATTTAATCAGTCCATGAAACCGTTTTTCAGCTTTCCTTACTTTGGCCATGTCCCTGAGTATGGCACACCTTGTGCTTTTTGATACTCCAGTAACGTTGCAGCTCTGAAATATGGCAAAACTGGTGGCAAATGGCATCTTGGCAGCTTCACGCTTGATTTTCCTCAATTCATGGGCAGTTATTTTGCGCCTTTTTTGCCCAACACACTTCTTGCGACCCTGTTGGCTATTTGCCATGAAACGCTTGATTGTTCAGTGATCACGCTTCAAATGTTTGGCAATTTCAAGACTGCTGCATCCCTCTGCAAGACATCTCACAATATTGGACTTTTCAGAGCCCGTCAAATCTCTCTTCTGACCTATTCTTCCAAGGAAAGGCAGTTGCCTAATAATTAAGCACACCTTATAGAGGGTGTTGATGTCATTACAACACAGCCCTCCTCATTACAGAGATGCACATCACCTGATTTACTTAATTGGTAGTTGGCTCTCAAGCCTATACAGCTTGGATTAGGACAACATGAATAAAAAGTATCGTGATCAAAATGCTCATTTGCCTAATAATTCTGCACCCAGTGTAATGTGCACTAAATATGGCTAGAAATGCACTAATAGATTGTCTGATCTGAGCACACACGCTGTGGTCGGGATCCTTGCTGGCAATCCATTATGAATCGTTCTGTGGTAGAATGAGAGTTTGTTCCCCTCCAGGCAAGGATCAGACCATTGAGAGCTTGTGTGGATGCTAAACACTACTCTGCAGTTAGTTGCATTTACAAAATGTTTTGCTATAAAAATGATAAATGGCACCATGTCACAAGAGATAAATGACATACCGTATATACTCGTGTATAAGCCGACCCGTGTATAAGCCGACCCCCCCTACTTTTGCCCCCAAAAACTGGGAAAACTTATTGACTCGCGTATAAGCCGAGGGTGGACTCCAGCACAGGTATACAACCCCCAGCAGTGAGGTATACAGCAGCCTCCCCAGTGGTAGTATACAGCAGCAGCCCCAGTGGTAGTATACAGCAGCCCCAGAGGTATATACAGCCCCAGAGGTATATGCAGCCCCAGAGGTATATGCAGCCCCATATGCAGCCCCAGAGGTATATGCAGCCCCATATGCAGCCCCAGAGGTATATGCAGCCCCAGAGGTATATGCAGCCCCATATGCAGCCCCAGAGGTATATGCAGCCCCATATGCAGCCCCAGAGGTATATGCAGCCCCATATGTATATGCAGCCCCATATGCAGCCCCAGGGGTATATGCAGCCCCAGAGGTATATGCAGCCCCAT
This sequence comes from Allobates femoralis, assembly GCA_033576535.1. Taxonomy (NCBI): domain Eukaryota; kingdom Metazoa; phylum Chordata; class Amphibia; order Anura; family Aromobatidae; genus Allobates; species Allobates femoralis. The sequence goes on from JARQOC010000005.1 coordinate 394,941,133, forward strand.
ATGCAGCCCCAGAGGTATATGCAGCCCCAGAGGTATATGCAGCCCCAGAGGTATATACAGCAGCCCTAGTGGTGTATACAGCAGCCCCAGTGGTAGTATACAGCAGCCCTTAGGTAGTATACAGCAGCCCCAGTGCTGTATACAGCAGCAGCCCCAGGGCTGTATACAGCAGAAGCCCCAGGGCTGTATACAGCAGAAGCCCCAGGGCTGTATACAGCAGCAGCCCCAGGGCTGTATACAGCAGCAGCCCCAGGGCTGTATACAGCCGCAGCCCCAGGGCTGTATACAGCCGCAGCCCCGGAGGTATACAGGCCCCCCCATCAAGCTCCAGGGCCCCCCCCTTGAGGTCTGAAAAATAAAAAAGAATCAATACTTCACCTGTCCGACGCCTTCTGCCGCTGTGCGATCCCCAGTTCCAAGTGAGATCTCTTCTGACAGGACCTGTGGTGATGTCAGAGGGGCGTTCCCGGGCACTCGCGGTCATGTGATACATATCACATGACCGCGAACAGCCAATCAGCGCTGGGAACGCCCCGGGAACGCCCCCCCTCTGACGTCACCACAGGTCTTCTCAGTACACCTCTCACTGAATGAAGCCCGGGATCGCGTGTCGGCAGCTGCGGACGGCGCGACAGGAGACTGGCAAGTATGATATTCCTTTACAGGACGCCGCTCAAGGGGGGGGCCCTGGAGCTTGATGGGGGGGGGGGCCTGTATACCTCCGGGGCTGCGGCTGTATATATACATATACTCGCGTATAAGCCGAGGGGGGACTTTTCAGCCCAAATTTTGGGCTGAAAAAGTCGGCTTATACGCGAGTATATACGGTATATTGTTCTTACTGACCATCACATAATTACAGTATGGGTTTCCTTATCTGCCAGATACCAGTTGCTCTTTTTGGCCTGCATTGTGATTGTGAATATCATCACATCAGGTTTCAACTTTTGAATAATGTCAAGGTTTTCCTTGTGTAGTATATAACATTACTTAAGAACACACTGCAAAAAGATTGGAAGTTTTATGACAAGAACTGTGGGATTCTCCAGTGGTTAACATAGCAGGAGCATGTAAGAAATGTGCCTTGTGGGTACTTGTTGGTTTGAGCAGTCAGCAGTATGTTTTATGAGGTCTCACTTTTGGATACAGTATTAATCTGCTTTTGCTTTGTTGGCAGGGAAGCATATCCAGTGATGGATATGTCATTAGTCTGTTATAGCTTCATTTATAGCCAGGCAAATTAACATTTCCCAAGTATTTACAGCCTCAAAGGAATGTTAATATTATTGTTTAGAGCCTTTTAAGTTGTAACTATCCATAGCATCCTGGAGGATGAGAAACAGAATTGCCTGGATATGAATTGAATGTCTTTGAACCATTCAAGCAGGATTGTTTTCCATAACTGGATCACAAATGTTGTGTTGTCAATAAATGTGCATACAGGCCTGCTACGTGCAGCTGTATTTATACTTGCCAAATGCCATCATAATGAGAGAGAGAGAATGCTTTACGGCATTTTCATTACTGCAAAGTCACAAGTTGACATACACTAAGATTACTATGCCTTTAAACAATTTGGGACATTCCATATGATGATGTGATTTGTTTAGAAGCTTCTGATAGGTTTATTGGAAACATCTGAGTTAATTAGAGACACACCGGTGGATGTATTTTAATGCACACTTGAAACACACTGCTTCTTTGTGTAGCATCATGGGATAGTTTAAAGAAATCAGCCAAGATATTAGGAAAATAATTGTGGACTTCCACAAGTTTGTTTCATTCTTGGGCAGGGCCGCCGAAGGGACAGCTGTCAGGGGCCTGGCAGTGATTCATACGAGAGGGGGCCCGATAAATAGGCCATGCCCCTTCACCTCTTCTATGGATTCCCTCTCCTGTCAATCTCATCTGGACCCAGCCTAGCGCAGGGATACAATACCTTAAACAGGAGCCATCTGTGGGAGGAGGAGCAGGAGCCAGAGACAGTGCAGCCAATGGGAGCTGCAGGAGAGCGGGACTTTCCTTCATCCAATCCCTGCTGAACCCGTGCTGCTGCTATTTCCAGTCATCAGTGATCAGCAGGAGCAGCACGAGTGAGTCTGAGAGCACAAGCTCCAGTGAGTGTGAGGCTGAGCCTGGATATGGCCACCCTATCACTCTATATGCCCTCGTGCTGGTGCGCACAGTGAAATAATAAACATTTTTAACTCGCCCTCTGTTGGTCCATGCTTCCAGCTCTGCAGTGTCTCACACATGATCTGATGTCAGGCACAGATGTAGGAAGAGACACTGCTGAGCTGGGAGCACGGAGCAATGGAGGGCTAGTGTGAGTGCCTGCAGGGGGTATATAGAGTGATGGGGAGGAAGCATATCCAGCACGTGCTGTGTGTGTGCCAGCATGGTGGTTTTATATACATATACATATATACACACACACTGTATATAATATGATTTGTAAGACGGGCCATATTTAACATTAAAAATTATTTTTTTTTCCTCTTTTCCTTCTCCAAATTTGGGGTGCGTCTTATAAAGCAAAATATACGGTATTTATAGAATTCGATGTCCCTAACCAAATTAAAGGAAGGGTGTAGAATAGATGGACACCTGTATATATTACCATTTAATGTGTCTGATATCACTTGTCATGCAGACGGAAAGGTAAGGCAGAAAACAATTGTTTCACACTACTTTAACTCTAAAGTTGGCTCTAAATTTCAGTTTAAAGGGAACCTGTCAGGTCCCTTATGCCATCCAAGCCAGCAGGATTCACATTTGCACGTCATAGTTTCTGCCCTAAATATTTTCTAAAATCAATGTGTAAAAAAAAGCATTTATTACCTCCACTTTTTGTATGCAAATTAGGGCTTTAATTAGTTAAAGGGGCATTGCTTCCCGAGATGGGCCCTCTTTCCATGGCATCACGTCTCTGTGAGTGTGATAACATGATAGCTACGAGCCAGCATCAATGAGGCTCCTGGTAATCTTGCGTGTTTGTGCGTCTCATTTCAGCAGCATCAGTGCACCACTGAAGGTGGGTGTACGTGTCCTGGCATCAGAGAGGTTTACTGTGCATGATCATAAAGAACAGCTTCTGCTCTTCCAGTCATGCACAGTGCGCCTCTTCAGTCATGTACACCTGGCTCCAGAGGTGCACTGACACTGCTGAAATGAGCCACGTGAATGCATAAGATTTCCAAAAGCCACAATGACGCTGGCTGATGGAAATCCAGGGTGGGATAATATGGAAAGAGGGCAGACTAGTTGGAGAAACAACACCCCAATGACTACTCAAATCCCCAATTAGCATAGAAAAAACGAAGGTAATGCTTTTTTTGTTCTTAGGCCCCATTCACACACTGCTTTTTTTGCTGCGTATTTTTATGGTGGGTTTACACACACCAACTTATCTGTCCAACTTCTGACAAACTTGCTGGTTGCAGTGAAATCATGGACACATAGTTCCATTTTGTGGCTGTGTACAAATGGAGACAATGTGTCCATGATTTCACTGCAACCAGAAGTTGGTCAGAAGTTGGACAGATAAGTTGGTGTGTGTAAACCCACCATTACACACAAGCTCAAAAAAAGCCAGGAGTGGAACAATCAAAACCGGGAGTGGCACACTCAGAGGAAAGGTCTAATAGAAACAAGTGCTCCACTTATATGTTTAATCACCCACTCCTGGTTTGTGATGAGCTTGTGCTTAAAAATACGCAGCAAAAAGCAACAAGCAGTGTGTGAATGGGGCCTTACACATTAATTTTACAGAATGACTTTGTGCAGTGCTGGTTAGGAAGTGCAACACTTGACTACTCTATCATTTAGCTGTTACCGATGCCAGCAATGTCCAGATGTGCTACAGTGCCGAGAGCTCAGCTCTGTCAACTATATAGTGGCCAAGGCCGCGCATCTATAGCCTATTGATTTGTAATAGGGAATGATTGTGCATTACCCAGCTATGGCCACTATACAGTTGACAGAACTTTGCTGAGCTCTCCACACCTGATGACATCTGGCCATTATTCTCACCTGCAAGGATGCTGAGTATCGCACCCCAATAAATGAGATATTGATGACCCATCCTAAAGATAAGCCATCAATATGAAAGTCCTTTACAGTCTCTTTTAAATGTTAAGAATTGTTTTACCATAGACCTTTACATATACTTGGATATTAAATTTATATGTTCCTTTAGTTTGTGTTATATGCAAAGGAAATCCTTCTTCGTGGTTAATCATTCATTTATAGAAAATATGGGTAAATGTCTTTTTGGAAAGTCCTGACAGTGAATTAAAGCAATGTTTGTTCTGTACTAAGAATAGACAGCATTTTCTGGAAATGAAAGTAGACACATGTACAATTTTTATTTCCATGATTATGTAACCAGGTCTCTAAGCCGAAGCAGAGACATTCACCAGTAATTACAGCCTAGACGGTCCGTTCTTAACCTGTGCGACACCATGTGTATCTTTACACAAAGTAACCGGGAAAATTACTAGATTACGGTACATTTCCTGTTTAATTTTTATTTTCTGTTTAGTGAGTGATACAAAACCATAATCTATGAAGAGGTTTAAGAGTCTGGATTTACACTTCTCTATACTCTGTGCCATAGTGAGTTAACGTGCACCTGTCATTCCATATCAAGTGATCCAAATATGAATATTTTTTACCTGATGTCTTAAGATTTTTTTTTTAATTTTCTTCCTATATAAAGTACAACTTTAGTTAATTACAAAATAAAAGTTTAGAATTTTTTTCTTCATCAGTTAATTTTTTGCAGATTTTTAAAGTTTAAAAAAACCGTGAATTTTGGGCTGGTATGACTTTACACTTATCATATCTCGGCTAGAATTAAGATAAAGAGGTGGGAGAGGCATCATTTTTCTCAGAACGGTAACCGCTTTAATTTGATATGTCACAAGACTAGGTTTCTTTATATTTTGTTTTTGAGAAAACAATTTCAAAATTGTAATGCGCAATTGTGAAAAACATTTTTGTTTTAAAAGTGTGAATAATGCCTGTGTGTTGCTTGTGTTCTTGGTTATATTTGTACAGAGATTCAACTTGGGACCCATCACATTTATATATTTTTTTATTTTATGTTTGTGTGAGTTTCTTCCTTTTTTCTTTTCAAATTACAATTTATTGAATTCAACTTTTATATGCAACAATAAAGAAACACAAAAAACAAATTCCGTAAGTGCCAGGATAAATACATCTTAATCATCAGAACACAACGCTCAGCATTTTCAACCTGAATGCATTGAACAAACCAAAAGAAAAAAGGTGATCATACCCTCAAGTGTGATTGAACAAGATTAAAAGAATCAATATTTTTAACACCTATTTATACATGTAACAATTTTTTTCTATTACCGTATATCGCTAAACATGTCATTTATGAAGAGTTTAAGAAGAATAGTACTTGAAATCAATAGTAGTAATTAGTAATTGAAATGCAATTTATAATTATTAATTATTTTATATTCTATATTATAATTAATTATAATATATTTAGAATTGAAATCAATAGGGGACGGTTTTCTGAATGATGATCACTTAGAATAGTGCTGTGTGTTTATTAGCCCTTAGTAAGAAAAGCATTTAACTATTCATGTAAATGTAATCTTTAAACACACTCACCAATATTGTAGTACACAGACTGCCTTGATGCCTGTGTAAAGACTGCTGTTTGTTCAAAAGTGAAAATGTCCAGGCATGTCAAGACATGAAAACTCTGAAGCTCTGTCTTACTTCTTGACTCTGCGGTGGGCAGATACTTAACATGATTGACAAAGCTGCTAGCCTGTCATCTGCTCTGCATTCACGGTCTACCCTTGTTCATTCTCAGATTGAGACCTAACAAATCTTTATCCTCTGTCCTCTCCTGTTTCTAAGCTGTAACATAAAGTAATCCAGTAATATCTAAAAATCATGGATTATTTGGTAAATCTAGACCCCCCACACTGAACAGATCTGAATTCAAGAATTTTTAATTGACGCTATAATAGTTATATATTTTTAAATATGATCCCATCGCGATCCCAATTTGAATTTTGGTACAGATGTGTCTAGGAGCATAGTAGACGTGCATTTTTGGAAATTTTTAAACATTTTTTTCGGAAATGCATTTTAAAATTTTGCAATTGCATTGGCAAAATATTAACAAAGATACTCTTGTGACAGATCTGGTGAAAGCCTGTACAGTTCTGAGTAGAATGGTGTTTAATGTTGTTCCTCTATCTTATTTCTAGCCCCAGTTATGAGGAGAAATATAAGGGCAGGCAACACCCAAATTCACACTTTTTCCGAACTTTGAAAATCAATAAAAAAAAAAAAAATTCTAGAATTTTTCTGTCTTCACATTTTGCATGCTCTGACATGCTATTATCAAATAACAAAATCTTAAAATAATTAAAAATAGAGGTAAAAATTATTGGTTCACTTGACATGGAATGACCCACCTGTCACCAGTTTTGGGCATTATAAACCCAGCCCACCACCTTACACATACTGTAATTGGGGTTTCGGTAACTCCTTTATATCCCCAGACATCCCCCTTTATAGCTCCGAAAGCAAACTTTTGATGTGTCCCCCTCGGTATGTAAATTAATTCTTCAGGGTTTGATGGGGTGCAGCACACTTCTGTCCAAGCCTCCCCGCTGCCTGGAAACCCATTGAAAACTCCGCTCCTCCTGTGTATGTATGTGAATGACATACAACATCATTCACAGCTCTTGCGCCAGCTCACAGAAGTCCCACAATGCCTGAAGTCTCGCAAGATTCCACTGTGTAGGTGCGATACTTCTCAAATCTCGTGAGACTTTGGGCCATGTATAACGTAATATTACAAGTAATAGATTGTTATATCATCAGAATCCTCATCAGTACAGAAGCTTAGCATCACAACCCAGTACAGAAATTCATCAGAACCACATTCGATACAGAAATTAATCATCAGATCCACCATCAGCACAGAATTTCATCATAAGAATCAACATTTATACTACAGGAGCGTGGGAAAATTCAGCCACCAGGAAGCCACCTCAGACCACCAAATTGGGTGACCCAATAGTGCCTCCCTGCTTGCTGCTCCCTGATCAAATGCCACGCCTGCCCCCTTCTAGATGCCTCACTACTTGGGGCAGCATGGGTAATGGCCCTGGATATGACAGCCAGAGCTTGGATATTACTTAAGGGAATCTGTCAGCAGGCTTTTGCTACCTCATCTGAGAGCAGCATAATGCAGGCAAAGAAATTCTGAATCCAAGAGAACTTGCTTAACTTAGATTACTGGCTTCAGCAGTTCTGACACAATCAAAGCATGTAGATTTAGCAATACATGAGAACTGGGAGAGAAGTCCCTGCCCACACCAGGCTCTCAATAGACATCTTACATTAAAAGTGAGGTGTCAGTCAGAGGAGAGGGCATGTCTGATTGCCCCGCACGTGATATTGTAGTCCAATAATGGTAATCGCTAGCTGAGGGGCACAGTTGACTTTGGTTTTTATTAACCCCAACAGCATACTGTCCTCCGCTTACATAGCAAACACCTGCTAACAGATTTCCTTTAAGCTGAGTCCCCCGACGCTGATCCTGCCGCCATGCCTCCTGTGCCTGCATAATCGCCGGGATGTACTGGTACCTCCATTTACGGGACAGTACCTAAAAATAGGACATACCTGTGCATACAATGTTGAGAAGGGGTTACAGTTTTTAAGATATATGTGAGATGATTGTAATAAGCATAGTGCAAAAATGTCATTTTCATTTCTGTCTATTCAGTGACTTTTAGTTTGCTGTGTGTCAGGTCCAGTGCGATCTGTCATAGAGGTATATGATTACTGCTTTGCTTATCTCCCATTTCTACCAACAAGCAGTTGGAGAGCAGAATACAAATGTGAAGATTTGTAGCCTTGTGTTTAAAGATATGTAACTGTTAACGTTGCTAAGAAACACTGCTGAATAGACCAGAAATCCACATCTGCACTGAGTATTTAACCTTGGCATTTAGTTTTGATGCGAATAACTCGTTCCTACATTGTGTGAATACTTATTGTTCAGTGAAATGCATTGCAGCATCCTTTATGGTATAATTGCTGAAAAATTTTGCATAAAGTGTTTTTTTTTTTTTTTTGTGTGTGGAATAATGAAACATGTGCCCATCATATGGATCACAAGGACCATCAGACAGTTGTGCATAAACCTACTGTTTTGCCAGACCTAAACTGTGCTCACAGAAATGGTTAGTGGGCCCAGACATCCATGGACAAATTGTAAAACCTTCTTTACTGGTGAGCGCTGGGCAACTTTGGTTGGTTCAGGTGCATGTAGTAGTGGATGCAGGACCAGCTCCAGGTTTTTGTGGGCTCTGGGCAAAACAATGTCAGTGTGCTTCTTTAACATAGACCATGATTTATGAATACAATATAGAAACTGAAGGCTGTGTATATATAATATACAGGCTCCTGGGTGAGCTGTATATATAATATAGAGGATATGCAGGGCTGTACATACAATATGGAGACTGCTGGACTGTGTATATATAGTATGGAGACTGCCAGGCTGTATATATAACACAGAGGCTATGGGCTTTGTATGTATAATATAGAGGCTGCGGGCTGTATATATTATTTGGAGGTTATGCTGGGCTGTATATTTTATTTGAAGGAGGTGGCAGCCCAGCAGCAGCCTCCAAATATATTATAATATAATATTATATTATATGGCACAGTCTCTAAATAATATATATAACCTAGCGCAGCCTCCGTATACCTCAGCACAGCTTTTATATACACCAGTACAGCCCCATATAGCCTACCACTGCCTCCATATACACCCAGCACAGCCTCCATATAGCTAGCACAGCTCCATATACACCCAGCAGCAGCCTCCATTTACCCAGCACAGCCTCATTTACCAGCAGCAGCCTCCATTTACCCCAGCAGCAGCCTCCATTTTACCCCAGCAGCAGCCTCCATTTACCCCAGCAGCTATGCCTCCATTTCCCCAGCAGCAGCCTCCATATACCCCAGCAGCAGCCTCCATATACCCCAGCAGCAGCCTCCAAATACACCCAGAAGCAGCCTTCATATACCCCAGTACAGCCTCCAAATACACCCAGCAGCAGCCTCCACATGCCCAGCGCAGCCTCCATATATAGCCGAGCACAGCCTCCATATACACCCAGCAGCAGCCTGCATATACACCCAGCAGCAGCATCCAGCACACAGTAAAAGAAAAACAAAAAACGATTATACTCGCCTTCATTCCCCTCCCGGGGCTGTGTCCTCCTCAGATGCTGTCCCCATCCTTACAGCAGTAGGCTCCTAGGGCTGTGGAGCTTTCTCCTTCCTGCAGCAGTGTGATGAGGTCGCAGAGTGATGACTCATCAATGCTGCAGTCAACAGAGGAGGAAACTCCACTGCTCCCGGAGCCAGCACATAGCTAATTTGTATCGTATGCAAATTAGCCATGTGGATTGGGATCGCTGCTGGCTGAGTGTCCTGTGATGGATCCCTCCCTTTCAGGGCTGCCAGTCCTGGCTGGGCCCTTTGCTATCAGGGCTGCCTGTCCCTGATGGGGAGTAAGCTGTCCCAGATGTCGCGGGCCCCGGCACTTGCCCAAGTTTGCCGGGTGCTGACGCCGGCCCTGAATGCATGGCCACCATGTTCCAACATAGTTGAGGCATCAGCAATGAGATGGTGGAGAGAGCTAGTGACCCTTTTTGGGTAACTGAAGATGTGAAAATAACCTTGGTAAAGTATGTAGAGTTTCTGACTGACCACTTTATTCCATGGAAAAGAGAAAAAAGAACCATGCCTTCCATAGGAAAACCATCTTCATGCATGACAATGCAACATCTCATGCTACAAAGTACCGGCTATACTCGACTATAAGCTGAGGCCCCTAATTTTACCCCCAAAAACTTGTTGACTCGAGTATAAGCCTAGGGTGGGAAATGCAGCACCCTCCTATCCTGTTATATAATCCCTCATCACTGTAGATGGCTCTTCATAATGGTGTATATAGCCCTCATAATATCGTGCCTCTATCACTGGTATATATCTCCCTCATCACAGTATATGCCCCCATCACTGGTATATAGCCCACATCACAGTACATAGCCCCCAATCATTGTTATATAGCCTCCATCACTGGTATATAGCTCCTCATTACTGTATATAGCCTCCCATCTCTAGTGTATAGTCTCCTTTGCTAATATATGGCCCCCACCCTGGCACAGCTCCCCCCATCCTTGATTTATGAGCCCCCCCTCCCATTCCTGGCATTGCTCCCCTTTATTTGTTTAGGGTCCATGCTGGCGCTCACCAAAAAAAAAAAAAAGTCTTACTCACCTTTCGACGATTCTGTTGCACTGTCTGCGGGCTCCATGCGTCCTCCCTCCGTTCTGCCGGCTTCTAATTATGTGACTGCGGTGCAGCAACGATGACGTCACTGAAGCGCCGGTCACATGATTAGAAGCTGGCAGACGGGAGGGAGGACGCATGGAGCCTGCAGACAGTGCACAGAATCGTCAAAGGGTGAGTAAGACCGGTTGTTATTTTATGGTGAGCGCCAGCATGGGGCCCTAAACAAATGATGGGGGGGGGGGGGGAGAATATATGGTGCAATGTAATATGCACCGCTCCCCCTGCCAATGATGGATAGGGGGATGTAGTATATATTGTTTGCACTAATGAGCGGGGTCACGTGACCGCCCGCTCCTACTGCAGCCTCCCCCCACCCCCCACCCCACCCCCACTCAGCCTTTATACTGACTCGAGTATAAGCCGAGGGGGGCACTTTTCAGCACGTAAATTATGCTGAAAAACTCGGCTTATACTCGAGTATATGCGGTATACCCCTGAGTCATGGGTGGCTATGGGCATGAAATGAGAGAAACTCAAGATGTGGCCACCAGCCTACCCTGACCTCATCCCTATTGAGAATGTTAGTAGTATTGTCAAGCATTAGATTTATGAGGGAGTCAGTTAACATCAAAACAGTTACTCTGGGAGACTATGCTCATATTCCGACAAGAAATCCAAGCAGAAACTATCCAAAATTTCAAGTCTAAAGGATGCAAGAATTCTGAAGGTGATATCAAAAAAGGGGTCCTGTGCTCATATGTAATTTGGCTTTCATGATGTTTTTGATTGGGAAAGTCTTTGTTTTGAGTAAATATGACCTCTTAATGCTGTAAATTCAACAAATGACCATTTTAAATTCTTTACCACTTGTAAAATGTTTGGAAATATAATGTGCATAATAATTTGGAGCAGTGTATTTTTTTTCAAAACTAAAAAAAACCTCAAAATGCTGACGTCGTTGGGAGATTTGATCAATAAAATGTGTTGATGCTTTTGAACATTATACTGACTCATTTGCATAGACCATTTAAGAAAATCAGAGAATAACAACATTTGCTTAATATTTAGGAATGTAGCGTAGTCATTATCCCCTTATTAACCAGGCCAAATTTTGGAAATCTGACCAATGTGACATAATGTAGTAACAACTTTTGTGACATATAATACTTTATGTGAGTGGTAAATGTAAGTAGATATTTTTTACATTTATTTGTGAAAACATTGAAATTCTGGCAAAAATTTGGGAATGTCAAAATTGAAACTAATCATGCTGTAGAAAATAATTCATAAATAACATTTCCCATATGCCTACTTTACATCTGTATCATTTTTCAAACATCATTTTATTTTGTTAGAAAGGTTAAAGGTTTATCAGCAATTTTTCATTTTTTCAAGAAATTAATGAAACCTATTTCTTTAGGAACTATTTAGATTTAACCTCTTCACGACCTATGAAGTTCAGGTACGTCATAGGTTGCCTCCCACCCTTTGATGCAAGCTCACGTGCTGAGCTCGCATCATCCCCCACACGTTAGCTGAGCTGACCAATAATCTCAAATTTTCTCAAATAAAGGATTTTTCGGTGTGTCTTTTTTTTTTTTTTTTTTTAAGCCATGTTTTCTTTCAGAATTGAAAATATGGGGGGATCGAATACCTGTATATCACTAATTCAGAGCTTGACCGTTTATATTACCCTGATTGCCACTGCACCAGAATTGCATTTTTTTTCCCACCACATTGCAATAAAAAATAAATAGGAGGCAATCAAAACTCTGCATGTACCCAAAACTGTCAGCTCAGGGCGCAAAAAATAAGACCTTCACACAGCCGCATGTCCTGAAAAATGAAAATGTTATGGATCTTAGAAAATTGCAACTAAAGCAACATAATTTTTCTTACAAGTTTCCAATTTTTCTTTTCACTGCTTAATAAAACTCGTTGCATGTTTGGCATCTGCATGCTCGTACAGACGTGGGGAATCATATTGCCAAGTCCGTTTTACTACAGTCCCTGACAGAAGTTATGTCCCTTATTCATGTTATGTAAATAAAGGCTTCTAAACTGACGTTAAATTCATCCATTGGTTTTATAAATTACTCTTTTGAAAGCTGAAACCCTCCCAAATGTGGTTTAGGTTAAGAAAATAAATTGGCATTAATGCTGAAATATTGATCATTTAATGAACACAAAATGGTCAGATTTTGGCAAGACAAAAGTTTTGTCGCCTGGTCATATAATGTACCCAATCCTAGTTTACATCCTCACCTGTGCTCCGTAAATGATCGGTTAATTAGTGGGTGTGTATAAAAGGAAACCCAGCACCCCAGACCTTCACTTGAACTGCAACTTGAGTTCTGACAACATGCCAAAAATCTACCCTGCGATCATAGCCTTGATTATCAAGAGGCTGAAGACCAGATCCACTGCAGAGGTGGCTGGCATCTTTAATGTCCGCTGATGAGACTGCTGGTGACACCTCCCATATGTGAAAGGTGCTAGACAGAAAAAACATCAACAAGAAAGGATATCGGCTGCAATACTAACACTGGAAAAATATGAAATGTGAAAATGTGAGAGACCTTGATGCCAGTTACCGGGCTGAAATGCTATGGCCATTGCATTAGCTAAGTTCTCATTTTTATTCCTTTATATCATGAAGCAGTTTTCTGCTGTGCCTGTATACCCCAAAGGGACTTGCTGGCTAGTTTACCCTGGGGCGCAGTCGACTGTGCCCAGAGGCCAAGTGAGGAGGTGGGGGGGGGGGTGCTGACGCTGCATGACGCACCTGCATAAGAGTGCTGCTGCTCTCTGTCAGCCGCCCCGCTGACGCTCGCGGCCTGACTGCTGCGTCCCGTATCCCTCTGTCAATCAGGTGAGTGCGGTGGTTCTGGCCGCCCCACGCTGACAAGCGGCCGCTCTCATTGTCAGGGCGGCCCTCAACTACCATTAAACCACCAGCCTGGGGGCCAAATGCCTCCCTGTCACCTGGGCCAGTCCACCCCCGGTATATCCTATTCACATTGACGAGCTTTGCACATAACCAGCCTTTGCATTCATTAGCTATTATGCTTTTTCAAATTTTGCCAGTGTTAGTGTTGCAGCCGATATCCTTTCTGGCACCTTTAATGTGTCTCAGCGTCAAAAAAAGATTTGAAGAGACTGGAGATGTGTTTGACCCGCCCAGGCCCAGCAGACCCCGCAAGACAACTCAGGAGGAATGTTTGTTGGTTAGAAAATCCAAAGCAAGCCCGTCTTCCACTGCAGCAGAGCTCAAACAGACCTGGTCACCTCAAGTCCCTGTGTCAACTAGAACAGTTTGTAGGATTCTGTCTCGAAATGGCCTCCATGGTCGAATCAGTGCCCAGAAGCCAACACTAAACAAAGGGCAAATAAAATACCATGTGGCATTTGCAAAGTCCCACAGCTTGCTAAACGCTGGAAAAGTGGCAGAAGGTGGATTTATATGATGAATGTTCAGTAGAATTACACCACAGACGCCGCAAATACTGCAGGAGACCTACTGGAGCCCGTATGGATCCAAATTTGGTGGTGGAACGATCATGGTCTGGGGTTACATTCAGTATGGGGGTGTGCGAAATATTTACAAGGTGGAAGGCAATATTAATAGCCTAAAATATCAAGAAGTATTAACTACCTCTGACATTCTAAAAGGGGTCAAATTCTGTAGCAGGATGGTGCTCCATCTCACATCCATCTCTACAACAAAGTTCCTCCAGGCAAAAAAGATCAAGGTGCCAGCCCAGTCACCAGACATGAACATCATTGAGCATGTGTGGAGTAGGATGAAAGAGGAAGCTTGGAAGACAAAACCAAAGAATCTAGATGAACTCTGGGAGGCATATAAGACTGCATTCTTTGCTATTCCTGATGACTTCATTAATAAATTGTATGAATGCAGTCCTTCAAGCTCATGAAAGTGTCACAAAATATTAAATATGACTCTAATAGCACCACAACTTAATTCACCAATGTTATGCAATGTTATGTTATGCAACATATATTTGTATTTTAAGTTAATTATTTGTTTGAAAATCACATTACTTCCTGTGGGCGACAAAACCTATGTCTTGCCAAAATCTGACCATTCTGTGTTCATTAAATGATCAATATTTCAGCATTGATGACAATTTATTTTCTTAACCTAAACCACATTTGGGAGGCTTTCACCTTTCAAAAGAGTAATAAGGTAATAAGCTTTTATTTACATAACATGGATAAGCGACATAACTTTTGTCAGGGACTGTATATAGTGAACATGCTAAATAAAGAAATCCCAAGACAATTCTGGAATTGCACTTTTTTTTTTGCAATTTCACTACACTTTGCATTTTTGTTCTTATTTTTCAGTACAGAATATGGTATAATGACTGGAGTGCTTGAAAAGTACAACTGTTCGTAGATTGTGAGCCTTCACGGACAGCGTCCTCTCTACTTCTGTACCTGTACGCCATATGTTGTCCATGTACCTTGTACTTGTCTTTGTATATACCCCTTCCACATGTAAAGCGCCATGAAATTAATGGCGCTAGAATAATAACCGTACAAGCTGTACACTTTCTACTTTTTATTGTATAAGGCCTCATTCACACATAGCGTTTGTGCTCCATTTTTGTTGATCTATTTCTCATGCAGCTTCTGCACCAAAAATGGATCCTCTTTTTGCAAAAGAGTGTCACAAATGCATCATCCATTTGTGTTGCTTTTTTGCTGTGTTTTCGGAGACACAGACAGACACACACACCTCCGTGTGAACCGTGGTCATGTCTTCCTTCCAGGCATTGGCAGGACCTGCAGGTAGTATGAGAACTTACAGGATTTTGCTCCATGTGATACTCAGACTGAGTCACATGGGCAGGTCCAGTCAGTATCATACCCGCAGGTCCTGTCGATGCCCGGGAGGAGGAAGACATCACCGAGGCTCAATGTGGGATTGGCAAGGAGGGTAAGAAATGGAGTGCTAGTGCACCAGAAAAACAGAGCACTGATTGACATGCTCATTATTTTCTGGATGTGCTTTCTGCACCACCAATGAGGAAAGTCACAAACGCTGATGTCTGCACGGAAATTAAAAATCCAATGATGGCAGATGCAGAGATGATCCCTTTTTGGTGCAATTTAAAAAATGCAGCATCAAAAATGTCCAGTGTGAACATAGCCTAAAAGTGTAATTTCTTCAGTGTTTGTAAAACAAGGGTGCAGGAGCGCAATGTGTGAAACCTGGTGGTCTAAGGGATTAATGGATTGGACGCCAATTGGCTACTCACCTGAGGGGGTTGTGCAGTCGTGCACAACACCGGTGTATGCCTGGAAGCAGAGGAGCCCCTGCTCAGAGGCTGCACGAGATGCCTGTCCTGTAGTCCTGCCTCAGTCCATGTGAATCCAAGAGGTCACGTGATCCAAGTCAGATGTGACATCACGACAGGTCCTTCAGCTGTTATTGTTGTTAAGGTGCTTCACAGGTCCTCAAGGAGGAGGAATTAAACAACGTCCTGGCCCAGAGCAGCTCTACCAGTGATCCCACAAAGGGATTATAACATAAAACAAAGGGAAAATGGAAACTGGAGTTTGAGCGCTAAGGCACAAAGCAAAGGGAAAGTATTAGCAGATTTTCAAACCTTTTATTATTCGCTCGCAGGCTATCTTCATCAAGTGATACCATTTACAAAACCGCGAGGTGTGTACTCACTTTTGTGATATGCCGTAAGTAAGTGCAGTGCTTAGCTTTAAAGCACGACCTTCACACCATCACAGTCTTGTCGCAGTCTTGCACACAGAATTATGCACTCGGTATGGCCCATTCCAGAGAGAGAAAATGTATTTTTCTAATATGTTTTGCAGCTATTTCTTTGGTAGCCTATGTACACATTTGTTAGCTTTTTAGTGAATTATCAGTAAGGCAATTAAAGGTGGCAAATCCCAAAACAAGTTAAAACAACCACTACACACAGTTTTTTGCAGTTAGCGTGTTCTCTTTTATGCTCCGACATGATGAAACATTGTAGAGATGCCGCAATATATGACTGTACTGTGGTGTGTGTACTTTCTAAATGAAGCTTTGTGCCCCACGGTAATTCATAGGGATGTTGCTATATGGTGAGAGCACAGAGTCCTGGAATGAATACCGCTATAACCAATGGTTTTATCATGAAGTCTTCCTTTGTGCAGGTGTAAGCTCCCTTTTCATGTTGGGCAGTGGGTGCAAGTATAGTTTTATCCACAGAGCTAATGTTGCTGGAAAAAGCAGCATATTTTCCCTTCTTCATCACCAGACCATATTTTAGCATTTTGTAGTATGAGTCACTGTGAGTATAGCTGTGGCTGAGTAACATCAGACATACAAAGGATGCTCTGTCCTGTTTGGACCTAATGTATTTTGGGAGAAACAATATCATAATATAATATATATCTTTAAAGGGAAATCTTTCTGAAGCCAATTTTAAATAATAAAGTAAGGCTATGTGCCCACTGGATGCTTGTACTGAATTTATGCTGCGTATTTCAGCTGCACAAATGCAACTGTGTATAAAAAACAAAACAACAGTACAAGTGTAGGGTGTTTGGGTGGCGGTTTTTCAATTTGTAAAATGCAGCTCAGAAACGGGCATGCTATAAGGGGACACACACACTTTTATTACACTCCCTGGCGATCCCACACCATGCGTTCCTTCCGGGCACTAGCAAAATTTGCTGGTACAGTACTGCCAGGACCTGGCATGTGACTCTCGGGCTGGGTTACATGTGCAGGTCCTGTAAGTCACTACACGCACATTCTGCTGATGCCCAGAAAGAAGACATCACCGGGGCTCACCGTGAGATCGCCAGGGAGGGTGAATAATTGGTGCGTTTTTGGTGTTGAAAGAGGAGCAAAAAAGCATCACAAACTGACTGTGTGAATACCAATCTATTTGTGATGCTTTTTTGGAAACTTCAGCCCAAAAACGTAAAAGTTAATTGACATGGTCATTTTTGAGCGCATGCGTTTTCTGCAGCAAAAATGCACCACCTAAAAAAAAGGCACGTGTGCGCATAGCAGTTTACAAATCACATAGACTTTAATGATAATGCTGAAGGTGATCTGTTTTTGCTGCAGAAATACATCACCAAAACGCAGCAGAAACGCACAGTGGGCACATAGCCTAAGGTTAGGTTCACATTGCGTCTGTGCTGTCCATTTAATGGATCCGTTGGAAAGCAGCCAAACGCAATACACGGAATTGCATCCATAGACTTCCACTCAACAAATGCATACTAACGCATGCCAAAATAGGCATGCAAGTGCAAGTATGCGTTTATTGAAAGCACAGACAAACATGGACTGCAGCATTTTTCAGTCCATTAGAAAACAAATGCAATATAAGACAATGCTACAGATTTGTGCAAATCTGCATCATTGTGTTATGCTGCGTTTACAATAGATGATAATTGAAAGATAGGATGATACATGCAAGAATAGCTTTACCAGCCTCCTGAACGGTCTCCCTGCTCTCTCTGCTGCTCTCGGGCTGCTGGGTGAATATTCATGACCTTAATGAGCGGCTTCGGAAGCAGCAGAGAGAGCGGGGAGACAGAGCAGGAACACTGGTAATGCAATTCTTGCATCTATCTTTCTATTGTATCATTTATTCTATCTATCCTATCATCTATCTGTCTATCTCATGTAGTGCATACATTTTTGAGGTATTAAAAACGTATGCACTCAAAAATTTCAATTTTGCTGTCATTAATATTTCCGTTGTAATGGACAGCACAGACGTAATGTGAACCTAGCCTAAGTCTTCATGCCCAATAAAAGTGCATTGCAACCAACTAAATGAACAGGTGTGGAACGAAAACATTTGCTTTAATATACAAACATATAAGGGGGAACGAACCACACATGCAGTCTGAAGGCGCCATTCCCAGTGTTTGGTCAGGAGCATTAGTAAGTGAAAGTTTGAGAAGTGAAAATACATTATCTCCTACTTCAGAATAGGTGATAACTTGTTGATCAGTGGGGGTTTGACTGCTAGGACCCTCACTAATCAGCAGACCGGGGTGCTGTGTGCTCGTCCAACCTGTGCTTTATTAATTTCCTTTTTCCAGCAGCACCATAGAGAAGGAATAGAGCAGCAATCGGGCATCTGACATGCTGCACCATCTTTTTGTCAGAGATTAAAATTCCCTTCTCATTGCGGGTTCCAGCTTTGGCACACCATTTTTTTTTTTTTTTTTTTTTTTTGAATGAGATACATTTTTATTCAAAATTCAAAATGAAAATAGTATACACAACACAATCAGCATATTCACATTATAAGGTATTTCAATCAATTTATAACCCACAGTCCCACCACCTCCCAAACAGCGTACATTCCCACCCCTTTATAGCATTGAGCATATAATTACATCATATGTGCATTTATGTGCATCTTTAATCAACATACCACTACAGGCGGAGAGAATCAACGTCATTCCCTTTATAACTACTCAATTTAGCCATACTGTAACCATGGTGACCATATCTTCTCAAATAATTGAATTCTCCCTCTCTTGTTATAGACTCCTCTTTCCAGTCCGATCATTTGGTTAACACAAGATATAAACTCCCCTCTATTTGGCGGGTCTTGCTGTATCCAACGTCTGGCGATCAGTTTACGCGCCACATATAACAATTTAGCCAAAGCAGTTTTAAATACATTGTCAATCACTATTTCCTCTACGTATCCCAATAAGCAAACCAGTGGTTTTCTGGGTATAACATCTATAAGCGCCCTCTATCCTGTTAAGAACTGTGATCCAAAAGGCTGACAGTCTGGGGCATGACCACATCATGTGAAAAATACCCGCCTCTTCTCTCATGCATCGTGGACACTCAGAGTCAGGCCGCAGACCCATCTTGAATAACAGTATCGGGGATCTATACACCCTATGTATTACATACAGGTGAGACAACCTGGCCGGTTCGCTCACAGACAGCTGAGGCACTCCCTCCAACACACTTTCCCAAACCTCATCAGTAATGTGCCCCACTTCTCTTTCCCACTTAGTCTTGGTTCTAATCGGGTGTTTGAGTAAGAAGGAGTGCAATAGATCCTTGTATGTGCTGGAGATGACCCCCCTCGAGAGGCCACCACCACAGACATAATCTAAAACTAAATCTGCTGTAACGAGAGGCTTTCCTTCGCATTTTGTGCCAAAATGGCATGTTTCAGTTGTCCGTAGTGGTACCACTCAGACAATCCAAACTCTTCTCTCAACTGCGTGAAGGGCTTCAGTCCCCGTTGAGTAAGGATCTGAGACATGTATATGATACCTTTTCGTACCCTTTCCCACTTTTGTACCTATTTTTTCAATCTCTGGCATGTTACTGTTCTCCCATATTGGTGTATACTTAGTCACCTTTGTAACTCCTCTCATCTGTTTAATCTTAGTCCAGACCCTATTCACAAGATCCAGGGTGGGATATAACCTCCCCAATCGGCGAAATGAACCATCCTCCAACCCCAGCACCAAAGGAGACCTATTCAATATGTATCCCGATACTCCCTGGGTCTGAGCCACCATGTCCTGATCTACCCAGCCCCGCAAGTGTTGGATCTGTGCCGCCAAGGAATATATTCCCGGATTTGGCAATGCTAGTCCACCGTCGTCCTTTGGTCTCTGCAAGATCTCTAGTCTAAGTCTCGGTTGTTTTTTTCCCCCATATCAAATCTCTGAATAAGGAGTTAACCCCTTTAAAATGACCCTGGGGGATCCATACTGGGGCGTTGTGACCCACATAGAGCACCTTGGGCATCAGCACCATTTTAATAAGATTGATCCTGCCCACCACCGAAAGGCGCAGCTTATTCCAAGCCGCTACTTTAGATTTCAGTTGTTTCAGTAGTGGTGTTAAATTGAGTTTAAGATACTCCGCTATTGGGAGGGATACCTGGATGCCCAGGTACCTAAACTGGCCCACAACGCGCAGCCGACTGGCTCCCTCTTCGCTGTCTGACCAAGTTACCCCGTCATCTACCCCAAATAAATTAGATTTTGTCCAGTTAATAGATAGACCAGAGAGCCTCCCAAATCTATCAATTATGCGCATGGCATGGTCCAATCTCATTGTCCCGGGTCCCTTAAAAACAATAAAATGTCATCTGCATAGAGTGCGATTTTTTTTTTTTTCTTCCAAAGCCCCATACCGAAATCCCTGAACTTCCTTGTCTTGCCGGATAGTGGCCGCTAACGGCTCGACTGCCAGGGCAAAAAGAAGAGGTGAGAGCGGGCAACCCTGTCTAGTCCCCCTGTGTAACTCCACAGTTGGCGACAACATACCGTTAACTCTAATCTTAGCTAAAGTTGAGCATATAATCGTTTCACCCATGATATAAATTGGGGGCCAAAGCCCAAACATTGCAGAACAGCCCATAGATACTCCCACTCCACACTATCAAACGCTTTATGCGCATCCAGTGAGGTAATCACTCTCTTTCCAGAGTTGTCCACGGGCAGCTGCAAATTCAAATATAGACGTCTGATATTCATGGCTGTGGACCTATTAGGCATAAAGCCCGAGTGGTCCGAATGAATTAAATTAGAAATTACCTCTGTTAGCCGATTTGCAAGTACTATGGCTAGAATCTTTACATCCGATGTTAACGATATGGGTCTATATGAGTCAGGTAATGTTAGATCTTTATCCTCTTTGGGAATTACAGTTATTATTGCTTCTCTCATAGAAGCCGGCAGTATCCCCCGCTCTCTAGCCTCTTCAAAAACCCGCAACAAGTCAGGCAGTAATACCTCTTCTAATTGTTTATATATTTCCACCGGCAGACCATCCGCCCCCGGAGCCTTCCCATTAGCCATACCATGGAGTGCCCTACTCAATTCTTCCACTGTAACAGGGGCATCCAATTTATCTCTTTCCTCTATTGTAAGTCTGAGAAGTGTCACTGCCCCCAAGAAATTAGCCAAATCTTGCATCAGTAACCCCCCTCTTGAAGAATATAGTTCTGTATAAAAGTCAGCGAACGTTCTTAAGATATCTTCACTCTCATTCACCAGGGCCCCAGTATTAGCGCGAAGACTACGCACAAATGAGTTCTGTCTCTGAGCTGCTGCCACCACTGATAGTAAATGTCCCACTTTTTCTCCTTCCTCAAAAAATTTCACTGTTTGAAAGGCCCGTCTCCTAGCCTCTTTCTCCAATAATACACTGTTCATCTTTTCCTGAGCCAATCTCATATTCCGCTTAGTAGCTGGTGTGCATTGCAATACCAACTCCGATTCCGTCCGTCTCAGAGTTTCCAAACAATCCATTTCCTCCCTCTTATTGCGCGACTTGCATCTGCATATATCCCGGAATAGCAAACCTCTAAGGTAGGCCTTCATAGCGTCCCAGACTATTAAAGCATCAGCACTATTCGCATTGAAAGCAAAGTATTCCACCACTTCCCGGGAGATATGATCCATATCTATATTAAGTAACCATTCCGAGTGTAATTTCCACTCTCGTACTACACCCTCCCGTGTAATTGTATCCCCAAATGAGACGAGAATTGGACTATGGTCTGAAAGTACTCTAGTTAAATATTCCACTTCTCTAATCCCTGCATCCATTAACTCGTTCCCCAAAGCCAGATCAATACGGGGGCACCATGAGATGACGAGTAGCATGAAAAACAAGCCCTCTCAGGGTTCCTCGTCCTCCACACGTCAATCAGCCCCAATTCATGAACCAAAGAGCCAAACGGCGTTACAGTGCCGTCCTGCACCCCCTGTATTCGTTTGTGTCTATCCCAATAAGCATCCTGGACATTATTAAAATCCCCAATCACCAGTACTGGTATAGTTCCCCATCTAGCCGAGAACTCTCTCACTTCTCTAAGCTTAGTACTAGAGTATGGCGGTGGTATATATATGGCAGCAATACACAGCAGTCGTCCTCCCAACCTACACAGTACCACAACATATTGACCTTCAGCATCTATATACTTCTCCACCTCTTCGTATTGGGCAGACCTGTGGATCAACACAGAGACCCCTCTAGCATAGGTTGAAAAAGTCGAGTGATACGCTTTCTGTATCCATCGTCTATCAAGAACTTCCACCATTTCAGTGGTAAGGTGCGTCTCTAAAAGACATATCACAGATGGCTTTTGGTCCAGTATGTACTTAAACAGTGTCGCCCGTTTAGTCCTGTCAGACAGACCCCTCACATTCCAGCATATCAACTTAACCTCCCCCCCATATTGATATAAAAAGTAAACCACACACAATCCTTCATTCCTTTTGTACGCTGTTCCCACCCCCCCCCCCCCCCCAAAACACCCCAAACAAGTCTCCTCCTGACCATCCACCATGTTGTCACTCTCAAAGAGAGCGAGGTCCGTCGAACCTGGAGTATTGCTCCTCCCCCCTGACTCCATCAGCGAATACCCATACCTGTGAGAGTAAACCTTAGCATCACATCGCATCTCATTAGATTGAAACACCTCCACCCCTACCCGCTATGCCACATACAGTTTCCTGACATAATACTAAGCATAAACCATCATCAAAAAATACAGAAACATTAACAGTATTCAATAATCACCGCTGCACTATATTAGAAATGACCACCTCCCCCTTCCCTCCGAATCCCTCTTTTACAAATATAGTCCTTCCCTTCCAGTATAATATAATAGGAACAGTAAATATAAAAAATAAAGTCAAAATAAGGAGAGATAACGAGAAAAACGGGGAGATGGGTGAAAGTAATAAAGTCTCCACAACCCCCGGGAAAAAATGCCGAGAGCTAATGCTCCCTAACCTCTCCAAAAAAGGACGTTAATGTGTCCCACTGGGACTCCGTCCTCCAAAGAACACAACATAGTAGAGCCAAAACATTTGGCTATACCGCTTCCTCCAGTGTGGCTACTTGTCAGTCTCTTCCATCCTGGAGTCTCCGGGCATTAATGTCAATTCACCTAGAGGCTTCTTCCGGGTCGATGAAGAAGTGGACTTTCTCAAAAGCCTCTACGCGGAGTTTCGCGGGAAAAATCATAGAGTACTTAATCCCAATTTCTCTGAGTCTCTTTTTAACTCCAGCAAATTGCATCCTCTGTTTTTGTACGGTCACAGAGTAATCAGGGTAAATAGCCACAGAGTGTCCATCAACAGCCAGATCATCCAACTCCCGTGCTTTACGTAGGATAGTATCTCGATCCCTATAATTCAGAATTCTTGCGAGCATTGTACGAGGGCCCTTGCCAGGAGGCTGTGGCTGCATGGGGACCCTATGCGCCCTCTCCACTGCATATAGTCTGGACACGTTATCAGCCCCAATTTTCTCCTTAAGCCACATTTCAATAAATTCTGTGGGGTTCCTCCCCTCCGCTTTCTCTGGGATTCCCACAATTCTAACATTATTACGTCTGGAGCGGTTCTCCAGGTCGTCCGTTTTTGCAGCCATTTCAGAGATCTGCTGTTTTAACCTTTTCTCTGCTTTTTGCAGTGCAGATATATCGTCTTCAGCAGTTCCCACTCTTTCTTCTACAGCACTAGTTCTGTGTTCAGTTTTTCTCAAGTCTCTTTTAAAAGTAGCCATTTCCCCCTGAATTCCTACCACTTGTTGAGTTAATGTTGTAAGGGCTTGTTTGCAGTAGGTCACTACTGTGAACACATCTCTAATGGTGGGGTTTTCTGGTATTTCTTCAGCAGCCTGTCATTCAGCTGGGCTCACACTTTCCCTCTTCTCATTAGGCACCTCCATATCCTCTCCATCCAGCCCCAGGGCTCCCTCCTCGTCTCCCTCTTCATCCACACTCTTACCAGCCTCTTCACATTGCTGTCCAGGGGCCCGGGCATACTGTGCCAGCCTGGAAGCGATCTCCATGCGGCACTGGCAAGCCGCGTTCGCCCTCTCCGCCTTTTCTCTGACCTCGGCGCCATCTTGGGAGCTGTGTGCATCTCCCGCGCCTATCTCCTTCTGCTGTCGGCGGGTCATTTTTGCTGTCTGGAGCGAGTGTACAGCGCGTCAGGGGTGCAGGCTGCCGGTGAATATCACCGCTGTTATCGGTAGTGCGGCGGTGTAGGAGAAAACAGCGGTGAGTCAGCGGGAGATCTCCTCTGTGCGTCCGCTCACATTGCCTCCCAGGCCACGCCCCCCTTTGGCACCCCATTTATCAGTAAGGTCGTGTTCTGTCACAGAGAGGGACCTCAAAAGGTCGTGGTATCCCGATGTTCAGCCCCAACATTTGCTGAAAGTTTAGCCCTTTCATTAGTAGAACTTTTCAGCATTTTTGGCAATAGGGGCTGCCAACTGAAAGGCAGCTCTGGATGGTGATAGGTGCTCATTAAGCTGAGTTTGCGTGTTTTGGGGCCACCATTCATATCTATATTATTTTTTAGTATTATCCATAAGAATACATACTTATTTAACTCACTTGTATAACACTATTCTATAGCACTTTACATATATAATCAAAACTGTCTCCATCGAGGCTCGCAATCTAACCATATCAGTATGTTTTTGGAGTGAGTGAGGAAACTAGAGAACCTGAGGGAAATCCATACAAACAGGGAGAACTACAATCTCCTCACAGATGACCTTGTTGGGAATTGAACCCAGGACCCCAGCGCTGCAGTGTTAACCACTGAGCCACCGTGACACCCCCTTTTTTGGTGTAACCTCTGACTCTCTTTGGTGATTGTTCTACCGACAGTATTTTTTTTCTATAGCGCTTAGTGTACATTTTTAGGGGTGATTTAATTGGTACAATCTGAGCTGTAGGTGAAACCTCCACATAGTTTATGTTGTGTTGCTACAGATCCTTGTGTGATGAATAAAACATTTTACTGGTTTCCATTATTGCCCAGAGATGTGCTCACAGCAGCATTATGCCCCTGAATACAGCAGAGCCATTATACACTGTGTATGGCGAGGCAGCGTCCGGCATTGTGAAACAATGAATCACATGGAATTGTTATTTGTTATTCAGTTTTACATAAAGCTCGATTATCTTACGAGCATGACATGATTGTGATAAGGGATAGAGCAAAGATTTTCTATTTCTGTGGTTTTTACATCACCAGTATTGGAAAAACATGATTTACGTATAGATTTTTGTGTGACAATATACGGTAATCATTATCACAAAATTAAACTATTATCATGTATTGGTTAAAATTCAAAGCATTATGTGTTACTACATGTAAAGATGTGCCCATTAGAAATAAAAGGTGCCCCTGGATACTACTGTGACTGTAGCCCTACATGTCTCAGTAATTTAGATTTTTGGTTTCATAAAGGTAAAAGTACTACTGGAAAGAGGTTTTAGAGTTAGGGCCCTTTTACATCAACAGTTTTCGCTCATGTGCGTCAGATCCTGCAGGTGGCGCTGCATCTGCCGACTTGCAGCAAGCAGCGTCTTTTTTTTTTTCGCGGCCGCATCCGGCGTAACCGCACTTGCCATAACCGGACCACAAGCTCCAGTCCAGAGACAATGCATGGGGCTTGCCGGGGTCGGGCCGCAAGTCGGTTGTTAGGCGGCAGATGCAGCGCCACCTGCCGGATCTGCCGCACATCAGCGAAAACCGATGATGTGAAAGGAGCCTAAAGGGCCCGTTTCATGCTACGATATCATTAACGATCTCGTTGAAACATCACAGGTTTTCAGTTGTTCAAACGACGTCGTAACGACAACATTCAGTGTGACATGTACATCCGATCAACGATAATTGAGCAGATCGTTCATTGGAGGTTTTTGAACTGGACTTAAAACAAACGATGACCATTTGTCCAACCTGCAGCATCGCTGTGTGTGACACCTCGATAACTGTCATTAACAAACTCGCCTTTTGAGAAGTGAAGGACGTAGGCGATCTAACGACTGCAAGTATCATTTGCTTGTCATAATTCTTACTTAAAGTGCACTTTTAAAATGTAACCTTTAATAAATATTTGTTAAAATAACAAAAAAGTGTTATCCCACACCTAGTGGCTATAAGAAACACACACATCAAAGAGGCAGGAGGTTTTATTGTATACCCCTGCCTGCGCACACAGAGGGCTTAAGGAGAGCTCCCTGATATCTCTATTACTTACATCTGTCACTCCTGATGAAACACACAGTTTATCAGTGGGTGGAAACGCGTCGAGATTTTTGGGACAGCGTGTACAAGATAAGTAACATCAACTATATTTTACTGTCAACCGATACATTTGTGATATATTGAGGTAATAAGGATGAACAGACCTTTGATAATTATTTCTCTGTGGCTACATATAGTGGGAGCTAAACAATAGTGGATTTAGAGGTTTTTTAGGTTGAAGTGTGGAGGTGGTGTATTTGCTCCTATTGGAGCGGATGTCTCCACTTCTTTCTACCTATCTTTTGGACATACTTTGTGTCCCTGGCATGAATGCTTGACTATAGGGCGTTGATTGAGGGCCCATAGTATGTGTGACTACTGTTACATTATATGGAGTATTGTGCACATGTTGTATGAGGACTACTTAGTATAATACTTTTACCCTATTACTCCACGTATACCCCGTATGTTAGCAAGAGTTATTGAAGGGACATTGGGATTTGACCAATGTTTCAGATAGTACCTTTTTACATTGCGGATGATTGATTTGACTGTGCCCTAAATATAGGTAACAAATTTTAGGGAGAGCCGTCGTGGTACGGGGACACCGTATAATTTAAAAACAGGTGTTTTGTAATTTTAACAAATATTTATTAAAGGTTACATTTTAAAAGTGCACTTTAAGTAAGAATTATGATTTAAATGGGAGTCACTACTATCATATAATTTAAATAAAAAATACCATTTGCTTGTCGCGGAATTGTTGCTGCATCGTTAACGATATTTATACGTGTGACATTTCACTAGTGATCATTGAACATCGTTCAAGCTTTCTAGGTCAAGTTGGATCGTTTGACCATTGAAGCGTGAAACAGACCCTTAAGTGTGCGAGACTTCTATATCTCCCATGGATGTTAATGTGGTGGGTCACAGTTTGTGGTGTTCTTCTGACCTATTCTTATAACAGGGGATCAGGTTATATAGTGAGCTGTACAGCAAGTCTTTATCCCTCGCTCATACAGATTCTGTTTTGCAATGGCTGATGTTGGAGATTATATGATAAGTGTGTCTGACACAGAAGCATATTTAAGCTATTGCATCACTTTCCATGTTCCATCTTTGTATGACATACTCTTCCCCATTTCTCTATTTCTAGGTGTGGATGATCCGCCGTGTGTTCTCAGAGTAGTGTTCAGCTGTTAATCAGAATGCCACCTCCGTCAGATACAGTGAAGGTGGCCATTCAATGGCCTGGAGCATTCCCAAAGTTAATGGAAATAGATCAGGTAGGTCTTGAATATACTGATATAATACTTAAATTGGTATGATTACTTACAATGGTATAATACTTGTGACGGTGTGATGCTTACAGCTTGTGATGGTGTGATACTTACAATGGTATAATACTTGTGACGGTGTGATGCTTACAGCTTGTGATGGTGTGATACTTACAATGGTATAATACTTGTGACGGTGTGATGCTTACAGCTTGTGATGTGTGATACTTACAATGGTATAATACTTGTGACGGTGTGATGCTTACAGCTTGTGATGGTGTGATACTTACAATGGTATAATACTTGTGACGGTGTGATGCTTACAGCTTGTGATGGTGTGATACTTACAATGGTATAATACTTTATTTTTTTTTTGTATATTGTGACGGTGTGATGCTTACAGCTTGTGATGGTGTGATACTTACAATGGTATAATACTTGTGACGGTGTGATGCTTACAGCTTGTGATGTGTGATACTTACAATGGTATAATACTTGTGACGGTGTGAGACTTGACATGATGTGATACTGCTAATGACTGGTATTAATACCTATAATGCACAGGAGCCGCGGCTTGAAAGTACAAACTGTTCACAGTTTAGACATACCACAACATTTAAACCTCAGAATCCAAGTGATTCTTGGTAAGTGTAGAAATAATATTATAATTTGATATAGATTACTTACAATGTATTGTTCTCCTCAATGTGAAGATTCCTGCACCCGGCGTCCTGAAAACCTCCTTAACAATAATATGAGAGATGAAGGCAGAGTCTGTCAATCATTGTATTCTGCCTTTAGGTGGGGCTGTGTACATCTTGTGACAGGTTCCCTTGACATCATTTTTGTAATATTTTTTAGTGTTCCATGTCACTAAATTAAATAATCCTTATGCTGACTATGATAAATACGTGGATTTTTTTTAAACCAGGTTAGTGGTACACAATGCGAGATCTAGATAATATTGGAGGCAGTTTAACAACAAAAAAGGGCCAGAGGGGTTCCCTTTAAGGGTTTGAATTCTATGGAATAGTGTGGGAACATATCTCACTTTGCCAGTGTTGATCTAAGCAGCCCAGTGCACACAGCCCCTTGTTTTTAGCTGCTTTGAAAATAACTACAAATTTGACACCAGATGAAAAGAGCGCACATTCCTAACTGTACTCAATTTTATATTTCTTTTGTGCAAACAAATTGCTCGCCAAGTGTACTGACTTCAACCATTTACCTTTCTGTTTTCTATTTCTTCTTTTGTAATGTAATTTACATTACACACTGGGAAAATCTGCCTTTCCACTTTAATAAGAGCTTCCATATACAATACACTTGCACCTGTGTTTTCTTCATCTTGAAGTCAACCTACAATGTTCCTCATAGAACTGCTCCTTATTTTTCACCTCTCCGTCTATGCTTAACCCCTCAAAAACCCAAAGCTTTTTTTTACTGCTCTGTTGACAAAGCTGCACAATCACTTGTTTTTTGTGGGTTAACACAATAGCAGTGATGCTACATTTATGGGTTTTATTGTTTGTTTCAGTACAGGGTGGGCCATTTATATGGCTACACCTAAATATAATGGAAATGGTTGGTGATATCAACTTCCTGTTTGTGGCACATTAGTTTATGGGAGGGGGAAAACTTTTCCAGATGGGTTGTGACCATGGTGGCTATTTTGGATCCAACTTAATTTTTTTCAATGGGAAGAGGGCATGTGACACATCAAACATATTGAGAATTGCATAAGAAAAACAATGGTGTGCTTGGTTTTAATGTAACTGTATTCTTTCATGAGTTACCGTATATACTCGAGTATAAGCCGACCCAAGTATAAACCGAGGCCTCTAATTTTACCCCAAAAACTGGGGAAACCTATTGACTCGAGTATAAACCTAGGGTGGGAAATGCAGCAGACCGCCATCCTGGTATATTGCTCATCATCACTGGTATAATGCCCCCTCATCACCACTGGTATTTAGTCCTATTACTGTATATAGCACCCCCATTACTGGTATATAGCCCCATCACTGTATATAGGACTCCCATAACTGGTTTATAGCCCCATTACTGTATATAGCCCTCATCACAGATATATAGATTCCCATCATTGTACACCCCCCCCATCCCTGATGTATAGCCCTCCATCGTACACGCCCCCCATCATTGTACACACCCCCATCACAGTTTGTGGCCCCCATGCTGGCATTCACTATAAAATAATGAAGCATTGACTCACATCTGACGCTTATATGCCGCAAAATTGCACTGAAGAACTCCGCTTATATTCGAGTATATACGGTATTTACAAGTTTAAGACCACTTATAAAATGCGTTCAAAGTGCTGCCCATTGTGTTGGATTGTCAATGCAACCCTCTTCTCCTACTCTTTACACACTGTTAGTAACACTGCAGAAGAATGCTAGCACAGGCTTTCAGTATCTGTTGTTTCATATACTGCACATCTCATATCTTCACAGCATAGACAATTGCCTTCAGATGACCCCAAAGATAAAAGTCTAAGGGGGGTCAGATCAGGATACCTTGGTGGGCATTTAACTGACCCACAATGACCAAACCACTTTCCAGGAAACTATTCATGTAGGAATGCTGGACCTGACACCCTAATGTGGTGGTGCACCATCTTGTTGGAAAAACTCAGGGATCGTGCCATCTTCGTGCATAAAGAGGGTAACACATAATCATGTAGCAATTTCAGATATACAGTGGCATTGAGGTTTCCATTGATGAAGAATGGCCCCACTATCTTGGTACCCCATATATTACCAACCATACCATCAATTTTTGTGTCCAACAGTCTTGGAGGGATCTATCCAACTGTGGGTTATTGTCAGACCAATAGCGGTGGTTTTGTTTGTTAACTTCACCATTCACAAAAATGTTTGCCTCATCACTGAATATAATGTTCTGTGTAAACTGAGGGTCCTGTTCCATTTTTTGTGTGCCCATTCTGCATATTCAGTGTTGCGATCTGGGTCATCCTCATTGAGATGCTACAGCAAGTGGATTTTGTAAGGGTGCCATTTGTAAGTAGCTGATATCCGTTGAAGGGATGTTTGACTGATGCCACTCTCCAGTGACAAGCGGCGAGTACTACGCTGTGGGCTCTTACTGAATGAAGCTAGGACACCACTGATGTTTCTTCATTAATGACCGTTTTCTTGCGTCCACATTTTGGCAAATCCAACACTGAACCTGTTTCACAAAATTTGGCAAGCAGTTTGCTAACTGGTGCATGGGAGATGGGTGGTCTTGTAGGGTGTCTTGCATTGAAATCTGCTGCATTGACCTGTGTACTGCGTTCACCAGACATCAACACAGTTTCTATCCGCTCCTATGTGTTAACCTCTGCAACATGTCAATGGCTATAAACAAAGATAAAATTGTAACTTTATTCTTTCATGAGTTATTTACATTATAACCAACACACCATTGTTTTTCTTATGAAATTCTCAATAAGTTTGATGTGTCACATGACCCTCTTCCCATTGAAGAAAATAAAGTTGGATTCAAAATGGCTACCTTGTTCACCACCAATCTTGAAATGTTTTCCCCTCCCATATACTAATGTGCCACAAACAGAAAGTTGATATCACCAACCATTCCCATCTTATTTAAGAGTATTTCTATAAATGGCCCACCCTGTGCTTTTGCTGAATAATAAAATTGCTTTGAAAAAAGCACAAAAAAACATTTTTGGTAAATGTTTAACAGTTGATTTAGAAAATACAATATATATATTTTTAATCATTACTTGACACCAGTTATCTGGAACATATGAAGCCCCCCCTCTTTAAGGCTCCAGAGATGCTGGAGATAGGGGCTAATGGTTGTTTTCCAACATTAATAGCATAATATATGCTATAAAGTGTTAATCTAGACTAAAAACTTTATAATGTCTTTATTTCTTTTCCATCTAGAAAAAGCCTTTATCTGCAATAAAAAGAAGTGAGCGATGGGTAAGTGTAAAAGACTTCCTATTACACATGCTGGTTACTGTATTTTTCGAACTATATGAGGCACCAGACCAGAAGGTGCACCCAGGTTTTAGAGGAGGAAAATAGGAAAAAAAATTAAAGCGCAACCTGCTATATAGCTCACATCCTGATATACCACATATTATTCCACATCTTGGTACATGGCTGAATCCTGATATATACAGTAAAGGAAATAAATATTTGACTCCATGCTGATTTTGTATGTTTGCCCATTGACAAAGACATGACCACTCTCTACTTTTAAGGATAGGTTAATTTTAACAGTGAGAGATAGAATACCAAAAATAAAATCCAGAAAATCACATTGTCTAAATTCTATAAACTTACTTGCACTTTGAAGAGAGAAATAAGTATTTGATCTCTCTGGCAAACAAGACTTAATACTTGGTGGCAAAACCCTTGTTGGCAAGCACAGCAGTCAGATGTTTTTTGTAGTTGATGATGAGGTTTGCGCTCATATCAGAAGGAATTTTGGTCCACTCCTCTTTGCTGATCATCTGCAAATAATTAAAATTTTGAGGCTGTTGCTTGGCAATCCAGAGCTTCACCACCCTCCATACGTTTTCTATGGGATTAAGGTCTGGAGACTGGCTACGCCACTCCATTACCTTAATATGCTTCTTTTTGAACCACTCCTTTGTTGCCTTGGCTGTAAACTTTGGGTCATTATCATGCTGGAAGACCCAGCCACAACCCATTTTTAATGTCCTGGTGGAGGGAAGGAGGTTGTCGCTCAGGATTTTACGGTACAAAGCTCCATCCATTGTCCCATTGATACAGTGCTGTACCCTTAGCAGAAAAACACCCCCAAAACGTAATGTTTCCACCGCATGCTTATCAGTGGGGACTGTGTTCTTTGTGTCATAGAAAGCATTTCTCTTCATCTAAACACAACATGTTGAGTTAATGCCAAAGAGCTCTACTTTTGTCTCATCTGACCACAGCATCTTCTCTCAATAACTTCCAGAGTCACCAAGATGTTCATTGGCAAGCTTCAGACAGGCCTGCACATGTGCCTTCTTGAGAGCAGGGGGAGATTTTAATCCATTACGGCGTAATGTGTTACCAAGGTTTTCTTGGCGTCAGTGGTCCCAACTGCCATGAGATCATTAATAAGTTTTTCCCATGTAGTTTTAGGCTGATCTCCCACCTTCCTCATGATCCTGGATACCTCACTAGGTGAGATTTTGCATGGAGCCCCAGGTTGATGTCGTTTGATACTCATTTTGTATTTCTTCCATTTTCTTACTATTGCACCAACTGTTGTCTTCTTCTCACCCAG
This sequence comes from Allobates femoralis, assembly GCA_033576535.1. Taxonomy (NCBI): domain Eukaryota; kingdom Metazoa; phylum Chordata; class Amphibia; order Anura; family Aromobatidae; genus Allobates; species Allobates femoralis. The sequence goes on from JARQOC010000005.1 coordinate 394,974,144, forward strand.
TTCTTACTTATGATTTTGTAGCGTATTCCAGCCTAGTTCAGCTCTAGGATCTTTTACCTGACATCCTTAAAAAGCTCTTTGGTCGTGCCCATGTTGTAGAGGTTAGAGTCTGACTGAGTGTGTGGACAGGAGTCTAAGGCTGCGTTCACTCTTGGCGTATTTGCCACGTTTTCTTGCTGTGGCGCTTTTTTGCGCCCGTTTTGCTCAACAAAGCACAACTGCATCCACACAGTGCTTTTTTCATGAGCCCATTTTATTGTGTGGACCATAGGAAAAGCGCACCGAAAAAAAATGCAAAGATTTGACATGTCGTTTTTTTTTTGCATGCACGCTTTTGCTGGAATGTGTTTCCATAATTGCATTTTATTGCATTTATGCGAGCGCAAAAAAAGTGCTGCATAAACGCAGAAAACGCAGCAGATACGCTACATGTGAGCGTAGCCTAATACAAGTGACAATTTATGATAGCTTACTTTAATGCAAGTAACAATTGATTAGGGTCATCTAACTGGTCTGCAGGAGCCAGAACTCCTAATGGCTGGTAGGGGATCAAATACTTATTTCTCTCTTCAAAATGCAAATACATTTACATAATTTAGACAATTTGATTTCCTGGATTTTATTTTTGATACTGTTTCTCTCTCTGTTAAAAATGAACCTACCCTTGAAATTATAGAATGTTCATGTCTTTGTCAGTGGGCAAACGTACGAAATAAGCAAAGGATCAAGAACTTATTTCGTTCACTGTATGATCCCCATCCTGGTATATGTCCCCCACCCTGGTATATGGTCCACATCTTGGTATATGTGTTTCATCCTGAAATATAACCTTCATCACAGTGCACAGCCAAAAAAATAAAAATACTCGCTGTCCATAGTTTCCCTCACTAGCGTGACATCCTATTATGCCGACAGCTGACCAGCATGTAAGCGCACAGTGATAACATCACAGTAATGCGCTGGATTTGAGAAGATGATGTTACGCTGCAGGGGAATGATGGATGGTGAGCATAATCGTCCGTCAGCTGTCGTATGCCGGGATATTCACTGCTCCCAGTTATGATGTGGTGCCAGTTCTCCAACGTGCATTTCAGCACTGTGCCTTCTTCTGGGGGAGTCGACTTTATTTTCAATTGTAGGGATGCAGCCAGCATTATATCATTGACTGCTCAATATACAGTAATCGGCTGCTGTAACCACACTTCTGACATTGACTGACAACGTGCCGTATGCACGGAGTGATCGCTGAAGCCTCACCCCTAACACTGAAATCTTTAGGTTGCCAGGATGAATAAAGTTAACTTCTGCCTGTCAGCAGGGCTCCTTGTGCAGCTATCGCACAGCTTCATATTGCTATAACCCTGCAGATTAACACCATATCTGCAGGTTAATAGCATTTTTTTCACATTAAATTCTTTTTAACTGCATACATTTAGCTTTAGATAATAAAGGCAACATTAAAAAGGGTATCACGGTCAGGTTCACTTTCTGCCCACTGTATAACCCAAGAGTATAGTAAGGTGGAGTCCATTGCCCATGAGGAATGATTTGATGACTCCTTAATGTTGCTGGTATCTGGCTATGATCATGTTTACAGCAGATCTTATAAGTCAAAGATGACACTAGCGGTTGTCATCAAAAGGTTGCCTAATTCCAAGACTACATTAGCCATTAAAAGTAGCATTTTCTGTTGAATTTGGAGGAAACCGCCTGTTATATAGATTGTGTTGAGGTATTTAAGGTTATTGTTTGATTGGTTTATAGAATATAGAAAAATAGAAGAAAGTTTGTACATTTTGCTAATGAACCTACCGTATATACTCGTGTATAAGCCGACCCGTGTATAAGCCGACCCCCCTACTTTTGCCTATTGACTCGTGTATAAGCCGAGGGTGGACTCCAGCACAGGTATACAGCCCCCAGCAGTGTGGTATACAGGCCCCCCAATGGTAGTATAACAGCAGCAGCCCCAGTGGTATATACAGCAGCAGCTCCAGTAGTTAGTATACAGCAGCCCCAGAGGTATATACAGCCCCAGTGGTAGTATACAGCATCCCCAGAGGTAGTATACAGCAGCCCCAGAGGTAGTATACAGCAGCCCTAAAGGTATATACAGCAGCCCCAGTGGTAGTATACAGCAGCCCCAGAGGCAGTCGACGGCCCCAGTGGTAGTATACAGCAGCCCCAAAGGTAGTATACAGCAGCCCCAGAGGTATATACAGCCCCATTGGTAGTATACAGCAGCCCCAGAGGTATATACAGCCCCAGAGGTATATACAGCCCCAGTGGTAGTATACAGCATCCCCAGAGGTAGTATACAGCAGCCCCAGAGGTAGTATACAGCAGCCCTAAAGGTATATACAGCAGCCCCAGTGGTAGTATACAGCAGCCCCAGAGGCAGTCTACAGCCCCAGTGGTAGTATACAGCAGCCCCAGTGGTAGTATACAGCTGCCCCAGAGGTAGTATACAGCAGCCCCAGTGGTAGTATACAGCAGCCCCAGAGGCAGTCTACAGCCCCAGTGGTAGTATACAGCAGCCCCAAAGGTAGTATACAGCAGCCCCAGAGGTATATACAGCCCCATTGGTAGTATACAGCAGCCCCAGAGGTATATACAGCCCCAGTGGTAGTATACAGCATCCCAAGAGGTAGTATACAGCAGCCCCAGAGGTAGTATACAGCAGCCCTAAAGGTATATACAGCAGCCCCAGTGGTAGTATACAGCAGCCCCAGAGGCAGTCTACAGCCCCAGTGGTAGTATACAGCAGCCCCAGTGGTAGTATACAGCTGCCCCAGAGGTAGTATACAGCAGCCCCAGAGGTATATACAGCCCCAGTGGTAGTATCCAGCAGCCCCAGAGGTATATACAGCCCCAGTGGTGGTATATACAGCCCCAGTGGTAGTATACAGCAGCCCCACAGGTATATACAGCCCCAGTGGTAGTATACAGCAGCCCCACAGGTATATACAGCCCCAGTGGTAATATACAGCAGCCCCAGAGGTATATACAGCCCCAGTGTAGTATCCAGCAGCCCCAGTGGTAGTATACAGGGCCCCAGAGGTATATACAGCCCCAGTGTAGTATCCAGCAGCCCCAGTGTAGTATCCAGCAGCCCCAGTGTAGTATCCAGCAGCCCCAGTGGTAGTATACAGCCCCCCCTCCTTATCATGTCCCCACCCAGGCTGCGGCAGCTCTCAAAATAACAAACACTATACATCACCTTCCGGCGCAGCTCCTCCCGTCCTCCGCTCGCCGGCTCCTTCTTCCTTGTTGTGCCGGCTTCTGTGACCGCGCGCAGGAAATGACGTCTTCTCCTGCGCCCGGTCACATGACACCGGCACAACAAGGAAGAAGGAGCCGGCGAGCGGAGGAGCGGAGGATGGGAGGAGCTGCGCCGGAAGGTGATGTATAGTGTTTGTTATTTTGAGAGCTTGCCGCAGCCTGGGGGGGACATGATAAGGAGGGGGGGGCTGTTTATTACTACTGGGGGACCCATATTAAGGAGGGGGGGCTGTGTAGTGCAATATGCACGGCATCCCCCCGCCGCTGATGGACGGGGGGATGCCGTGCATATTCATTGCACTAATGAGGCGGCCCCACGTGACCGCCTGCGGTCACCGCAGCCCCCTCCTGCCTCCTCCAGCCCCCGGTCACAGCCCCCCCCCACAGCATACCGTATGACCCGTGTATAAGCCGAGGGGGGGACTTTTGAGCCCAATTTTTGGGCTGAAAAACTCGGCTTATACACGAGTATATACGGTATTTTTCCATGGGGAGTTGAATAATTCTGACTGCAATGGTAGATATACCAATAGCCAACAAAGTAATTGTATCAAGTGAGAAAGAAAGCTGTATAAAACAACCAGGTTTTAAACATGTGCATGTGTTCTGCAAATTCTGCCTTACATTGTTCTTTTCATAACACACGTGATACATCACCGAAGAGGACATTCATCTGCACATTGTATACACTGACCTCATACTCACAAAGAAGGATTGTTTTTAAGTTGTTGTTTTAATGATGTCAAATCCAAATGTCATTTTTGGAACAGTAGTTTATAACCTAATATTCTAATGTGACATTAGTGTTTATGGTCAGCGTGTAAAAGTGCAGGTTTTATTTGGCAATGCTTCCACTTCAGGTCAAGCCAATGTGGGTGTTTATATGTTACACCCATATGTTTTGTTCTACTATAATACTGTCATAATAAGAAAAAAACTGCTACAGAGTACTATATCAGTTTATAAGATTATAACGTACCATTAGCAGTTATATGGTCTGTGACCAAATGCACTCTGCAGGATGCAGTAAGCCTTAGTTATATAGGAAAAGGCAAAACAGGTGTAATATACTAGTGCTCCATTCTCTTTCAACCTCCTTCTCTTGGAGTGGGTAATTACTGTTTTTCCATGTTCATAGAATGAGGTTCCCATAGATTCACATACGTCATCCAATGTGTGCCCAGCCTGTTACTTTTAGATTAGCCGGGCTGTTAGGCACTATATCAGTGCACCTCAACAAGAATAGACGCCCTATATGGCCCAGCTGCATCCTGCAATAAGGAAAAAAAGTGCAAAAAAACACAATACAAAACATGAATAAAATGTAAGGTATTGGTAGGTATTTTGTACCAACACATGTCCGCTAATAATCCACGTCAAGGATCACATTTTATTCATGTGAATAGAGTGTAAGTAATAGGCTGGGCACAAATTGCATGACACATGTGCATGGCGCCCTATGGGCAACTTATTGTGTGTACATAAAGACCAGTAATCACTCCCTCCAAGAGGAGGAGGTTGAGAGTGATTGGAGCGCTGAAATCTTGCAACTGTTTTGCCTTTTCCTATATAACTAAGGCTACTACATTCTGCCGAGTGCATTTGGTCACAGACCAGATAACTGCAGATTGTAAGTTTTTTTTAACTTATGTTCCTGTTTTTTGCTATATAAGATTATAACTTAAGTAACATAAAGTGCCCCCCATTCCTTCTTCTAAAAAGGGAAGAGAACATATTCAGCATATAGGGCTGACTGGTGATCGTTCACAACTCCTTACTGGTATAATGTCCCTCATCCTGGGCCAATTAACAATGATAATGTTCCCCATCCTGGGCTCCTTCCTGGTATAATGTTAACTGTCCTGAGATCCTTCCAATTTTACGGTCTGTCATCCTGGGCCCCTTCCATTAACAGAGTCCTCCATCTTTGTGTAATGTCCGCATCCTGAGCCACTTTCTCACTTTCTGGTATACTATCCCCCAGCCCTGGACCCTTCCTGGTAAAATATTCTCCACCTGGGCCTCTTCCAGTAACAATATAAAACAAAAAATTTTCGGTTGTGCCACACTGTTTGCTAAAGGCAGATTAAATTTTCCGTTATATTAATTCCTCACTCACCTTTTCTGGTTGTGCCGTCTCTGCACAACCAGATTGTAGGCTCAGTGGTGAGGAAGGGATCCGAGACTTTTGCTCGCTGGTTCCTGGTTCCAAAGTGATTGTCCAGCTCCAACTCGCTTCTCCGGGTCCCGTGATCAATCACGTGTCTATTAAACCAGCCAGGTCCTTGTGTACAGAGCTGCTCTCTTCCACCACACTCCCAACAGGGAGGATAAATTAAGGAACAATATAGAAATGGTGGTATTTAGAATATGAGCGCTACACAAGGACACTGCACTGATCAGTATTACCTTTAGGCCTTTATTGAAAATTAACAAATGTGAGTCCTCGCCACAACATGTATCGACACAAATGCGTCTCCACTTGAGGAAGACGCATTTGTGTCGAAACATGTTGTGGCGAGGACTCACATTTGTTAATTTTCAATAAAGGCCTAAAGGTAATACTGATCAGTGAAGTGTCCTTGTATAGCGCTCATATTCTAAATACCACCATTTCTATATTGTTCCTTAATTCTTCCAGTAACAATGTCTCTTTTCCTGGGTTCCTATCAGCAATTTGTCTTCAATTCAGGTATAATGTCCCCCATTCTGGGCCCCTTCCTGGCATAATGTGACCCATCCTGGTATAATGTCTCAATCCAATCCCCCTTCACTAATAATGCGCCTTATCCCGGCCCTCTTCTTGATATAATTTCCTCCCTCCTGTGCTCATCCTGTAATAATGCTCCTAGTTCTTGTGTTCTTCTTTTTTAAATGATTCTTTGCACCTGTCCCCACTCCATGACACACAGTGTCCTCTTCTATAGCTTCAGAGGCATGTCTACAGTACATGATTCATGGTGTCACTTGCTCTACACTGCCTGTGACTGACACGTCAATATCATTTGCTGGCCTCTGACTAGCTAGCAGCATATGTATTGCAGTTCAGGGACCATTGTGTTCATGCCTCTACTGCCCGGTATACAAATATTTTCCACTTATTAAACACCTGCAAAAGCTGTTTTGTGTTAATTATTCTAATTTTCTGAGATAATGACTTGTGGGTTTTCATTGGCTGTAAGCCATACTCATTAACATTAACAGAAATAAGCACTTGAAATAGATCTCGGTTTGTAATGACTCTATATAATATACACATTTCACTTTATGTATTGAATTACTGAGATAAATTAACTTTTTGATGATTTTCTAATTCATTGAGATGCACTTGTACATATGAAGACCCCCAGATAAGCCAAAACAGCAGAAACCCCTATAAGTAACCCCATTTTGGAAACTACACCTGTCAAAGAATTCATCTGCAGCCAGCAACCCTAACTGGGACAACTGGGAGCTTGGCTATCACTTAAGCCAATCTCCAGTGGCGATCGAGAATGCACAACGTCTGTACCCGCATGATCACCAGGACATATTGGTACGTCCATTTGCAGGAATACAGTGCAAACTAGGATGTATCAGTACATTCACTTTTGAAAGGAGTTAAGGAACCTTTAAGTGGATTGTTTTTATGTTACACTGACTACCTCCTCCAATTGACGGAGAAGAGTGTTTGGAATAGAGGAACACGAAAGAAAAGGTTTTGTACAATGAAAGGAGTACCACCAGTAAATGTTCCAAGGGAAATTAAAGACAACCTGTCACTTGATTTTGTTTTTTAAAGAGAACCTGTCACCCCCCCTGGTGCTTTCCAAACTGAACGCACCACTGAATCCAGCATGTAAGCTGCACTCAGGGAATGCCTGAATGTCTGAAACCCCCCACCCCCCACGTATCCTGAAAAAAAACTGTTTGGAAAGTTCACAGTTAAAGGATCTTAGGGGCTTATCTGAGTTTGCTCTCCCGGCTGCCAGCATGGTCCTCACAACGAGCACTTGGTAGGAGCGGGTCCTTCCGGCTGCTGTAACGGCGCATGCGCGTGCCACAAGCACCAGAGCCCACCCTGCATACAGCATAATCTTTAGCAGTGTGGGATACGGTGCTTGCTTCACATGCATGTGCCGTTACAGCAGGCGGGACCCTCTCTTACCAAGTGCTCGTTGTGCACCTGCGTGAATTGACACGCTTAGGCGCTGGCGGCGCAGAAGAGGAGGGGTCCACACAAAAGAGGAGGCAGAACAAAGAGGCAGGAGGCGGAGAGGACCATGTGAGCAGCCAGGACTGCAAACTCAGATAAACCCCTCGGACCCCTTAACTGTGAACTTTCCAAACTTTTTTTTTCGGGGTACAGGGGGGGTACAGACATGTGGATGCACCTTCCCTGAATGCAGCATACACGCTGGGTTCACTGGTGGTTCCTTTAGTTTGAAAAGCACCAGGGGGGGGTAACAGGTTCTCTTTAACCCCTTCATGACCATTTACGTACCTGTAATGACCAGAGGTCCGTATCAGATCCCATGAGTCACAGAAATGGATACTGAGGCAAAAGCAACATAAAATACTTCCTGTTACTTGGGAAAAAAATTGAAAATTTAGAGCAAGAGGCACAAATAAGTTATTTCCTCCTAATTACTAGCTAAATTATTTACATACACCCAGCATCAGGGTAGGGGTCGGTGTATTACCTCAATGTTCCTCCTCAGTGTGAGGAAAAAACGCCAGGAATAAATTTACCTAAAATCTACATGGGGTGTAAATCAGATGGATGCAGTTTAGTGAGGATCACTAAAATAACACACCGATTTACAATCCTATCAACTCTATACACACAATACATATAAACTCAGTATACATATGTATACATATGTGTACATATATAAATATATATGTATCGTTAGGAAGGAAAGAAAGTAGCCGCACTCACCGGAGCAGGGTTTTTCATCCTTTATTTGCTGGATAACTCCTTGCGGTACAGCAACATAGCGGGGAGGGGGTGCAGGGAGGCGGACGACGGTTCACCGTTTCGCGGATTAAACCGCTTCTACGGGTCCTCTACGGCGTCTGTCATCACATCCGGGAATAAATTACCCCTGGGTGTGACGTCACTACCGCTCGTAGTCAAAATCGTGCATGAAAACATAAACAGCACACATTCTAAAATGAAATGCAACACAGTTATATTCATTACAATAAAGCTTACAGGATTATTAGTCATTATAAACCTGACTTAGCGATTATTCATCTTATACATAGGAACTAGCTTGTATTATATCTCAACAATAATAGTGCTCTCCAAATTGGGAGCTGTATGTGTTAGGTGACTATCTTCCACTAACAGTTAACTGCAATATATACCTACTCGGCATGCTTTTAATACATTCAGAGCTATTCTTTTATCCATAGGATAGGTGTCATTAGACCCGAATTTGTCACCAAACAAAGCGGATTTTAGATAATAGGCAATCTTATCTGCTATAAGGCGGAAAACAAATAACCTTATCCGAGAGCAGTCATTGTGTAATTTACATTTATAACACAAATAACATGGATCCTAAGGTGATTATTTATTTGTATTCCTATGAGTATGCATACATAATCCTGCACACTTACAGGAACACGGCCAGGTCATTTTTATCATTAAGCCCCAGAGGTCCACATGCTTTGGTCTCGATTATCCACCTAGATTCTTTCCTCAACAAGGTTTTATGTGTATCGCCTCCTAAAACAGAAGGGCGAATTTGCTCAATACCAGCAAAGGTGAGAACATCTGCGTTCCCCTCATGTGCTTCATTTATGTGCTGTATTAATTTGGGACTCCCAATGCCTGTTCTTATTGACTTATAGTGTTCACTGAAACGTTTGTATAATTCTCTTATTGTTTTGCCGATGTAAAATCGCCGGCATGGGCAAAACACTGCATAGACTACCCATGAGGTCTTACAGCTTATGAACGTGGTAACCTTCTGCCTTTTATCGCCTATCACCAGGGGATTATCTGTTTCATGATAACGGCAATATTTGCAGTTTTTACATTTATAGTTGCCAATAGGTCTTCTATTCTCTAACCAGGTTGTTTTTTTATCAGGACTGACTCTATTTCTCACTAATAAGTCCTTCAAGTTATTACATCTTCTATACGCTATTAACGGGGCACCTATGCCCATAGACTGTAACTCTCTATCCCTTTCTAGCACATGCCAAAATTTTTTGACTGCACCTAAGATCTTTTGGTACATAGGACCATATTTAAATGAAAAAACGAATCGTTTATTTTTCTTATTCACTACATCCCTTTTTTCCTGGTTAGAGAATAGAAGACCTATTGGCAACTATAAATGTAAAAACTGCAAATATTGCCGTTATCATGAAACAGATAATCCCCTGGTGATAGGCGATAAAAGGCAGAAGGTTACCACGTTCATAAGCTGTAAGACCTCATGGGTAGTCTATGCAGTGTTTTGCCCATGCCGGCGATTTTACATCGGCAAAACAATAAGAGAATTATACAAACGTTTCAGTGAACACTATAAGTCAATAAGAACAGGCATTGGGAGTCCCAAATTAATACAGCACATAAATGAAGCACATGAGGGGAACGCAGATGTTCTCACCTTTGCTGGTATTGAGCAAATTCGCCCTTCTGTTTTAGGAGGCGATACACATAAAACCTTGTTGAGGAAAGAATCTAGGTGGATAATCGAGACCAAAGCATGTGGACCTCTGGGGCTTAATGATAAAAATGACCTGGCCGTGTTCCTGTAAGTGTGCAGGATTATGTATGCATACTCATAGGAATACAAATAAATAATCACCTTAGGATCCATGTTATTTGTGTTATAAATGTAAATTACACAATGACTGCTCTCGGATAAGGTTATTTGTTTTCCGCCTTATAGCAGATAAGATTGCCTATTATCTAAAATCCGCTTTGTTTGGTGACAAATTCGGGTCTAATGACACCTATCCTATAGATAAAAGAATAGCTCTGAATGTATTAAAAGCATGCCGAGTAGGTATATATTGCAGTTAACTGTTAGTGGAAGATAGTCACCTAACACATACAGCTCCCAATTTGGAGAGCACTATTATTGTTGAGATATAATACAAGCTAGTTCCTATGTATAAGATGAATAATCGCTAAGTCAGGTTTATAATGACTAATAATCCTGTAAGCTTTATTGTAATGAATATAACTGTGTTGCATTTCATTTTAGAATGTGTGCTGTTTATGTTTTCATGCACGATTTTGACTACGAGCGGTAGTGACGTCACACCCAGGGGTAATTTATTCCTGGATGTGATGACAGACGCCGTAGAGGACCCGTAGAAGCGGTTTAATCCGCGAAACGGTGAACCGTCGTCCGCCTCCCTGCACCCCCTCCCCGCTATGTTGCTGTACCGCAAGGAGTTATCCAGCAAATAAAGGATGAAAAACCCTGCTCCGGTGAGTGCGGCTACTTTCTTTCCTTCCTAACGATACTATATGTGAGCCTCATTAAGGCCAGCACCACCGGGCTGCCTGCAGCTAATAGCCACGAGAGTGGCGTATGCCTGTGCATAATCTGTTAGTGCCCGGTAACCTCTTGCTATTGAGATAAATATATATGTAATCTGTTGGATACCTAGGTATCTTATCTAACGGCACTGTTTAGTCCAGTTGCAGTCTGTACCAGGCCTGGGAGAGTACGGATTGCAGTCACTTTCAATGGTCTTCGGCGCCAAAAGCAAAACACGACCGTAGCAAACAGAAATACTCTGTTGTCTTGTCTGAAGAGGGTCCTATATCTCTGTAGCTTTCAGGGAGGGGGCAAAGTGTGTTCACCTGGAGATAACACACCAAAGCCTGCAGTCTCACAGCAGGTATTCAGTCTTTTCTCTCACAGCATGGCCGACCCATCTCCACCAAAGCACTCCTCTCCTGGCAGTAGTACACCTGCTTCATCTCACAAAATAACTCTTTGTCCCCTCCAGGGGCCCGGCTGTCCAATTAATCATTGTCCGGTCTCAGCTTTATCTGACAGACTTCTCCACAGCCACTCTCCTTCTCACAGCCTTCAGGCAGGACCCTCGTTTACCTCAGCTCCACAAACTGTAATAATTTTTCCCTGTCTCCACTTACTTGACTTAGCGCCGGGCACTGCTGCAATCCTTTTCCCCCTCTCCGGGGAATCCACGCTCTGCTGAGGAGCTCCTCACTGCCGCCTGTCAGCACTACACGCTGATTCCTTCTCGGAAACTGTGCAGTGCACTTCCGGTCACAAAGTTCATGCAGCCATAACAACGGTAAACAAGCGGCGGCATTCACCGATCTTCCAAATATCCTTTATTTTTAAAAGCTAAAGAGGTTCCTTACAGGTTCACATATGCAATAGCACCTAGGGGTGCAATAACCTGGAGAAGCGCCCGTGAGTGGCATGAAACGTCTCGACATTTGGAGGACACCCCATCCTCCCCATGCACCCCTATGTGAACCTGTAAGGAACCGCTGTAGCTTTTAACCTTTGTTATGGCTCCCTGTCTCTACGACAACCCCCTCAGCTGACGGCCCCCACCTTTTTATTCAGGCAATAAATCTCTGCACACTCTTACATACCTATACTCTTGAGCGAAGGATTTCCTAACCAGACGTGTAGGGACATCCTGGCGATTTTGCTCACACCACTCTGGGCAGTTTAAACCTCTAAATGCTGTGAGCAATAGCTATTGCAGCATTTAGGTGGCTGGGACTTGGGCTACTCTCCCAAGGAATCATGACCACTGTGATGTGATCACGGGGACCCGATTGCTGACATGGTAACCTGGGGTCATCGCCATGATGTCTTCCTGGTCATCCAGCTATGGAAATCCTTACACAACGTTCCAGATTCATTGCAATTAATTACTGGGAGATAAAGGGTAATTTTCTATTAAAGGACAAAGTAACAAAATGAAAAAAGAAAAAGTAAAAATATATTAAAAAAAAAACCACGACAAAAATAGAGTAAAAAAAAAAAATGAAAAAAATAAAAATAACAAATGTGTATCTATGTAGAAAAAAAAAAAGTACTTTTACTTCATATCGCTGCAACTAAGACCCCTCTATAAAACTGTCATAATGCTTTTTTCACCATACCACCAAAAAAAGTGGAATAAAACGCGATCAAAAAGTCAAATGAATAAAAATGATATCATTAGAAACATCATCTTGTTCTACAAAAACCAAGGCCGCCACACAGCTCCATCAACAGAGAGATGAAAAAGCTATCGCTCTCAGAATACAGCAATGCAAAAACCATTATTTTTTTCTATAAAATTTTCTTTATGGCAGAAAAACATCAAAACATAAAAAAAACTATAGAAATGTGGTATAGTTGTAATCCTACTGACCTGAAGTATAAAGCGTCTAATCACTTATACAACATTGTGAATGTCGTAAACAAAAAAAAAAATCCAGAATTTCTGTTTACACTGTGTGCAGAATTATTAGGCAAATGAGTATTTTGATCACATGATACTTTTTATACATGTTGTCCTACTCCAAGCTGTATAGGCTTGAGAGCCAACTACTAATTAAGTAAATCAGGTGATGTGCATCTCTGTAATGAGGAGGGGTGTGGTGTAATGACATCAACACCCTATATAAGGTGTGCTTAATTATTAGGCAACTGCCTTTCCTTAGGCAAAATGGGTCAGAAGAGAGATTTGACGGGCTCTGAAAAGTCCAAAATTGTGAGATGTCTTGTAGAGGGATGCAGCAGTCTTGAAATTGCCAAAGTTTTGAAGCGTGATCACCGAACAATCAAGCATTTCATGGCAAATGGCCAACAGGGTCGCAAGACGTGTGTTGGGTAAAAAAGGCGCAAAATACTGCCCATGAGTTGAGGAAAATCAAGCGTGAAGCTGCCAAGATGCCATTTGCCACCAGTTTTGCCATATTTCAGAGCTGCAACATTACTGGAGTATCAAAAAGCACAAGGTGTGTCATACTCAGGGACATGGCCAAGTTAAGGAAGGCTGAAAAACAACCACCTTTGAACAAGAAACATAAGATAAAGCGTCAAGACTGGGCCAAGAAATATTTTAAGACTGATTTTTCAAAGGTTTTATGGACTGATAAATTGAGAGTGGCTCTTGATAGGCCAGAGGCTGGAACAGTAAAGGGCAGAGAGCTCCACTCCAACTCAGATGCCAGCAAGGTGGAGGTGGGGTACTGGTATGGGCTGGTATCATCAAAGATGAACTTGTGGGACCTTTACGGGTTGAGGATGCAGTGAAACTGAACTCCTGGACCTACTGCCAGTTTGTGGAAGACAACTTCTTCAAGCAGTGGTACAGGAAGAAGTCGGTATCGTTCAAGAAAAGCATGATTTTCATGCAGGACAATGCTCCATCACATGCATCCAACTACTCCACAGTGTGGCTGGCCAGTAAAGGTCTAAAAGAAGAAAAAATAATGACATGGCCCCCTTGTTCACCAGATCTGAACCCCATAGAGAACCTGTTGTCCCTCCTAAAATGTGAGATCTACAGGAAGGGAAAACAGTACACCTCTCGTAACAGTGTCTGGGAGGCTGTGGTGGTTGCTGCACGCAATGTTGATCGTAAGCAGACCAAGCAACTGACAGAATCTATGGATGGAAGGCTGTTGTCATCATAAAGAAAGGTGGCTATATTGGTCACTAATTTTTTTGTGTTTTGTTTTTGCATGTCTGAAATGTTTATTTCTAAATTTTGTGCAGTTATATTAGTTTACCTAGTGAAAATAAACAAGTGAGATGGGAATATATTAGGTTTTTATTAAGTTGCCTAATAATTCTGCACCGTAATAGTTTCCTGCACAGATATCCTCCTAAGATAGTCAAATCTAACAACTTCACTCCACCTTCCAAAAATATTAATCTTTGATATTTAGGAGTTGTTTGGGTTGATTGAGAACATAGTTGTTGACCAATAATAAAAATAATCATCTAAAATACAACTTGCCTAATAATTCTGCACACAGTGTATTCTTGTCTGTGCCTCACAAAACAGTGGAATAGAAAGTGATAAAAAACCATGCCAATAAAAACAACAACTCATCCTGCGAAAAACAAGCCATCACATGACTCGGTTGGCAGAAAATAAAAAAAAAAACAGCTACAGCCTTCAAAACTCAGTGATGCAAAAAAACTTATTTAAATTTATGTTGTGAAGGGAGGAAAAAAAAAAAAAAAACATTTTTAGTGTGATAATAGCCAAACATAAAAAAAAAAAAAAAAACTATATAAGGGTACTTTTACATCAGCGGTTTTTGCCGTTCGCGGCAGAGGCGGTGAAAAAACCGCATCTGCCGCGATTACCGCATAACCGCTGCACTTGCGGCACAGTTGTGGCAAGCCCCATGCAATGTCTATGGGGCTTGCGGTAAGTGTGCGGCAGGTGCGGCAAGTGCGGTTTCAGCACTTGCGGCAGGTGCGGTCGCGAAAAAAACCGCGGTCAGCCGCGGTTTTTTTGCGGGCCGCAAGTGCCGATACCGCACTTGCCGCACCTGCCGAAAGCCCACATAGACATTCTATCGGGCTTGCCACAACTGTGCCGCAAGTGTAGCGGTAATCGCGGCAGATGCGTTTTTTTCACCACATCTGCCGCGAACGGCAAAAACCGCTGATGTGAAAGTACCCTAACTCTGGTATTGCTGTAATCTTACCGACCTGACGAATAAAGCTGACCTTATCTCTTATGCCGCAAGGTTAATGGCATAATAAATAAATAAATAAAGCCAATTCTTTAAATGATGTTGATTTGTTTACTCTGACTCCCAAAGATGTCAGTAAGGCTCGGCTCACGTTTATCCTGTGCTCTATGCTGAGCGATTACATAGGTGACTCCATGTAAATCTCTGAAAAATGGGATTCAGACAAAACTCCTAATAGAAGATTCACTGTAATGACCTGTGATCTGGCGGTGTCCATCTTTTTACACTTCTTTTAAGGGGTGCGCAAAAGTGCGGTCAACCATAGTTTTGTGCACAAATTAAAAGGACACCACTGAACAGAGGCCAAATGGAGTCCAGAATAACTTTGCTACCTCATTAGTGAATGGATCCGTTGGGGGTTTCATCTGAATCACATATTTCAGAGATGTAGCTGGAAACCCAAATGTAAGTGCTCAGCATAGAGCTGAGGATAAATGTGAACTGATCCAAAATGTTATGTACCCAAATTGCCACCAATAACATTCAACTCAACCTACAAAAACACAAGTCCCCACTCAGTTCCGTCATCTGTTAATAGAAATATAGGGGGCTTCCACGTCACTGGTAGCACAAAGACTCTGGTGAAGCGCTATGGCTCCTCGCACCCCAGAAAGAAAACAAGCAAAATCTGTTCTCCCGAATCCAAATGCCCCCCTCTCTTCTGAGCTCCACAATGTGTCTAAACCACAGTTAATGTTCATATGCTTAATTTACGGGGTGTGTTTCTTCTGAACCACGAGCTGGGCACAATGTAGTGGGCATTACAATATACGGGTACTATAATGGCTTATTTGCAATTTTTAATTCTGGATCATTCACTGTGCTTGACTCCATGGGTGTTTTCCATAGATAAAATTGTTACTACAGCCATAAATGAACTCCCAAAGGGGTGTTATTTCCAAAATGTGGTCACTTGAGGGGGCCTCTGCTGTTCTTGCACTTAGAGGCCCTGCAAATGGAGTCCGCAAACTATTTTAGTAAAATCTGTCCGCCAAAAATCAAATGGCGCTCCTCTTGAGCCCTGCGGTATGGCCAAACAGTACAGTCACATATGGGGTATTGCCATGTTCAGGAAAATTGTGCAACATATTTTGTGGCCCTTATTTACCTATTCCTCTTGTCACAATTGGAAATTTGGGGTTTAAATAACATTTTGGTGGTAAAAACTTGAGGTTTAAGTAACATTTTTGAGGAACAAAAGTAAATTTTCATTTTTTCCTTTTACATTGCTTTAGTTCCTGTGAAGCATCTGCATGCAGACCGCAGACCCTATCTTTATAATGGAGCGCACGGTGTCTGCAGATGCTTGCAGACCGCCGTGCGCTCCCATTGCCCGCCAAGAGTGATCTGTGCGCAGGCGGAAGCCTGCGCACAAATCACACACTCTCGCCCGCACCAGGGACGCAACATGTCGCGTCCCTGGTGCGGATGAGACTGTGTGATTTGTGCGCAGGCATCCGCCTGCACACAGATCACTTGTGGCGGGCAGTGGGAGCGCACGGCGGTCTGCAAGCATCTGCAGACACCGTGCGCTCCATTATAAAGATAGGGGCTGCAGATGCTTGCAGATGCCTCCGCAGTACGCTGTGGAGGCATCTGCAAATGTGAAGGCAGCCTTAGAATGGTTCATTTTTGGGTATTCTCTGTCACATAGGCCCCTCAAAGTCACGTAAAGTGTGATGCAGTCCCCAAACAAATGGCTTTCTTAATTTTGCTGGAAAAATGAGGAATTGCTCATTTTTAAATGTTTTACCCTTCTAACTTCCTAACAAAAAAATAAGTGCATAAAAATTTAAAAGTTTGAAAATTGTGACTTTTTCAACATTGAGTTTTTCTTTCCTTCTTTCTTTATTTTTACAAATAAATGCAAAAAATATCATCCTGAGTTTACCACTAACATGAAGTCCAATATGTTACAAAAATACAATCTCAGACTCACCGGGATCCAATGAAGCATTTCAGAGTTTTTAAATCATGAGGAGACACTGGTTAGAAGTGTAAAAATAGCCTGTTCAGGAAGGTGAACATAGTCTGGGGAGTGAAGCGGTTAAAGGGGAACTCCAATGAGAGAAAACTCTTTAGTACAGTTCCTGCCCTGCTGCATGATGAAGCAGAGCCGTACACTGCAGTTCTAGGATCTATGGATCACTTATAACTTGTACCCCCTCATGGGACATAACATTTCAGCATGTCAGCTTCCTGCAGGAGCAGAAGGCAGGAGGTGTGTTGGGGGTGTGGATGCTGAGAGCTGCAGGGTCATCCGAAATTCCACCTCACTTACACTTCTGTATATGGAGGGGGTGTGACAGGTGGTGTGGCTACCGGCCCCATGTTCACACATACAATCCAGCCCCTGATTTACTATCCTATGTGACAGGGGGTTTCAGGATTGAAATGGCAATCATATCACCAAGCAGATACAAGTACACACTGTGATCTTCTGCTGTATGATGACGCATAATGTGTATTGCTATTTTGAGGCTAGGAGCAGAGGCTAATCATTACATTGTTTGATTCAGCTCTGCATGGTCTCCCCTCCCCCATAGGAACATGGTAGCTTCCTATCCCTCCAACTTTAAATGGATCATCCTCACTCCTCACTGGAATGTAGGATGATCCTGCAGCCCCCAGGGTCCACATCCCAGACACACCTCCTGTTATTTGCTGCTGCATGAAGCTCCTAGGCTGAAATTTTATTTCCCATGAAGGAGATCAAAGGAGCAGGTATGATTTTTATTGATTCATAACTGATGTATAGATCCTAGAACTGCAGTGTACTGCTCTGCTTCATCTTGTAGTAGGACAGGAACTGTGCTAAACAGTTTTCTCTCCCCAGAGTTCCCATTTAAAGATCTTGTCATTCACCAATAAGGGCTATTTTGCACCTAATTTCTTGTAATCATTAATAGTTACACTTTTTTATATTGTAAAAAAAAAAAAAGATCTGTTGTAAAATTGATGCAAATGAATGTATTTTCATCTGTCCACTGAGTCACATAATAAACTTGACACATCCTGTTATGTAGAAAGTGACTTTTCAGTTTTCATCCCCTTATGATTACAGACAGCATTACAAAAAATGGTAATCCCTCTACATAGAAATTATACAGCATCCTACTATTATTCTCTATAGGAGATGGTAACAGCACACTTTCTCTCGTTACTGCACAATGACCTCCGGATAGATCAGAGTATGGCTAAGAACTCTCTTAATCAGTCAATGGGGTTGTCTGGCATACAGGGTCCTATGGCACTTGTAGCTGCCATAAAACAGCTGAGGTGAAATGGCCACCCCTCAATAATCACATACAGAAAATAGAATAAAAATAAATGTATAGTTAGAAAAAAATTGATTAGAGAAGAATAATATATTGAGTTTTGGATTTTAGTAAAATATAGTGATTTTTTTTTTTTTTAGAGATACAGCTTTTCAGAGATAGTTATGGTTGTATGGATTTTAAAGGGGAACCCCAGGGGAAGAGAGAGGGTTTTTTTTGTACTGTTCCTGCTTTCCTACATGATAAAGCTAGGCTGGGCACTACAGTTCTAGGATCTATAGATCGCTTAATAAATTAATAAAATCATATCTGCTCCTCAGCTCTCGCCCCTCCCTTCAGGGACAGAAAAATTCAGTCACGCATAGTGCTAAAGGTTCAGGGGACAGCTACCAAGTTGATATTGGGGAGGGGAGACCAGTGAAGTGCCAAATCAATCAATGCAGTCTTTTGCCTCTGCACCTAGCCTGACAATAACGGTACACATTATGCACCATCATATCATTGTACAGCAAAAGATCATCACTGCGTGTATTTATATCTGCTTGGTGACATGATTGCTATTTGAAGTGAGAATATTCTTGTTCTAACATTACATAGGATGGTATATCAGCGGCAGGATTGTAGTGTGACCATGGGCCCCCTGCCCATACAGAAATGTGAGGGCGCTGGAAAGTAAGATGATCCTGGAGCCCCCCAGGTCCACATCCCTGACATACCTTCTTATTTCTGCAGAAGCATGACTGAATTTCTCTGTCCCCTGAGGGGTGTGAGATGAGGAGCAGATATAATTTTACTGATTTATAAGCGAACTTTAGATCCTAGAACTGTAGCGCACAGCTCGCTTCATCATGCAGGAAGGCAGGGACAGTACAGCATTTTACTGATTTATAAGCGAACTTTAGATCCTAGAACTGTAGCGCACAGCTCGCTTCATCATGCAGGAAGGCAGGGACAGTACAGCATTTTTTTTTTATCTCCCTGGAGTTCCCCTTTAACATATTAGAATTTAATAGAAATTGCACTTTTTAATCTATTATTATTTAAACTGTTGAAGGTCAATGCTCTTTTAACATTAACAATAAATCATTTCAATCTGACATTTTAGTTGGTCAATTATTCAGAATCATGAAGACCTGGCACTTCAATATGCTGAGGGCTCTGGATTTTATATCACAGAAAAAGTAAGTAACCTTTGTTTTTTACCATCAGTTTGTGTGATAATTGAAGCCATCATTTCAGAACCACTTTTATTTTGCTTAGAAAAGTTGTATTAATTGTGCCCCCTCTACATACCATGTTTTTACTTGCTTTTGGCTTTCTATCTTTTTCGGATGCAGTAATGTCACATTTATTTTTGTATTTTGTTTGTCTTTATCTTAGAATTGCAAAAAGTTATTTTTTATTCTTCAATATTTTTAAAACATTAGGGTTAATTTTTTAAGATCCCCACGCATGCTACACCCGTATTGGCGAGATTGGCGTGTATATTCTAAATGTTACAATATTTTTCACAACTTCCATTGTTGCGCAAAAATATTGTAATTCAAAGTGTTTTATGCCAGAATTCTCTTAAAAGGAACCCATCACCTCGGAAAATGCATTTAATCTGTTGGTAAGTAACATTATAAAGGTGCCCGGCTGCTGTTCTGAATGTACAGCTGCTGGGCGGAAATGAACTTATTTCCTACAAGAAGCCGCTGGTTTTCAGTTGTCACAGGTGTGCACGAAATAACTACAGTCAACTATTCTGAGAGCGGGGACTATGAGGTATGGCCAGCTGTGCTGTGAGCAATGACTTTAATCGATCTGTGATATATGTTCATGTTCTCCCATTAGCCCCACTTCCAGTAAAGGGGCTGGGCAGCTTTGTGATGGTTTTTTCTTATAGAGTAACATATCTGTAGGTAGTGTTTTTTTGAGGTGACTAGTTCCTTTTAACAAATCGGGACCATTTTTAATCATTTCTGCTTTATATTTACAGTTATGGATTTGTATTGTACTATATACAACAATACTGCAGCATACAGTAGAAATGAAGAATACCTATGAATGCACTAAATTTCCATTGGAAGCCACAGGTTGGATTGTTTGAGTACAAAGATAGTGGCATTGTAGACAGAAAACATATTAGCACCCTATGATATTGCCACTTAATGCCTCTTTCAAAGTGCATTGCTTTACCTCCACATTGTATGCTTCAGAACTTACACCTTGTAAAAGAATTTAGCTCGCCGTGTACGCGATAAGTGATGGATGCGCCTCATCCATGTAACAAGTCATAAATACATAAGTACAGGAGGATAATTTAAATGAATTGGCCATTATCTGTGAAGTTTAAACCCACAATGCAATGTGTAATTGTTGAGCTGTATGTCTGTTATGCACGGCGAGAGGTGGCGAGCATCCGTGAGTGGAGCCACTTGGCCGTAACGCCGAACTCCCTTGGAGGAGCAAGCCTAGGAGAATCATTGAGATCTATGTTGCAGCCACAAGAGGTGGAGGCAGACTTAGCTTGTAGTTAGTCACGAATTACAACCCTATGGGATCTAAATGCAGTGACCCCACGGGGTCATCTCGAGTGGGCAGAGTCTCTGCAAGAGCTGGTACAGCAAGATGGTAGAAGCTGGTCAGTAGCAGGACTCTGTGGCATCGAACAGGTGCAGGCTTGTTAACAGCACGGCAGATCTGGATTTTAATTTGTTTTTCTCTTGGCAGGTGCAGGTTGGTTTATGGCACGGCAGGTGCAGACAGGTTCGGACCAGATATGGCAAGGCAGGTGTAGCCTGGTTCACAGCATGGCAAGGCATAGCAGTAGCAGGTAGGGCACTAGGTCGAGACACAATATTAGTGACAAGGCAAAAGACAGCAGGTACAGGATAACAGGTGTAGGATACAAGGATATACGATGCAGGACAGTGACCTGACATCTAGCAATGTCACTAGATTATGACCATGTTGCTGAGGCACCTCTCAATGGGGAGGCACATTAAATACAGTGTGCTTCTTAGCCATAGGCTGAGAAGCAATTCAGTGTATAAGGGCGTACTGGCCCTTTAAAAACCATCAGCATGTAGTGCACCGCCTAAGCGTGCTCCCAGGACATCTGTGCAAAGGACGCAGGCCCTGGGAGCAGGAAGACACAGCCGGGGAGTGGGCAGGGTGAGTACACTGTAGATGCTGGTCTTCCTGCACTGTGGAGATCCACACCGCAGGAACAGGTGCTTCACTGTAATTATGATGTGTATTTACTAAGTCAGTTTACCATTATTGAAAGAGTCAAATTTGAATATTTATTGTCAATGAAGCTGCACTTGTACCAAGGTTAGACCGATTGCCAGCTAATACATTGACCTCTGCAGTATTGCCCTTTTCTGGCCAGCCTCATGGGATTGATTCACGTGTGTTCAGTGGCGCCACAGCCCTGGTATAGGCTGAATTTATATCAGTCAAGTCCATGAAGGTGGCGGTATGCACTGAATAGTATGAAAGATGGATGAACTGGCTGGACATTGGCCCACCTTTGTACCTATGGTCCCATTCACCTAAAGATTCAAATTTTATTTTTTTTAAGGAATTGAAAACCCTCTTATATCTGGGAAGATATAAAAGGACTTAGATATTACTACACAACTCAGCAATGTAACTAGTTAGGTGACTAAAGCTCCTGACGAGTTACCTTTAGCGATGTGTAATCTAATCATCTGGTCTATATAGTTACATGTATAGTTAATGTCAAAAAGCTAATATTCAGTGCTTGCTCTGATTAAACTGTGAAATACATTTTTCCAGCCAACTGTATAAATGTGTTCAAGGTAAACATAGGAAAAAGGAACTCTGTGGTCTGATCTGGTTAGGAAGTTTTATTTTTCCAGAGATAATGACGGTAGTAACGTCATCGTTTTCTGGAATTTATAATTTTCTTAAGCTGATCTGGTGTGTTTACTTGTTCAGTTTCTTTTAGTTTCTTTTTTTTGCATAGATCTATATTAGTAATGTATTTGGCGTGACAGTAATAACACGCAGGGATGGGATTGCATTTTTTAACAAGTTCCCTGTTTGTGTTAGGAAACCATGTCCATTTAAAAAGTCATGCCCATTTTAGTACCACTTCCATTTCGGTAGCCACAATGTCGCTCACTTTTCTCAACCACAAAAAAACAAGTTACGGTTTGCTCCTTTTTGCCCCTCCCCTCCCCCCCCCCTCCCCGTATGCCTTCATTTATAGTTTTATTGCCTTCATGTGCAGTCTCATTTCCTTCTGTGAGGTCCACGTTGTTCATCTCTGTCAGTCTCTTTTTTGTATTATGAATAAGATCTCCTATCCATTTGTCACCTCAACTGACCAGACTGCGGCTGTAAGTGAACAGCGGCGAGAGGGGGCATCATCTCTCGGGCACAGTGGGCAGAGGAGGAGAACTGGGCATGACTGAGCAGACTGCCTGATGTGGTGGGCGTGTCCTCGGTTTTAATTAACTATGGAAATAAGCCTTCATTTTGCAATCCACACGGGCATAGAGATGATTATAATAGAAACAGGTAAGACTCCCAGACTGAGGGGATGCGTGGGGGATGGGGCACGAAGTATAAACCCATTCTATGTTTTTTATGCGATGGTGGCTCCACTCCCCCTGCCTGGGAATGTTACCCCCAGACCCTGGCTTCTATTGTAATCAACTCTATGCCCGCGTAGATTGTAGAATTAAGGCTTATTTTCATAGTCATTGAAAACTGAAGACACACCCACCACATCGGGCAGTCTGCTCATTCCCAGTGTTCCCTCTCGCCCACTGTGCCCAAGAGATGATGCCCCCTCTATAAGCTCCGTCCCCATCACGGCCACTGACTTACGGCCGCTTGATTTACAACTATGCTGACGAGACCACATTTTAACACCACATAGTGGCCGAATAATACCGCACACTATGCAGACATACTACCACAACATGACCACACCACATATTACCATCACATAGTGACTAAACACAACATACAAGAGAGAAATACCACCACACTGTGACTAGACCAAATATTACACCACATAGTGACTGAACAATACGATATGCAATAGAGAAATACCGCCACTCCATGATGTCATGCGGTGTTACACTTTGCAGTCATTTGGTGTTTTCTGAATCTGTTCACACTGTGGTGTCTGATTAGCAACCTTGTGCTTTTTTGCTCAGCCTGGGTTTGAGCGTCAACTGTTTTGTGCCCACTGGTCATCAGTCTTGGAAGAGTTAACTTCCTGATGGCTGGTTATGTGCTGCTGGAATTTCAGTTTGCTTCTGTCCTATCATAGCCGTATCGACCCTTTAAATATGATGGAGCTGTTGATTCAGCTTGCTCCAGTGATATCGGTCTGTGGTGTGGTGTTTCGGTTTTTGGGAAACCGTGTTGACCTGTTTGGTGTATGGTGGAAACTTCCTTACTGATTTTTATCGCCTGCTTGTATTTGTTTTCTCACAAATCACATATTGTATTCTCCCTATGTGTGAATGCTGCGATCTTGTGTTTTGGTTCCCCCTGTCTGTCTTTATCTGTGGGTTTCATTACTTCCCTTCCCTGGGGGGAGTGGGAGTGGGAATCAGCTCAGGGCTTAGCAGGAGCAGGGAAAGGGAGGAGACTCCACCATCAGGAGTACCCCTGAGTTAGGGTGAGTTCAGGGCTCCCTAGTTTGAGAGGCACATCAGGTGCCCCGGTTCCCCTTTTAACCTAAGTCATCCTGAAATATGATCAGACCACATATTACCACGAAATACTGACCAAATAATACCATGAACAAGAGAGAAAACCAACACAGCATGACCAGGCAACATGTTACCACCACACAGTTACTGTTTAAAGGGATCCTGTCATCTCCAAAAAGCCACCTAAGCTAACAAAAAACACGTCCCTGCAGCATCCTATCACTATTCTCACACTCCTTTTGTGTCCTAAAAGCATCTTGTCAAAGTAGATAAAAACGATTTTATACTCCCTCATTAGGTATTATAATTAGCAGGGGCTATATTCTTTAGCCCTTACGGCGTGTTTGTTTTTTGCCTGTTGTCATAAGATCACGCCCTAATGGGTGTGATCTTTTATTTATGTTCTATTCAGGCACCCTCCCTGCTCTCCACGGCGCTGGCTGGGTATGAATGACACGAATCGCGTCATTTCCGGTCGGGTGACGTCAGTACACCCACGCCGCTCTTTCGGCTTCAAGCACCGCATTGTGCATGCGGTGCTTGAAGCAGAACACAGCGCGTGGGTGTACTGATGTCACCCGACCGGAAATGACGCGATTCGTGTCATTCATACCCAGCCAGCGCCGTGGAGAGCAGGGAGGGTGCCTGAATAGAACATAAATAAAAGATCACACCCATTAGGGCGTGATCTTATGACAACAGGCAAAAAACAAACACGGGCTAAAGAATATAGCCCCTGCTAATTATAATACCTAATGAGGGAGTATAAAATTGTTTTTATCTACTTTGACAGGATGCTTTTAGGACACAAAAGTAGTGTGAGATTAGTGATAGGATGCTGCAGGGACGTGTTTTTTTTTTTTTTTTTTTTTTTATAGCTTAGGTGGCTTTTTGGAGGTGATAGGATCCCTTTAATATCACATAGAAGAAAAACAATCACATCATGACCAGACCACATATTACAACTACATAGTGACTGTCCCATGTGTAGTAGTATTCAGTCATTATGTTATGGTAATATGTGGTCAGGTCATGGTGTGGTGGTATGTGTCCATGACCAGACCACATTTTACAATTGCATTATGACTGAAAACTGCAATACTGATCTTTAATAGAAAGCAATAACACTAACATTACCATCTGTCAACTAAACATGGGATCTTTGTATATGGTTACATTATACACAGGTTCTCTCTCTAACATATATAGTGAAAATGAACAGGTAATGCAGTGACTTACCAGTGATGTGTTTAGGTGAAGTCATTCATCTTCACCTTTCTTTTCTTCTTCATCCGGTGCAGACTGATATCACTTCTTCCTGCAAGGACACATCTCTGCAAAAAGTAACATACAATTATCTGTAACTGATATTTGTTAGCACACATCCCCCTCTTTTTCCCTTGTCTTCACCAGGTGAAGAAAAAAGTGACATAGTACCGCCCTGCACAATAACAGGATATCCCCATTGAAAACAGTGATTGCAGCTAACGTTTCCACCCCGTGATTGTTGAGGTGCATAATGCAATAAGCTAAGCAACTAATTGCTTTTTATGATAAAAACATGATTTAAAAAAAAAAAGTGATGCACAATGCATGATCTAAATAACATTGGGGGCAGTTTTAAAAAACAGGTCCCCTTTAGTGCTGTAAAGTAATAATATATGTTCCTCATTCTGGTACCTATACAGAAACATATGTCCTCCATCTTGGCCTCTTCCTGTAATAATGTCCACATTTTGGGCCCCTATCTCCTCTGTCCTGGTTCATTTCTGTAATAATTCCCCCATCCTTGGCCCTTCCTGTAATGTCCATCATCCTGGTACCCATATGTCTCCTATCCTTGTCGCCATATATATTCCAGCCTGGTCTCCATACGTGCTCCATCCTGGTCCCTATATACAGGTGTGCTCAAAAGTTTACATACCCCAGCATATTTTTTGCTTTCTTGGCCTTTTTTCAGTGTATCTGAATGATAACATAAAAACATTTTTTCCATTTTTTTCCCACTCATGATCAGTAGTTGAATGAAGCCATTTATTGTCAAACTACTGAGTTTTCTGTTTTTAAATCATAATGACAACCAAAAACATCCAAATGACCCTGACCAAAAGTTCACATACCCCAGCTCTTAATACTGTGTATTGCCCCCTCTAACATCAATGACAGCTTGAAGTCTTTTGTGGAAGAGAAAACACAGTAGTTTGACAATAAATGGCTTCCCCCAATCACTAACCATGAGTGGAAAAAAAGGTTTTGTGTTATCAATCAGATTCTATGAAAAAAGGCCAAAAAAAACAAAAAAATCTGCCGGGGTATGTAAACTTTTGAGCACAACTGTTGTTTCAACTTGGTCTCCATACAGTGGGGGAAAATAAGTATTTGATACCCTGCCAATTTTGTACATTTTTCCACCTACAAAGAATGGAGAGGTCTGTAAGTTTTATCGCCGGTACAGTTCAACTGTGCATTTAAAATAAAATCCAGGAAATCACATTTATGTGATTTTTAAACAATGTGATGCTTTCACATCAGCGTTTTTTCATGATTCACGGCAGATTTATCAGCTTTTGCCACATCTGCCGCGTAACGGCAAGCCTCATTCTTTCTCTATGGGACTTGCGGTCAGGTGCGGTAAGTGCAGTGTTGGTGCAGTTTTGGTTTATTAAAAACATTTTTATTGAATAAATCATTAAAGGGAACACAGCCCCGAGATAACAGCATATTGCATCTAATATGGGTGATGTAGGAATACAATACACCCTAAAAATATATTAAGTGCAAATATAAATTTCTTCTTAGAATATACTATTGTCATAGATACTAATGTCATAATATAGCAACCTATTGAGTATTATTAGTATGAGAAAAACAAACCCTCTGGATTTAAGGTTCAGATTCAACACTTCAATATCTATTGTATGTCTGACAGTAACAGCAGAAAAGGGTGGTGACTAAATTCCAGTTTAGGGTATTACATTTATTGCCTTAATGAAGGTGGATGCAATAGATCATTTGTGGCCGCGTCCCCTACTAACCCTTGACTTGTGTTTCGCCCTGGCTTCGTTGGGTGGGGAGGATGTGTTGGGTTAGAGAGGTGTTGTCATTAAATAACAATATTGGCCAATAGAAATTAAGGGGGATGGAGGATATGAGGTCGCGGTTAGCAGTGAGCGACAAATGTGATGCCAGCCATGTCACTAGGCAAAAAGTTATCCAAGGACAAAGTGCCTTCTCGTCTGCGCTGCTGCTCCACAAAAATACCAGACCCACCGGGATATCTGGGAGAATGATAGCTTTATTTTTTCCAACGCGTTTCGGAGCCCCTACTGGCCCTTTTTCAGGAAGATATCAAGAGGATCATATGCGCATTACATAGTGCAAAAGGCGCCAGAATTTCAAAATTTGCAAACTCATGGTGACGTCACCATAGGAAGGAGATTCAGTGACGTGAACACTGATCTCATGTTACATTTCTCAGAGACGGTGCAACACATACATTATACTATACAATATAATACAATACATATATAATCAATAGTTAAAAACTTCTATCGATCATTAAAAGAAAAAAAAAAAAAAATAATATATATATATATATATACACACACAGTAATTCATATATAGTTAAAAGATAAGTGATAGGACACGAACACCTAGGATCCAAAAAGATTTACCCTATCTAATAGTGCACTAGTGCGATGAGCTATTTCATTACTCAGTGAGAAAGAATAGAAGTCAGAGCCTCGAAGTGTGTTTAAATTTTCACTTGCACCATCCGTAACACTAGTGGCATTGATCATTCCTATTTCCTACACTGGGTAGATGTGCTTTATCCTATTCTTTTTCACTGAGTAATGAAATAGCTCATCGCACTAGTGCACTATTAGATAGGGTAAATCTTTTTGGATCCTAGGTGTTCGTGTCCTATCACTTATCTTTTAACTATATATGAATTACTGTATATATATACGGTATATATATATATATATAATATTTTTTTTCTTTTAATGATCGATAGAAGTTTTTAACTATTGATTATATATGTATTGTATTATATTGTATATTCTAATGTATGTGTTGCACCATCTCTTAAGGTACCTTTACACGCCGCGACGGCAGGCTGGATACATCCCGCTACTTCACGTGCACGAGCACGCTCAAACGGTTACAAACGGTCAACGCACCACCTTTACACGCCGCCACAAGGTTCGCTACGCCACGCTACATCTATAGCTAGCTACATCGCCGGGTGTCTCAAGTAGCCAGCTGTAGCTCATTTACACACCGCTATAACCAGCTACTATGGGTGTACCTGGTGCAGCAGGGACAGCACATAGGCGTGCCACAATTGTGGATTACGAGCCGTCCGTACGCTGATAGGATAAAGCAATAATACCATGATTGGCCAGGCATCGCAGGAGGCTGATTAATACTTGACGCTCGAGCAATTGTGTAGTGTGACTCGTCAGCTCCTTAAATATGCCGCCCTGTGCAGTGACAACCAATCGCAAAGCACCATCTTCCACCAATGATCGCACATGGGGCGCGGTAACACGGAGCCTGGGTCACGCCTTAGCTACATTGCAGCTACATCGCAGGCTGTCCAGAGTTCCCTTCCGTTGCTTCTTAACACGCCGATACAGCTCGCTACCATCGGCGATGTAGCCATCAGTTTTCGAGCAGAGCTAGGAAACAGATGTATCTGTTGCCGGCTGTAGCGTCACGTCTTCAGACGCCGCTACGACGGGCTACATTGGCGCTACAAGCTACATTTGTAGCCTGTAGCGGGATGTATCCAGCCTGCCGTCGCGGCGTGTAAAGGTACCATGAGAAATGTAACATGAGATCAGTGTTCACGTCACTGAATCTCCTCCCTATGGTGACGTCACCATGAGTTTGCAAATTTTGAAATTCTGGTGCCTTTTGCACTATAAAATGTAATGTTCATATAATCCTCTTGATATCTTCCTGAGGAAGGGCCAGGAGGGCTCCGAAACATGTTGGAAAAATAAAGCTATCATTCTCCCAGATATCCCAGTGGGTCTGGTATTTTTCTGGAGCAGCAGCGCGGACGAGTACGCACTTTGTCCTGGATAACTGATCTATCCCACTGCGAGTTGTGGAAGTGCGGTCCCTGCAGCAGCCGCATTGTTTTTTAAGTGAGCATACTGGTTGTGGGTGACACAACTGAACCAGGTGAGCGGCTTTCATTTTGTCTATTGCCATCAATCTCTCTTAGGAGATAAGACCCTATTGCGCATTCTCATTCCACAGACTCAGGAAAATGTGACTTCCGCTTTGGTCGCCTAACATCATATGATTGGCCACATCCAACGCAAGGTTTTCCTAATCTCGCCACCACATATCCAGGCCCATTCTTAGTTCACCAATGACCATCTGGATAACCCATATAAGGCATGGAAGAAGGTCATGTGGTCAGATGATATCAAAATACAACACTATGGTATCCACGGAAGGGAAGGGGGGGTTGAAAATATATTTAAAGGCTACTTTTCTGCGAAACGGATAGGGCAACTGCACCGTATTGAAGGAAAGATGAATACGGTTATGTATCACAAGGTTTTGGTAACAACATTCTTCACTCAGTAAGAGCATTGAAGATGGGTCATGAATGGGTCTTCCAGCATGACAATGACCCAAAACACTTAGCCACAGCAACTAAGGAGTGGCTCCGTAAGAAGCATTTCAATGTACTCGAGTGGCCTAGCCAGTCTTTAGACCTGATCCCAATAGAAAATCTTTGGAGGGAGCGGAATCTGAATGTTGCCCAACGACAGCCCCCAAACCTGAAAGATCTAGAGATTATTTGTATGGAGGAGTGGGCCAAAATCCCTGGTCAGTATGTGCAAACTTGGTCAAAAACTACAGGAAACATTTCACCTCTGTAATTGCAAACAAAGATTTTGTAGCAAATATTAAGTTATTTTTTTTTTCTATTGTATCAAAGACTTATTGATGTTAAAAAAAATTCAAGTGATTTATGCAAAAATTATATAACACGATTTTATGGATTTCTTCTTACAGTCTGTCTCTTACAGTTGTAGTATACCTATGATAAAAATTACAGACCTCTCTATTCTTTGTAGGTGGGAAAATCTGCAAAATCAGCAGTGTATCAAATACTTACCGTATTTCCTCCACTATACATTTGTGTTAAGTCTTTAGAGTAAATGCCCTGTTGCTGATAGGAACGGTAACACCTAATTTTTTATTCATAATAAATTTCCAGATGATTAACAAAGGACGCAAAATAAACTACAAAGATAATGTGTTGGATAGGAAACCCAAGTATTCACAGAAACAAATGTGTCAGGAGAGGATAGATACTTTTGTTAAATTCATCATTGTGATCACTTGTAGATTTCCTGCAACACAATTTCATGTGTACATGAAACATTAGATCATCTACTTTAAAAGTTTTTCTGAATTGGGCCATGATAGAAATAAAAATTCTATACTCCCCTCCTGAACCTGTGATGCTCCTCTGCCCTCGTTACCATGTCATCCATCAGACTACTCTTCCCTCGTTACCATGTCATCCAGCAGACCAGCACGTGACAGTGCAGGTGGGGGAGAAGTCGAGAGGTGAGTATAACACTTTGGTTTCCCCACTGTAGACATTCAGAATAACTTTTACAATAGGGAGAAAGCCCTTTAAAAGTTTTGAAATGGTTGTTCTCTTTTGATCCACGTTATCTTGAGGGTGCTGGTTTCTGATGATGGGGACACAGTTCTAACACTTAAAAAGATGTATACAATATGGTTTTCTTATGATCTTTTGCCTCTTGATTGGCATAGCATATAGCAGTGGCTCAAACATTACACATTGATGTCTACTTGCCTAGTATTAATGAAAATATAAAATATTATTTTCCTTAGCCATAATACCTTTATTAAGGATCTAATCTTCACTAATGTTGTGTATACTCTCAGCAACTGAGCATAAATGTTTTACTTTTCCCAAGGTATCTATCATTGTACAAGAAATGACATTCAAGGGACATTTGTGATTACAGTTGTGATTATTTCTTGTTATCTGGTAGGCATTTCTTGTACATCTTTAAGTCTACTATCATATCTGTATTTTACAGTTGGTGCCTGTGTGATACCAGATGTGCGATAGTGCAAAACAGGAAAATCATATAGTAAGATAATGTGAATTATTGCAGTTTCACAGGACTGTTTTGACATGTAATAAGGATAGTACTTAGCTCTACCTAATACAAACAGACAAGAGGTCAGGAGAAAAAAAAACAATAATATATATAAGAGAACCCTGGCACACCAAACGTGAATCATGAAAGTCCACACATGTGATAGTTGCTTTTAATGCTCAATTGCTCAATCTTTATTTCGTGTTCTTAAAGCAACCATCACATGTGTGGACTTTCCTGATTCATTTTTGGTGTGCCAGGGTCCTCTATCCAAAAATGAATCGGGAAAGTCCACACATGTGATGGTTGCTTTCAGATTCCGCTTCCGCCAAAGATTTTGCTATTGGGATCAGGTCTAAAGACTGGCTAGGCCACTCGAGTACATTGAAATGCTTCTTACGGAGCCACTCCTTAGTTGCTGTGGCTAAGTGTTTTGGCTCATTGTCATGCTGGAAAACCCAGGCATGACCCATCTTCAATGCTCTTACTGAGTGAAGAATGTTGTTACTAAAACCTTGTGATACATAACCGTATTCATCTTTCCTTCAATACGGTGCAGTTGCCCTATCCGTTTCGCAGAAAAGTAACCTTTAAATATATTTTCAACCCCCCCTTCCTTTCCGTGGATACCATAGTGTTGTATTTTGATATCATCTGACCACATGACCTTCTTCCATGCCTTATATGGGTTATCCAGATGGTCATTGGTGAACTAAGAATGGGCCTGGATATGTGGTGGCGAGATTAGGAAAACCTTGCGTTGGATGTGGCCAATCATATGATGTTAGGCGACCAAAGCGGAAGTCACATTTTCCTGAGTCTGTGGAATGAGAATGCGCAATAGGGTCTTATCTCCTACGAGAGATTGATTGCAATAGACAAAATGAAAGCCGCTCACCTGGTTCAGTTGTGTCACCCACAACCAGTATGCTCACTTAAAAAACAATGCGGCTGCTGCAGGGACCGCACTTCCACAACTCGCAGTGGGATAGGTCAGTTATCCAGGACAAAGTGCGTACTCGTCTGCGCTGCTGCTCCAGAAAAAATACCAGACCCACCGGGATATCTGGGAGAATGATAGCTAGTGGGGGCTTTGCAGATAGGTGTAACAAGGTGCCGCTCACCTGAGAAGGTTGTGCAATCCCTGCACAACCTCAGTAATGCGTCTGGGAACAACGTTAATAGCGAGGACCGCGCCGCAACAAACAATATATGAACACAGAACAATCGGTAACATGCTCATTCTCTGCCCATAAAATATCATGTTATCTGTAATAAATCCAGTTTACTCAGCAGAATAGACTGTAGATAATGGTTTTTAGTGTATATCGGCTTAAAAATAATGGCACTGCTCTTTTGCTAGATGATTGCTAACCTTCTGGATTGGCAACCACACTGAACATCACACGGCACAGAAGCCAATGACTTTGGGTTACATGTAAAAAAAAATAAACTATATATATATATATATATATATATATATATATGTGTGTGTGTATATATATATATATATATATATATATAATATACCGTATATAGTTTTTTTTTTTTTTTACATGTAACTTAAAGTCATTGGCTTCTGTGCCGTGTGATGTTCAGTGTGGTTGCCAATCCACAAGGTTAGCAATCATCTAGCAAAAGAGCAGTGCCATTATTTTTAAGCCGATATACACTAAAAACCATTATCTACAGTATATTCTGCTGAGTGAACTGGATTTATTACAGATAACATGATATTTTATGGGCAGAGAATGAGCATGTTACCGATTGTTCTGTGTTCATATATTGTTTGTTGCGGCGCGGTCCTCGCTATTAACGTTGTTCCCAGACGCATTACTGAGGTTGTGCAGGGATTGCACAACCTTCTCAGGTGAGCGGCACCTTGTTACACCTATCTGCAAAGCCCCCACTAGACCACCGAGTACCTCTCATGTGCGCTCTCCCCTCTCTTTTTTGTTTCATATATTGTTTGTTGGCCTTAGTAAACAGTTTATAGATGCTTCAAAATCTAGTATATAAAAGGGGGTGTTTAGAATGAAATCTAACCTACAAACAGATAGCACCACTTATAAAAAAAAATTAAGTTTATTGAAATTATTAACTTAAAAGAAAAATCATATAGTGCAATTGAGGCGGTCGACAGGGTAGGGGATACTCGGATCCCGGGACAGGACGACTGCTTTGATGGGGAATCACGGCTGGTCGGTTACCGATTCCATGCCCTGGACCCTCAGTGGCGGGGATTAGGGGGAAAGGTGATGAGGATGGGGTAGTAGTGTCGTGACGCCACCTGTGGTACCTGGTAACGGTGGACACCAGTGCTGCGGCCGTCCGCTGAGGTGATGAAGGTGCAGCTCAGTGTAGTACAGCTCCCCACAGATGGAGCTTTACCTCAGGGCAGCGAGGGTGGATGAGGGGAATTGTAGTAGTGACTTGCAGGGGATGCTGTGGGCAGCGGCGGGAAAGCAGACTCACACACACACACAATAGTCTTTGTTTCGGTACCTTTTACTGATGTCCGGTAACAGGTACAGTCCAAGAGGGGTACCAGGTTCTCGGTGCAATTTGGGATTTTCACCTTGAGAGTTGTGAGGCCTCCTCTGCTATTGTGTACGGTGGTTTGGGGTAAGTCCTGCCTATAACTGAACTCGCCGCTTTCTTCCCTCCCAGGGCTTTTCTCTTTAACCGACAATGAGGGCCTTCTATAGGGTCCCTACACTCCTCTTGGGCCCCTGGTCCTGTGCTAGGTAAGGTTTGAATGTCTCTATTAAGTTAGTACCTCAGGGAAATAGATCCTCCTGGTTTCTCCGAGCTTTTCCTGCTTCAGTGTATGTTCTGCAGGTTCGGACTACGTAAGTGAGCTAAGGGATCCTAGATATGGTCTCTTGTTATGACCTACTGCTCCTTCCACTGGCCTCCGTCCTTCTCGTTAGGGTGCTCCACAGTGGGTCAGTGTCTCTTGGTTCTGGGCCTTGCTTTGCCCAGCAACCGGGTCTTTCCAGCACTTTCTCTAGGCTGCTTCACTGGACTTAACTGCTCTCTTCACTGCTCAGAGCAGACTAACTTACTCCTCCCCTCAGGCCTGGATCCTTATAAGAGAACTTGCTTAAAACAGCCAGTAGAGCTCCCCCTCCAGGTCTGGGGTGGAAGGTGTTGTGTGCTGTGTGTACCAATGTGTAAATCCTTCCTTGCACTGGATGGCTCCTGTGGCAATCCCCAGCAGGGGTGCCACACAATTTAGGAGATATCAACTCACTTGGTAAAAAACAATCACCTGGAAATAACGGGCACAAAGAGACTGATCAATATATCCATAACAATATTTTCTTTTCACAGCATAATGCAATATATACCCTCATATATTCAGAAAATATATATCATGATCAAATAAATGTGTATCCAAAAGGTTTAAAACAAACAAAAAAAAAAAACAATAGTGTGTGTGTATGCCATATGGGATATACACACAAAAATGTTCATGTTTCATTGAGGAAGCGAATAAATAGTGTATATAATAATATGACAACCTTTGTGTCTATACACTTAAATATGACATTAGTATATCTTTTTTATTTTAGAATCGCAATGAGATTAAAAATGGAGCCATTCTGCGGTTGACAACATCACCAGTAAGTACTGATTTACCAGTAGTTCTTAAACATCTGGCATCATTTAGGTAAAGTTATTTCCTTTTGCGTTGTAAGGAGTTTTCATCTGTGAACACTTATAATTTCTCTATATGATTTCCATTAATATATTCGTAAGTATAACCCATTTTTCTCCTACCATTGGTCCTGAGTTATAGCTTGGGTTATAATGTACAACAACATTTTACTAATCTTCTGAATGAGAGAGAAACTGTGGTTACTTGGTAGTGGTCACAATGTAAAGCCCCTTTCACACACGTCAATATCGCTAGCGACATCGTCGAAAAGTGACGCATCAGCGATGTCGCTTGCGATATCGCGAGTGCGTCGTGCTGTGTGACTGCGATTTATCGCTGGTCGCAGGTTGACACATTTACGAAGATGAACGTAAATGTGTCAATCTGCAACCAGCGATTAGGCTGGATCGCGCCGTCTGAATTCGCAATAGCGATGTTGGCGGCGATCCAGCCTATACTGCAGCATTGCTGCGGATCGCTCGCTGGGTTTATCCCAGACCAGCGAGCGATGGCTCTGCCCACATCGCTGCGGCGTCACCGGCAACATGTTGCCGTGTGACACCAAGGCTGCAATGTCGGAAATGAGCGTGCATTCGCGCATTGCTTCCGACATCGCAGCCATGGTTGACACGTGTGACGCGGCCTTAAGAGCTACAGTGTTCAGTACACTGCGTACATAGAGTTGCTACCAAAGCAGTTGCCTGGTGTGAAAACCCCATCAATCTCACTTTGATTACTTATGACAGGAGTAAATCATTGTCATGAAAACTGTCATGAAAAAACTCTTAAATCCATAGATATGTCTCTAAAGGGAGAAGAAGGTTGCTTTGACTAATACAACCACCTGCTGAGCAAGAGCAAAGAGAAAAAGGGGCGCAATATTGCGGTTACCAGGGGGCTTTATTGAGCGTGACGTACTAATAGGTGGCCACTCACCTTATCAGGTTGTGCTGTCCCCGCACAACCCGGTAATACACTTTATAAGGCGCCCTTCACAGGCTCCAGCTCATCCGCATACCGCGTGCTCCGGGGGCTCTGAGCATCCGGTCACGTCACCGCAGGTCCTTCAGTTAAGGCTTCTGTTGCCAGGCGATCCCAGGTCCTCACGTTAAGCTGCACTCTGCGCCTAGCTGCTTCCCGCTGCTTTACCCTCAGAGAGGGATTTATATTAGAAGGTAAACAGACTGTAAGCGGTCTAATTGGAGGCGCTCAGGCACAAAGGCAACAGGCACTGGGATGGTTTTTCAACAGACCTTTATTCAGACTCCCCTCCTACTCCACAACATGTTTCGATAGGTCCTGAGGTGGTCCTGAGGAAGATAGATAATCTATCAAAACATGTTTTGGAGTAGGAGGGGAGTCTGAATAAAGGTCTGTTGAAAAACCATCCCAGTGCCTGCTGCCTTTGTGCCTTGGCGCCTCCAATAGACTGCTTACAGCCTGTTTACCTTCTAACCAGCTGCTGAGGGCCTAACAGAAAATAATCTGTCAGATGGGCACCATCATATCATGCAGGATTATGGAATTACCGTATGTCAGAGCCCTACACAAATTATATTTCCGAATTGCAGAGACAAACAGTACACCTACCTTGGTCCCGATTCTTCTTGACACCTTAGGGTCGGGAGATACGTAGAATGGCTAGAAAAAAAATAGGTAGGGAAACCGTGTTTGGTCTCCAAATGTAACGTGGACACATTTGATGGCTCCAGAACCATCACCCTAGGACCTCCCAGTGGGAAGTTATCACCCATTATAGGTTTTTGAAATTTCCAGCTCCAGAGACCAGGGGAGGGAGTTAGAACTAGCCAAGGGGAAGGGAGTGACCGGCCAAGGGTTTCTCAGTGGGTGCCAGCAAACAGCCCTGTTCTTCTGTGGGGATGTCACAATGTGTCACTTGATGGCTCCATAGCACCTCCCATATGCTGAGTTAGCAACCAAGGCAGAAACACAGAAATGGGTAACTGACTTATTTATGTCTGCATATACATTTTGTACTACCACTTTTATTTTCATATCTGACCATCATATCGGTAAATCCATCGTGTAAATAGTGTTATATTTAGTGTGCCATTAAGGCAATTAAATATGTAATTTAATTCTTGGTTACTCTTTTATGTTGTTCTACGAATTCCCACATCCGTATTCTCGGTTTAATATTACACATTACCTGGGCTGGTTTCTGGCCCAATATAACCTGTTAAAGAACCAAGCTTATATCTAATGAGCTGGTAGCAACTCTATCGGGCTGGCATGACTCTGTCTGGAGCTAGTGAAAAAAGGTCTCCCATCATGTCAGGGGTGTGGCGAGTGTGGTGTCACACCGGACGTTGGGTGAATCATCCTCTCCCACTCCCCATGCCTCCCTGTGCCCGCATGGACAGGTGGTGTTTTGTGCCAGCTTGACCTTCCGTATTCCCTGGGGTTATGGAACGTTGCGTGTTGGCTCAAGTGACGATACCGTATGGCTATATATTGAAGGAATCACAGTCATCCACAAATAACGGCCGTGGGCTGGTTTTCACAGGACTACTGTTATGACAGACACAAGGGTCTTCAGCAGACCCCTGCTGTCACGACCTCTTGTCCCACGGACGGCGTGCCCCCTGCCAGCATGCATTAAAGAAAAACCTCACACTGAGAGCAATCAACATTTTCTCAACTGGCTAACACGGTACCAAACCTTTTCTTCTAAAGAAAAACCTGTCACACCCTTCTCCCCCCCCCCCCCTAGTGCTTTACAAACTGAAAGCACCACCTTCAGCTTCATCTATGGCTATGCTGCATTCTATGTAGTTGTCTATACTCTTCCCCCCCCCCCCCCCTCGTACTCCCAAGAAAAGCACTCTATAATATTTCCTGCCATGTATGCAAGTCATTACTTAGGCGGTCCGAGGAGTCTGTCACTGTGTCCTAACATCGCTGCCAGTCCAGTCCTCCCCGCCTCCTCTGTGTCAGCCGCCTCCTCTTCTCTCTTTGTCACCTCAGCTTCGGCGCCTGCGCAGATTCACCTTAGTTCACGCAGGTGCACACAGGTCAGCCAGAGTGCAGGGAGACCGGCTGTCATCATTGCGCCTGCGTGAGGTGTCACATACAGGAGAACATAACAGGGGGAGCTATGGTGTCTGCACTTCATGCAGGCGCAATGATGACAGCCAGTCTCCCCGAACTCCGGCTGAGCTCTGTGCACCTATGTGAACAGGCCCGGCGCCAGCACCCGGCATACCCGGGCAGGTGCCGGGACCCTGACTAAGTGAGAGGGTCCACAGCTGTCTGTGAGGGAAGCAGTGAGGAGACCCGCTCACAGACAGCTGCACTCTCTCCCTCTCTCCTGCTCTGCACTGATCTATGTGATTGGTACACAGCAGGAGAGAAAGCCCCGGGAGCTGAACTGAGGCTCAAGGATCTGCCAGTTCAGTTATGTGACTGATCACATGACTGAAATCAAGGTCCTAGAAGGACCTGCATCAGCTCAACTTCTGCAGCATCCGTGCAGCTCTCAGTGGCTCCTTTCTCCTGCTGGACACCGATCAAGAAAAGCTGGATGAGGTAATGTGTGTGCATGTATTTGTATGTGTGTGTGTGTGTGTGTGTGTGTGTATATCTGTGTGTCTGTATATCTGTATGTGTGTGTTTGTCTGTATATCTGTACGTATGTCTGTATATCTGAATGTGTGTGTATATCTGTATGTGTGTGTATGTCTGTGTATATCTGTATGTGTATCTGTATGTGCATGTAACAGAGCTGTGTGTGTTTTTATGTGCATGTATTGTACATGTAGCAGTGCTGAGTATATAGTGTCCATGTAGCAGAGCTGTGTGTATCTGTATGTGCATGTAACAAAGCTGTGTGTGTTTGTATGTGAATGTGACAGAGCTGTGTGTGTTTGTATGTGCATGTATTGTGCATGCAGAAGAGCTGTGTGTGTATCTGTATGTGCATGTAACAGAGCTGTGTGTGTTTGTATGTGAATTTGGCAGAGCTGTGCGTGTTTGTATGTGCATGTATTGTGCATGCAGAAGAGCTGTGTGTGTTTGTATGTGCAAGTATTGTACATGCAGCAGAGGTGTGTGTATTTGTATGTGGATGTAACAGAGCTGTGTGTGTTTGTATGTGCATGTAACAGACCTGTGTGTTTGTATGTGCATGAAACAGAGCTTTGTGTGTGTTTGTATGTGCATGTATTGTACATGTAGCAGAGGTGAGTATGTAGTGTTCATGTAGCAGAGCTTTGTGTGTCTGTATGTGCATGTAGCAGTGCTGTGTGTGAGTGTTAAAAGTGGCCCACTGAGACTCTTTCGACCGGGGCAAACAAAAATCTGGAGCCAGCCCTGTATGTCAACAAAGATGAATCTGCGCAGCGCCAAAGAGGCGGCTGACACATAGAGGAGGCGGGGAAGACCGGCTTGGCAGCCTTGTTAGGACACAGTGACATACCCGTGGGAACGCCCTAGTAATGACTTAAATCCATGGCGGGAAATATTATAAAGTGTTTCTTTCGGTGTATGGGGGGGTGGAGAGTATAGATACCTTCACAGAATGCAGCATAGACTCTGCTGGCAGTGGAGCTTTCAGTTTTGTAAAGTACTAGAGGATGACAGGTTCACTTTAAATGCTGCTGTCAGAGATTGAGAGTGGGATTTAACAGGTCAACAGCTGCGAACGGTGCACTACTGCATCCGTGGCTGTTGGAGGTGGATGATGACTGAATAAGGGGTTAAACTGCTGAATAAATTGATTTTATGAAAAATACATTTTGAAGTGACAGGATTTCTTTTTTTCGGCCTTTGTTTGTGCCAAAAATTCAATTATTTGCTTTTATTTAAAAAGCTTAAACAATAATCGCAAACCCCTTCTCCACTAAAATGAAGCATTTACTGAACAATAATTATGAGCAATTAGCTACTGGCCGTGTGATTTGTCCCAATCTCCACTACGGATTCCAGCAAATGCATTTGTCTGAAGAAAAAAAGTGAAACATAGAGTTCTTTGATTGTTAGTAGAAAAAGTTTTCTATTTCCCCATTTTTCTTCATGTAATTTGTGTTCTTTGTATCCATGCTTAGACTCTCACTGCTCAGCAGCTCCATGAGAGGGTTCAGTCGTCAAGTATAGACATCAAGCTAGAAGGACTAAAGGATTTGGCCAGATTTTCACGAGATATTACTTTCGCTCAAGAATTCATAAACCTGGATGGCATATACCTCCTCACACAAATGGTGGAAAGTGGTAATGAGTAAGTGTCACCTTTATTTCATTTTTGCTCTAGTTTTAGGGAATCTGTCAGCACTTTGACCTTTCTACACTATTAATATAGCCATACAGGTTATAGAATGCTGAAAAGAATCACACCTGACTGTCTCATATCAGGTGCCTTGTTTTGGATAATTCATTTTTTACACTTTATATAAATGAGCTAGTCAAGATTATGGGGCTGGAAGATAACTCTGCCTCCAGAGCTTATTTTTAACAAAAAGGGGAGTTACCAGTGTGAAGCCTGCCCTCTGCCCTCCTGATCTCACTGCAGAGCTGTGTGTGATCTCTGCAGATTCCACTCAGTTTAAAGGGAAACTGTCAGATGCCCTATGCCCTCTAAACGATCACAGGCAAATATGTGAGCCAAAATCCCCTGCCTAACTATCCCTGGTTTAACTATTCTCCAAATCCAATGTCTAAAAAATAGTTTTTATTGCAGGTTTTCCCTATGCTAATGAGGGCTTTGACTAATCGAGGGGGCATTGTTTCTACCGACTAGTCTGTCCTGTGGGAGTGATTAACAGTTTCCAGGACCTGGAAGCCCAGGGTGCAACATTGTTACAATAGAGCACAGCTCAGTGAGCTGAAAAAATGCATTTTCAAGATAACAAATTGAATTTCTCCTGTTCTGTGTCAGTTACTTTCCTCACATTGATAATTCCCCTTTTATTTAAAACAAGCTCTGTAGGTGGATTTATCTTCCAGGCAGTATCCGCCCCATGGTCTGGAGCAGCTCATTTTATATAAAGTGATAAAAATCATTACTCCACAACAAGGCATCTGATCAGAGGCAGACAATTATGATTCTTTACAGCAGCCTATAACCTGTACGGCTATGTTAATAGTGTGGAAAGGTCAAAGTGCTGACAGATTCTCTCTAATGCATTAGGCCTATAGGATCTAGATTTCAAAAGTTATGCGCTGGTCTGTTTGGGACTTTTTTATGTCTTTTGGTATGTGTTGAAATTCTGTATTACCTATTGGATTATTAAAGCTTCATATCGAAGACTGTTTTGTTTATTTTCGCATTGGTCTTTCTTCTATTTCAGCAAGTTTGCTCCACTCTTTAAATGTCATATGGCTTATTTCACAAGAGAGTAAACTTCAGCACTCATAAATAAAAGGAAAAAAGAAGGACTCTGTGGTCTCTTTTATTGTCACCAGGCTTAGAAAAAAAAAGTCTAACATTTCGGCTAATTAAAGCCTTTCTCAAGAATCCAAGGAAAAAATGATGTAATGGGATTATATGGTCAATACGAACTTAAAGATGTACAATGGAGTCTGCATAGTGGGCGCATGGAGTTAACGTGATCGAAAGGGTAATGCAGAGGACTTGAAGAAAAAGTGGGAGGAGACTCCAATAAAAATAATTACCACTTTATTTGTTAAAATATTAAAATATATGAAAGTCCATGATAGTGGAGAGGCAATCTCGACACGTTTCTGGCTCACGCCCTTAGTCAGTGATAACAGAATGCATCATGGTACAAGCTTAAATACATACAACAGCCAATCATGGTACAGATTTAGTAGATTGGAAACATATGGACAAAGAATCAGATCTAACATGAATGTAACACACATGAATACAGAGCATATAACATTCGAACTTTTAAACAATAAGACACATCAGAGATAACAGAAACAATGTGATCAATTCACAGAGGAAACAATCCGGATATTTAAATAAAAAATCTGCATACAAATAATCAGGATGTTCAAATGAAAAATCTGTATACAAAGAACATGATATTTAAAGAGAAAAACTGCATACAGAAAATCAAGATATTTAAATGGAAAATCTGCATGCAGAAAAAACAGGTGTTTGAATGGGAAATCTGCATGCAAAAAAACCAGGATGCTTGCACGCATAAAATCAGTATATTTCAATGGAAAATCTGTATGCAGAAAATCAGGCAACTCTGTATGAAGAAAATCAAGATGTGTGAGTGGAAAATCTGCATGCAAAAAATCATGATGTTTGATGGGAAATCTGTATACAAAAAAATTAGGGTATTTGAATGGATAATCTTGCATACAAAAAAAAACAAATTAATATTTAAATCGAAAAACTGCATACAGAAATTAGGAAAACCAGCAGAAATGTCTAGTAAATATAGAAGGTGTCGGATTTATAGTTCCTGCCATTGGGAAATTTTGTATTAAGTTTTATTATCCAGCATGTTTCTCTTAATAATTTTTTTGCCTCCAATCACCTTCACGTACTGGACAAAAAACTTTAGATTTTCTGAGTGCAAGCATCTTGTTTTTTCTCTCATTGGGGGACACAGACCATGGGTGTTATGCTGCTGTCTGTCATTAAGAGGCTTACACTAAGCTGACAAAAAAAAGTTAGCCCCTCCTCTGCAGCATACACCCTCATGGTGACTCAAGCTGAAACCAGTTTCAGTTTAGTGTCAGCAGGAGGCAGATGTGACCTTTTCTTCAGAGCACACCTCATATTTTTAATTTTTATTTGTTTTTTTAAATTTTTTATCCTTATTTTTTATCTTTTATTTTTTACAACAAAGACCGTGCAATGTGACCCCCTTCAGGGCACCACTCGCCCACATTCAGCAACTGTG
Organism: Allobates femoralis; assembly: GCA_033576535.1. Taxonomy (NCBI): domain Eukaryota; kingdom Metazoa; phylum Chordata; class Amphibia; order Anura; family Aromobatidae; genus Allobates; species Allobates femoralis. Next base: position 395,016,781 of record JARQOC010000005.1, read on the forward strand.
GGGCTCTTTGAGTGTCGCCTCTTAGTGCCCACAGCTACTGCCGGACCTGGTCTGCGTCAACCTTGGGGTGTCGTGTCCCCAGGGTGACCAGATGCCTAGCTGGTGGGACCAGCTGTCCGTGCCCAGACCTTGCCTTGGAGGTCCTTTTTCCTCTTCCTCCCTCCCTTTTGTCTTGGAGCGACGGGTGCTGGGGCAAGGATGCTCTCCCTGCAGCTCCACAGCTTCTCCCCTCACCAAAGGGAAGCAGCCAGGCTGGATGCATCACTCATGCAGGGGCGTCCTCCCCCAGCCTCCCACCAACCACCAGGACAGTGCAGACCATGGACGAACATAGCAAAAAGGGGCCTTGTGGCGGCTTCCCAGATCGGGACGCACACTGGTGGTAAGTATCCACGGCATGCATCCGCGGCGAGGGTCTCACTTGCGGTGCTGCCAGAATTGCGATGCTCACAGTCGGCAGACTGCAAAAATCCAGCCCCCGGCTTTTACGGTCTACGCTGCGCGCATCCCCCCCACATATCGCCCAAAATCCCCTGCGCATGCTTCCCTGCTGGCACCTCTCAGGGCACACCACCTTCCAGGGTCCCAGGGGCCATTTTTTTTAGATGCCGGCCAACAGGATCAGAGGTCACAGTGCTGCTCTTCGTGAAGCCATTCAAATATGGGACAAGGTGACTACAGGGGGCCAGACAGCTGCACAAAGGACCACAGGGGTTGAGTGGCCACAATCTGCAGGGTGGGTAAGCTGAACTCTGCAGAGACTTAGTCCTCTGCAGCATACAGGCCATTTACAGTGTAATTATGTCCAACTTAAAGAGCTCTCGTCCCCACAAGGAGCACACTGTATGTTATGTTAATTGCATAGCATGCCAAATAAGGCTGCCCTGTGGTCATTCCACCCTGTACTGCCAGCCATGTGCCCTGGAGTGAGGTCATCCAGCAGCTGCTGAACCAGGGCCCAGTGCACATGTTCCCACTGAGTGGGTAACCTCATTGGCCCAGAAGGTCTCTCAGACCTTTGCCCAGGCCCTACAACACCTTCCCAACCCTGCGGGACTCGCCACATGGTCTCCAGAGAATCGCCACCTTTCAGAAGACTCCTCTTCTGATCGGGGGCCTAGTTCAGTCACAGTCACTGAATCTTTGAGGCAAAGGGCCCAGAGAATTGCATCCCCCAGCCCCTCTCACGTCTCGGAATCTTTGGCTCCTTAGTTAGGTCCTAATTTCCCCGGAGAGATCTCAGATTCGGACTCTGCGTCCGAAGAAGAAATAACCTTTGATCTTGATTCTTTGGACACACAGGCAATGGTAGACCGCCTCATTACGGCCGTCAACCAAACACTAAAAATAGAGGACGACCTCACTGACGTTCAGGAACAGGCGATCTCCTTCAGGAGATCCAGGCGAGCCCATAAGTCCTTTTCCAATCATGCTGAATTCCAGGACATAATTCGGAAGCACAGTGAGCATCCTGATAAAAAGTTTGTTGGGCTCAGGCTGAAAGACTTACAGTACCCCTTCCCTGCCGATTTGCGCATGGAATGGGCTTAGTCTCCGACGGTGGGCCCTGCTATCTCAAGGCTGTCCGCAAGAACTCCTCTGTACCTGCCAGACGGGGCATTCCTTAAGGACTTCACAGATAACCAGCTGGCGCGATCCTTAAACCTGTCTGTCTCGGTATGGGTGGCCAAGGCCCAGGCTTCTTGGGAAGATTCTCTCCGTAAGGAGATCCAAAAGTGATCCCTACCAGCAGAACTAATCGACCTGGTGTCTCAGATTTCCATAGCCAGGGAGTTCCTGATCAATGCCTCTCTTGACGTGGCAAGCTGTGCGACTCAAACAGCTAGCAATACCATCCATAGAGCCCTCTGGCTTAAAAACTGGAACGCTGACGGGCCCTCCATAAAGTCCCCTACAGGGCTTGCTTACCAGAGCAGCCGTCTTTTCGGTGAAGGCCTCGATAGACTTGTTGCCGATACAATGGAGGGTAAAAGCACCTCCCTACCACCACTCAAGCCTACAAGTTTTGTTTCCAGACATCAGCTGGTTTGTTTTTGTCCCTTTCGACCCTTTAGTGGCTGGACCAACCCGCAGGTGCCCCGCAGACCAGTTAGGTCTCCGCCCAAAGACAGACGGAACCAGGTGTCCTTCAAAATGAACGCTCCCTGGTGCTCGCGTCTCAAGCCCGCCTGAAACCAAGGCACACGGTCCCGCAGATTACAATTGGCATGACTCGTGTCCCCTCTCAGAGCGCAGCACCAGAGTAGGCAGCCATCGGTTCCTCTTCAGCCAACTCTGGCTCTCTGTAGTAGAGGAGAAGTGGGTCAGGGATCTCGTATTCTCAGGATACAGAATAGAGTTTGCAGTCTAGCCGCCAATCAGGTTCTGAAAGTCTTGCCCTGCAAAACAAACTGCCCGGGCTCGCGCTTTCCATTGGGCAGTCGACTTCCTGCGACATGCCAGGCTAATCACATCATTTCCGTCATCGGTGATGTCAGTACACCCACGCCGCATGCGCAGTGCGGGTCTTGAAGCCTACAGAGCGGTGTGGGTGTACTGACGTCACCCGATGCCGGAAATGATGCGATTCGAGTCATTACAGCCCCATTGCAGCCCAGGCAGCACCGAGGAGAGCTGGGAAGCGCTGATTACAATATGCATTGAAGATCACGCCTATTAAGGCGTGATATTATGACGAAGATGGCCAGCCTTACTGACTAAAGAATATAGCCACAGCTCATTATCATCACTAATGAGTAAGTTATCAAACGTTTTTCTACACTTTCACAGAATGCTTTTCTGAGCCAAAAGGAGTGTGAGATTAGTGATGGGATGCTGCAGGGACATGTTTTGATAGCTTAGCAGGCGATTTGGGGGTGACAGGGTCCCTTTAAAAGGCCAGATCTCTGCCGTGTCAATCCTCTTCTAGAAGCGGATTCACTTCACGCTCCCAGGACGTTCATTCAAGGAGTCTCCCACCTAGTGCCTCCTTATTGATCCCCTCTTCAGCCCTGGGACCTCAATTTAGTATTGAATGCTCTACAGGGACCCCCCCTCTGAGCCGTTGAGAGATGCACCACTATTACTCCTCTCATGGAGGAGTTTTTGATAGCTATCACTGCCATCAGGAGAATTTCGGAGCTGGCAGCACTTTCTTGTCTGTTACCTTTTCTTGTCTTCCACCAGGACAAGGTTGTTCTCCGACCCTTGCCTGATTTCCTCCCAAAGGTGGTGTCCCCTTTCCACCTGAACAAGGAAATTGTGCTGCCTTCTTTTTGCCTGGCACCGTCCAACAGTCGAGGGATCTCCCTGCATTCGCTGGATCTCATCAGTGCTCTACGTTGGTACATTTCTCGTACCGCTCCATCCAGGAAGACAGACGCACTCTTTGCCCTCCCCAAAGGGCATGGAAAGGGCATGCCAGCCTCTAAGTCTACGATTGCTCGTTGGATTAGATTAGGGACAAACGCAAGGGCCTTAAGGCGCACTCCACAAGGGCAGTGAGTGCCTCCAGGTCCATCAAATATCAGGCGGCAGCTCTTCAGGTCTGTAAGGCTGCAACTTGGTCCAGACTACATACCTTCTCAAAGCACTATAGAGTCTGTACTTGGGCATCGGCGGACGCAGTCCTGGACGAAAGATCCTGCAGGCAGCGGTCGCTCACCTCTGATGGAGGTCACTGTCTTCTTACGTTTTTTCTACTTATTGTTTGAAAGTTTGCAGTTAATATTTTATATATGCAGTGTGTTTTTCCTTTTGTTCCTTGTACCCCACCCAGGGATTGCTTTGGGACATCCCATGGTCTGTGTCCCCCAATGAAGGTGAGAGAGAAAGAAGGATTTTTGTGTACTCACCGAAAAATCTTTTTCTCTGAGACTTCATTAGAGGACACAGCACCCATCCCTATTTCATCCTTTAGTGGATATGTTGCGTTACATTATGTCCTTTTACCATTGAGTTGTGCATAAATTTTATATTGTAATGTGTTTTTTTTTTTTTTCTCCTACTGCTTGGTCACCAAACTGGCTTCAGATTGCGTCAGCATGAGGGTGTACGCTGCAGAGGAGGGGCTAACTTTTTTGTCAGCTTAGTGTCAGTCTCCTAATAACAGACAGCAGCATAACACCCATGGTATGTGTCCTCCAATGAAGTCTCGGAGAAAAAGATTTTTCGGTGAGAACGCAAAAATCCTTGTTTTGCGTGCAGATTTCCCATTCAAACAGCTGATTTTTCTGTATGCAATTTTTCTATTTAAATATCATGTTTTTGTATACCGATTTTTAATTTGAACATCCTGATTATTTGTATGCAGATTTTTTATTCAAACATTCGGATTGCTTCCTCTGTAAATTAGTCACATTGTTTTTCTCTGTTATCTTTGATGTGTCTTATTGTTTAAAAAGTACGGATGTTATATGCTCTGTATTCATGTGTGTTACATTCATGTTAGATCTGATTCCCTATCCATATGTTTTGAATCTACTAATTTACTAAATCTGTGCCATGATTGGCTGCTGTATGTTTTTAAGCTTGTACCATCATGCATTCTGTTATCACTGACTAAGGGCGTAAACAGAAACGTGTCGAGATTGCCTCTCCGCTGTCATGAACTTTCATATAGTTTAATATTTTGCACAAATAAAGTGATAATTATTTTTTTCTACATGTGTACTATCCGATAGTCACGGCATTGTGGGTCTGAGCCCAGAGGACATGAACAGCAGGATGGATTAAATGCATGGTGAGGCATATATGTGCTTTTTCATATAGATAGATAGATAGATAGATAGAGATATATATACATAGATAGATATAGATATATATAATAAAGTAATGCAGAAGACTCTGAGGCAATAGATAAGATAAGACTTAAAGATTAAGCTATAAATCAAGAATGGATAGGTTGGATATCACTCGTAGAGATAATGACTCGATATGATGTGCGCGGGATACAAGTATACTTGTAGTGAAGTAGCCCACACACTGTTACTTAAGTAATGTTGGTTAATATTGGGTCTGTCAGTGCCCCCCTTCTTGTTGGGTCTCTTACCAGTTGTGAAACGTAATTGTCTTTCATTGTTGTCAAAAAAATGTTTCCTTTGCTGGACCTGCAGGTTTCTGCACTCCAATTTATTTCAGGGTAGTTGAAGTTCCCCATCGTAATGCCTTCTCCTTGATTCTCTTCCTTGTCTATTTGCTTCAATAGAATATTTTCTGTCGCTTCCGTCGTTTATTTGGAGACTTCTAACAAACCCCTATCAGTATTTTATTAGTATTTCTCTTTCCCCTTATCTCCACTCATAGGGACAGAACATTTAATTTGCTTCACATCACATTGGATAGGCTTTGGGGGCAATTTTACATATAGACAAACCACTCCCCTTGCTTTTATGTACAGTTATTCCTGAACAGACTATAGCAATGTAAATTAAAAGCCCAGTCATAGCTCTCGTAAAGCCATGTTTCTGATATTCACACCATATGAGATATCAGGATTTTCTTCCAACAATATCAATTCTTATTCCTCCATCTTGTTGGTGAGGCTTCTGGCATTAGTGTACATTCATTTTATATATTTTTCTGTACCTCTATTCCTGATAGTGTATTGAATGTTCTAACCCCTTCCTCCTACCACCCCCAATTTCATTAATTGTGCCCAAGCCACTATCTGCACTTTTTCCCCTCCTATACAGTGATTGCCCCCCTTCCACCCTGTCCCTAGTTTAAACACTCCTCCAACCTTCTAGCTATTTTTTCCCCCAGCACAGCTGCACCCTCCCTATTGAGGTGTAGACCAACCCTAGCATAGAGCCTGTAGCCAACAGAGAAATTGGCCCAGTTCTAAAGAAACCCAAAACCCAATTTACTAAACCAGATCCTGAGCCCCTTATTTACCTGCCTAATCTCCTGTTGCCTCTTGCGCGGCACATGGTACAGGCGATGTTGTAGAAAATACTTTGGAGGTCCTTGCGTTAAGCTTACATCCTGGTTTCCTCAATCAAAACATCATATCTAACCTACTCCAACATGATATAAGTAAAAACATTAGCTCGGGTTGCAAAAAATAAGCCCTCACACAGCCGCAGATCCATAAAAATGTTACGGATCTCAGGAAATAGTGACAAAAGCTAAATATTCCTTCCCCCCCACACAAATTTAAGGGTTTTTTTTCACCACTTTTTAAAAACACACATTTTTTTTTCCCTCGAAAATGGGTTGCATTTTACAATCTGAATCTTGTTTTGTTTTTTTCCCCCTTACCAAGAGGGTTGAAGTGGTGGAGTGAAGTTGCAGGAGGCAGGGTCGCCGGAAGATGTGGGCAGTGGAGCAAGTCTGTGGGCCCAGAGCGTGTGTTATGACAAATTATCTTGGTGTGCACCATTTTCCGGGCTCTGGCAGGCAATGAAAGCCTGTGTCTACCGCCCAAGATTTCAAGAAAATGGCAGTAGAGTCGGTGCATACGCAGATCGAGACCTCCCTGCCCCACTGCGCACATCATATGGTGACCCTTCCTCATGCAACTTCACCCCACCACCGCAACCCTCCTAAGTAAGCAATGTTGGGTGAAGTATGGGGTGCCATGTACCAGGATGGGGTCATGTAAACCAAGATGGGAGACATATATACCAGGATATGGGGAGAGGGGAGACGACGACATATATAAAGATGGGGGCCAAATATACTGATTGTAAGACGAACACTGGCATTATAAGACGGACCCCATCTAATATTAAAAATTATTTTTCTCTTTTCCTTCACCAAATTTGGGGTGTGTCTTATAATCCAGTGCGTCTTAGAAGGCAAAAAATACGGTATACATGTTTAGTATCTATGTACTTGTATTGACCTGGGAAGTCGTTTTGCCCAGTGTATTTTACCATACATTAAACATGGTAAATTAAAAAAAGCCATTGTGGAATTGCACTTTTTTTTGCAAATCTACCGCAAGTGGAATTTTTTTTACAATGTTTTAGTTCACTACGTGCCAGAATGGAGAGTGTAATTCAAAATTACAACAAAAAATCAAACACTTACGTGACTATATTGATGGAAAAATAAAAAAAAAGTTATGGCTCTTGGAAGGAGCGGAAAAAAATTAAAAGCAGAAAATTGCCCACGGCCGAAGGGGTTAGAGAGAAAGCATTAACTGTGTTCAACTAGGCAGCAATGAGACCTGATTACTGTCCAACTGAATATCTTTGGCGAGAGCTGAAATCTGCTATTGGGAATAGGAACATTGCAAACATTTAAAGAGCTTGAGAGTGTAGCACTGGAATAGTGGAAGGATAAGTCAACAGACAGGTGCTCAAGAACCACTGATGACTAATAATAAACTTTTGGGGGCTCAAACAGTAACCAAAGACTGTAAATCTAACTATTAGGAAAAGGTGCCCTTAATCCTGTGGATATCATTTACTATCATCTTTATTTCCTTTTTGAAATTATTTTACGTATGTTGAGAGATCCACATTTTGTTGGATATTTTTGGTTATTCTATTAAACCATCAAGGCTGCCAATATTGCTCATCACAACTGTATTTATGTCAGAGCTTAAAAACTTTATATTCTTTTATCTGCTTATCGGAAACTTGCACCTCTCCAGAAGTGACCAATTCTCCATGCCAGTTATCACGTTATTCATTTGTCTACTAGTTTGAAGAAGAAATTCCTCCTTCTAGCTCTTGTGTTGACATAAAATGTGACTTACAGTAAATCCTTTCATAGTTTTAAGCTGCTTTCAAATGAAATTAATCATTTCCATGATCCCAGCTAATGTCACTCTAGCATTTTCATACTCTGAGCGCTAATGATTTGTAGTAATAGGCAGCAAAGATCAGCAAGCTCAGGAGGATAGAGAGCTGATTACCTGCTAAACTGATAAGTGCAATGTTTGCTGTTGCGCATGTTGTACAGAATCATATAGCATTAAAGAGATTAAAGAAATGGCTTTCTAGAGTTGCAGCAAGAAGAGGGTTATGTCTGACATTATCCCTTTTCCTCTACTACAAAATTATACCTTTGAGAAAATGTAATTAAAAGAAAATGTGAACCCCAGCCAAATCCCATTTACTGCACAGATATAAAGGGAATACACAGGAGTCTGTGCCTTCAATTACGCCTTGCTCTTTTGCCCTGTAAGTTATGAGACGGTGGGGCATAGTTAAAAATAAATGTTTTGTAGTCCAGGAACACACTACTTATCTAAAACAAACCTGCTAAACTTATTTAAAAACCTTTGGGTTCATTGTTTCTTTTTTCATTGCATTATGCTCATTTTAGATTATACCATTGGATCTAATACATTGTATGTTTTGAAGAAAAGAATGCTGTTTCAAATTATTAATACAAAGATTCTGGAATCGATTTTAAGTATAACATTTTTTTTAATTTTTATACTGAAGAACCCTACACTTGTTAATGCAGCCTTCTTCAGAAAGTGCTGCGGGTGGAGGAAATTATGACCAGATCTGCCCACCAGCCTCCTCTGAAAAACACTGAACCTGGCAAAGCTGCCGGAGGAGGGTGATGGTCTGGACACAGGTTCCTCCTCCAAGTGACATTGACAATTTTGCTGTCTGTGTGGCAGCCTGCACTAACCAGCACATTGAGCTTAGCAAAGGAAGACCTGTAATGCTTTACTTTTAAATGACTAGTGTCACAAATGGTAATTTCAGGGCAATCATCTTCAACAAACACAGTCCCATTCTTACAGGCTTTGAGTACAGGCTTGAGTACTTTCAGGTGCCCTATGTCTTTTTTCCAAGGTACTAGTTTATAAATACTTTAATATTGCCATCCATGTGTCTTGGTTACAGCACATAATCTTTAAAAATAACCTGTTATCAGAACTTAGCACTATAAAGTAATGCCATGGCCATGATGGCACTGTGATGCTGATTAAACTGATATCTGCAGTGAAGGAATCCGATATATGGTTGCTGAATATTCTTCCTCTACATTTTTCCTCTGACATCTTCTGTGCATTAGTGTGCATTGAGACGGAAGTTGGGGGTGGTGGAGGGGTAGCATGGTCGTCTTCTCCTCTGTTTCTTTTACAGGTCTCTGATTGTGACTTGCCTCCTTTTTTGAATTTCCGTGTTGCCATTGCTGTCCTTTATGGTGGGCTGCGTGTTTGCGGATTGTTTCTGTGGCTGGTGTGCAGGTCTTCAATAAAATGGTGCCAGATGCAGCGCATGTGCAGATTGAGATTTCAGCTCAGTTAGGCTGCCTTCACATTAGCGTTTGTGTCTGCATGCTGATGGCATGCAGACACAAACGCTGTCAAAAGCAGTGTGTAAATGATGTGTCCGCAGCGGATAATGTCCGCCTGCGGACACATCACTAGGGAGCCCGGCAGCCAATCGGCGCTGTCCGGGGGCGGGCCGGAGGAGTTCAGCGCCGGAGATCTCCTCCTCCCGGCCGCCGGTAAGCACCGGGACGTGTCGGCGGGGAGTACAGCTGATCTGACAGCTGTTTGAATCTTCCTGCGCCGACACCGAGAGGAGATGTCGGCGCGGGAAGATTCAAACAGCTGTCAAATCAGCTGTACTCCCCGCCGACAGGTCCTGGTGCTTACCGGCGGCGGGGAGGAGGAGGACAGCAGTGGCTCAGCTGATCTCCCGGTGGCCGTCGTTGAGCTCCTGTGGCATCACCGGCTGCCACCGGGAGATTTTTCAATGGGTCCGCAGCGTTCTCCCGCGCTGTCAAGCGCCGAACACTGCGGACCCATTGAAGACAATGCATTTTTTGTGCGCTTGGGGACGCTTGCCGATTTTTCAAGCTCCCCGAGCGCACAAAAAATGCAACATGCTGCGTCCCGGGTGCGGATGCTGGATACCGGAAGGAGCAGATATCGTCCGCATCCGCACCCGAACGCAGCAAACGCAGGCACTATGCGTTCCTATGTTAAACATAGGAACCGCAGTGCGCATGCGTTTGACTGCGTATGGGAACGCAGCATACGCTGCTTTCCCATACGCAAATGTGAAGGCACCCTTACCTCCTCATTAAGCCAAAATCTCTATCTGCACCACCCCCACTGGCACCATTTTATTGAAGAGTGTGTGCAGTTGATACTGCAAATGGTCTTCGTATTAAAAACAGGCTTTATAATGACTTTCTTAATCATGGATTAGGTGTACAACACGAGCTGGTTAGGCAGGGCATTTAGTGATAAATATACAAATGTTCCATCTCCGCCCCCAGATGATATCTCTTCACAGTAATAATCTGTTGAGAAAGAAGTAGAGTGCTGTCACTGCACTCTGCTTTCCCACAGCTTCTATCACCATGGCTTCAGGGCATCTTTAGAGGTTGGTGATGAAACTGTAGTGAGTGACTGCTGTGCCACCCATGATGATGTCCCTGTTCCAGGAGGGTGACAGACTGCGCAAAAATGAGATGTATCATTTGAGAGTTCTCGGAGATTAAATGTCACAAGAGGTGAACTAATCAAAATACAGATAGAAATGAGCTGTATAGGGAGAAGTGAGCTAATTACACAAATACTTAGGGTGTAAAGAAATAAAATAGTTGGAGCGCACATAGAGTGATATCCTCTTACTTTAGCCACCAGGTGTCCCCCTTCTATGGAAAGACTCACCTGGTCAGGTTGTATGAGTCACAACCAACTTTGACAGCTCTCTCCCCAGTGCTCAGCAGGGGAAGATAAGATAAGGGTGTAAAGAAGGTATTTCGAAGCGACATTTTAAGCATCAGACTACCCCTTTAAAGATGGGAAGTTGTTTCTTTCCTTAATACTCTCATGTCGGTTCACAAATGTTCAATGTATGAGATGAAAAATTACATTGTTTTATAGTATACTTAGACAAGACAATTATGCTTTGTCATTTTTTACTGCATAAATAATTTTTTGTTAATTTTTTTGAATGGTGCAAAAAAAATTTTTGGGTAATTTTAAAATAATTCTAAAGGAACCATAGTGAGCACTAAAAATTATTTTTTTCAAACTGTACATTCTGATTCACATTTGTGTAATATCTGGATGCTGCAGTTTTTTTCACAAATGCAAAAAACAGCACAATACACACGGGACGGATTCATCAAGATGGACATTTTGTACGTGAGTCCTTATGATGGAACTTCTACATTAAGATGCTCCAAATGAATTATAAAGTGTGTACAAACTTCATCTGCCATGCACCAGAAAAAGAAATTAAATTGAATCGTGGTTTTTAAAGTAGTGTAAAACTGTTAACAATGTCTCATAATTATTCATCGGGTGCGGCCCAGTGCCACCTGGAAAATTCATTATAATACATAAAGCAGCATAAAGTAAAGCCAGAATGTACTCCAGACTGGAGATATCTGTCTCTGGCACACAGCAGCTGAAAGAGCTCCATACTAATTTTGAGAATTGAATTTGGTGCATCAAAGTCCAGTTGACTGTATGATATACAAAATGTCATTTTTAATTAAATGGTCTTAAACTGGGAGTATATGTCTGCTGTAACTTATTCTACTTTCATGGCATATATTATAATGAATTTGTTTGGCAGCAGTAGGCCATGCTGCCTCCTTTATAGGCTTTCTACACTTTTTTCTAAAAGTTGCTGGGCCTGACGGTTTACATTTTTGCCCACTTCGTGCTGTGCATAAATATAGTAATGTGTTGCAACAGTTTGATTAATTGGGCCCCAAAAGTAAGGATCTGCTTTGGTGGCTGATGCCTTTTTATGATGTCTAGGTGTTCTTTTGCTAGTTTACATCCAGTGCTGTGGAGTTGTAGACTCTGACTCCTAAAATATATAACAAATTGGGTACAGTAGTTCAATGCAATATGTGCTAAATATTTTTTTCAGAAGAATTTGTGAAAGTTATGAAATATCCTATAAATGTCTGTTCTATTCCTGATCTAAGGATCTAGGCTTTTAGTTGAGAGATTTGCTCAGAAAGAGGCAAGTATAGATCGAGCCACTCAGAAGGGAAGGGCCTATTTAATGATTGAGCGATTGCTTGAGCTTAAACCCCTTCTTGCAGACATGGCCAAGCCTCAGGTAACACTAAATGAAGGTCAATGGACACAGGTGGCTGAACTGAAAGAATTGCTTCATCACCCATTTACACTGACTAAAATCAAAAAATGACAAGCTGAGGATCTAACTCCTGGGCATTTTCATTAAGGAGTGGATGAACTTGCTGTTTTGCCTGTCTTAACCCCTTCCCGGCCGCCTTTGATGTGAACTTCGGCGCGGAGCTCATATCATTCACCCGACATCTCAACTGATCTCATCAGCTGAGATGTCGGGTTTCCAGCACCGTTCGGATCCGGGATCCGATCTGTGCTCTTAACCCCATGGATCCCACTGTTGTTCACTGACAGCAGGATCCAAAGCCGCCGCGGCAGGGATCGCGCTGTTCCCTGCCTGGAGCGGAGATCCAGCAATAAGATTGCGGGATCTCCAGTGCTCACATGATAGCCGCGGGTCCTGGTGTGAACCCAGAAGCTATCACAGTTCACTTCCTCTCAGTGGTTGGAGAGCGCTGCCAACCACTGAAAGTGCAACCAAATGCCATGTCCTGATGTGCAGAAGCGATCAGATGCTGCAGCACTGTGGCACCCCAGGGGACAGTGTAAAAACAAGAATTAATTAAAAATAAAGTTTTAAAAATACGAAAAACAAACGCAAGTTCAAATCACCCCCCTTTTCAAAATAAAAGTATTAAAAAAGAAAAATATTTGGTATCTCCGCGTTCAAAAATGCCCGATTTGTCAATATGTAAAATCAATTAATGAGAGATGTAAACTGCATAACGGAAAAAAACGCCAAAATTAAAAATTTTTTGATCGCTGCATTGCTATAAAATGCAATAACGAGCGATCACAACAGTGCAGCCACCCAAAATTGGTGTTATTAGAAACGTCAACTCAAGCCACAAAAAATAAACTGTCAGACAGTCCCAGATCCCGAAAATTGAGGACGCTATGGGGCGCGGAACATGGTGCAAAAAGTGTGTTGTTTTTTTTTTTGTTTTGTTTTTTTTCTTCAAAATTCTGTTTGTTTTTTTCACCACTTAGATACTAGTAAAAGTATACATGTTTGGTATCTAAGAACTCATACTGACCCAAGGCATCACACCGTCACGTCAGTTTTACCATATAGTGTTAATGGCGAATAAAAAAACCAAAAAACAAACGTGTAATTTCACTTTTTTTGCAATTTCACTGCACTTGGAATTTTGTTCCTATTTTCCTGTACACTATATGCTAAAATAAATGATTGCATCTAAAAGTACAACTCGTCCCGCAAAAAACAAACCCTCATATGTCTATATTGATGGAAAAATAAAAAAAAATTATGGCTCTTGGAAGCAGGGGAACAAAAAATGAAAACGAAAAATCGCCAGATGGTGAAGGGGTTAAAGAGGAGGCTTAATCGCAAATGGCTATGAATATGGAAAGAGAAAAAAATGAGGGCACTTACCCATCAAAGTTCTTCAATGTGCAGTTTTTATTCCATCCAGGAATAGGGTTACAGTTGTGCGGGGAGTGAGGAGAGGCGGAGGTGGACTACGGGCGCTCCGTTTTAAGTATGTTAAATGAAAAAAACAAAGAATAGCCAGATGGTGGAGGGGTTAAAGAGGAGGCTTAATTGCAAATGGCATTGATGTTTCAATGAAATGGAGATGAGACATTGCTATTAAAAAAATAAAATTCTCCTGGCAGCCATTTCTGTGGACTCAATGTTACGAGTATCTCCCATCATTTGGTGACTTGTGATGGCTCTGTATTTTTAATGTTATTAATTTCTTTTATACCAGCAAGGGTTAATGAGATTTTCCTTTCATGCAGCTCCTTGTTAGTTCATCTCAGCTTGCAGTTGGCGTTTGACCACCCCCTACCTTTAAGTAATCACATGAGCCATCACCTGTTGCCGGTAATACAATCTTTCTATGTTCACCACTATGGAGTGAGGAGGTCTCTTGTGACTGCTGTTATTTTTGCTGCTGGAGATCTGCTGCTTGAAGCCATGTTATCTGCAGCTTCTGGTGTTTGGCTATACCTTTCATGTTTATATTTTTCTTGCTCCCCAGTCTATATGCCTTCCCCTGTGTTTTATTACAACAGTGGTGACATCTAGTGCATTCACTGGCCTTTACACTAGCTAGTGTGAGTAGAGGTGACAGCTAAGGACTAGGCACGTGATAGCAGTGGGGGGATGGACCTGATGTGGGATGATGGGGAGGTTCATGGCAGACGCAGGTAGATTAGTGTCAGGGAACGGGTGATGTGCATCTCCTATCATTAAGGTTTTCCTCTTCCTTTCATCCTGTTGTACACGTATTATGTGCCATGCACCGGACATCCCTTAGTCCAAGTGTAATACCCAAGTCATTGTATATTGCTTGGATGATCAACAGCATACTAAAGGAAAATAAGTTCTGACAAAGGTAGCAGTTAGGATGAATGTGCTACCAAAAGCAAGAGGAATTGGGTCTTGCCAATGGCTCAGCTATCATAACTTCAGCCTCATCAGATGAGGAATTTAATTTTGAAATGTATTTGGACGACTTGAAGCAGATAGAGTTGCTGCAGGGAAAAAGATTATACTCCCATAGCACACAGATTGACCATATTTCAGTAAAAGTTTTCACTTGCTCACAACGAAGTAGAAGAGTTCATCCGTTCATCAGAACTGACTGTGCAGGAGGCAATTCCTTTATACCCTGTCAGAAGTTGTCAGAGATGTTCACCATGTGGTTACTGTTTTGCCACCAACCCAAGTTAATGCAGAAAAGATTGTTTTCCAGCTTTAAAATAAGTAGGTCAGATTTGAGGTCATCTATGAAGGAGGACCTGATGGAGGCAAAACTCTTTTCCAAACAAATTTATTGGCTGCACAAAAGTTATTCAGTATGTTATTGTTGAAAACAGTTTTTTTACTTTCACTTTCACAGTGTATTTCATTTTTCTCACTTTAGGACAGAAAAGTTTAATAAAGTTGTATTCATAATTCCATAGTTTTTTTTCAGATTAAAGGTAGACCCATCGAGGTCAACCTATAACCCAACGTTAGTACTAAAATCCATGTAGGCATACTAATAATGTGAAACGTATCCTGCCACATAGTATCATATGTAAGAGGGGATGTTATCTGCAAGTACATACTCTTTGTACCTATAGATGAAACTGTAGGATATGGATTATCATGCAAAAGTTAAACTTTATTGGACATACAACACTAGTAACACATAAAAAAAGGTATAAAATCAAAACATCGGGACATATCGGTAGGGATGGGCGAGTCTACTCGCTAGGACTCGGCGATTCTGAAGGTACTCGCAGGACTCGTTACTCGGCGAATCTCCCAGCTTGGACTCGCACAGTGACGAGTCCAATGGAATTCAATGGCAATAAGCTTGACTCGTCACAGATACCCGCTGTCAGCAGCGAGTCTGAGCGAGTCTACGATTCCGAGTCCTACGAGTCTACGAATCCGAGTCCTGTATACTGTATTCGGGATTCGGACTGTGGAATACAGAATCTGTTATGTTCCGAGTCAGCACAGCGTGCGTGTTAGGTCAGAAAACTTGTGAAGATAGCCAATCATAGTCAGTAATGGCATAGCAAAGTTGGTTGTGTCAGGACTATGATTGGCTGCTGTCCAGCGTCATGCCTATGTCATCTATGACAGGCAAGGCAGTATATAAGGCTTGTCCCCGCCATTTTGGGCACATTCCTGAGACGATCTGACCTAGTATAGGGAGAGAGAGATATATGCTGGAGCAGATCAGGGATTGTCAGTGTAGGGAAGATTCCTTTTATTAACCCAAAAAGCTCTTCTGAGAGCTAGGAGGAGGACGGAGTAGTGCTGTGTAGGCAGGCAGGCAGGGAGGGAAGGAAGGAGAAGCCTTAGTGCACACAGGACGGACCTCATAGCTTAGCTTACTCACTCAGCTTTGCTAACAGCTGCAGTCAGAGGCTTAGCTGAGGTGCTGTTTCATTTTTGTTTTTGCACCAGATCGATTTTTGTTCCTAATAAGCCATAGAGCGTTATTTTTTCTGTGGCAGACCAGTGCGTTGCTGCTAGCACGTACTCCACCTTAGGGAGTGTAGTGTGCGGCTTCACTGCCAAGTGTGAGTGCGCACACTTACCCCGCCAGCAAGTGACGCATTCAGCTAACCTAACCACATCTCGGTGGCTGTGCGCACTTGAAACTAATTTTTTTAGGGAGTGTAGTGTGCGGCTTCACTGCCAAGTGTGACAGCGCACACTTACCCCGCCAGCAAGTGACGCATTCAGCTAACCTAACCACATCTCGGTGGCTGTGCGCACTTCAAACCAATTTTTTTAGGGAGTGTAGTGTGCGGTTTCACTGCCAAGTGTGAGAGCGCACACTTACCCCGCCAGCAAGTGACGCATTCAGCTAACCTAACCACATCTCGGTGGCTGTGCGCACTTGAAACTAATTTTTTTAGGGAGTGTAGTGTGCGGCTTCACTGCCAAGTGTGAGAGCGCACACTTACCCCGCCAGCAAGTGACGCATTCAGCTAACCTAACCACATCTCGGTGGCTGTGCGCACTTCAAACCAATTTTTTTAGGGAGTGTAGTGTGCGGTTTCACTGCCAAGTGTGAGAGCGCACACTTACCCCGCCAGCAAGTGACGCATTCAGCTAACCTAACCACATCTCGGTGGCTGTGCGCACTTGAAACTAATTTTTTTAGGGAGTGTAGTGTGCGGCTTCACTGCCAAGTGTGAGAGCGCACACTTACCCCGCCAGCAAGTGACGCATTCAGCTAACCTAACCACATCTCGGTGGCTGTGCGCACTTCAAACCAATTTTTTTAGGGAGTGTCGTGTGCGGTTTCACTGCCAAGTGTGAGAGCGCACACTTACCCCGCCAGCAAGTGACGCATTCAGCTAACCTAACCACATCTCGGTGGCTGTGCGCACTTCAAACCAATTTTTTTAGGGAGTGTAGTGTGCGGTTTCACTGCCAAGTGTGAGAGCGCACACTTACCCCGCCAGCAAGTGACGCATTCAGCTAACCTAACCACATCTCGGTGGCTGTGCGCACTTCAAACCAATTTTTTTAGGGAGTGTAGTGTGCGGTTTCACTGCCAAGTGTGAGAGCGCACACTTACCCCGCCAGCAAGTGACGCATTCAGCTAACCTAACCACATCTCGGTGGCTGTGCGCACTTGAAACTAATTTTTTTAGGGAGTGTAGTGTGCAACTTCACTGCCAAGTGTGACAGCGCACACTTACCCCGCCAGCAAGTGACGCATTCAGCTAACCTAACCACATCTCGGTGGCTGTGCGCACTTCAAACCAATTTTTTTAGGGAGTGTAGTGTGCGGTTTCACTGCCAAGTGTGCGCGCGCACACTTACCCCGCCAGCAAGTGACGCATACAGCAACACCTAACTCCAACTTGGTGACTGTGCATTCATCTACAATGTCTCAAAAAAAACAATTACCAAAAAGGATGTTGCAAAGGGACAGGGACGAGCTCGTGGCCGCAGTAGTCTTGCCCAAGAAGGCACTGGTACAAGTACACAGCCTAGGATTGATAGAACGTCCTTTTTTCTACCTAGAAATCCCAGTACTCAAAGAAAACGTGTGTTGAGGCCGGATGAGCATGACAAGATAACATCTTGGATGGCTCAGACGCCCTCGACCACTGGTTCTTGCAGTACGCAATCATCCGTGGCAAGGCATTCTAGTGTCGCTACAGACAATGCAGCGCCATCCAATCCTCAAAGTCGTCATATTGCCTCAACCCATCGGCAGCCAGAGGAAAATTTGAATATGGACCTTGGTCACTCGGATGACTTATTCGGTTCTTATCAAGGGGTTTCTTTGTCACTGCCTGACGAGATACTTGAAGTAGACGAAATGTCTACTCATGGCCAAAGTTTGGAAGTAGCGCGTCCTGAGGAAAGACACTTTCACGAAATGCAAACAGTATCTCAGGAGGTGGATGATGATGAGGATGATGAGACACACATCTCATCTGGCCAGCCTGCTCAGTCAGTTTATCCAGAATCCTTTGAACTGGAAGGGGTGGATGATGACACCACAGATCCTACCTGGATTGCTGAATTGCATAGCCAAGAGAGCAGCCAGGAGGACGAAAGTGGCTATGTACCACTGGCAAAATCACAAAGGCGTACTGTCTCCAGAACACAAACTGTGAGAACAGTTGCCCAAATAGCGTCAACTGTGGCACAAACTGTGCCAACTGTTGCACAAACTGCAAACACAGTTGCCCAAAATGTGTCCACAGTTGGTGTTGAACAGAGTCATCCTCCTCTTCCTCCAATTAAAAATAAAGGACGAACAGCCAGTGTGTGGAAATTTTTTAAGGATAGCCCAACATTACCAAATATGGTTATCTGTAAGATGTGCCAGGCAAGGCTTAGCAGAGGCACGGTAAAAGGAAACCAGAGCACCAGCAGTATGCGCAAGCATATGTCTCTTAAGCACCCAATTCAGTGGGCACCCTATCAGGGTTCAACATCAGTGCCTTCTGATCCAAACACTTCCAGGCCACCTCAGATACATCCTTCACCAGCAAGTGTTCAGGCTTCAGCTCCTGCTCAAGCGTACTCCTCCCAAGGTGCTTTACAAGACAGACATGACAGTAGTCAATCCTCTTGTCAGTCTGGTCCAAACGTGCAGTTGTCAGTGCCACAGCTGTATGAAAGACAGCGGAAGTTCCAACCGACACACCCATATTCCCAAAAAGTGACAGCGAAAATAGCCAAGTTGTTAGCTGTGGAAATGCTGCCGTTTAGGCTTGTGGGTACAGAGTCTTTTCGGGAGTTGATGGCTGAGGCAGCACCACGATACTCTGTACCCAGCCGGTACTTTTTCTCACGTAGTGCCGTTCCCGCCTTACACCAGCACGTGGTTAACAACTTAAAACGTGCTTTAACAAATGCTGTCACCGCCAAAGTCCACCTAACTACGGACACGTGGACAAGTAGTTGTGGACAGGGCAGATACATTTCACTAACGGCTCACTGGATCAACCTGGTGGAGAGTGTCCCAACTTCTAAAACTGTACCATCTGACATACTTCCAACTCCACGAATAGCGGGCCCAACATCATTCCGGGTGTCTGCCTCCTCATATATGTCCAGTGCCCAATCTGCTTCTGCCACTTCCTTGTCCACTGCTGAGCCTCAAGCACCATCACGTCCGAGTTGGGAGCTTTGCAGTACTGCTTCTGCAAGGCGACAACAGGCTCTTCTGAAGCTTATCTGCCTAGGTGACACACGTCACACTGCAACAGAGTTGTGGAAAGGTCTCAAGCAACAGACCGATGAGTGGCTGGCCCCACTGGAACTACAACCAGGTCTAGTTGTGAGCGATAATGGTGCAAACCTTGTGGCGGCAATAAAGCACGGTAAACTTGTACATGTGCCTTGCATGGCTCATGTCCTGAACCTGGTAGTTCAGAAATTCCTCAAAATATACCCAGAGTTATCTGAGCTACTGGATAAGGTGAGGCGAATTTGCGCCCACTTTAGACATTCGTCCACAGCAGCTGCAAGTCTTTCTGCCCTTCAAATCCAATTTAACTTGCCGAAACACAGGCTAATTTGCGACATGCCTACGCGATGGAACTCCACCTTCCATATGCTGGCAAGGTTTAATGAGCAGCAGAAGGCAATAGCGGAATTTCAGCTGCAACATGCCCGTCAACCTGGAAGTCATACCACACACATCGGTACTTTCGAGTGGGTCTGGATCGCTGACCTTTGCGAGTTGCTGGATAACTTCGAATACTGCACCAAACTCGTCAGTGGGGATCAGTCGATTATAAGTCTCACCATCCCCATGCTCTGCCTGCTCCAAGAATCCCTATTGAATCTCAAAACAGATGCTTTGAGAGCACAGCGGATGGCTATGGAGCCAGAATTGAACATCGCTGATCCTAGCCACCCTAGCCAATATCAGCAGGCTACATTGGTTCAGGAAGATGTTGATGAGGGTGATGATGAAGAAGATTTATTTTTCTCTGGTACTGATGTGAACCCTGATGGGACTCCCAACCCTACGTTTATGTCGGTACAGCATGGGTGGGCTGAAGAGGAGGAGGCGGACACCGATTTAGAGGCCACGACGCGTAGTGATCTTCATTCTGTTGTAACCGAGGAGATGAGTCTTTGCAGCTTAGCACACATGGCTGAAGTAATGTGTCAATGTGTCTCCAAAGATCCACGCGTCATACACATCTATGACAGCGACCTCTACTGGTTGTCAACGTTTTTGGACCCACGGTACAAAGACAAATTTCAGTCGCTGCTGTCGCACTCATCCAGGGGCTTAACGATGGATCATGTAAAGAGGGTTCTTCTTGATATTTTGCTGGCAATATCACCGTCTGAATCCGCTATACATCGAAGAACCAGCTCTTTCCAACAGCAGCCTTTGGTTGGGACACAAACGCCATCAATGACAAGAAGAGGTGGGGGTAAGATGTCCGCCAACTGGGCGATGTTCAACAGACCTTCCAATCAAGAACGTAATTTGACTACGGTGACCTTGAGTAGGAGACAACAATTGTCCAACATGGTGCAGCAGTATCTCAGTGACAGTACCAGCTTCCTAACCGACCCTTCTGTACCCTTTAATTACTGGGTTTCCAAGCTGCACACTTGGACTGAGCTGTCATTGTATGCCTTGGAGGTGCTGGCATGCCCAGCTGCTAGTGTGACATCAGAGCGTGTTTTCAGTGCCGCTGGGGGTATAGTCACTGATAGAAGGTCCCGCCTCACCACAGAAAATGCCGACAGGCTCACTCTAATTAAATTCAACAAGGATTGGATATCATCACAGTTCCTAAGCCCTCCTGACGACAGTACACAATCCTAGATAAACCTAATCATAATTAATATGATTGGGATATTGCGCTGTTAACAATATGCCCATTTTTGACAGGAATTAATGACAAGTCCCGTAGCTCTGTTGATTTGATTCGGCACCCAGTCCAAGCAATAATATGCTATGGGCCAAGCGCCCTGCTTTATGTAAAAAAATACTTTATTAAGCCCTTTGGGCTAATTTTTTGAGGCACCAAGCCTAGGACTGCATAGTTGGCCTTGCTTCTTCTATGCTCCTAGTCCAAGCAATAATATGCAATGGGCCAAGCGCCCTGCTT
Source organism: Allobates femoralis (assembly GCA_033576535.1). NCBI lineage: Eukaryota > Metazoa > Chordata > Amphibia > Anura > Aromobatidae > Allobates > Allobates femoralis. Next base: position 395,037,917 of record JARQOC010000005.1, read on the forward strand.
TATTTATAAATAGACTTTATTAAGCCCTTTGGGCTAATTTTTTGAGCCACCCAGGCTAACAAGCTTATCATGCTTTGGGAGACACCCTGGCTAACAAGCTTTTTATGGCCCTTAGGCCTACATTTATACCAAAAATGGGATACAGCCCCTTGGGCTAATTTTTGGAGCCACCCAGGCTAACAAGCTTATCATGCTTTGGGAGACACCCTGGCTAACAAGCTTTTTATGGCCCTTAGGCCTACATTTATACCAAAAATGGGATACAGCCCCTTGGGCTAATTTTTGGAGCCACCCAGGCTAACAAACTTATCATGCTTTGGGAGACACCCTGGCTAACAAGCTTTTTATGGCCCTTAGGCCTACATTTATACCAAAAATGGGATACAGCCCCTTGGGCTAATTTTTTGAGCCACCCAGGCTAACAAGCTTATCATGCTTTGGGAGACACCCTGGCTAACAAGCTTTTTATGGCCCTTAGGCCTACATTTATACCAAAAATGGGATACAGCCCCTTGGGCTAATTTTTTTAGCCACCCAGGCTAACAAGCTTATCATGCTTTGGGAGACACCCTGGCTAACAAGCTTTTTATGGCCCTTAGGCCTACATTTATACCAAAAATGGGATACAGCCCCTTGGGCTAATTTTTTGAGCCACCCAGGCTAACAAGCTTATCATGCTTTGGGAGACACCCTGGCTAACAAGCTTTTTATGGCCCTTAGGCCTACATTTATACCAAAAATGGGAAACAGCCACTTGGGCTAATTTTTCCAGGCACCAATCCTATGCCTGCATCGTGGGCGGTGCTTGGACTATCATCCTGCTGGAGCCTGTTGAAGGGTCCCACTGTACGCTCCATACAAAACGCGTAGACGCGATGTGTAGCATGTAGACGTCCCAGCCTCTCACATGTGTGTTCATAATCTTGTTGCCATAGCAAGGCATAAAGTAACCCCCCAAACACAGGCACTGTTTGTCAGCAACAGTTGTATGTGGAGTCATGATTTGACACTTAGTAACCAAGGTGACTTCATGCGCCATGCGGGCCGTAAAGTACTTGCTAATGATGCTCTCTCCCCTGTCCCCCACGCCAACTGTCTCGGGGTAATCCTTGACTCCTCCCTCTCCTTCAAGCCCCACCTGTAGTCCCTAACCAAGTCCCTGTGACTCCAACTCAAAAATATTTAACCAATTCGGTCGTTCCTCAATCCTGACACTGCTGAAACACTCATAAATGCCCTCATCATCTCCCGCCTTGACTACTGCAACCTCCTTCGCATAGGTCTCCCTGCCAACTCTCTTGCACCTCTCCAATCTATACTAAACTCTGCTGCCCGACTAATCCATCTGTCCTCACGCTACTCACCTGTCTACACCCTCTGCCAAGCCCTTCACTGGGTCCCCGCCCCACAGAGAGCTCACTTTAAAACACTGATCATGACATTCAAAGCCTTACACAACCTATCCCCACCATACATCTCCGACATGATCTCCCGATACCATCCCTCACGCTACCTGCGTTCATCCAAAGAACTTCTCCGACACTCCCCCCTCATCTCCTCTTCCCACAACCGCATACAGGATTTCTCCCGGGCATCAACCATGCTCTGTAACTCGCTGCCCCACCTCATCACTCACTCGCCTACCCTGGGAACCTTCAAGAAACACCTAAAGACTCACCTCTTCCGACAGGCCTACAACCTGCCATGACACCCCGCTACACGCCCCACGACCGACACCTTCCCCACCCTATTGTATCCCCACCCACCCCTCGTTGAATGTGAGCCCACGCGTACAGGGTCCTCTCCTGTTGTACCTCTATGACCTTATTGTCTATGTTTATTGTATTTCTCCTTGTGTACCTTATCCTCATGTAAAGCGCCATGGAACCTATCGGTGCTATATAAATAAATAATAATTATAATGATGATGACTTTAAGCCCACCCACAAAACAACCTACACATCCATTCCCTGAAAAAAGACAGACACAAAGCAGTTTTTGTAAACTGGGTATTATTCCGCCATAATGGTAAAAATGTCAGAAATTTTTTTTTTTTTTTTTTTTTTTTTTGGTACAACTTTGTAAACAGTAGGAAAATATAAGAAATAATAACATAAAGAAATTGTGCAATGCACATGAACACAAAATAAAAAACAAAAAAATAAGGGGTCTACAGCTGCTGGTAGGTTGCCGCATCCTCCGGCCTTGCCAGTAAAGTGACACCATCACCCTGGTCCTGCAAGAGGTCAAGGGCCCCATGAATGGCCTCCGGCAACCCTTGAGGGTGGATCCTCTGGGCAGGTGTGGGGAAAAATGGTAGGTCCCTGTTAGGTGGCCATTGTGGAAAGGTAGGTACAGGCCTCTGGGGTGGCACATGGCTGTCCCGGGGTGTGGGCCTGTCTTGTAGGTTGGAGTGTCTGAATTGCCACCCCTCCAAATAATTGAAAACCTCACCTGGGTGGTTTGGTGGGCGACTGGCGTCAAGCACAATCTGTAATGCTGACCTTGCCCGCAGTAGCCTGTGAAATGGAATTTCATCCAGGAATGGTATCAGACTGTGGGCAAAGTCAGCATTACTTTGTGCACGCCGTCTATTAGGTGACCCCGGGATCAGACCATGGCTGCTGTGAGGTGGGCATCCAGGTTCCTCCTCTTGCGGCCGGACATGCCCCAAAGCTGGGGTTGGTGCTGGTGGCGGCGGTGGTGGTGTTGGTGCTGGTGGCGGCGGTGGTGGTGTTGCTGCTGGTGGCGGCGGTGGTGGTGTTGCTGGTGCTGGTGGTGGTGGTGGTGCTGGTGCTGGTGGCGGCGGTGGTGGTGGTGTTGGTGCTGGTGGCGGCGGCGGTGGTGGTGGCGCCGGCCGTGGTGGTGGTGGTGGGTTTTCTCCACGCCGCCTTCTGTTTGGCGGTGGAGGGTTCACAGCACGCCGCCCTCTGTAGTAAGCTTCTCTGTGGGTAAAGTAAAAAAAAATTTGGTGAATGCATTGCATTTGGAAACAAAAACATAGGTCAAACATTAAGTTGCACGCTTTTTAGACTCTGTGTATCTGTGTATTATTAATCAGATATTTGTTATTATTATGAAAGAATAACCAACTGTACATAACATAAAGGAATACGTGACTTTCTTTGCTAATTCCATACTAATACATAATTTTTCACCCCCTGATTACCACCCACCCCCCCCCCCCCATCCCATCTAATCTAGACGATCAATAACACCAATGGTTCACATGAAAAAAAAAAGTCCCCCTGACTTCACTTTTAACTTGACATACTTAATTCACAAAACTTTTAGCTTATATCATCTATATAAAGCAGGGAAGGGGTTGAAAGGTATACAATATATATATATATAATCTATTTATATAATCGGGAGTTTGAAATTCCGGCACTGTAGCCTAATCCCAAACTCCTTAGCGTCACTGCGAGCGGAGACGCGTATGCGCCTTCGCGAGCCGCAGACGCGTAACTCACACAGCCGCTATAGCGTTTTCTCGAGCGGCCTCGCGCCCTCCGCTCACAGCAAGACCTGCGCCCCTCACAGCGCCCAATCCGCCCCGGCATGCTGGCATTTGTACTTCCCCCGTCTGTGCACCCACAGGTCTTAGCAGATCACTGATGCTGACAGCGGGGGGGGGACAACACAGACAATCAAATCAGGAGGAGGTCAGTGTCAGGAGGAGATGACAGACGCCCGCCGGGGCCTGTGACACTGCAGAGGTCACAGCGGGGCTGTGTGTGCGGACAACGGGGAGGCCGGGGGCTACGGACGTACCGGACACGTCCTCTGCTCCTGGAGATGTGCCGCGGTTCCGCGCTCGCAGCGTATCTGACGCTGGAGCCGCGCTCACCACGCCCACACCACGCCCTCTGCCAAACAACCCACACCTCTCACTAACCTCCTGCAGCTAACCACACCCCATGTTTACCTTTGCCATGATGTCATTTAGCTGCGGCCGCTATCTTTAATAAGGTCAGAAATGATGGCAGTAATCGGATCTCTGCTCCCTCTAGCACGCCCCAACACTGTAGCACCATCTATTAACCCTATTCTCATCACCTATATACTCTGCTACCCACTGAGCCGCCTGTATACTCTGCTACCCACAGACCCGCCTGTATACTCTGCTACCCACAGAGCCGTCTTTATACTCTGCTACCTCAGACCCGCCTGTATACTCTGCTACCCACAGAGCCGCCTGTATACTCTGCTACCTCAGACCCGCCTGTATACTCTGCTACCCACAGAGCCGCCTGTATACTCTGCTACCTCAGACCCGCCTGTATACTCTGCTACCCACAGAGCCACGTGTATACTCTGCTACCCACAGACCCGCCTGTATACTCTGCTACCTCAGACCCGCCTGTATACTCTGCTACCTCAGACCCGCCTGTATACTCTGCTACCCACAGACCCGCCTGTATACTCTGCTACCCACAGACCCGCCTGTATACTCTGCTACCTCAGACCCGCCTGTATACTCTGCTACCCACAGACCCGCCTGTATACTCTGCTACCCACAGAGCCGTCTTTATACTCTGCTACCTCAGACCCGCCTGTATACTCTGCTACCCACAGACCCGCCTGTATACTCTGCTACCTCAGACCCGCCTGTATACTCTGCTACCCACAGAGCCAAAATGGAAAATAATGTATATATTTATAAATAATACTAAATGTACACAACAGTGCTGCAGACACATACCTTGGCATAGCGGCCACCGGGTGAAGGAAGGACAGCCGGTCATAAAAGTGGTAGTGGTTGAGCAATGGAGCGGCTCCCGGTTGTCTCTCTGAGTACTGCCGGTACTGCTTCTTATGCTGGTCCCGGCAGCTCCTCCACCGTTTTTTAAGATGGTCAACTGTGAAATGATTTGAAACCGGCTTTAGAGATGTGTAATATTTGAAACAACAAAAGTATGTGTACAAATCAACAATAACATTTTATTCATTTTGTGTGTGTAATGTGTATACAAGGCACAGTGACACGACAGTGTGGAACATCATCAACAGCATTACGGACATTGAGCTCACGTGGCCACAATCACAAATGAGGCAGGACACATGTCAACGCATAGAGAATGTAATAGTGCGGGCACCAGACTCTGGTCATTAGTGGTATTTATATACACCCAACCCCTTGGCCGAAAGAGCCAGGAGGATAAGACATTAAACTCATTGTACTGTTGTGACCCCATCCAAATATAGGCAACTATGCGGTGGAGCATGATAACACATTCAGGGTCCTGTATACCCTGCTATGGGGGCCCTGTATTCCCACTGCTGGGGGCCCTGTATACCCACTGCTGGGGGGGGCCTGTACACACACTGAGGGCCCTGTATACAGGGACTGACTGGCACCCTACAGTTTGGGTCGCAACCCTCCCTCACTGGCCCGACACAGGTGAGGACGGGGGGTGGGGGGGGGTGATGACTGGCGGCCGCCTCACAGTCACCGCAGCTCCCGCATTATCCTATGGCTCGCTCCCAGCCGCAGCCTCGCGCTCCTCACAGCCGCTCGCTAACAGTCGCAGCCGCACGCCACTCACAGACGCTCACTCCCGGACGCAGCCGCGTGCTGATGACGTCATCGCGCGGCCAGGAGCTTCCGTTTCCGCCTGCTGCTTCAGGGACATGCGGATTATTCATGCTCCTGCAGCCGCATGACCCGTGGCACCTGGGCCAGTCCGCCCCTGCCTGTATACGACAATATGGGGGCATGTATACCCAGCTGGGGGCCCGTATACTCTGCAGGGGGAGGTGTACTCTGCTGGGGGGCTGTCTACCAGTGATAGCCGCTGTATACCAGGATGGCGGTGAATATGTTTTCATAGTTTTTCGGGGCAAAAATAGGGGGGTCGGCTTATACACGGGTCGGCTTATACACGAGTATATATACAGTAAATGCAATATATAACGTGTGAACTCATTTAACTTACTTAGATTGCTCTGTTCCTCATGGTCACTCCGATGGAACGCAGGGAACATCTCTTGGGCGATCTCTCTCCAGGCTGTATTAATTAGGGTCGTATCCCCATACTCAGGATCTGTAGGGAGCCATAGAAATGGACGAGCCTCCACAAGTGCAATAAGACGCAGCGTGTTCACCATGCCACGTCCTGCTGCCATGATTGCACTGATGAATGGATCGCTCTGTGTGTGCGCCTGTCAGCGCGACTCGCTTCCTGTTTCCTTAAACCATGGTGTGTGCTGGAGAATCCCTTCCCTCGCATCATCGGCTACAAGCCTCAAAATAAGAGAAAAACCAGCGAGTTTGGACTCGCACACTTTCAGAGACACATCAGCGAGTTGTAAATGTCATTATTCGCTATTACTCGGGTCCCTATTCATTAACATTGGACTCGCTGGACTCGCAACGAGTCCCGAGTCCTTGACTCGGACTCGTTGGGGTCTTGCGATTCCGAGTCTTTTCGGACTCGCCCATCTCTACATATCGGATATCCATTTTAAACTGTAATATTAGGGGCAACTATACAACCATTTATCAATTTCTATAGCCCACAATTGGGGTGTTATAATACATGCAATCCATAGAATATCTACATATTTGGTCTTAAATCCATCAGTAAACATAAATATATAAGGATTGTCTATCCCTTTAAATAAGTACAGATGATGGATTTACAAGCTCCAAAATTATACTGCAATGTCCCACACATAAAATGCAAGTGCAGATATATATTCAGATCCCTCTAATGGGGTATCAGTATAATATGCAGGACAAGCAGAGATAAAAATGCACTCAAATGCAACAAAACAAACAAAAAAAAGACTGCAAGCAATTAATGAAGAGGCTTACAACATATCCATAATAGAGCTTTACTAATGGAGTCAATAAGGGTGCATATAGTCACCAGTGAGACCAGAGGAAAGAAGCCCCGACATACGTTTCACTGGCATGATATGGTAGAAAACCGTTTCTTCAGGGGTAAATGTTCCTAAAGTGCCCAATGTCTAGGAAGGTTTATATAGGTCATCAGCCCCAACACTTCCTGTTTCTGCTAACTTACACAGCTGCTTAATGCGGTGTGCACCAGTGTGTGCTCCGTTACCCGGAAATGTGCCACCGGCTGTCAAGTAACCAACGCGCATGCGTGGGAGCGGGGACACATCACCATAGCTGCCATCCATGCGCAGATAACCTCAGTGACGCCGCTTACTTGACAGCCGGTGGCTCATTTCCATTAGCAAAGCTCTATTATGGGTATGTTGTAAGCCTCTTTATTAATTACCGTATATACTCGTGTATAAGCCGAGTTTTTCAGCACAAAAAATGTGCTGAAAAGTCCCCCCTCGGCTTATACACGAGTATATACGGTAATCATAAAAAAAAAAAATATATACCCGTCTGTATACAGCCCCCCCCCCCCGTGGTATACCGGGCCCCCCCTGTGGCAACCTGTAAAGGAAGCGATGATTATACTTATCGGGTCGCTGTCGCCGACGCCGCCGCTCTGTCACCGTCCGTCACCGCGCTCCTCCTGGTCTTCATGCTTCCTTCACCGTCGCACAGGAAATGACGTCATTTTCTGTGCGCCCGTGAAGGAAGCATGAAGACGGAAGGAGCGCGGTGACGGACGGTGACAGAGCGTCGGCGTCGGCGACAGCGACCCGATAAGTATAATCATCGCTTCCTTTACAGGTTGCCACAGGGGGGGCCCGGTATACCAGGGGGGAGGGCTGTATACAGCCGGGTACCGCTGTATACAGCGGGGGCTGCTGTATACAGCGGGGGCTGCTGTATACCCCTCTGGGGCTGCTAAATACCCCTCTGGGGCTGCTGTATACCCCTCTGGGGCTGCTATATACCCCTCTGGGGCTGCTGTATACCCCTCTGGGGCTGCTGTATACCCCTCTGGGGCTGCTGTATACAGCTCTGGGGCTGCTGTATACCCCTCTGGGGCTGCTGTATACCCCTCTGGGGCTGCTGTATACCCCTCTGGGGCTGCTGTATACCCCTCTGGGGCTGCTGTATACCCCTCTGGGGCTGCTGTATACCCCTCTGGGGCTGCTATATACCCCTCTGGGGCTGCTGTATACCCCTCTGGGGCTGCTGTATACCCCTCTGGGGCTGCTGTATACCCCTCTGGGGCTGCTGTATACAGCTCTGGGGCTGCTGTATACAGCTCTGGGGCTGCTGTATACAGCTCTGGGGCTGCTGTATACCCCTCTGGGGCTGCTGTATACCCCTCTGGGGCTGCTATATACCCCTCTGGGGCTGCTGTATACCCCTCTGGGGCTGCTGTATACCGCACTGGGGCTGCTGTATATAGGGGCTGCAATACCACTTGGGCTGCAATACCACTGGGGCTGCTGTATATAGGGGCTGCTGTATACACCACTGGGGCTGCAATACCACTGGGGCTGCTGTATACAGGGGCTGCAATACCACTGGGGCTGCAATACCACTGGGGTTGCTGTATATAGGGGCTGCTGTATACACCACTGGGGCTGCAATACCACTGGGGCTGCTGTATACAGGGGCTGCAATACCACTGGGGCTGCTGTATACACCACTGGGGCTGCAATACCACTGGGGCTGCTGTATACAGGGGCTGCAATACCACTGGGGCTGCAATACCACTGGGGCTGCTGTATATAGGGGCTGCTGTATACACCACTGGGGCTGCAATACCACTGGGGCTGCTGTATACAGGGGCTGCAATACCACTGGGGCTGCTGTATATAGGGGCTGCTGTATACACCACTGGGGCTGCAATACCACTGGGGCTGCTGTATATAGGGGCTGCAATACCACTGGGGCTGCAATACCACTGGGGCTGCTGTATATAGGGGCTGCAATACCACTGGGGCTGCAATACCACTGGGGCTGCTGTATATAGGGGCTGCAATACCACTGGGGCTGCAATACCACTGGGGCTGCTGTATATAGGGGCTGCTGTATACACCACTGGGGCTGCAATACCACTGGGGCTGCTGTATATAGGGGCTGCAATACCACTGGGGTTGCTGTATATACCACTGGGGGCTGCTGTATATCATACTGCTGGGGCCTGTATACCACTGCTGGGGGCTGTATACCTGTGCTGGGGTCCACCCTCGGCTTATACGCGAGTCAATAGATTTTCCCAGGTTTTGGGGCAAAAGTAGGGGGGTCGGCTTATACACGGGTCGGCTTATACACGAGTATATACGGTACTTTGTCTTATTAATCATACAGTAAAGAATCTGTATCTGTGATTATGATTAAACCTTCTTTGATCCAGATGTAAAGGATGCCCCCTTGTCCCCATGGCAGGCCTAAATGTAAAACGTTCATTAGAAAGGACTCTGTACTGTTGCAGAAACTTGTATCGACTCTACCCTATTTGTGATAAAGAAAGAGATCTCATTTTTATAGATACATCTGAGTTCTAGTCCTGATGCTGTGCAGAGACTGAAAAGTGGAAAATATTAGGAGATTTGCTTACCTCAGCATTGGCTGCTTATTTCTGCTGTAGACTGCTGAAAAACCCACAATCGGAAGAAGGTAGAAAATATGCAGCTTAGCATAGCAAAGAATATTGACTATTCCAGTGTGCTGAATCCACAGCTTACCATGTACCAGCAGAAATGCCAACACCCTCCAATAAACAGGGCTATCCTTTGGACATTACAGGACTTAGACCAGCACGGTTGATGTTCTGGGCAGATTCTGACAACTGGATCACATAGTTTAGTATTAATAATTTACCTGGTGGCTCACTTTTAACAATTCAGAAAGGAATCTATTTTTTATCCAAATATTAATGATAGGATTTACCGTATGTACCAAGATCAACTTATTTGACATAAACACTGGTGGATGACATACAGTGCTGTTTTTCTGTGTTACTTTGTTAGAATATATACCACAACTCCCATGAGCTTTTTGTAAAAATGAGATTTTTAAGTTCTGAAACAGTGGAGACTTGCTTTTGGCTAAGGCTACTTTCACACTACGATTTTTGTAAAATCCGATGCTGTCCGATATAAATCGGACAGCATCGGATTCTTCTAATGCCTGTAATCGGGTGCCAAATAGGCATCCGATTCCGACAGAAAATAGGATGCCCGCCCTCCTGTCAGATCGCTCCCTGAGAGCTGTCAGTCTCTCCCCCGGTCCTCTTCTTTATCCCCTGTGTCTCCCCTCTTGGCCCCCGGTCCTGTGTCTCCCCTCTTGGCCCCCGGTCCTGTGTCTCCCCTCTTGGCCCCCGGTCCTGTGTCTCCCCTCTTGGCCCCCGGTCCTGTGTCTCCCCTCTTGGCCCCCGGTCCTCTCATCCCCTGTGTTTCCCCTCTTGGCCCCCGGTCCTCTCATCCCCTGTGTCTCCCCTCTTGGCCCCCGGTCCTCTCATCCCCTGTGTCTCCCCTCTTGGCCCCCGGTCCTGTGTCTCCCCTCTTGGCCCCCGGTCCTGTGTCTCCCCTCTTGGCCCCCGGTCCTCTCATCCCCTGTGTCTCCCCTCTTGGCCCCCGGTCCTCTCATCCCCTGTGTCTCCCCTCTTGGCCCCCGGTCCTCTCATCCCCTGTGTCTCCCCTCTTGGCCCCCGGTCCTGTGTCTCCCCTCTTGGCCCCCGGTCCTGTGTCTCCCCCTTGGCCCCCGGTCCTGTGTCTCCCTTCTTGGCCCCCGGTCCTCTCATCCCCTGTGTCTCCCCTCTTGGCCCCCGGTCCTCCTATGCGTCCTCCTCCTCTCCTCTTGTCCTCCTCCTCTTGTCCTCCTCCTCCTCCTCTCCTTTCTCACCTGTCCACGACTCCTGCACGGTCCCGCGCGTCTCCGGTGCCTTGCTGTTCTGTCTCAGTGCTGCCAGGACCTCTCGTGATGTCACAATCACATGACTGCCGGCTATTGGTTCCTGGCAGTCATGTGATTGTGACATCACGGCAGGTCTTATCAGCACAGACGGCAAGATACCTGGAGACACCGGAGATGCCGGGAGACGTCGGGGGCCTCGTGGACAGGTGAGCATAGATTTTTTTTATTTTTAATTAACCCATTCATTCACTTTTGGAGCGATTTTAGTGTACTGAGCATGCTCAGTACACTAAAATCGGTCCGAGGAAACATGAGATGTTTCCTCGGACCCTTCTCCATAGGGCCCCATGTTAAGTTGATCGGGTCGGATCGGATGTGCACTAAATGCCATCCGATCTGGTCCGATCCGAATCTGTCAGATTTTATTTTCGGTGCAAAAATCGGAGCAAGCTCCGATTTTTGCACCGATAAAAAAATCGGACAGATTCGGATCGGACCAGATCGGATGGCATTTAGTGCACATCCGATTCGGTCCGATGCCCATAGGCATACATGGGGTCCGAAAATCGGTCCGATGCTGTCCGATTTTCATCGGACAGCATCGGAAATGCTAAAATCGTTATGTGAAAGCAGCCTAAGATTGTAGTATAATCCATACACAGCCTCATTTTTTCCCTATGTGGACAAAAGTGCATGTAACTTTAATGATTCTTCGCCTCACAATATTAACTTCACAGTAAGCATATGATGCATAGTTAAAATGCCTTGTCTTCGTTTATGATTCCAATTCCTCCCATCCTGTATGTAAATCGTCAGTAAGCATTCTGTATGCACAGGGTGTTTTGAACGTCCCCTTCCCCTGCTCTAAGCCTTTCCTTCTAGGAGGATGGGGAGTGTCTTTGACTTAGGCTGAAGGCACACTGATCCCTCTAAAACGGCGCGTTTTTGAAGCGCAATACTGATGCGAGTTTGATGCGTGTAGTAGTGCTAGTGCGGTGCTAGTGCGGTGCTAGTGCGGTGCTAGTGCTGTGCTAGTGTGGTGCTAGTGTGGTGCTAGTGTGGTGCTAGTGGGGTGCTAGTGAGATTTTTTCATTCCTACTGCGATCCGACAGACTAGCACCTTCTCCTGGTGTCAAGACTGCACTGATTTGCTGCCACTTATTTGTCAATCAATGGAGTCACTTGTGGGGGAGCTCCAATGTTTAGGCACACAGGGGCTCACCAAACGTGACATTGTGTCAGCTAACAATTTGAGCTGATTTCCATTCAAATTGTTAGCGGACACCATGTCGCGTTTGGAGAACCCCTGTGTGCCTCAGCATTGGAGCTCCCCCACAAGTGACCCCATTTTGGAAACTAGACCCCCCCAAGGAACAAATCTAGATGCATAATGAGCACTTTGAAGCCCCAGGTGCTTCACAAATTGATCCGTAAAAATGAAAAAAATATTTTTCTTCCACAAAAATCTTATTTTTTTATTTTTACGGATCAAATTGTGAAGCACCTGGAGCTTCAAAGTGCTCATTATGCATCTAGATTTGTTCCTTGGGGGTCTAGTTTCCAAAATGGGGTCACTTGTGTGGGAGCTCCAGTGCTGAGGCACACAGGGGCACTCCATACGCGACATGGTGTCCGCTAACAATTGGAATTGTTAGCGGACACCATGTCGCGTATGGAGAGCCCCTGTGTGCCTCAACATTCAAGCTCCCCCACAAGTGACCCCATTTTGGAAACTAGACCCCCAAGGAACAAATCCAGATGCATAATGGGGTCACTTGTGGGGGAGCTCCAATGTTTAGGCACACAGGGGCTCTCCATATGCAACATGGTGTCTGCTAACAATTGTTAACGGACACCATGTCGCGCATGGAGAGCCCCTGTGTGCAACCAGCATTGCCACCAGCGCAAGGGCAACTGGAAGAGTTGGGGTACAGCACCAGAAAATGGCACCTCCAATGAATGCGTTATTTTCTGAGGTGGCTGTGAGTTGCAATTTGCAGCGTGAGGGGTCCACAACATTTGGATCTCTCTATGATGAGGATTGCAGCCCCCCAACTGCCAAGTTGTACCTGGCTGGCAACCAAAAATATGGCAAAGCTCCATGTCATTTTATTGGTAGAAGTAATTAAAAAAAATGGCGTGGGGCTTCGCCATATTTTTGGTCCAGCCAGGTACAACTTGGCAGCTACAGACTGCCACCAACCCCCAGCTGCCTTGTTGTACCTGGCTGGCAACAAAAAATACAGCGAAGCCCATTTTATTTTTATTTCTAGAATAAATTCTAGAAAAAAAATTACGTGGGGCTCCGCCACATTTTTGGTCCAGCCAGGTACAACTAGACAGCCGGGGGCTGGAATCCGCAGCATGGAGAGGCCCGAGCATTCTGGGCCCCCCATGCTGTGAATTGAAGCCCGCAGCCGCCCCAGAAAATGGCGCATTCATTGAAGCGCCATTTTCTGGCGCTGTACCCATGCTCTTCCAGTTGCCCTGGTGCCGGTGGCAAACTGGGTAATAAAGGGGTTAATGCCAGCTTTTTATTGGCAGCTGGCACTAAGCCCGAGATTCATAATATTGGGCCAATGTTAGACCCGCCATTAGGAATCTCTTGTAAGTAGTCAATAAATACACACAGAGAAAAATCTTTTTATTTGGAAAAAAACACAAACAAAATTCAGACTCCATCTTTATTAGAAAGATCCGACGTAGTCCATAACGAAGGTCCCACGACGCTCGATAGCCTCCGACGTAGTCCACAACAAAGGTCCCACGATGCTCGATTGCCTCTGCTCCAGAGATTGCAGCAAGGGATCAAGTGTCCTCTTCATACAGCCTCTGGGGTCAGAGTTATGGTGCACTGTATGAAAATGATCTGTCATACAGTGCACCATGACTATGATCCCTGAGACTAGAAGAGGACACTTGATACCTTGTTGCATCCATCCATCCACCCATCATCCACGCATGTACACATCCATTCGTGCACACACCCACACATGCAGTCACACATCCATCCATGCACGCATCCACGCACGCACCCACACATCCACTAACCCACGCATCCACACACCCATGCATCCACACACCCACGCATCCACTAACCCACGCATCCACTAACCCACGCATCCACTAACCCACACATCCACTAACCCACACACCCACGCATCCACACACCCACGCACCCACTAACCCACGCACCCACTAACCCACGCATCCACACACCTGCATCCACTAACCCACGCACCCACTAACCCACGCACCCACACACCCACGCATCCACGCACTCACGCATCCACGCACCCACACACCCACGCATCCACTAACCCACGCATCCACTAACCCACGCTTCCACGCACCCACACATCCACTAACCCACACACCCACGCATCCACACACCCACGCACCCACTAACCCACGCATCCACACACCTGCATCCACTAACCCACGCACCCACTAACCCACGCACCCACACACCCATGCATCCACGCACTCACGCATCCACGCACCCACGCATCCACTAACCCACGCATCCACTAACCCACGCATCCACACACCCACTAACCCACGCACCCACTAACCCACGCACCCACTAACCCACACACCCACGCATCCACACACCCATGCATCCACACACCCACGCATCCACACACCCCACACTCACGCATCCACACACCCACGCATCCACACACCCACACTCACGCATCCACACACCCACACATCCACTAACCCACGTATCCACTAACCCACGCATCCACGCACCCATGCATCCACTAACCCACGCATCCATGCATCCACTAACCCACGCATCCATGCATCCACTAACCCACGCATCCACACACCCACGCATCCACTAACCCACGCATCCACTAACCCACGCATCCACTAACCCACACATCCACTAACCCACACACCCACGCATCCACACACCCACGCACCCACTAACCCACGCACCCACTAACCCACGCATCCACACACCTGCATCCACTAACCCACGCACCCACTAACCCACGCACCCACACACCCATGCATCCACGCACTCACGCATCCACGCACCCACACACCCACGCATCCACTAACCCACGCATCCACTAACCCACGCTTCCACGCACCCACACATCCACTAACCCACACACCCACGCATCCACACACCCACGCACCCACTAACCCACGCATCCACACACCTGCATCCACTAACCCACGCACCCACTAACCCACGCACCCACACACCCATGCATCCACGCACTCACGCATCCACGCACCCACGCATCCACTAACCCACGCATCCACTAACCCACGCACCCACGCATCCACACACCCACTAACCCACGCACCCACTAACCCACGCACCCACTAACCCACACACCCACGCATCCACACACCCATGCATCCACACACCCACGCATCCACACACCCACACATCCACTAACCCACACATCCACACACCCACACACCCACGCATCCACACACCCACACATCCACTAACCCACACATCCACTAACCCACACACCCACACACCCACCCACGCATCCACACACCCACGCATCCACACACCCACACATCCACTAACCCACGCACCCACACACCCACACATCCACTAACCCACGCATCCACACACCCACACACCCACGCATCCACACACCCACACATCCACTAACCCACGCACCCACACACCCACACATCCACTAACCCACGCACCCACACACCCACACATCCACTAACCCACGCATCCACACACCCACACATCCACTAACCCACGCATCCACACACCCACGCACCCACACACCCACGCATCCACACACCCACACATCCACTAACCCACACATCCACTAACCCACACACCCACACACCCACCCACGCATCCACACACCCACACACCCACGCATCCACACACCCACACATCCACTAACCCACGCACCCACACACCCACACATCCACTAACCCACACATCCACACATCCACACACCCACACAATCATTGATTGATTCATTCATTCATACAGTACTTACCTCAGGGCGGAGCAGCACCGGAGGAGGGGCGTTCCAGCAAGGAGAGGAGGCAGAGCGGCGGCTACACCGGCGGGATCGGACACGGGGATCGAGGAGCGGTGAGATCGGACACGGGGATCGGGGGGGTGGGGGCCGCAACCCGCAACCCGCAACCCGCAACCCGCAGGTGGGGGCCATCCAGAGGAAGGGTAGGCCTGAGGAGGGGTAGGGCATCGCGGCGGGTGAGGCCGCAATCAGGTTCCGGTATCAGGCGACGGGCGTGGGGGGCAGTGACAGGTGGGGCCGGGGGTCATCTTGAGAAGGGGAAGGCCTGAAGGAGGGGGAGGGTATCCGCCCCCAACGCCAGCAGCGCGGCGTGTGAAGCCGCACACAGGTCCCGGCTGTCACAGAGATCACAGCCGGGATCACAGCCTCAGTACCTGGCGGGGCCGGTCCGACGGGAGGCTCTGCACAGCTTGAGGGCTCTGGCTCCCGGTGGTCTGCGGTGTGTGCCCTGCTTCTTCCCGCCCGCTTTTTGAAAGTGTGTGCTGGAAGTGTGTTTTTTCACGCGGGAGACTCGCACTAGTCATTGCACGGTGCGTTTTTTTAACGCACCCATTGATTTCTATTGTGGCTCAATGCGTACAACTCGCATGCAGTCGCAGCATGCCGCGACTGAAACTCGCTTTGCGAGTTCAATGCTTAAAATGCGCACCAGTGTGTCCGACATGATAGAAAAACACTTGTTCTAGTGCAATGCGAGTTTATCTCGCATTGCACTCGCGCGAGGCACTGGGATCATGTCGGATGATGTGCCTTCAGCCTTACAAATAATTGCATAAGGTAAAAAATGTTTATACCGTTTTAGCCAGTAGATAGAAAAATATTAGAATCTGAGAGTCCTCAGTGGTTGATACCTTTTAATGGCTAACTGAAAAGATGGTAAGTGAAGCAAGCTTTCGAGACACTACGACCTCTTCATCAGGCAGATAATGACAAATTCTGAAGACACATACATATATACAATAAGCAGAGTGAGATAATGCAGTAAATACGACAGGTGACCGTAAAGCAGAGTCAGTCTTGGGAGGGGAGAGGAGCTGGGGAGGTAAAATAAAAATTCTGAGATAAGAGGAACTGATAGAACAATAATATAATGATTAGTGGTCTGTGGAGACCGGAAAATTTCTTAGTGAGAAAGCTATAAATCCCCGCAAGACAATTCAGGTCAGAAGTGTCAAAAGTTCCTCTAACTGGGGTCTGTTGGAAGATGTGATATCCCCAAATGCTCTTTTATTTGGTATAAAAACGCATTCAATCCTGTTCTAAATGTGTCAAAGATCGTTATCAATTTGTAAATAATTGCATAGTCAAACAAGCGGGGCAAAAGGAGATGACATTTGCTTTTTGACCATGATGTGATTTTATTAAATAGTAGCTTTATTACACATTTCAAGATTGTAACAAACTCTTTTTAGCAAAATCTTACATGCAGAAATCAATGCAACAGTGTGGGGTTAAGTAATGGGTGGGGAACCATTTTTCTGCCAAGGGCCATTTGGAAATTTCTACCATACTTCGCAGCCCGTACAAAATTATCAACTTGAAAATTACCACCTATATTTGGTTAAACAATCAAATTACCCCATCTGTGGAGGCTGGAGCTGCTTCTCTTTGGTTCGGGTGATATTGGTCATGTTGCTTCTCTACTACTTTTCCAGGTTTGCTAGAGCCCTAGACATCACAGGAGATGCTGGGGGCATATACAGTGCCTACAAGTAGTCTTCAACCCCTGCAGATTTAGGTGGTTTGATAAGATGCAAATAAGTTAGAGCCTTCAAACTGCAAACGAGAGTAGGATTTATTAACAGAAGCATAAATCTTACAAACCAAAAAGTTATGTTGCTCAGTTGAATTTTAATAAATTTTAAACAAAAGTGTGGGTCAATTATTATTATTCAACCCCTAGGTTTAATATTTTGTGGAATAACCCTTGTTTGCAATTACAGCTAATAATCGTCTTTTATAAAGACCTGATCAGGCCGGCACAGGTCCCTGGAGTTATCTTGGCCCACTCCTCCATGCAGATCTTCTCCAAGTTATCTAGGTTCTTTGGGTGTCTCATGTGGACTTTAATCTTGAGCTCCTTCCACAAGTTTTCAATTGGGTTAAGGTCAGGAGACTGACTAGGCCACTCCATCACCTTGATTTTTTCCCTCTTAAACCAGGCCTTGGTTTTCTTGGCGGTGTGCTTTGGGTCGTTGTCTTGTTGGAAGATGAAATTACGACACATCTTAAGATCCTTGATGGAGGAGCGGAGGTTCTTGGCCAAAATCTCCAGGTAGGCCGTGCTATCCATCTTCCCATGGATGCGGACCAGATGGCCAGGCCCCTTGGCTGAGAAACAGCCCCACAGCATGATGCTGCCACCACCATGCTTGACTGTAGGGATGGTATTCTTGGGGTCGTATGCAGTGCCATCCAGTCTCCAAACGTCACGTGTGTGGTTGGCACCAAAGATCTCGATCTTGGTCTCATCAGACCATAGAACCTTGAACCAGTCTGTCTCAGAGTCCTCCAAGTGATCATGAGCAAACTGTAGACGAGCCTTGACATGACGCTTTGAAAGTAAAGGTACCTTACGGGCTCGTCTGGAATGGAGACCATTGCGGTGGAGTACGTTACTTATGGTATTGACTGAAACCAATGTCCCCACTGCAATGAGATCTTCCCGGAGCTCCTTCCTTGTTGTCCTTTGGTTAGCCTTGACTCTTCGGACAAGCCTGGCCTCGGCACGGGAGGAAACTTTCAAAGGCTGTCCAGGCCGTGGAAGGCTAACAGTAGTTCCATAAGCCTTCCACTTCCGGATGATGCTCCCAACAGTGGAGACAGGTAGGCCCAACAACTTGGAAAGGGTTTTGTACCCCTTGCCAGCCTTGTGACCCTCCACGATCTTGTCTCTGATGGCCTTGGAATGCTTTTGTCTTTCCCATGTTGACCATGTATGAGTGCTGTTCACAAGTTTGGGGAGGGTCTTAAATAGTCAGAAAAGGCTGGCAAAAGAGATAATTAATCCACACATGTGAAGCTCATTGTTCTTTGTGCCTGAACTACTTCTTAATACTTTAGGGGGACCAAACAGAATGCTGGTGGTTTGAGGGGTTGAATAATAAATGACCCTCTGAATTAACTTTTAACGCTTTAAAAAAAAAAAAAAAATCTTTTTGGCTGCAGTGCATTTCCCACTTCCAGGCTGATCTACAGTCCTAATGTCACAATGCCAAGTTAATTCCGCATGCGTCAACCAGCTAAATCTGCAGGGGGTTGAATACTACTTGTAGGCACTGTATCTCACTTGGGAGGCTAAGGCTGGGGAATAGAGTACACTGGAGAGCTGGATTTAAAGGGCAAAACACATCTGCCAGCCTGAGCACTGCGGTCTCCAGGAATCTGTCCAGGGGCCGCAAAAAAGTAATCGAGGGCTGCATTCGGCTCTGGGGCCTGAGGTTCCCCACCCCTGGGTTAACTAGACAAAGAATGAAGGTCAGAATTCAATGACTGCCCTACTAGGCGTGAATAAAGTGTAGTATACAGAAGAGACCATAATAACAGAATACAAAGGGGAAAAAGTAAATAATGGATGTACATGTAAAATTAATAAAGACAAAAAAACCCATAAGGGATACTTAATTCATAAATGCTATTGTGAAAAGAACAAAAATTAAGACAGTATTGAGCAACTGATAAGATTACCAAGAGATGGCACAAGAACAAATCATTGGTAGTGCTCCAGTGATAGAACAAAACAACGTATGTAATGGGAGTGAATTCCTCTGCTCATGATGCAGGGAAATACGGTAGTTTTTGAGCGAAGTGTCTAGCAGTGAGCAGTATCAAAGTGCTGCATCAGATGGCAAAACCAACAAGAGGAAGGTTGCTTGGAATTTCTTGTAGGGTTGTACACATGTGAGTAGTGTCCATGTAGACTGAAGTGTTGTGCAATATCTTGATGGAGATGGAGGTAGGATGGTAGGTAAGTAGGTAGGAGATGGTAGAATGCTTGATGCTCAGAAATCATAAATACCAGAATAAATACTCTTGAATAAATATTAATAAACAGCGCTGATGGTACAGATACATACTCAAGATAATTAAAAGGTGACCTGTTATGCGGAAAAATGCTATTAACCTGCTGATGTGTGCATAATCTGCAGCTAATGGCATTCAAGAACTTTAATCCTCCCGACAGCGGTCCGGTTTTAGTTATGGGGGCGATGACGGTATGGGTCACAGCTCTGTGTATGGAAAGCAATAGCCATAACCACACCTCCTGCACTGACTGTCAGCCGTTCTGCATTAGAGCTATATTTACATAGATGATGAAATGGTGGAGTGTTACAGCAACCACACCTAAAACAATAGGAAGAGTACGACATATTGTAAACTATTCACTGTATGTTAATTGTTACATTGTCATTGTAGTAGGGGTTCACCTTTACTATCATCACAGTAAATACTCATGTTTTTGTGTGTGTTGGAAACCACACCCATGTAGGCAAACTATATATGGACTTTTTAATGGTGAAAGGTCTGAGATTTTTTTTTACTTATTTTTCTCCATTTATGTATTTTCAGAAAATATCAAAAATTACAGAAGATTATGAAGCCCTGGTAAGAATTTTTCATGGATCTCCCGTTTACTTTTCTTGTCTTCCCGTCTCTAATGCTGCATCTTGATGTCTGTGTGAGAGAGCCCGAGGAGCAAGGGCGGTTCTCACAACGTGAACCTCTGTCCATGTGCGTAAGGGTGGAAACACACTATCCTACTTACATGTGAGTCTCTCAGACGAGACTCAGATCAGTGACCCTGAACGGCCTATCCCTCTCTGGATGGGAGTGTCAGCTGCTTGTGTTTTTGTGCAGCATCACACTCCCGTCCAGAGAGGGAGAGGGCCGTTCAGGATCACTGATCCAAGTCTCATTCGAGAGACTCGCATGTAAATAGGATAGTGTGTTTCCAGCCTTATACCTCAATACCTCATTCAGGATCCCTTTCCTTGTAACACAATTAAAACCGCTATGATGGTCATGCACTAAATTCTAACTTGTTAACTATAAAGAAGACTCTCTCTCTCTCTCTCTCTTTCAAGACAGACCAATATTGATCAGATGATGGCTTGTTTAAAAAAAAAAAAAAAAAAAATGACAATATCATCTCAGTTTAGTAAAACCTCTCCTAATAGATATTGAAAAGGTAATTACAGTATATGAGCTTATTTATTTTTAGTGTTTTTTGTTGATATAAACTACATAGCACTTGCTTACAGATGGCCAACAAATGTGAGATCTTGGAGTTGTCACCTCTTCACATGCTGACGAGCTTTAAAGTAGCACTTTCAGTAAAACCTTTATTCCATTATCAATGTGTAAATAGCCTGAATGTGATCAAATACTGACCAATAATCGTCTTCTTTTGTTCTATATGACGTTCTAATCTTCTCCTGGGCCACATGATCGCTATTCATCACTATACCTCTAAGGCTGGTTTCACATAATGTTTTTGTGCCTGTCTGTGGGATCCGATTTTGAAGGAGGTCGCCGGCGCCCGGTTACATGGGGCGATGTGTGCACATCACCCCATGATGGTCGCCTGGTTTCAGAGCACTGCTCTGAAACCAGGCGACCTCCCGGCACCGGCGACATCGCCCCTTTACATGGGGCGATGACGGCGGCGATTGGCCACACCCCCACGTCGCCTCTGTTATGGGCGGCGATATCGCCCCGTGTGACGGGGCCCTAAGGCTTTATAACAGTTATTATGTTATACTGACACTTATCTATTCATTAATATTTACTTAAAGGGAACCTGTCAGCTAGTTTATGCCTCCCCAGCTGTCACTGTCCGTAGCTGCAGCTTTATAATACCAGTCTAATCATCCCTGTCTAAGCTCATAGTGTAGTGTGAAGGGTGAAAAAACTGTGTGTGTGTGTGTATGTATGTATATATATGTGTGTATATATATATATATATATATATATATATATATATATAATATACATACATATAAAATCTTGTGCAGAGGAGGAAACTGGGCACTATCTGTTTGTAACGATCAGTGTAAGTCCATTCATTATTCCTGACTGAAGGAATCCAGCGTCAATGGGGTGCTCACTACAAGTCAGTATATATTAATCCAACAAGGTAGACAAAAAAGCCAGTGGCACTCACCAAGATGATCTTCAAGTTTTTAATTCCACATTAAATGTACGGAATCCAGATGATGGGGGAGGGAGGTGCGGGAACGAGGACGACGGTAACCGTTTCCCTTCTAATCTGCCGGATGTCAGGACCCGTAGAAGTGGCAGGTTAGCCGCGAAACGGTTACCGTCGTCCTCGTTCCCGCACCTCCCTCCCCCATCATCTGGATTCCGTTTTGTCTACCTTGTTGGATCAATATATATACATATGCATCATATACTCAATTTAGTCTTCAAATACATCATACAGACAACAAAAACACAATACATGCATCAAATGCACAGAACAGACATCAAATACATAGTGATCACCACAAAGACACATCACTATGCAGTGGTAAACCTATTCCAATATACAAAGCTCCCCCACTTTGTACTTGCCAACATATGTTGAAATAAATGTAGAAAATAACTTACCTTTCATTTTCCAGACCAGATTTTTTGCTTGGCGGCGCTCTATAGTGTCACGTGACATTACACATAGTCAGGTGATAGTGCGCTCCTAAAGTGCGAGGCGGGAACTTTTGATCTCCCAGCTGTGGACACGATTGACTACAAGAAAATGGTCCCTCAATTTTAGGGGAAAAAAAAGCATGTGTTATAGTCTGAAAAATACGGTATATATCTTTGCTCTATTTACATCACAAATTACCTCATATTTTTGTATTTTCCTCACTGAGAGTCTCCTGTTTTATACTTCATAAATAGTTTTCAATAAACCATTCTCTTCTGCCTTTTTTTTTTTTTTAAGTCTACCACATGGACCATAGATCAGGTTAATTCATCAAGTATGCATAATCCCTGGATGACATTCCTAAAGAATGTTTTCTCTGAAGCGCTGCAGCATTTCAGAGTCAGATATACACCGCTACAATAAGACAACCTGTTCGGGGAGAATGAATCTCCTGTCAAGTTCCTTTTTATTTAACAGAAAAAACTATTGAATTTTTAATTGGGTATTGCTGTTATCATGTCGACCCACAAACTAAAGTTAACATATCAATTATTACTGTATGATAAATACTATAAACGAAATATAAACAAGTAATTCAAGAATTGCTAGATTTTATCAATCTTAAGGTACCATCACACACAGCAATATTGCTAAGCAGTTTCACTGGCAATTTGCTGGTTGCAGTGAAATCATGGACACATTGTTACATTTGTACACAGCCACAAAATACAACAATGTGTCCATGATTTCACTGCAACCAGTGAGTTGCCAGTGAAATTGCCTAGCAATATTGCTGTGTGTGATGGTACCTTTAGAACCCCCAAAATCCTCAAACACTCAAAAAAGAAATTGACTAAAAAGTAATTTATAATACTTGCATATGATTTTTAATTATTATTATTATTGCTTCATATATTATATTGCGCTTTACATGTGAAAAGGGGCATACGTAGACAAGTACAATAATGAACAATACAGGCATAGTAAAGCATAGACAGGTTCCCTCAGGGGCTCACAGTCTACAAGACTACAGACCAAAGCTTTCAGCTTGTGCCACAAAAATTAAGCCTTCTGGCTGTATCATTAAAAAGCAATACTGTGTATATATATGTAATGATTGTCAGACAACCGTGACGTATGTATTGTGGTAAAATATCAAAAACCTTTGCTTGCTTTGAAGGACCCTTGATGTTCTACATTGCTCAAGCAATCTGTTGATTTGCGTGGACACTGTGAAATGCTTAATTTTCCCTATGGCAGAGCTATTATTCTAGGTTTCCTTACGGTGCTGTGTATGTGGCAAGTCAGGATGAATAGCTGTTGCCCAAACAGTTTAGTGAACTGCAATTTAAGATTCATGAACACATTAGAAGAGTCTAACAATGTGTTTCTTAGACCAGACGACGTTGCCTACCCATACATTACATGGGTTGTCCGCTTTTAGTCTCATTTCAACCCTTATCGCAGTTTGGTATAAACCAAACAAACAAAAAATAAACAAATTGCACTGTACTCATGTTCCCCAAGTCCACTGACAAGTCTCTAGCACTGCTCCTGGTGTCTAGCATTGGCTGTGCCATTGACATCATATTGGTCTCATGGTAGCCAAACCGTGAACTCAGTGGCCCTGAGTGGGAAGTTCTGTCTACACTGTCAGAGCAGCTGAGCTCACAGATTGGCTGTGCACGTGATGTCAGATCAAAATGCCAGACACCGGGGGCACTGGTGGACCTTTGGAAAGTGGGGGGAGTACATTTTTTTTTATTACAAAACTATGATCATGGACATAATGAAACCAAAAGGGAGCAATCACTCTAATGCAGGTACAGTTGTGGCCAAAAGTATTTACACCCTTGCAATTCTGTCAGATAATACTCAGTTTCTTCCAGAAAATGATTGCAATCACAAATTCTTTGGTATTATTATTTTCATTTAATTTGTCTAAGGGTGCTTTCACATAACGATTTTTGCATTTCCGATGCTGTCCGAAAAAAATCGGACAGCATCGGACCGATTTTCGGACCCCATGCATCCCTATGGGGATCGGACCGAATCGGATGTGCACTAAATGCCATCCGATTTGGTCCGATCCGATTCTGTCCGATTTTATTATCGGTGCTAAAATCGGAGCCTGCTCCGATTTTAGCACCGAAAATAAAATCTGACAGATTCGGATCGGACCAAATCGGATGGCATTTAGTGCACATCCGATTAGGTCCGATCCCTATAACATGGGGCCCTATGGAGAAGGGTCCGAGGAAACATCTATGTCTCCTCGGACCCCGTTTTACTGTACTGAGCATGCTCAGTACAGTAAAACTGCTCCTAACTAGGAGCACAAGTGTTAAAAAAAAAAAATGTTATTCTCAACTCCCCCCGAGCCCCCGCCGTCTTCCGCCATCTTCTTGGAGGCTCCCGGTGGCTCTCGCAGGCTGCCGGTGTCAGCAGAGCGCTTCCTCTGCCTTATAGGACCTGCGGTGATGTCACAGTCACAATTTGGTTTCTCAAGTCCTGAGACAGTTCTTTGGTCTTCTTTCTTTCTTGGTACACACAAGGACACAGGACAGAGCTTTAATCCATGTCAACTTTAATCCATGTCAACTGGCTGCAAGTGTGATTTAGTTATTGTTAACACCTGTTAGGTGCCACAGGTAAGTTACAGGTGCTTTTAATTACATAAATTAGAGAAGCATCACATGATTTTTCTAACAGTGCCAATACTTTTGCCCACCCCCTTTTTATGTTTGGTGTGGAATTATATCCAATTTGGCTTTAGGACAATTCTTTTTGTGTTTTTTCATTGAAGACAAATGAAATGAAGATCATAATACCAAAGAATTTGTGATTGCAATCATTTTCAGGAAGAAACTGAGTGTTATCTGACAGAATTGCAGGGGTGTCAATACTTTTGGCCACAACTGTATAGACAACATTGTCAAGTCCAAGAAACACATTCTTAGGCTGCCTTCACTCCACGATTTTTCCCTGTCAGGTTATGTCCGGTGATTTCAGGATGCATAAGGCAGAACCTGACAGCCCCGGACAAACAGAACCGGAGGGCATATCCTGTTTTGTGCCAGAATTATTCCTGCACTCAGCTGCCGCTGTCCAGTGTTGAAATTTCAGCATAGCGGCTGTAGGGGAGCTAGCTGGGGTGCTGAAATTTCAGCCACGGCTGTTTCAGCTGCGCTGTCCAGGTGCTCAATGAGTGCGGCTTGAATTTCAGAGCCGCCGCTCTTTCAGCACCCGGCGTCCGGGAACCGAATTGTTTTTCTGCCGGATATGGCGCCTGTAGACTCCCATGTTATGGGCGCTGGGTCGCCCCGGATCTGGTTTTGTTCTATTTTTGCCCCGGACACAAAAAATGCTGCAAGCTCCAATTTTGTGTCTGGGGCGAAAAATGAAAACAGCCGTATCCTGCCGGACAGACGCCAAACAGGTTGGCAAATAACTGCCATCTGGCACCATAGGGATACAAAAGGGGCAAAATCGGATCTGGGGCTGACCACTGTCCAGTTCACACGAACAGCCCGGTCGCGTAAAATCGTGGCGTGAAGCCAGCCTTAGACTTTTCTAATGTGTCTATGGCAGTTGACTAGACACTGTTAGGGGGAAAGCTGTTCTTGCTGATTTGCCACATTGACTGGAGACACACTATGTGAAATGCATGCAAGATACTTTCATGAGTCTTGCATGACTCACACGGCCTCCAGTGTGTCTCTGGGCATACACACATACACATGCCTGGGGGAAATTTAGCATGAAGTCTATTCAAATCAATGGATTATTTTGTTTATTTATAGCGGACTGCGCTCAGGGATGACATTTACCTGAAAGGCTGATAGGTACTGAGCATTATCTATCACTGCTGCTAGGCCATAGTAAAAAATTGACAATATCTTAGGAAAACAAGAAAATTTTAATATAAAGTAAATTACCTAATTGCAGGTATTTACAAGGACTATAAAAACATTTACTAATCATAAATATGGGAATTATCATATATTAGTGTCCCCAATGGTTTGCTATGCTTCCACACCCAGCACTTGTGAAAAATAAAATACAAAAAATAAAAGTACCATAATTACAATATTTTTGCCTTCAGGTGACAGCAGTAGACTGGCAGGAGAATCTTTTTGCCCCATAATAAAGCTGTTCTGCTTGGTGCTTTATCTCATATAGTAGTAACCTTGGAATAGCTGATCTCACTCTTTAAGGGGGAGCGGAATAAATATCTTGAATACATAGTAATAAATGACATCTGCAGTGTGAGCTCATTGAATCTGCAGCAATATTATATGCAGACTTAATAGAATACAGCCTAAGTGTTTTATGTTCTAGTGCGTTTTAAAGGACAAACACTTTTATAATGTGAAGTGTTTTGTGCAGAACATTCTGTATGGGGAATGGCATTAGAAAATGATAATCATTCTTTTCAGTTAACATTGGAGCCTTGATATAGAGGACGGACCATGTGTGCTACATATTGCTGTGGTGCAGTCAGCCCACACTCTACCCTTTAGGCTAAAGATCACAGATTGCAGAGTACATAATACTTAAGGTGAGCCTGTCAGCAGTTTTTTCGCATGTAAACTGCAACCACGATCAGTAAGGCTTTATATACCGGATTCTGGAATACTGTATATAAGTCCCCAGGCCGAACTGTAAAATGTAAAAAATAGCTTTTATTATACTTACCTGTGGGTGGGTCCTGTCTGATGGGTATCACAGGTCTTGGTCCGGCGCCTCCATTCTTCTTGTGATTGCATCCTCCTCCTTGGCTTTATAAGGGTGACATGACCTATGTCACCGCACTCAGTCCCCTCCATTGCATTCCTATGCACACACACTTTTCTCCGCACTACTGAGACCAGAGTATAGTACTGTAATGCACAGGAATGGGGAAAGGTTAAATTCTACCTGCACATGCGCACTACACGGGCGTAGTACACGTCACCCACATGAAGCAAAGGAGGAGGATGTGATCGCAAGAAGAATGGAGGCGCTGGACCGAGACCTGAGACACCCACCAGACCGGACTGCCCAGGGGGTGAGTATAATAAAAGATATTATTTATGTTCTACAGATCGGCCTGAGACTTATATGAGCAGTTTTCAAGAATTCTCTATTTAAGGCTACACAGGTGTCGCTGCAGTCTATAAGCGAAATAACTGCTGACAGGTTCACTTTAACTTTTATTATACCATTAAAATAATCGGTAAATCGGTTGCCAAACAACACAGTGCATAAAAAGAAAGTTAAACCTTACAGGGTATAGTTTATTCCAGTTAACAGCAGCTAGCAATGCCTGTTGGTATTAAAATGCTAATCTAATAGTCAATTCAATTGTTATTATAATAGAAAAGGCAGTCGAAGCTAGCGCCCTCAAGAGGACATTTAGTTACCACTTCTTATGCAAGTACTGTCAATCCCATACACTGTTAAAGACTATTCTTAGCCCCAGCCTATGAGAAACATAGAACGTAGTGTTCAGTATAGCATGGAGAAAGGCACCCCTTTGGGGGATGTTTGGTCACCTTGTCCTATAGGGGTATCATCAACTCTATTTTTGATGAGGACCATATAGTTTTACCCCAATCAGTGTTACACATGGAACATGGACAAAGGTTAATGTTCTACATATGGGACATTTGGGTCAGTGCCTTACATCCCAATAAGAACCTTAGATTTATCCAATTCACTTTCCCAGTTGGTGGTATATATGGAACCCTGGTAGGTGGTTATCATCCTAATGAGGATAGTTTAGGTTAAAGGGGTTTTCCTACAAACAATGTTAATTTCAAAGTTGATTTTAATCAATAAATCTTGGAAAAATAATAAGTTCCACAGTTGATGTGTTTAAAAAATGTTCCTGTGCTGAGATAATCTTATATATGTGTCCCTGCTATGTACTGTGTAATGGATGTGTCTGATCATACATGGACATGGTCTGATCATACCACATCTCCTGTGCTGAGATAATCTTATCTATGTATCCCTGTTATGTACTGTGTAATGGATGTCTGACCGTACAGGGACATGGTCTGATCATACCACATCTCCTGTGCTGAGATAATCTTATATATGTGTCCCTGCTATGTACTGTGTAATGGATGTGTCTGACTGTATAGGGTATAATGTCTGATCATACTGCATCTCCTGTGCTGAGATAATCTTATATATGTCTCCAATTGTGTAGAGGACCGGGCACCAACAGGTATCTGCAAAGAAGTGTAAGGCTACCTGGAGTTCCTCCTGGCAAGAGGCGTTGCACGCTTCAATAAGCAAACAGATAATCAGTACAATGTAGAAAAAAGAGAAGCGGCACTCACCCTTTTAGATGCCAAATCCTTTATTTCGTCTTGCACATCTTAGCATAGATAAATCAGCGAGGAGAGGGAGTGGGGGTCGGCGGACGACAGCTTGCCGTTTCGCAGCTCTTGCTGCTTCAACGGGTCCAGTGGCTTCTCTTTTTTCTACATTGGACTGATTATCTTATATATATGTCCCTGCTATGTACTGTGTAATGGATGTGTCTGACTATACAGGAACATGCAATAGAAGAAAAAAGAGGCACTCTGCTATGACAATTAAGACATAGGAATATTTCATAAGCAAAAATTGCAGCAATTAGCTTTATAAATATGGCCATATCGATAAACCACCCAGTCACCGCGTTGAGGCGTGTCTGCTTGACTGGATCCCTATACTATATTTTAGAGCAGATTGGAAAAAAAGGAAAAACTGATAACAGAGAACACTAGCTCCCACCCTGGGCTTGATTAGCAGTTCATGAATATGCTGGACTACCAGGCAGCAGGCTAAGTAATCATTTGGAGATTATCATTGATGATTGTAAGACAGCCCAGTAAGTCATGCATCGTTGGAATCACAATCTCTGGCCCTACATTATGCTACTCTCAGATTAGGTTGCAAAAACCTGTTGACAGATTCCCTTTAAAGCACTTAGAGGGCTAGTTGTCACCTCGGCCCGGCACTAACTTACAGCTCGTGGTTCAGAGCTGTCTGTCAGTCAGTGACGGGGCGTGATTATGGCCGCTGCTCTAAGTCCTGTGAGTGGTGACCAATCACTCTGGGAACGCCGGCTGGGCACCACTGCAACACTGTTAACCTGCAGAATAACTTGATATCTGTAGGGTAATAGTCTTATTGGACCTGACAGGTTCCTTTTAACTTCATCCTGGTTAGGACCATAGATCAATTTAATTTTTCAGTGAGATAAATGAAGTAGCATCATTGAAGTGACGGGGGTGGAGATGGTGTCCTCTAAAGAACATAGTTGCCCAATTCGAGTATATTCATCTTATGTTTCAGTTAGCACCATAAATAAATTTTATTCCACCCCTGGCACTCTTGTTCCTGTAAAGAAAGTTGGAAAAGTATGTTGATTCATTGTTTTGTGTCCTAAAAAAGATTGGGAGAAGTATCCCTAAAAGGACAGTTAGAACAAGGACCCTAAAAAGCACATTTGTTAAAGTCAAAGTATACAAGCTAATGAAAGCCCTGTATCCAAGTCTGGATTCAGGGCAGGACTGTAGCTAGAACTTTTGCATTTCCTTATCCTTTTGGAATCCTCAGGAGATGATGGTAGATCATTACTTATCGTATGTCATAGCAATAGGACCACACCAAATCAGGAAACCCCTTCAAGATGTCCTGGTCCAGTTACTTTACAGACTTTTATTCTTGGCTGTCTAGTGACACCTAGTGTCAGAAGCTAAAAATGATTTCACATAGTGAAAAAAAATATCGCTAGCTAATACTTGGCTTTGCATGTGAATAGGCAGGAAAATATTACAATGCTCCAAATTCATAGAAGAAAAGTAATAAGCAATTTTTTTCCATTATCTTATGTAGTTTTTAACTAAAACATGTTATCTATTGTGAATGCTGTTAGCTGTCTGTGAGGTTTGGCGCAATCATGCCAGTAAAAATGTACACTGATCCTCCATAGTGGGGTGCATTAGAGGCCCCTCTCCACTATCTCGAGTGGTGGAACTAATTGTTCAGTTTGAAGTTTAATTTAGGCTCCCAATAATAATTATTCACAACTTAGTAAATTGAAACCACTCTTTTATACTACACTGTGTATAACCCATACATTTCTTTAAATACAGTGTAAATCACATATACACACACTAGACAATCATTCTATATACTAAAATTGGAAAGCCTGAGAAAAAAATTAATCTTTCTTAGGAAATCTAAAAATAAAATTCACCTTTTCAAGATGCATCACACAATGGAGGAAATAACCTGTGCAGCAGAAGAGAACACGTGAGAATTAGCCAATAAATCCCTAAACTTAATCTACAAAATATCACATACACAATAGGATTGTTATATATAACTAAAAATGCAATCTACTAATCTTGTATAGT
This sequence comes from Allobates femoralis, assembly GCA_033576535.1. Lineage (NCBI taxonomy): Eukaryota > Metazoa > Chordata > Amphibia > Anura > Aromobatidae > Allobates > Allobates femoralis. The sequence continues at coordinate 395,068,763 of JARQOC010000005.1, forward strand.
ATTTCACAGTGGTGATTGTATTATGTATAACTTCAATGGAGAACGTTACACTAGTAATATAATGTACATGTACTGTAATTCTTTATATAATGCTGAATATGTCCTTCAGTCTGAAGCCGGGATCCAAACGATGCCCACTTTCAGGCATTCAGTTACATTGGAGTGGGCAGGGTTTTGAGGAGCGTTTCTCTCTGCATCTATCACCGTTCCGATCTCTCAGGTATCAGATGTCTTCGGTCTGCATGGTGATTGACACACTGGTCGCAGGGTCAGGTAAATCCCGATCACTGATGGTGCGAGCGGGGCTGCAGTAACTGAGGTCTGCACAGACTTTCTATGTAAAAGGGGGAGAGTTTTACTGAAACCTCAGAGTTAACCGGTCTATACAATATTGGGGAGAAGTTATAGAAGGGGGGAAGCAGAACCTGCTGACAGCTGCCTTGGACCCCAGTGATCACAGGATTGGGGGCTGCAGAGCAAGCACCTAGTGAGGGCAGGGTGGAGGTCCCAGTGACTGGAGGAGGCTCTGGGGTTCAGTGTTTTCATTCTGTATCTAAGCCTCCTAACAGCCAGAAAATAAATCCAATCAACTGCAGATGGAAGCGGAGCCTGAACATTCTGTGTTCCGGAGGTGCAGCAACTACCGGAAAAACAGCGCTAATAGCAGGGCTGTGGAGTCTGAGTTGGTGTCCATTTTGATAGTCAGAGTTGTATTCAGGGAATTGAGGAGTTGGACCAGTAGGTATGTCTTACCGACTGCACACCAGGGCCGTGTAACGATATGTAAACCATGCCCTGATGTACGTCTTGTACGTAACCCATGAAACCAATCCACCCCCGTATATAATCCAAGCAGTGTACATAAGCCACACTCCGTATATCATACAAGCGCTGTACATAAGCCTTGCCCCAGGTTTTTGCTTTATAAACTACTAGCTGTACTACCTGGCAACGCCCTGGTTAATAAATAACTGATGTTAGCTATAACAAAATAGAATTTGAATATGTCATATTAATGACCTGTAGGAAAATAGAAGCTGAGCTGTGATTGGTTGATATAGGCAGCCTGATAAATCTCCAGCCAACAGTAAACCCTCCCCCCGGCCGGGCAGTATATGTTACCTCACAGATACACATAATAGACAGCTCATGTGACTGACATCTGTCTTAATTCCCTATATGGCGCATGTGTTGCACATTGGCTGTTTTTAATCAGATGTTTATTTTTGGAAATTAAAGATAGCACACGTATGAGGCGAGTTGTGTGAGGTGATTTGTGCACATCTGTGTCTGTGTGGTGTGTGTGTCCCTGGGGTGTGTGTGTCCCTATAGGGTGTGTATGTGTGTGTGTCCCTGTGGGGTGAGTGCATGTGTCTCTATAGGATGTGTATGTGTGTGTGTCCTTGTGGGGGGGTCTGTGTGGTGTGTTGTGTGTGTCTTTGTGGTGTGTGTGTCCCTGCGGGGTGAGTGCATGTGTCCCTATAGGGTGTGTATGTGTGTGTGTCCCTGTGGGGGGGTGTCTGTGTGGTGTGTTGTGTGTGTCTCTGTGTTGTGTGTGTCTTTGTGGTGTGTGTGTGTGTCTCTGTGGGGTAACTGCATGTGTTGCTATAGGGTGTGCTTGTGTGTGTCCGTGGGGGGGGGGGTGTCTCTGTGTTGTGTGTCTCTTTGTGGTGTGTATGTGTGTGTTCGAGTGCGTGGTGAGTATAAAATGTCGGGGCTGCACTTTAGCGACTATACACTTGCTGTTACTCTTTGTGTGTGCGTGTGGTGTGTATACATGTCCCCGTGCGTGGTGAATATCCCATGTTGGGGCCCCACCTTAGTGACTATATGCTGTTAGTCTTTGGTGCTGTCATTAAGCCCCTCTCATTCACAATTGTCAACTGGTAACTGTCACTTTTCCCCCATTATGTAGATAGGGGCAAAACTGTTTGGTGACCTGAAATGTGCAGGGTTAAAATTTCGCCTCACAACATAGTCTATGACGCTCTTGGGGCCAGACGTGTGACTGTGCAAAATTTTTGGCTGTATTTACGACGGTATAGATGCCAATCCCGGACATACACACATACACATACAACACATTCAGCTTTATATATTAGACTAGAAATCGGCTATTGCATCGGGAGGGCAGTCTTTGTGCCTGTGTCCCCTTATGTGCTCTCTCCTGTCTGTGCTGTGTCTTCCCGTGTGCGCTCTGTCTTTCTTGTGACTTTCTCTCCGCTCTGTGTGCTCTCAGCCCCTGTGTATGCTGTCTCTCCCTATGACTCTGCCTCCCTTGTGGCTTCTTTCGTCCCCTGTGCCTTCTCCCTCTCCTGTGCCCCTGCCTCCTCTGTGCCTTCTGGCTCCCATGTGCCTGCCTCCCATCACTGAGCCACCATACAGTGCTAACCACTGAGCCACCATACAGTGCTAACCACTGAGCTACCATACAGTGGTAACGACTGAGCCACCATACAGTGCTAACTACTGAGCCACCATACAGTGTAACCACTGAAGCCACCATTACATGCTAACCACTGAGCCACCATATTCAGTGCTAACCACTGAGCCACCATCAGTGCTAAGCCACTGAGCAACCATATACAGTGCTAACCACTGAGCAACCATAACAGTGCTAACCATTTAGCTACCATATACTGTGCTAACCACTGAGCCACCATACAGTGCTAACCACTGAGCCACCATACAGTGCTAACCACTGAGTCACCATACAGTGCTAACCATGGATGGCGGCGCCAATCAGCGAAGCGCGTGTGGCTTGGTGGGAGATTTGAATCCGGCACCGCTGATTGGCTGAGCAGCTCAGGATTCAAATTTCCCGCCAAGGTGCGAGCCGCTTCGCTGATCGGTCGCCGCAGATTGCAGCGACCAATCAGCGTTGCGCGATTTAAATTCCTGCACCAACAGCGCTGATTGGTCGCCGGAGATCAATCAGCGCTGGTGGCATGTGACGACTGCTTTGGCCGGGGATCTGAATCCCGGCCGCCATATCGGAATACCCATAACATGAGTGTTCCAATTTGGCAGTCGGGGCACTTCCGCTGCGAGCCGCCGCTGACCTCCGTGCGGTGGTGATGAGCCACGGCTACCGTCAGGAGATCAGCGGCTAGGGCCGCTAATCTCCTGGCAGTAGATTGAGGTTTGTGTCACTTACTTTTGCCACTTGTGTTGCTCTCCCACAATGGTGCCGCGGTGCAATGTGGGATAGTGACATAAGCGCCGCAGACTGTGACAAATATTATTGGTGATTATATATTATATAGGCAGTGCCTATAATTTCACTAGAAAGCTAATTATTTTACCTTGATTGCAGAAACACTATACTCCATCATTGTTCTCCTTTTTCACTCCTATGTTTGCCCCTACTGTGTTATAAAGACTTTATCAGTATGTTCTCCATTGCTCCTACCTTAACATTAGGAATACTGCTCTGCTAGATTGGCACATTTTCCTATCGTAGAGTGTCATCTTTTGTACAGTTATTGTTATGCCCAATTGTTCCCCACACTTTATTCTAATCTTTGTGTTATCCTAGGCTACGTTTTTGTGCAGTGAGATGTTATTATGGAGACATCCTTATCGTATGCGTTGTCTTGCAACACCTAGCCTAATACCGCCTCCTTTACAAGCGACACATCATGTGACGTTACCGCAATACTCTTACATACCTCCGCCTTTTTCATGGCTCAAGACAGCGATGCGTCACATCCTGTAATATTTCCATTATTTCCATTGGTCTGTTGTGACCATGCATATATTTCCATTCTAGTCAGACCGGATGTTACATCACACTCCAACATGTGCTATTCATGCGGTCATACCTGCCAATAACAGCACTCTCCTCCAGCACTTTTTGCCATACACCTTTGTTCTCATGCTATAATTTCTCCATATATGCCATCCTGTGAGTGTTACTTTTCTTTCTTTTTTCTTTCCATCTTGTTATTCCAAGATTTCTTGGGAAGGCATGGTGCGGACTGCTTCTATCTGCAGAAATCCTATTTGTATTCCATGTGTTATATATGTGATTTACTTGTTGATAATTCCATTACCATACTGGAATATTACTTTAGCATATTTTTTGCCTCTTCCACTGATTTGCTTCCTTAGGTCTGTCCCATTGCTAGGATTCTTGCTCTCTCCTTCACATCGTGGCCATGTACACATAAATGGGGTACATGCTCTGGCTGTCTCATACATGTGCTATAGGTGTGCCGAATCGCTTCGATGTGGGATGCTTATGTGATTAAGTTATTCCTATTAATGACCAATTTTTCAACATTGTCGTACTTTTTGGGATGCCTACGAGGTGCAGTGGAACCACAGTCTCCAGATGCAGTTTTTTCAATTTATGATTGTCATTGACAAATATGGTATAGATCTAGATAGTCTCATAAGGATCTTGTTGACCGAAACGGCAGTATGTTTATTGTTGGATGCATTATTGAAATAAAAGCTTTAATATCCTTTGAAGTGCCAAGTTATTATATTATTGGTATTGGGGTTCTTCCCTACTTGAGCACCTCCATAATTTTGGGACTGCCACGCAGGGCTGTGGAGTTGGTAAGCAAACATCATCTCCGACTCTTCAATTTCCCTGAATCCGACTCCAGCTCCACCAAAACGAATGGACACCGACTCCACGACTCCCACTCCATAACCATAGGACTGTGACGTGGGTAAGCCACATATCGACTCCAACTCCTCAATTTCCCTAAATCTGCTGACCACTGATTCCACCTAAAATGGGCACTGACTCCAACTCCACATGTCTGGTATAGTCAGCAGTCAGTTTAATACATTTTTTTTGCTGTTAGGAGGGATGCAATACTTTTTTTTTGTAATGAATGGCTATATTTTCTGTAATAATGTGTATTATCAGATCCTTGGACTCAGAGAACCATTGCATCCTATTGACCTTTCCTCTATGCAAAGATTTTGTATTCTTGCTCTGAGAAACATTTCCCAGCCTTATGGTCACTATTCATGTTTGCCTCATTATTATAATTATTATTCATTATTATAACGCCATTTATTCTATGGTGCTTTACATGGTAATCAATTACTGCCAACCACTCATATGACTTTTAGTATAATGTGACACACCGCCTAAGTTTTCCTCAGGATTTAAAAATGGCTTCTTTATTTCTTATTTTTTTTACAGTGTTGGAGAAATCCTTTCCTTCACATTGACCGCATTCGTTGAGTTAATGGATCACGGTATTGTGTCCTGGGATACGTTCTCCTTGGCATTTATTAGAAAGGTGAGTGTTTACTGTGTATCTATAGTTTGGTAGAGTGTATGGAAATATGACCGCTGCGTATGAGCCAATTAGATTTTTATAGGGTAGATTCGGTAATATTGGGGCATTTTATTACATTATTGTAGAAATCGAATAAAAATTAAAAGGATAAATAAGCGCAAATAGGTTGTAATCTGATAAAAAAAAAATATCCAATCTAGTTAAAATTAGAAAATGCTCATCTTGTGTGGTTGTGAATGTCTTAACCGCTATGGTGGTGTACACTGGCTGCAGCAGAACCACGTGTATTGTAATGGGACCAGTAGAAAGACATGGGATTAATCTGATGACGATATTAAGAGGACATCAATGACTGAGTAGAAATTAATTGATAAGTCAATGTGTTTCAAAGCCAGAGGGCTTCGGATATTGTTTTGTCCTGATGAAGAAGTCCTCTGACTTTGAAACACGTTGACTTCTAAATCAATTTCTACCCAATCAGTGATGTCCTCGGAATAACTTTATAAAAAAAGATAAATAGGGAGCGCACATAGGGCGTTATCGTCTTAATAAATAGTCCAGTCCCCCCAATCGGTGTGACTCACCTGCGGTGATTGTGAGAGCCACAACAAACTGAGAGAGCCTGGTAATGGTCGCTGCAGGAGTCCACTGAAGATAAATGATTTCCACCGAAGAAAAAGCTGGGCTTTGTAGTCCGCGCTGACCTCAAGAAACTTCCAGTCCAGTAAAGGGTTAATCAGGTTCTGGTTTATTTGCCTACGCTTTTCGTGGCTTTAAATCTGCCACTTCATCAGGGCTGTCGGAATAACTTTGGCAGCACAGGCTTAGGGCCCTTTCACATCAGCGTTTTTTGAAATTTGCAGCAGATGCGGTGAAAAAAACGCATCTGCCGCAATTACCGCATACCGGCTGCACTTGCGGCGCGGTTGCGGTAAACGCCATGCAAAGTATAGGCGACTTGCGGCAGGTGCGGCAAGTGCGGTTTTGCACTGGCATGCAGGTGCGGCCGCGAAGAAAACCGCGACTGACCGCAGTTTTTTTTCGCGCCGCACCTGCCGCAAGTGCAAACCGCACTGCCGCACTGCCGCAAGTACACCTATACTTTGCATGGCGTTTACCGCAACCGCGCGCAAGTACGCCGTATGCGGTTTAATTGCGGCAGATGCGTTTTTCACCGCATCTGCCGCAAATTTAAAAACCTGATGTGAAAAAGGCCTTATATCCCATTACTTTCTACTGGTTCCAGCAAGATTATTGTAGAAATGCCAGAGGAAATTCTCCACTCCTCTGATGTTTGGATATTATAAGTTTCAATTCTTTAGGCTAATCTCAGTTCTTACATATATCATAGAGAGCAGATGCATTACTGTTTGATACTTTAAATTGTACCAATAAATTCCACAAATCTCCACCCACAAAGAGTGTCATATGCTGAAATGGATTGATCCAAATAGGAAGTTAAAGGGAACCTGTCACTAGGTTTTTGCCATATAGTCTGAGAGCAGCATAATGCAGAGACCTTGATTCCAGTCATATGTTAGTTAAGCTCCTGTCACACACAACGACGCACCAGCGATCCCGACAACAATAACGATCCTTAGGGATCGCTGGTGCGTCACTTTGGGAGTTCGCTGGTGAGATGTCAAACAGTTAGATGTCTCCAGTGACTTCAGCAGCGATCTGGAATGATACAGAGGTCGTTGGGAATTTTCACTCTCGGGCGTTATTGAGATGTTTGGCCGTTGTCCCTTTCAAATACAGCGATGCAGCGTTCCAAGCGGGAGTGCAACTACCAGAAAATGACCCAGAGCACTTTGCAACGATCAGCGATCTCACAGCAGGGGCCTGATCGCTGCTAAGTGTCACACGTAGCGAGATCGTTATGAGATCGCTGTTACGTCACAAAATCTGGGACTTAACGATCACGTTGTGTGTGATGGGGGCTTTACAGGGTTGCTTCCTGTAGTTTTAATAAATAAGTTTTATCAGTACATGATAACCATAGAACAAGTAGACTTGCTGCCATCTAGTCTTTTATATTCTGAGATCTGTATAATGCCACCCCCTCTCCACTACTTGGTAGCTTTCTGCCTATGCACATTGTACACAAACCTGTTAATCAATGATGGCGATGGGGTTACACAGAGCTCTGAACCCAGAGAACTGGTAGATCTGCAGCACATAAAACTGTGATTTTCTTAAAACTGCAGCAAGCAGCTGAGTATGTGATGCATCGCTGGAGTCAGAGTCTTTATCCCTATATTTGCTGCTCTCAGATGGGGGTAGTATAAATCTGGTTCCAGATTTCCAGTAATTCAGCTCAAGTCGCTTCATTTCCCTTTAAACTAAATTTAGTACACAATAGTATACATACCAAGATTGCTTTGCCTTTTACCTTATTTCAGAGCCTACAGTTGTGGCCAAAAGTATTGACACCCCTGCAATTCTGTCAGATAATACTCAGCTTCTTCCTGAAAATGATTGCAATCACAAATTCTTTGGTATTATTATCTTCATTTAATTTGTCTTCAATGAAAAAACAGAAAAGAGAATAAAGCAGAAAGCAAAACATTGATCATTTCACACAAAACTCCAAAAATGGGCCAGACAAAAGTATTGGCACCCTCAGCCTAACACTTGGTTGCACAAACTTTAGCCAAAATAACTGCGATCAACCGCTTCCGGTAACCATCAATGAGTTTCTTACAATGCTCTGCTGGAATTTTAGACCATTCTTCTTTGGCAAACTGCTCCAGGTCCCTGATATTTGAAGGGTGCCTTCTCCAAACTGCCATTTTTAGATCTCTCCACAGGTGTTCTATGGGATTCAAGTCTGGACTCATTGTTGGTCACCTTAGAAGTCTCCAGTGCTTTCTCTCAAACCATTTTCTAGTGCTTTTTGAAGTGTGTTTTGGGTCATTGTCCTGCTGGAAGACCCATGACCTCTGAGGGAGACCCAGCTTTCTCACACTGGGCCCTACATTATGCTGCAAAATTTGTTGGTAGTCTTCAGACTTCATAATGCCATGCACACGGTCAAGCAGTCCAGTGCCAGAGGCAGCAAAGCAACCCCAAAACATCAGGGAACCTCCGCCATGTTTGACTGTAGGGACCGTGTTCTTTTCTTTGAATGCCTCTTTTTTTCTCCTGTAAACTCTGTTGATGCCTTTGCCTAAAAAGCTCTACTTTTGTCTCATCTGACCAAAGGACATTCTTCCAAAACGTTTTAGGCTTTCTCTGGTAAGTTTTGGCAAACTCCAACCTCGCTTTTTTATGTCTCGGGGTAAGTAGTTTGGTCTTCCTGGGTCTCCTACCATACAGTCCCTTTTCATTCAGACGCCGACGGATAGTACGGGTTGACATTGTTGCACCCTCGGACTGCAGGGCAGCTTGAATTTGTTTGGATGTTGGTCGAGGTTCTTTATCCACCATCCGCACAATCTTGCGTTGAAATCTCTGGTCAATTTTTCTTTTCCGTCCACATCTAGGGAGGTTAGCCACAGTGCCATGGGCTTTGAACTTCTTTATGACACTGCGCACGGTAGACACAGCAACATTCAGGTCTTTGGAGATGGACTTGTAGCCTTGAGATTGTTCATGCTTCCTCACAATTTGGTTTCTCAAGTCCTCAGACAGTTCTTTGGTCTTCTTTCTTTTCTCCATGCTCAATGTGGTACACACAAGGACACAGGACAGAGGTTGAGTCAACTTTAATACATGTCAACTGGCTGCAAGTGTGATTTAGTTATTGCCAACACCAGTTAGGTGCCACAGGTAAGTTACAGGTGCTGTTAATTACACAAATTAGAGAAGCATCACATGATTTTTGTAACAGTGCCAATACTTTTGTCCACCCCCTTTTTTATGTTTGGTGTGGAATTCTATCCAATTTGGCTTTAGGACAATTCTTTTCGTGTTTTTTCATTGAAGACAAATTAAATGAAGATAATAATACTAAAGAATTTGTGATTGCAATCATTTTCAGGAAGAAACTGAGTATTATCTGACAGAATTGCAGGGTTGTCAATATTTTTGGCCACAACTGTATGTTTTTGCAGTGATCTTTAAATACATTTTTCTCACCCTCAGATTGCAAGCTTTGTGAACAAGTCAAGCATGGATACCTCGATTTTACAACGCTCCCTAGCTATTCTTGAATCCATGGTCCTCAACAGTCATGATCTGTATCAAAAAGTGGCACAAGAAATCTCAATTGGACAGTTAATTCCACATCTTCAAGGGTAAGCAAACTACATGCATTACTCCTTTTGAAGACATCAATGTGACAACTTAGTCCATTTTCATCTTTAAAAGGAATTTCACCCTCCAAACTATTCATATAAACATGTAGCTTATAAAAAAAAAAAAAAATACTGGTTCAACAATACCTTTACAAGCCCAATCCCTTCATCCTTTGCTAAGAAATCATTGTTTGAATTGAAATGCAAATGAGACTGAAGAACAATGGTAGATCTGATGCCTCTGTCACTATATTACAGTATTTTCTCAGTGCCACCTCTTCCTGCTTGACAGGCTCTATGCTATCAAGAAGGTAGAGGAACCATCAGTAAAGCAAGAGGAGGCAGCACTGGGTGGAGAATAGAGCTGGAGTGACAGAGGGGATAGCCTCTATGCTGTGTGACATCAGGTAAAGGAACCATTAGTAACGCAGGAGGCGGCAGCAATGGTCGGAAAATAGAGCTGGAGTGACAGAGGGGATAGTCTCTATGCTGTGTGATATCAGGTAAAAACCATCAGTAACGCAGGAGGAGGTAGCGATGGACAAAAAATAGAGCTGGAGTGACAGAAGCTTAAGATCTACTAGACTCATTTGCATATCAATTCACACATTAATTTGTCAGTAGCAGGGGAACAGACAGGCCATGTTAAGACTCCTCCTGACGAAGCCGTCGCTGACGGTGAAACGTGCGTCGAGGTCTGAGGGTCGTTCGGGATTGTCGCAATCTCCCCCTAAAACAGCTGCAAAGTCACAAGGTAGGATATAGGGCTTTATGAGATTATAGCCCATGATTGCTGGTTAACTTTGTGACTAAGGGGTAGGTATCCCTCTCTTATTGCCTAGTATAGGGGGTTTGTGTATAAACACTAATACCGATGGGGCTCCATATTCAGAGGTGTAGCAAGGAGTAGCACTAATTTAATTTCATAAACTGGTCATGTTCTAAAGCAAACACATTTAATAATCCTGTGTTGTGGTCCCCTAGATATATCGTTGAAAGCAATTTGTTACCGATTGTGTATATCTTGTGAACTCCCTCATTTTGTCTCATTTGTATCCTCAATCTGGGTTTTCATCTCCAGTATCATGCTTGTCACTGTGATGTAAATGATATTTTTATGGAATTTGAATAAAAGCACTTTTGCATATTATATATTTATGGATCTTTTTTACCCAACATTTTTGTGCCTCCTAATTCTGGGGGTGCAAGGATTGGTTTGCTGGTCTTTTAGGTTTTTATACTTGGTGATCCACTGGACTTATAGTCCAATATTTAGGTTGTAATCATGCTAAGATGTTACTGGACTTGTCTTTAAAAGAGCTATATGCACATATAAGTAGTTTGGGGGTGAAATCCTGCTGACAGATTCCCTTTAAATGTTTTTTCAACAATTGGATTTTATTTGGATATGCCTTAAAGTTCTGGTCAGAAAGGTTCTAATTATTGGGATTGATTTGGAGAAAGGAGTTATAGAATAATTATTTTCTTTCTACTTTCATTAGCTGTCAGGACCCTTTAGCTCAAGGTGCTCGCTCCTTTACTCACTTTGGCCCCTAGGAGGCTGAGCAAGGCACTATTTCCCCTGTGCCAAAATTATTTTTTCCCTCTTTTTTCTCTAACTTTAGGTATACAAAATATGTCTTTGTAACATCTGTGAATACATCTATTGTAAGCTACCACTTTATTGTATTTTAATGTTTTGTATTTATTTTGCCATCAGGACAGATCAAGAGATTCAGACATACGCTATTGCAGTGATCAATGCACTATTTCTCAAAGCCCCAGATGCAACAAGACAGGTATGTCTTAGAGGGGGTTGTAAGTTTAGTGGGGCAGGAGTGAATAAGATAGAAGCATCTTTTTTCAAGCAACCACAGAACTTCATTAGAAGTGACACAGTATGTTAAGAAGATCAAAGGAAATAGAACTAAAGGATTAATACTCTGATCCAACAATTGACGAGTATAAAGTAGCTGACAATGGCTGACAAAGGGCTTGTCTACCACTGGACGCCGCCTCATTAATTTACTAAGGACTCTGTATATAATAAAAACAATGTACACTCGCCTCCCTGTAGCCACGCCACTTTACCGATGTTGGAGCTGCCGTTTGCTACAGTTGATATGACATTGCTTTATCACATGACTGCAACTGCTACAGCAAATAACGGCAATAGTAAAAGCTGCAGCCATTTTGTGGCTATTGATTGGCTGCAGCTGTCACATGACACAAAGTCACATCACATGCCAGAAAAGTAGTGCGAACCTGGCTAAGGGTTTTGTGCTGATCGCAGCAGTTGCGGTGAAATAAATGCAACTGCCGCGAATACCGCTTTAACGGCCGCACATGCAGTTCACTTGCGGCAAGCTCCATACAATGTCTAGGCTTGCGGTAAGGGTGCGCCAATTCCCTTTTCGGCACTTGCAGCAGATGCGGCTGCGGGAAAACCGCGGCTGACCGCATTTTTTTTGCGGCCACAAGTGCCGAAATCGCAACTGTACCACACTTGCTGCACCTGCCGCAAGCCCCATAGACATTGTATGGAGCTTGCCGCAAGTGAACCTCATGTGCGGCCGTTATGCGGCAATCGCGGCAGTTGCGTTTGTTTCACCGCAACTGTCGCGATCAGCGTAAAACGCTGATGTGAAAGCAGCCTTAGGCCCCTTTCACATCAGCGTTTTTTTCAAATCGCGGCAGATGTGAAAAAACCGCATCTGCCGCGATTACCGCATACCGGCTGCACTTGCGACACGGTTGCGGCAAGCCCCATACAATGTATAGGCGGGCTTGCGGCAGGTGCGGCAAGTGCGGTTTTGGCACTTGCGGCAGGTGCGGCCGCGAAAAAAAAACGCGGTCAGCCGCGATTTTTTCGCGGCCGCACCTGCCGCAAGTGCCAAAACCGCACTTGCCGCACTGCCGCAAGCCCGCCTATACATTGTATGGGGCTTGCCGCAACCGTGCCGCAAGTGCAGCCGGTATGCGTAATCGCGGCAGATGCGGTTTTTTCACGCATCTGCCGCGATTTGAAAAAACGCTGATGTGAAAGGGGCCTTAGACAGTGCCTTTGCAGGAGGTGAGTACATATTGTTTTTGTTTTATATAGCGCCCTACATTGATTGTCCCCCTTTACTTAATAGTTACGGTACATCAAATATATTTGGCTGTTTGTAAAATTACTAATTGACTAGCCTTCTAACACTGATCTAAATACCTATTACATTTTTAGCTAACCTGTAGTCTGTTGAATAGATAAAAGGCAGTATGTTTGTGTGTTCAGACTACACAGGATTTCTTTGGTACCTTTACTCCATCAGGATACCCCTTCTACACCAGACAATTTTAATATTTGTATCAGAGTTGTGTAGTTAGCACACTGTAGCTACAACGAAGGGGAATGCGGTTTAATTTGGAAAATTTTAAAAGATAGCTATAAACAGAAAATTACTAATTCTTTCAGATTTTTTGTTGAACATTTTCTTGCTTTTCATTTTGGACAAGTATCCTTATTTCTCAATCTGCATGACACCGATTTATAAATGACTCTACAGCCATTATCGATGTTCATGCTGACCTTAAGGGGGTTCTCTGAGTGAGGTAATGGAATAAATTATAGTCATTTAAAAAGGAAACATTTTTCTCAATAACTTTTATTCTTTATCTACTGCACTGTCAGGATTTCAAAGATGGCAGCTGTCATAAATCTATGCAGTCCGTCCTAGATTTCAGAAGACACACTGTAGGATGGGCTGCTTATAGCATGAGACAGACACACTAAAACTGTCAGGCTGACTGAGATGGATGTTTATTCTCACTTCGATACAGAATAACGCCTTCAGTCTACTCTGCTCAGTGTTCTTTCAGGCTGACTGAACAGAGGAATGCCGCTCTGACGTGACCTATGTCTCGAACGGATGTTCCTTGTGCAGCCCGTCCTACTGTGTGTCTTATCTAGGAGAGGTAGTGATTGATGGTAGTGGACAGTTGCCATTTTTAAAATCTTGACAATGCAGTAGATAAAGCATGGTTTGCTAAAAAATGGTATTTAGAAAAATGTTTCATATTTAATTGTGTATTATTTATTTTATTACATTTCTCTAAAAGCCCCTTAAATAGGCACACAAAACACAACTTAATGAATCAGCAGTGTCTGACAAGTTGCGCCACCATGTGAGTCACCACAAATATTATTCCAGTCAGGCACTGGAGTAAGATTTCTGGCATAAAATATGCCACAGCTCATAATGAATTAAATTAGCTGTGTTATCAGGCATTGTTCCCCACCACATCTCCACTCAGATTTCAAAATGTTTGACTTTCAGAGTGATTTACACCTGATTTCTGGGGTAATCACTTTGATGAATGGGGCCTAACTTTCTGTTGTTTCAGGAAACAACACATGTACATTAACAGCAATGACCAGATTCTGAATCTATCTTTTATTTAATTGTGAATGGAGGGGGAGCAGGGGAAGCTGGATCCTGTGTTACCAACTGTATATAGAAGTATGAGTCTAAAAAAGCCCAAGTAGGCAATGTGAAAATTGCAAGATAATTCATTTTGATTTTTAAATAAGATTGTGATATGAGAAAAATGTTTACCAGTTTTTTTTTTTTTTTAATAAATGTAACTCAAAAATTTGGTTTAAATAATATGCAACTGATGATTGCTTCCCTTTAAGTGTCATATGAATAAGGAAATAGAAATGTATGTATTTGATTAAGGCAGTATTCTTAGTAGAAGTGCATTACTAAGTTGGAAATGTTTACATTTTAACATCTGAAAGCCATTTTTTGGTGGACAGCCTCTTAAAAAGATCATTTTGTGTCCTTCCATGGATAAGGCTTGACATGATATATACTGCCATGTTTCCTCCTATTGCTGCACTTGGCTGTAACCCTCTCAGTATTACATAGAAGACAGCATTGACATTCTTGATTTTCCTCTGAGTGTGAGTCTCCTAAATATTTAATATTGAATGTTTTATATGCATGCTTGTCTGTGTTATATGTGATTTTGTATACACTTCTATCAAGTACTTACATTTACTTGCTTGACAAGTTATTGCCTAATTGAGAAAATTCTTTTTTAATTTTATTTGTCTTGATAGCTGTGATTTTGAAATACAATATAGAGCATTAAGAAGTTTTCCAACCCCTTCAGATATCAGCCATATTCTGCCAATAAAGGTTAAAGTGAATGCAGCACAATAGCTTGATTCCAGGAATGTCACTTACTGGGCTGTGTGTTGTAGTTTGTATTGAAACAGCGTTTTATCAGCAGAAGATTAACATTGCAGGATTACATTTCACTCACAGAGCAGTTAGGATAATCTGTGCACCCCCACCTATGAGTAGCAGCTTCTCCACAATACACAGTGTACACAGGAAGCTGCCAGCTTGGGGTGTGAATGGAGTCATACACAGAGCAGAAGACTTAACTCTGCTACATCTACATCACACAAAATGGGAATCCTATCAAAACTGCACCAAGAACTCCAGTAAGTGATACCTCCCTGGAATCAGGATTTCTTGCACTATGTTATTCTGTTCTCAGATTACATAGCAAAACCTGCTGACAGATTCCCTTTAATGTAACATATATATGGGAAAGGATCTGTCTCCAGGTCAAAAGCATCCAGATTTGATTCTTTTTTTAATCCCACTATTCCACTGAGCAAGCCATCGGGGTCTTTTATTTTTAGCATAATGTTGAAGACATTTTGGCCTTTGTATATAATGCTAATTTGTATGGTCTTTAGCAGGATGGCAGATTCACCTTGTCAGTTTTTGCATGTTGGTAAATTGACACTGCCATTAATGGAAACCTTCTACAGTTAATATAACATATATATATTTCTTTCAAACAGGAGATGGCAAACATACTAACACAGAAGCAGCTACGTTCCATTATTCTTTCAGTAAGTATTGTCCATTATTAGGCTGATCATGCAGATTCACAAGTGGTAGATTTATTGTGTACATTTCTATGATTGAATGTGTTGATGACAAGCACAATAATTCCTGCAATTTCATACAGATGAATGGGATGTTGCAACATTTTCTAAACCAATATCAGTCACATGTGAATCCACCTTTATATATGATGTTAGTACATGGGGTGTGATAGAAAGTGTTCCATTGTTTGGGGTCCAGCTTCTACCCAAATTGGACAGGTGCTACCGTGAGTAGCTCTTTCTCCAGATGTACAGATCCATCCTGCAGTGAGAGACCACCAGTGCTTCACTATTAATGATGGGTTTTAGCAGCAGGACTGCCTGGAATGCGTTCAGCATATATATCCAATATATAACACAACATTCAATGGTTATAATTCCCAATACAGTGTTTTTGTTACTTAAGGAATGAGAAGACCAGCCATGAAGGATAGCTTGAAGAGAATATGGCTAACAACTTGGCAAACATTAGGGGGGGAGGGCAGTGAATATTTTGAAACATTAGTTTATAGTTTTTTTTCATTATTTTGCATTGTTCCTTATTGTGTTTTACTTATTTTTTTACAGCATGTCATAAGAGCCCAGAAAGCTATTAATAATGAGATGGCGCACCAGTTGTATGTACTTCAAGTGCTGAATTTTAATTTACTAGAAGATAGGATGATGACAAAAATGGATCCTCAAGACCAAGTGAGTGTTTGTGAGCTGAATTGTATTGTCATTTGCAGCACCATACGTGAAGGGGTTGGCCCAAGAGCAAAGTAGATTTTAATGAATAGATGTTGGAATAATAATAAGTTCCACAATTGGATGTGTTTAAACAATAATGTTCCTATCCTGAGATAATCTTATTATTGATCCCCTGCTATGTACTGTGTAATGGCCTTGTCCAACCATGTAGAGCTGCTCCAGTTCATGGTCAGTGTATACTACTGCTTCTGGTTTAGGAGATAAAGAATAAGTCAATTATGAGGTGAGTATGTAGACAACACAGCAGTGTGCAGGTACTACTTTCACAGTAACAGGTTTCCCTGCCTGAGGCAACACAGTAGTGAGAGTTTATACTATATCACCAGTAGAGATGGGCGAACCTGCAGATGTTCGGGTTCGGCGAATACGGTCTGACTTTTTTAAAGTCCGAACTTGAGCCAGAGCCCCAGATCTGAACTTTACAGTTATAAAATGGGGACTATGGGGACTAGGGGCTGTAAAAGAAAGTAAAACAGTGATTAAATCAGCAGCAGCATATATTTACTGAGGACTGAATGCTTGTAACACCACTTCCAGGTTCACTCATTAACCTCCGGTTTATTCTCTGGACTCCGCCTCCAACAGCCAATCACAGATGCCCACTCTAACAGTGTCTGTGATTGGTTGTTATGCCGCCACCCATTGTGCCTGTGTCTGTAATTGGTCGCTAGAGGCAATGAAGCTGCTGTTATAGGGGTGTAAAAATAAATATAATAATTTAAAAAATGTGTATTGGTCCCTTGTATTTTTGATTGTCGGCACAGATAGAACGGACAGCTGTGGGCTGACACCCTTAGCTGCTTGGATTTACCTTAACTAGCAAGCAAAAATACAGTGGAGCCTATTATTTTATTTTTAAATTACTTAAATAAATAAATAGTTATTGGGCCCCCTATGCTACAGAATAGAAGCCCACAGCCATCATCAGAATTGCCAACTCCTGGCCCTTACCTGGCTCTTCCAGATGCCCTGGTGTGGTGGCATTACGTTGCCAAGCTGCAACTTGGCCTCTATTGTCCAGACTTCCAGAAAATGGACGCCTACGCGGCGAATGCACAGATCGAGATCTACGTTCCAAGTCTTGATAGTAGAGGCAGAATTGCAGCCTGGCAATGCATGCAGACACATAGAAAATGGCGGCCCCCACTGCACATTACTTCAACATCCCCCACAACTCTGGGCCCGCAGCTTTGCCCCCACCCTCTGTGGACCCTGCAAACCTGCCTCCTGCAACCCCTGCTTCGCCACCGCAACTCTCCCTCGATAAGCTTTTTTATTTTTAAACTCAAGATTCGGATTATAAGACGCACCCCAGTTTCCCTCCAATTTTGTGGGAAAAAAAGTGTGTTTTATAATCCTAAAAATACAGTATGTACATTTATTTGTTGGTTAAAGTTAGGGTGGCTTCACACCACAGCAGCGTCTGATACGGTGCTGTCCGGTTGTAAAATCCGGGAGAATTCGGATTTTTCTCCTGGACAAAAAAACGTTGCTTGCAATGTTTTTGTGTCCGGGAAGGATAATCTCCCCAAATTGCCGTCTTCCGGATCCTCTCGGATTTCCCCGGATCCTCCTTGATCCAGTGCAATCTGGCATTCCCTAACATGGGAGCCTATGGGCCTGATTGCCCCGGTCCGGGAGGATTCGGGAACCGGACACCTGCGGCTGCACGCCGCTGTTGTTTCAGGACAGCGGCTAGCTGCCTGCGAGCGCGGTTCTGATTCATCAGCAGCTGCAGCTGCGTCCGGCTGCACACCGGACCAGAGGGCATATTAGCCCTCCAGTTCTGTGTGCTGATCCGATCCGGGGCTGTCAGGTTAATCCCTGACAGCCCCGTATCGGACGCTGCCATGGTGTGAAGCCACCCTTAATTAATTTTTTCTGCCCTAAAACTATTATTATCATGTTTGTCTAGCCACGCCTTTCTCTTATTATCATCTTGTTTGCATCATCCTGCTTTTTACTTGTTTTTTTTTTATATCTAATAAAATGTGTCTTATTTCATGATGAACCTTTGTGTCGGTTTTCTCTGTGAGCCTAAATAAACAATGAGGTAGATGGAGTCAATGTCACATTATTTTAGGTGTTTTTTGTGCACAAATGTGGACTGATAACAGTTCTGAGCACGCCTAAAAAGATGGAGACTTCCAGAACAGAGTCCAAAGTGTCTTCATTTGCCTCATTACAGTGAGTGGTTCTGTTAGGGATTTTGTCTATAATACATTTTTCAGGGATGTACACGAAAACCTTGACATAACTGCTCAGCATTCAAAAAGCAATAAAAAATGTTATGTACCCTAAAATATTACAAGTAAAAACCTTAACTTATCCAAAATGAGCTTAGGTTCATAATCTGTCACTGGAAATATTAGGGGTTCCAACATGTCCAATATCTGCGACATCAGCTTGTGGAAGAAGAGGCTATTTAAAGGCCAAGGGCATAGTCACCTGACGAACCCAAAACATCCCCCATGAAGAGCCCCACACAGCAACTCCGCAGCATCTACACATTAACACTGAATGTCAAAAGGAAAAAGAAACACATGTAATATGAGCAGAGCATTTCACATGGACTGCAGAGCAGTCTACACGTGACAAAGGTGTTCTCTGATTTCCAAGTTTTGCCATGTGTCCAAACATTATTATTAATCACATATTGGGTATCACTGTGTTCAGAAAGCAAATTAATTGGTCTTTCTTCTTCTATTGATCATTGTGAAAATTACAAACTTGGAGCTAAAACAACATTTTAGTGGAAAATAAAACATAATATTGCTTTTCACATCCACGTTTTAAAAGTTGTGTGAGGCAACCTACAAGTCAGTTGTTGGGGTTTTTGTTACTTTGGTATATCGGGAGCTTTGCAAATGCAACATGGTGCCTGCAATCTATTTCAGCCAAATTCAAATATTGCTCCTTTTCTTTCAAGCGCTCCCATTTGATCAAAAAGAAGAAAGTGAGTAACAAAGTGTGGATCCAATTTATCATGGTTATCATGATTTCACGCAAAAGTGAAAAAATTGGGGTTAAAGTGACATTTTTGCGAAGAAATTAAAATTTTCAATATGGTGAGCTAATGTTGTCAGAATTTGTGTAGTATCTGTGGGTTCAAAATGCTCACTATACCCTTGGATAAAATCCTTAGTGGGGATATAGTTTCCAAAATGGGATCAGTTGTGAAGTATTTCTGCTGTTTAGGTACCTTAGGGGCTCTGCAAATGTGAAATGGTGCCCCACAATCTAGTTAGGAACCTCTCAGACGGTAAATAAATGTCGGAGCTTGCAGGGCTTTGTGCAGCTCCAATGTATAAGTACAGTTGGCGGTTTTCCAGCAATCAAGACCTCCATATACCTCCAGACCCCCATATACCTCCAGAGCTTCTGGCAATCATATTATCTGTGATAGCTCTTATTTAGTGAAAATAGCCACAGCTGCATTTCCTCCTTTCCAAGTTATTTTCAATTTATTAGTCAGCATTTAGGTTTAGATAGGCTAGGTGTAGTATAGTATAAGTTGATTAGATAGGTTACATTTTATTCAAATTAATTAAAAATTTATTCAGTAATAAGTACAAAAAAATATAAACATAAATTGAATATAAAAACTAAATTGCTTGTAATTGTTTTACCGGTCAATTATTAGTTGCTCCATCAATTATTTATTCAGTTAGTAGCGTTAATCAATTAGTAGTGTCAATCAGTTGTTTGTGTTAGCAGCGTTGATCAAGTAGTAGTGTCAATTACTGTTTAGTAGTGTTAATCAGTTGGTAGGGTTACGGTAGTAGCGTTAATTAGTAGTTTAGTAGCGTCAAGCAATGAGTAGGGTCAATTAGTGTCAATCAACTAATAGTGTTAGTAGCGTTAATATGGTAGTAGCTTCAGTCAATTAGTACCTAAATGTAGGTAATACTGCAAACTGTACATTATATATATAAAAAGTAATAAAACGGCACGTTAATTATATACTGCTGAGAAGACGTGTGCCTTTTTTTGCCTTCCTCTGGGTCAGCATGTTAGGCTATGGGTTGAATTAGATGGACTTAAGTCTTCTTTCAACCTTAAATACTATGTTACTATGTTTTTATGTTCTATTCCTTTTAAAATTCAAAGGCAGAATGCTCCTCAAATAATTTATTCCATCTAAGGGCGGTTTTACACCACAGTATTGGTGTCTCGGGTTCTGTCCGGTGTTTTGCAGGAAACACCGGACAGATCCTGACAGCCCCGAACAAATGTGCCCTCCTGTCCTGTTTTCTGCCAGAATCGGCAGATCGTAGGGTTCAGGAGCTGTCCCTGCTGAAATGTCAGGATCGCGGCTTGCAGGAGCTAGCCGCGGTCCTGAAATCTCATATGGGGAGCTATCCAGCTGCTGAAGTTCAGCAGCGATCGCCACTAAACTTCAGCAGCCGGCATCTGGGAGCCGCATCCGATTATATGTCGGATCCAGCGCCATAGACTCCCATGTTAGGGGGCACTGGATCACGCCGGATCTGGGAGGATCCAATTTGTGCAGATTTTTGCCGCGGACACAAAAAGGCTGCATGCTGCGTTTGTGTCTGGGACAAAAAAGTAATGCAGCCTGATGGTGCCGGACAGGGACATAACGGATGGCAAATAGCTGCCATCCGGCACTATAGGCATGCATTACTGCAAAATCGGGTCCGGGGCTGTCAGGTTCACACTGGACAGTACCAGACCTGATCACACCGTGTGTGAAACTGGCCTGAGAGGGCAAGAAATAAAGCTCTTTACAATACAATGTGCGAGAGTTCAACTGGATACACATCTGATTTTCACATTTATGAGGGGAAAGAGCCAACCAAACCCACCAGGATGCCCTATTTATCTGGGGACATCTGGAAAGATTGTTTGGAAGCTAATAAGTCCATTTTTCAAAATGGCTGTAACCTGTATGTAGACAATTCGTACACCAGCATACTCATATTAAAAAGATTGGTTGAACTACATATAGGGGCTTGTGGGACAAATCGTAAAAACTGTCAGGGGTTTCCACAATTATTGTCAACGAAAAATTCCAAAATGGGCAGTTAGGAGCTGTTCGTAGTGGAAAATTGCTTACCCTCGAGCATAAAGACAAGAAATGTATTTTTATCCTTGGCTCAATACAAACAGATGCCACAACAACTATTGTAGAAATAGGGTCCACTACTCCAACGCTAAAGCCTATGTGAGGCTAGCTTCACACTAGCGTTTGATTCTGCATGCGTTTGTCATGCAGATGCAAACACAGTGCCAAACACGGTCATACTGATTTGAACGCAGCGGTGATTCTACGCATGCGTTCACATAGTATGTTATTGTAAATGTGCCCGGTTACCCAATCGGTGGTCTCGGCGGGCAGGGGCTGGGAGATCAACGGTGGTGGTCACCGCCGTTGCTGATATCCCAGTCGCCGCTGATCTGCACCTCCAGCACGCCGAGACCGCTGATTGGGTGGCCGAGCACATTTACAATAACATACTACGTGAACACATGCGTTCACTTGCTTGTGTTGCGGATGGCAATTTTATTCTCATAGGATCCAATACATGATTTCTGCACATACGGATGCTTGCATAGAGATCAAGCTCTCTTGGACACACAAAAAATGCATCAAGTTGCATTTTTGGTGCGTCCGAGAAAATGTGTTTTTACGGAACTGGACGCAAACGCATGCGAACACAGCCAAACACAGGTACCATCCGTCTGCATGTTAAACAGAGAGACGCAGTCTATATGCATTTGGCTGCGTTCACAAACACTGCAGACCGAACGCAAGTGTGAAACCAGCCTAAGTCATTGAATACAACAAATACATGGGGAAGGGGAAGATGAACCTTGCAGAGCATGTTCTACAGCTGTACCAGGAATCAAGAAAATATTACTCTCAGTATAAAAAGTTGGTAATTTTCTTGTTTCAGGTGGCCACATATAATTCTTTTGTTTTATACAAAAAAGCAGGAAGTTCAGTTAATTTCCTTGATTATCAAGAAAATAGACTCAACAATCTAGTTTTTGCACATGGTTTGCTGCACTCATCTGTTAGAATCTGAAAATGTCAAATGACTCCCTTAGCGGCACTTTGTTGCACTCATTCTTCCTTAAAATCTTATTAAAATCTTCCACACAGAACCATGTTTTTAAACCATAAGAATTTATCCCATTTCATCATTCAAGCATTCAGTAATATTGTATTTGACACATTTTTCGAGGAATGCTCACTTAACAATTTTCGGGGTGGATGTCTCCAGAGACATAGGCTATTCCAATATAATCAAATAGTGCTCCTTCCCTTCCAAGCCCTGCCGTGCGCCCCAGTAGTAGTTTTCCACTGCATGGTTATTGGCGCAATCAGGAGAAATTGCACAACAAATTATATGGTCCATTTTCTCCAGTTACATTTTGTAAAAATTAAAAATTTGAAGCTAAACCTACATTATTGTGGGAAAAAATAATTGTTCCATTTTTACGGTTCAATGATATGAAATTCCGTGAAGTTACACCTGTAGGTTCAAGTTGTTCACTACATATCAAAATAAATTCCTCGAGGGGTCTAGTTTCCAAAATGGTGTCACTTGTGGGGGGATTCCACTATTTAGGCACATCAGGGGCTCCCCAAATGCAACATGGTGTCAGCTAATGATTCCAGTCAATCCTGCATTTCAAAAGTCAAATGAAGCTCCTTCCCTACTGATCCCTGTAGACTATGGGGCACATGAGCTTTGCCCACACAATCGCCTCCAGGAGCTCAGTGTAAGTTATAGCCGAGCATTGACTGTCACAGCCAGGTGTGGTGCCAGCACCGTTCCTATCTGTTTAATCCCTTAATGCAGTGTTCAATAGCAATTGCAGTATTTAGGAGGTTGCGAGATAGAATGTGTTCCCTCTCCCATACAGTCAGCACCTTTGCGATGTACTCCCAGACTGACAATCAATGCTATGGCAACCTGATGTCAAATAATGACCTCTGGGTTTGCTCGCTACGGTGGCACGTTAGTCCAAGACAGGAGAATAGCTTAAGAGGCGTTCTGTAAGTGTCAAATTGACAGGTGTAATGTTTTCCTATGCATATGAATTGAAATACATTATACTAGCTAACAGACTAATCAATCTTAAAGTCTCATTAAGGGATTAAATAAAAAATTCACCGAATGGACTTAAAAACATAGAAAAAACTCACCAAAATTTGCCAGGTAAATACCCATTGCACTTAGCAGCGGCTGCCAGCTCCTCTGAGAGGCAACACAGGTGTCTGTATGCCGGTACTCAATCACCTACAACCCACAGTGAATGGCAGAGCCCTTGGTAACCTCGTGTCTTTAAATGCCACCAGTCACCTCCCTGACAGCATGGCCGGACGCTGGTGCCACAACCGCCCCCACTGTGGGTTGTAGGTGATTGAGTACTGGCATACAGACACCTGTGTTGCCTATCAGAGGAGCTGGCAGCCGCTGCTAAGTGCAATGGGTATTTACCTGGCAAATTTTGGTGATTAAATAAAAAAGTTAAAAAAAAAAAAAAAGACATTTATATGTTTTTAAAAAAAAAATCACAAAATAAAGAACAAACAAAAAAACCGAAAAAATTATGCCAATAAATACATAAATTTATGTAAAAATTAAATAAAACTAAGTACGCATGTTTGGCATTGCCGTGTCTGAAAGAACTGATATTTAAAACTGTCACACTATTTAATCCCCTCAGGGAGAAAATTAAAAAAGTAAAAAAAAAAGTCTCAAAAACTCATTTCCATCATACTGCCGAAAGTCAAGTGAAACTCTAAAGAAAAAAAATCGCCTGTAATTATAAATGGTCTCATTGAAATCATCATCTTGTCTTCAAAAAACAAGTGCTCAGTCATGGGGAAAATAAAGCTATAGATCTAGCGAGATTCAAAAGCAAATCTTTGTTCTATAAAATTGTTTTTATATTGTAAAAGCATCAATGCACAAAATATATATATATATACCGTATACAGTCATGGCCAAAAGTATTGACACCCCTGCAATTCTGTCAGATAATACTGAGTTTCTTCCTGAAAATGATTGCAAATTCTTTGGTATTATTATCTTCATTTAATTTGTCTTCAATGAAAAAAACACAAAAAGAATTGTCCTAAAGCCAAATTGGATATAATTCCACACCAAACATAAAAAAGGGGGTGGACAAAAGTATTGGCACCCTTAGAAAAATCATGTGATGCTTCTCTAAATTGTGTAATTAACAGCACCTGTAACTTACCTGTGACACCTTACAGGTGTTGGCAATAACTAAATCACACTTGCAGCCAGTTGACATGGATTAAAGTTGACTCAACCTCTGTCCTGTGTCCTTGTGTGTACCACATTGAGCATGGAGAAAAGAAAGAAGACCAAAGAACTGTCTGAGGACTTGAGAAACCAAATTGTGAGAAAGCATGAGCAATCTCAAGGCTACAAGTCCATCTCCAAAGACCTGAATGTTCCTGTGTCTACCGTGCGCAGTGTCATCAAGAAGTTTAAAGCCCATGGCACTGTGGCTAACATCCCTAGATGTGTACGGAAAAGAAAAATTGACGAGAGATTTCAACGCAAGATTGTGCGGATGGTGGTTAAAGAACCTCGACTAACATCCAAACAAGTTCAAGCTGCCCTGCAGTCCGAGGGTACAACAGTGTCAACCCGTACTATCCGTCGGCGTCTGAATGAAAATGGACTGTATGGTAGGAGACCCAGGAAGACCCACTTCTTACCCCGAGACATAAAAAAGCCAGGCTGGAGTTTGCCAAAACTTACCTGAGAAAGCCTAAAACAACGTTTTGGAAGAATGTTCTCTCTTTTTGGGCAAAGGCATCAACATAGAGTTTACAGGAGGAAAAAAAGAGGCATTCAAAGAAAAGAACACAGTCCCTACAGTCAAACATGGCTGAGGTTCCCTGATGTTTTGGGGTTGTTTTGCTGCCTCTGGCACTGGACTGCTTGACTGTGTGCATGGCATTATGAAGTCTGAAGACTAACAACAAATTTTGCAGCATAATGTAGGGCCCAGTGTGAGAAAGCTGGGTCTCCCTCAGAGGTCATGGGTCTTCCAGCAGGACAATGACCCAAAACACACTTCAAAAAGCACTAGAAAATGGTTTGAGAGAAAGCACTGGAGACTTCTAATGTAGCCAGCAATGAGTCCAGACCTGAATCCCATAGAACACCCATGGAGAGATCTAAAAATGGCAGTTTGGAGAAGGCAACCTTCAAATATCAGGGACCTGGAGCAGTTTGCCAAAGAAGAATGGTCTACAATTCCAGCAGAGCATTGTAAGAAACTCATTGATCGTTACCAGAAGCGGTTGATCGCAGTTATTTTGGCTAAAGGTTGTGCAACCAAGTATTAGGCTGAGGGTGCCAATACTTTTGTGTGGCCCATTTTTGGAGTTTTGTGTGAAATGATCAATGTTTTACTTTATGCTTCATTCTCTTGTTTTTTCATTGAAGACAAACTAAATGAAGATAATAATACCAAAGAATTTGTGATTGCAATCATTTTCAGGAAGAAACTGAGTATTATCTGACAGAATTGCAGGGGTGTCAATACTTTTGGCCAAGACTGTATATATACGGTATATATAAATGTTTTATTGCTGTAATCTTACTTGAAGAATAAAGCAGTGGTATTGATTTATGATATGGTGAACAATGTAGAAAAAAAATTTCTGAATTTGTTTCATACCATACCTCCCAAAAATTAGAATAGAAAGTGATTAAAAAAATTCTGTGCCTGAAAGTGGCACCAATACAAATATAATCATCCCATGAAATTGCTGACACAAACTTTTCTTTTCAAGAACTTTTTTTAGTGTGTGATAGCCATGTATAAATAAAAGAATATACCATATTGTTCAGATTATAAAACACACTTTTTCTCCCCCCAATTGTCTTTATAATCCGAATAGATGCGGTGGAGCAAGGTCATGGGAGGCAGGGTCACCGCTAATCAAGATTACCCAGGGGGGAAACGTGGTGGCAATGAAGCAGATCACAGAAGGCAGGTTCAGCATGAGTGGCGCAAGGGTGCATACCCCGAGGCTGGGAGGAGGTGGTGTCATGGCCACACGATGAGATGCGGGTGCCATTGATGTCCAGGCAGTTATTGGCATAAGGAAACAGGCTGTGGAGGCATGCCCAGTAAATTAAGCAGGACAAAGTACCTCGTGGTCCGAGCTGCTGCTTTTCGTATGATGGAAAAACCAGAGACAACGGTATGCCTGGTTCAGGTAGTAGAAAAAGGAAAACAAAACAGCACAACTGTTATTTGACGGGTGCAAAGCCCCCCTACCATACAGATGATAGAAATCCAAATAAAAAATGGAGGCAGCACTTCCTTCAGTTCAGTTATATGGGCTTTATTCCCAGGACTGCAACGTTTCGACTCTGTGGTCTTTCTCAAGCAGTGTCCATGCTTGAGAAAGACCACAGAGTCGAAACGTTGCAGTCCTGGGAATAAAGCCCATATAACTGAACTGAAGGAAGTGCTGCCTCCATTTTTTATTTTGTTCAGGTAGTAGCTAGTTTAGGGAACCTGAGGAAGGAGTTTGGGATACGACTCCGAAACTCGTTGGGAATAAACGAGCTACTACCTGACCCAGGCATACCGTTGTCTCTGGTTTTTCCATCATACAAAAGCAGCAGCTCGGACCACGAGGTACTTTGTCCTACTGAAACTTATCGTGACCACGGTGACCTGTGGAAGTACGGTCCTTGGAGCAGCTGTATTGTACTGAGCGATCACGCCGGTTGTGTATTACACAACCACATCAGGTGAGCAGTTCCTATATTTCACCTAAATAATCATGTCTCCTAAGGATAAGACCCTATTTGTGCATTCTCACCCTTATCTTAGACAGTAAATTAAGCAGGCTTCCTCACTACAATAGTGCCAAAGCTGAGTGTTAACTGTGGTTTAGGCTTTGTGGGGCTCAGAAGGCAGGGGAAAATTTGGATATAGGAGTGCAGGTTTTGTTGGGTTTCTTTTTTGGGCCCGAGAGCCATAGCACTTTTCCAAATCCTTTGTTCTACTAATAACGTGGAAGCCCCCTATATTTCCATTAACCGATGACGAACCTGAGTAGAGACATGTGTTTTTGTAGGTTGAGTTGAAAGTTGTTGTTTGGGCACAGAACATTAAGAATCAGTTCACATTTATCCTGTGCAGTATGCTGAGAACTTACATGAGGGTTTCCAGCTACATCTCATAAATACATGATTCACATGAATCCCCGAATGGATCCATTCACTAATGAGGCAGCAGAGTTACTCTGCACTTGGTTTGGCTTCTGTCCTGCATTGTCCTTTTCAAAGATGCACAAAACAGGGCGTGGCCTAGCGAGGGATGTGAGAGGACGCAGCGAGGAGTTCTCCCGCCGACCGACTTGCTGCACACCGGCACATACCGGCGTTTGAGGCCCCTTCCGTCCCAGTCTGGTGGGACGTGCTCCCGGGAACCAGCTGCAGCCAGTCTGAGTCCCGGAGGCGCTGTTATGACCCGCAGGAGGCAGCAAGATCCTGGAGCGGGTGCTGGAGGAGGCTCCCAAGATGGCGCCGCTGCAAGAGAAGCAGCGGCGCAGGAGAACGCGGCCTGTCAGAAGAGGATGGCGGCGGCCGCTAAGCTGGAGCGGTTCGCCAGACAGACCGCAACCTCGCAGGTCGGTGCAGGAGGAAAGGGTGAGCGGGACATAGAGGAGGAGGACGGCACTTGCTCAGAGGGGGAGGCGGAGGAGCTGGAGACGGCAGGCTCTGGAGTGAAGGGTGCTGGGGGAGACCAGGCAGAGCTGGTGCCCACAGAGGAACCAACCCTTAAAGATGTATTCTCCCTGGTATCATCCTGTAAGCAGACTCTGACTACTATGGCTGAACAAATGCTTAAAATGCAGGGGGACATGTCTAATATTAATGTGGCTGTGAAAAAGATTGACAAACGTGTGATCGCTGTGGAGGAGAGAGTTGGAACAGCAGAGGATCACATTACAAATTTGCAAAAAGTGGAGAAAAAAATATGCTCAGCAACTGGCGGAGGTAACGGCAAAGAATGATGACCTGGAAAACCGGTCCAGGAGAAATAACCTCCGGATTGTGGGAGTCCCTGAGATAGCTGAAGGGAGGGACCCCACAGCCTTTATTGAGTCCTGGTTAAGGGACAAAATTGGGGAAAACTCTCTGTCTAAAGTATTCGCTGTGGAAAGGGCTCATAGAGTGCCAATGCAGCAGAGGCCACCTGGGTCTGAACCCCGCACAATACTCGCCAGGATATTAAACTACAGAGATCGGGACATTGTTCTGAGAAAAGCGAGGATTGTGGAAAATTTTACTATCGATGGCCAGCAGATTGCCGTGTACCCAGATTATTCTCCCATAGTGCAGAAACAAAGAATGAAGTTTGCAGGGATCAAGAAGCGCCTGCGTGATTTGGGGGTGCAGTACTCTATGTTTTTCCCGGCAAAACTGAGGGTGATCGCCCTCGACAAGGTTCAGTTTTTTCTGACCCCGGAGGAGGCCACGCAGTGGCTGGACACTAACGCCAAGAGACTTGGAGTGAAATACGGCTGAGTAGACGGTGTGGCTAATGGACGTCGTACCCATGCACTGTTCTTTGATTGCCTAAAGGGAATGGCGGGTGCAGCCGTCTGAAGCGGTTGGAGTCTACTTCGTTATTAGTATTCTTGTTTTTTTTTTCCCTGGCATGTTGGTGGCTTATGTGCCGGGCTGGAAATAGGTTGTCTTACCCTGAAGAAGGAGACGGCAGGGGTTTGATTCAGGGGGCGCTGAGCTTTCAGCACCGGTGGCTGGGGTGGGGGGGTTGGGGATGGAGGTTGTGCACTAATTTTCTCTGTAAATTGTTTACGTGTTTTAATTGTGCTCTTTAATGTTTGCTACAGAGTTAAATGTATATATCAAGGCGGGAGGAGGTTAGAGAACTGTAGAACTGGATGTGGTGGTTTGTGGGTGTTAGGCTCTTGAGACTCACTCTCAGGGAGAGTTACAATCTATGGGGGATTGGGGTGGGACAATGGTGGGAGAGAGGTAGGAAGGGGGGGCGGGGGAGGGAACGGGGAGAGGGGGTGGGGGGACAGCAAGTAGGAAAGAATATTTCGATCCTGTATGTCAATCCTAGACATAATGGGAGACCACATTAAGGTGCTCGGATGGAATGTCCGAGGGCTATCGGACGTAACTAGGAGGGCAGCAGTCTTGAAATATATACTGGACCAGAAACCGGCAGTTATATGCTTAATGGAGACACACTTGGTTAAAGAGACAATTGAGGTCCTACAGAGGAGGTGGGTGCAGGAGTCCTTCCACGCCACGTATTCCACATATTCCAGGGGGGTGTCTATACTTATCCCGAGATACACTAAATTTGAGCAAGTAGAGACCTTCTTGGATGATGAGGGGCAATATGTGATTTTAGTGTGTAGACTGTTTGGGGTTTTGATGGCTGTCATTGCTGTTTATATACCACCGCCATATTCCAGCAAAACAATTAGGGAAGTAATGGAGAGGACGGGTCGGTGGGGGAATATTCCTATATTACTGGTGGGGGACTTTAACAACGTGCAGGACGAATTTTGGGACAGGCACAAAACTAACCCGGTGTGGTCAAGTAGTCATATAACATCATTTGGCGCTTATATAGACGAGATGGGTTTGAGAGATCTTTGGAGGGAGAGGAATGTTGGAGTCCGGTGCTTCTCTTGCTATTCAACCTCGTACAATACCTTATCTCGCATTGACATGGCGCTGGGCAATGTCCAATTGGATGCACTGGTGGCGAAAGTAGAGTACCTACCAAGAGTAATATCAGACCACAGACCAATATGTATACACATTTCGTTGATGGAGATGCAGAGTGGGAGTAAGGGAGGTTGGAGGGTACACCCGCGTGGCTACGCAGCATTAATATGGGCAATATATCCCAAAATATGGAGGAATTTTTTAGTATAAACGAGGGCAGTGCAGGGCCGCTGGTGACTTGGGACGCAATGAAGGCGTACTTACGGGGACTACTCATTAGAGAAATTAGCCAGTGTAAATCCAATATGAGACGGAAGGAACAGGATATGTTGAAGGAGTTGTGCACGGCGGAGGAAGACATGGTTAGGAGGGGTACGCCGGAGGCTCAGAAGAGGTTGCGGGATGCACAAGGGTCTGTGGACCAATTTCAGATGGACAGAGCACAGAAGAGTGGGGAGTTTCGGCAGTTGGCATTTCTTGAGGAAGGAGAGAAAGTAGGTCATATGCTTTCGTTGGTGGCTTCCGCCCAGAGGAAAACTCCTTTTGTTCACTCCATTTATAATGGAAGGGGTGAGTTAACCTCAGACAACATGGCAATTTGCTCTGTTTTTACAGACTTTTATAAGGAGCTCTATTCCTCTGGGGTGGAGGCGGACAGTGAGGCACTTTTGAACTATTTGGGGGACATACGGTTGCCAAAGTTGTCAGATGCGGACAGAGATAGTCTGGAGGGCCCTCTGACATGTGAGGAGTTGAGTGTGGCTCTGGCCTCCATGGCTAATGACAAGGCACCGGGATCCAATGGGCTACCGATAGAAATATATAAACAAATGGAGGAATTGTTGGTGCCAAGACTTAGACGTTTTGGAAAGGTCAAGGGAGGGGGGGGTGCTGCCCGCATCCATGAGAGAGGCAATCATTGTAGTGCTTCCTAAGGAAGACAAGGATCTAAGACTCCCAGAATCGTACAGGCCCATTTCTCTACTGTCGACGGACGTTAAGCTATTGGCAAGGGTGCTGGCGAGCCGCCTGGCTGGTGTCGTCACCACTCTGATACATCCGGATCAATCTGGTTTTATGCCGGGCAGATCGACGGCAGTTAATTTGAGGAGACTATTTATGAATATGCAACTGCCGGGCGACGGCGCCGGACAGAGAGTCATCGCATCTTTGGATGCCCATAAGGCGTTCGACAGTGTGGAGTGGGAATATCTGTGGGCGGTGATGGAGAGGATGGGATTTGGGCCACAGTTTCTCTCGTGGGTGCGGCTGCTGTATACTCGGCCGCTCGCAAGAGTAAGGGTCAATGGTACGTTGTCTCGACCCATAGAACTTTGTAGGGGAATAAGACAGGGGTGCCCACTGTCCCCTCTTTTGTTTGCTATAGCAATAGAACCATTGGCAGTTGCACTTAGAGGAGCACGGGAGGTGGAGGGATTTAAATATGGACAGATTGAAGAAAAGGTCGCGCTCTATGCAGACGACATTCTGTTATTTTTGAAAAACCCGACAGGCTCTCTGAGTGAGGCTATGAGACACATAAAAAGCTTCGGCTGTCGGTCTGGTCTACGGATAAACTGGCACAAATCCACTCTGTTTGCGTTAGATGCGGCAGCACCGACAAGGATTGAGACGGGAGGTCTTCGAGTGGTGGACAAGTTTAAATATTTGGGCATCTGGATATCTCAGCCAATTTCGGAATATCTCACCGAGAACCTGACCCCAATTTTGGGACTACTCACGGTGAAGGTGCGGGCTTGGAATAAGCTGCACCTGTCAGTGGTGGGCCGTATTAATCTGATAAAGATGATCCTGATGCCCAAATTGCTATATGTGTTGCACAATGCACCTATTTGGATACCTCAGAGAAGGTTTAAGCAGATCAATTCTCTGTTCAGAAGTTTAATATGGGGGAAAAAACAGGCGCGCTTGCGGTTGGAGCTACTGCAGCGCCCCAAGGACGAAGGGGGATTAGCCCTTCCAAACCCGTACATTTATTACTTGGCAGCCCAGAGTCAACATGTGAGGGGGTGGGCGCAACCGGCCACTTGTCCATCCATTCAAAGGGTTCTGGAGAACTTGACGAAAAGGTGCCCTCTGGTGCGGAGTTTGGAAGACGGCTCAATGGGACTGGTGGGCAGACCTTATCCGACCATGTGTTTGCTACACAATTTGTGGGCAAAATTGAAGCAGGTATGAGGGGTGACGCTGTTGACTAAATACTCTCCGCTGTGGGACAATACGAATTTGCCTGAAATAAGGGTGATGGGCTGCTTGACGGAGTGGAGGACAAGGGGGATCACTCAGGTGTCTCAGATATGGGATGGAAGGGGATTGAAATCATTCACTCAGCTGAAGGAGGAGTTTGGTCTTCGGGACACGGGGTTGTTCCAGTACGCACAAATGGTCCATGCCTTTGGGGCCCAGAATAAACGGAGGAAGATAGGTATACAACATGATATAGTTTTGGATTACGTGTGTGGTGGGGGATCCACGAGGGGGGTGATTTCCACTACTTATAGAGACCTTTTGCATACATTCTTGCTGCGGTATACACCTCGTGCAAGAGCGAGATGGGAGGCGGAAGTGGGTGACATGTCTGGGGATACCTGGTCTTCTATACTGGAGTGGGTGCCTAATTTGTCTCTGAGTGAACCAGGCAGGTTGTCTCAGTTATATCTACTGCATAGGGTGTACAGGTCACCGGAGTTCCTGTTCAGAGTGAACCTGAGACCCACCTCAGAATGCCCGAGATGTCGATCAGAAGATGCAGGCATACTCCACATGATGTGGACATGCCCTCGATTATCTAAATTCTGGTTGCTGGTGTTGACTAGAATTGAGGTGGCATATGGATGTGCCATTCCGAGGGAACCGGTAGTGTGCCTCCTGGGATATGTGGACGAACTCTATGTGGATGGCAGCAAGAAGCTAGCAATTGCACGGCTGTTATACATAGCTGTGGCGCCCCGCAACGAGTGCGTCACAGGAGGGTATTGCAGCCACAAATGCAGCCGCAATATCCTCTGACTCAGCAATGAAATGGTTAACTTGGAGATCCAACCCAACATGCAACACCTAGAACAGGGGACCAATCATAGGTCCTGGTGGGTGGAGTGTTAGGGTAGTGTAGTAGAACACATAATAATCTAGAGAGAACGGAGAATAATCTAGAACCTGACAAGAGCAGACTAGAACTTGGAGAGGAGCGGGGGCTCCGCACCCCGTGCGGGCCCCTGGGCCGTCACCTGTCGGGTGTCAGCACCTGAGGCCTTAACCACCGGGATTGGGCATATCTACACGGGTTCCCAAAAGACTCCCGTGCCCACAACTCACAGCCGGTTCACTGGTACCGAAGATGGCAGCAGTTCACCTCTGCCACGCGAACCAGAAGAGTGGAGGATCAGCTTTACAGGAGCACCCCACCACCAGCCAGTTTCCAGTCGTCTAACCAGCGGTGTACCCACTGAGGGATCCAAGGCTCCCCAAAGCATCCAGAACGTACATCATGGATAGGGCATTGAAGCAGCCTCCCCGTACCCGACCTGGTATTCCTGGGCGACGCTGGCAACAAATCAAGTTAGGTAGAATGGAGGAACACTGCGGATCTCTGAGGAACACTATCACTGCTGAGTCCACCCGGTCTACTACTCAACCACTGTATTCCATGTACTGCCTGCTGGTTACAGTAAAGGCCCGTTGCAGAGACTACCTGTGTCCGTGCTTCCTTATGAACTATCCGTCCGCACAATAAGGTAACCGCAGCTGCCGCACAACATCTTGAGCAGCTCCAGCCCCCGGGGATCACCGCTCAGCCTGTGGGGAGCGTAACATCTTGCTGCTGTCCATCCCCCGGGGGTCCCGCAGCGTCGGTAGCCCTTACCGAATCTACTCATAGGTGGCGTCACGAATAAAACAAATTAAACCCCTTTTAATCTGTTCCACAAAGACGTCTTCACTTTTGATCTGCACTACACAGGGCCCCACTACCGGCAGGCGCGGTCCACCCGTGACAAGGAGGGAAGAAGAATCGCCTGTCTAAACCGGAGTCAGCCGGCCGCGGTGAGTCATAGCTAGGAAACTTATTGCTAGACACTGGGTGAGGGAGGAGCCACCGACTAGAAGTGAATTTTTAGCGCAAGCTAGATTCATATCCAGATTGGAAAAAGGGATATACTTTAAAAGGGGGAAATCGGGGCTGTATGAAAAGATATGGTCTCCGTGGCTGGATTATGGTTCATAGTTGCAGTAAGGGGAATGGTCAGGATTGCTGGCCTAGAGCGCAGGTATACTGTACTTAATGTGGCTTTGTTGGATATAATTTTGTATATGATTAATGGCTTAGTGTCACGCTTGCTGTCTATGGGGGAGGGGGGGAATGGGGGGTGGGGTTGGGGATTTTGTGTCATATACCAAATGTGAAACTTGAGTATAACTTTTGGATGTCTGTTTAAATGACGTGTGTCTTTGTTTTATTATCAATAAAAAATTATCTGATTAAAAAAAAAAAAAAAGATGCACAAAACTTTGGTTGACTGCTCTTTTGCGCATGCCTTTAAAGACTCACAGAAAGATGGACACCGTCGGATCACAGGTCAGATGGGACTTCAAAGTGACTCCTTCCTCATTATAGAGAATTTTCTGTTGGGAATTTTCATCCAGGGACTGCAGCAATGAAACAAGCATCCTCTTGCTGCAGTCTCAGTATCACACTAATTGCAGCTGCCGTGTATGGCAATGATCTGATTGCCATACAATGCAGCTGTTAGTGCTACAGACCCAAGTCCCAGAGATCACATGATCTCTGAGGCTTGAGTCAGGTGACCAGATGTCACCATGGCAATATAAGGGTCACTATAGCGATGATCGGCCCATCGCAATAACTTTAGGGTGGACCGATCAGCGTGGAGAGAGGTGAGTGACCATGTGCGCTCCCTCTCCTTGCACCCTAACTGTTGGCAAGGTAAGGGGGTTATGGGCGCACCAGAATAGAATGGGTATAAGGGGTGCTCACCGTGCCAGGTAAGATAGTGGTGCAGAAACAGAAAAGACGTGGTACATAAGGGAGCAACACAGCACTGAGTCAACACATGTATGAAAGGAAAATCTTTATTAATGCACAATGTGGGGAAGAATAAAATCATTTAAAACCATAGGGCGCTCCCATGATCATGGACCACATATAGAACAATTACAGAAGTATGTACCATGGCAATATTATAATGGAGTACCTGACACAGGTAATTATAGGCATACAGTATATAAAGTAGTCACATATGGACCAAGGATTAATGGTCAATCGTTAATAACAGTATGGAACATATACACAGTGTGAACAAAAACCTGTATGTTAATGTTAGCAGGTGGCAGCCCGCATCAAATATTAGAATGGATAATATGCACCGAGATGACAATTATTCAAAGGACAGTTGTGCGTAGGTCAGAAGACTCAGTGTTGTGGTGTTGCTCCCTTATGTGCCTTGTCTTTTCTGGTTCTGCACTGCACCCTAACTATTGTGATCCATCGCAGCAGTTAGGTGTTGATGCAGCCAGGGACACACAGTGAATGTGTCCCTGGGTGTGTCACATCGCTCTTCTTCAGCCTCCATGTTAATTGACATGCCCATTTTTTGAGTGCATCCGATTTTTGCAGTAAAAATAGATCACATGGAACCGCACATGTAGGCACAACATTTTTAAAATCTCATAGACTTGAATGTAAATCCTGTGTGTAATCCTTTTTGCTGCAGAGACTGACCACCAAAAATTCAGCAGAAACGTCCAGTGGGCAAATGGCCTTAGAGTATAATGAAGCTCATGAATCCAAAAGTATTCTGTCTCTGCCCACCCACCCAGCCTAAGTGACCGCTGCAGCTTGACCAATGTGAGATCTCTGCTGCAGTGGGGAGGGGAAACAGAGGAGCTATCAATCGAGATAGGTGGCAAAGACTGAACTAAATGGTTATAAGGGATTAAACAGCCATTTTGACAAGGATTTTAAGAGTAAATATACCTTTTTTCAGGTCTAAGACATCTACTTATTTAGTCACTTTTGAGGAATCTAAAGTTAGAATTGCTCTTAAAGGGAACCTGTCGCCTCCAAAAAGCCACCTAACCTATATAAACATGTCCCTGCATCGTCCTATGACTATTCTCACAATCTTTTGTCTGCTAAATGCTGGCTGTAAAAGTACTAAAAACATATTTATACTTACCCAGCCAGGAGAAGAAAAGCAGGCACTTAATTATTAGTTACGTGTAAATATGATCAATTTTAACTATATTCAGTTTTTAATTTGTTCACCTGGGAGACACTGGAGACACCACCCATAAATAGGTGGTTCTAGTCAACCCCTGTAGAGCCCGTAGAAGCAGAAGTGTCCGCGAAACAGTCACCATCGCCTTCAGCCTCTCCCTCCCTAGAAAGCACCTCCCCTGTAACAAGATTTGTACGATGATTTAATAAAGCGGTTTGTATCAGGACGCACAAGTGCGCTTTTCTTCTCCTGGCTGGATATTTACCGGATTGCTGTACAACTGAGCAACGTGCTCCTACCTCATCTCTTGAGTATCAAGAGGATCAACAGGTCTGTGCCGTTTTTTTCACACTTTCTTTGATATTTACTTACCGTTACTCATTATCCATTATAATGAGTAGGGACCATATTCCTTAGCCCCCAGGGCGTGTTGCTTTGCTGCTTCCTCGTCAGAAAATTACACCCTAAAGGCCATGATCTTGTATTCATATTCTAGGCAAGGTACTGCCAGCTTTGCAGTAGCTGTCTGGGCATGTAATGATGCGAATCACGTCATTTCCAGTTTGGGTGACGTCAGTACACCCACGCCGCTCGTCCGGCTTCAAGCACGCATGCGCAATACGGTGCATGAAGCCAGACTGTTAAATCCTTTATAACCATTAGTTCAGTCTATCTAGATTGATAGCCCCTCTGTTTCCCCTCCCCACTGCAGCAGAGATCTCACACTGTCAAGCTGCAGCGGTCACTTAGGCTGGATGGGTGGGCAGAGACAGAATACTTTTGGATTCATGAGCTTCATCAGACTCTAAGGCCATTTGCCCACTGGATGTTTCTGCTGCATTTTTGGTGTACTTTTACAGCCAGTATTTAGCCGACAAAAGGATTGTGAGAATGGTCATAGGACGATGCAGGGACATGTTTATATAGGTTAGGTGGCTTTTTGGAGGTGACAGGTTCCCTGTAAGTCAAATTCTTATAAAAGAGTATGCATGGTCACAGTCTTTTCATGTTTTTTTTTTATATTGTCTAATCTTCTATGCGCTCATAATTGTTATGGTTTTATGCATGTATGTACACAATTTGATCCTTTATTTTCATGGTTCACCAAAACAGCTGAATTATGTTTGAGTTTTACAGTATGAACTAACACCATTACACTGGTATGCCTTCAGGTAGACATGTTATTGATTACAAAAGATATTTTGTGACATGCTATGGCCTCTAGTGTAATGTACTTTTATGACATTGCTGTCATCTTCTGTGTTCTTGATCAGGCCCAGAGGGATATTATATTTGAACTGCGTAGGATTGCATTTGACGTAGAACTGGATCAAAACAATCTTGGTAGCAGTATTGAAAAACGAAAATCTATGTACACCAGGGACTATAAAAAGCTTGGATTCACAGTGAGTATTTTTAACATGCAATTTTCCTTTTCAATAATCCTTTTTATCCATCTTTATGTCTTTGAACAAATGTATTTTACTATTATTATTTAGAGAATTATTGAACAGGAGTTATATTTACAGTTTATGGAGACATTTTCCTGAAAAGCAGATGACAACCCAATTTATAAAATCGGTGTGATTGTTGAGTTGTTCAAACTATAGGACATACATTACCCCAAGTTTAAACAGCACAAAATGGGAAAATATATTTCTTACTAAATAAATCTTTTCTGGTGGGTAGTATAATGCGCTAGGATAGAATAGGGGGTTAAACATCTATTGTTACTAGAGATGGGTGAACCCGCACATGTTCCGGTTTGGCGGATCCATGACGGAGTTTAGAAAAAAGTCCTGGTTCAGGACTGTATTTGACTCTAACTTGAGCCTGATACCCCATATACGTTATGGGGACCCAAACTTAAGCTATAAAATGGTGGCTAGGGGGCTGCAAAAGCAAGCAAAATGATGATTAATCAGTTAAATCATACTTACCATGCTTCCATTCTGCTCTAGGGTCGCCTCATTAAGCCTCATACATATTTATTGCATCCCCCTGCCAACCTTCTGTGACTGTGTCCGTGATTAGTTGCATTCAGATGCCCTCTGTACCAGCGTCTGTGATTGGTTGCCATACACATTGGTGTATGGAAAGCAAGCTGTTGTCATATTAGTGTAATAATAATAAATGAATAAGTGACCATCAATCATAATCCCACTGGACCACCAGATGTCTCTCATGTTGTGCTCGCTGTCTCTTTATTTTTCAGATATTAATCACCAGCGCAGATAAAGCACACCGCTGCGAGCTGCAGCCCCCAACTGTGTGTGTTATGAAGGCTGGGTATCAAAATATGGAGGACCCCACATGTTTTTTTCTTAAAATATTCAGTTAGTGGGCCCTCCCAGGTTAAGGATAGCAAGCTGCAGTCGCCCCAGATTTGGAGCATCCATTAGATGCACCAAATCTGGCGCCTTACCCAGCTTTTCCCAATTGCCCTGGTGTGGTGGCAGTCAGAGTAATGACAGTTTGACAGTTGACAGCATTGGGGATGTATAGGCCTCGGTGAGATCTTCTACATTACCAATCCTGTAAGTAAATGGTTAAGAAAATACAGACACAAAGAAAAATTCTTAATTTGAAATTTTAAAAAAAAAAACCACAGACACACTCTTTTACCCATTTATTAACCTCAAACATACCCATACACTCTGATAGTAATCCACAACACAAGGTCCCTCACAGCTCCCGGCTCTGCTACATCTAGACCTCGTGCCGAGTGGTGAGATTAAATGACCGCTCAGCGCGAGTAGTGGACACAGAATAACTGATCTGACAGCTTTGGCTGTGAGAGCAGTGAAGTCAACTGAGGTGAAAACTGTGGAACTGTGATCTGAGTTGACATCACCACTCTCATAGCCGCGGAACCTCGTGTTGTGGATTACTGTCAGAGTTGCAAGGGTATGTTTGGGGTTAATAAATGGGTAAAAGAGGGTGTCAGTGTTTATTTCAAATAAAGGATTTTTCTCTGTGCCTGCTTTTTAACTATTTACTTACAGGATTATTAATGTGGGGGTCTCAGAGACCTGTATATCACCAATCCCTGGCATGATGCCAGCTGTCATCTTACAGCTGTCATTAACTCCTTATATTACCCCTATTGCCTCCGCACCAGGGTTATCGGAAAGAGCCAGGTAAAGAACCAGATTTGGCGCATCCTAATACCTGCTATTCTTAGCCTGGGTGGGGGGGCAATAACTATCGTCCTCCCAGGCGAAAGAATATCAACACCCAGCTGTGTTCTTTATCTTGTATAAGTGTGAAAACTATGGGGGACCCAACGCTTTTTCTTTATTATTATTTCTTTAACCCCTTAGTGACGGCCTTACGTGTATATATACGACGGCTGCCACTAGGGGGAGTTTGATGTGAGCTCCTGCACGGAGCTCACATCAAAGCTCCGACATCTCAGCTGTTCTCAGCAGCTGAGATGTGGGAGTAACAGCTCCAATCGGTCCCGCCGCCGATCGGCACTGTTTAACCCCTTAGATCCCGCCATCAATCTCTGAGAGCGGGATCTAAGGGGGAAGGAGTGTGCAGCACGCGCTTACCTGGCTCCAGGGGAGATCTCGCGATAGTATCGCGGGATCTCCCGTGCTGACGTGACAGGCCGGGGTCCTGGCTTGACCCCGGAGCCTGTCACGGAGCACTTCCGGGTTGTGGTTGGCAGGGGCTGCCAACCACAGCAGGTCCGCGATTCTGACAGATGCAGATGAGCTGCAGCTCATCTGTATGTGTCAGAAGCGATCGGACTGTGCAGCTGCATGCCTCTCACAGGGGCTGTGTAAAAGTAAGAATAAATACGCAGATAAAGTTTTTACAAAGTTGAAAAAAAAAAAAAAAACATAAAAGTTCAAATCACCCCCCTTTTCTCTTATCCACAATAAAAGTATTATAAAAAAAAAATAAAATACACATATTTGGTATCGCCGCGTTCAGAATCGCCCGATCTATCAAATAAAGAATCAAATAATGAGAGCCGTAAACTATGTAGCGCAAAAAATGGTTCAAACGCCAAAATTACGTTTTTTTGGTCGCTGCAATAATGCTAAAAATGCAATAACGGGCGATCAAAAGCACATCCACCCAAGTATGGTATCATTAAAAACTCAGCTCGAGACGCAAAAAATAAGCCGTCACCCAGCCTAGATCCCGAAAAATGAGGACGCTACGGGTCTCAGAACATGGCGCAAAAAGTGCAATGTTTTTTTTTTTCATGCTTTTGAAGTTTTTTCCACCACCTAGATACCAGTAAAGGTATACATGTTTGGTATCTACAAACTCGTACTGACCTGAAGCATCACACAGTCACGTCGGTTTTACCATATAGTGAACACGGCGACTACAAAACCCAAAAAACAAACGTGTAATTGCACTTTTTTTGCATTTCACTGCACTTGGAATTTTTTTGCAATTTCCCTGTACATTATATGGTAAAACAAATTATTGCATCTGAAAGTACAACTCGTCCCGCAAAAAACAAGCCGTCATATGTCTGTGTCGACAGAAAAATAAAAAAGTTATGGCTCTTGGAAGCGAGGAGCGAAAAAACGAAAATGAAAAATGACAAATTTCTTCCTCACTAAGGGGTTAAGAAAACCTGCTTGGGATGCCTGGATATTTATACCCAGCCAACATAATGCACACAGCTGGGGGCTGCAGTGTGGGACCCACACCATTTTTTTCAATTAATTATTTATTTTGACACTAATATGTTGGCAACTTGGTTTCCATAGACTAATATGTTTGGCAACCAATCACAGACGCCGGCACAGAGGATGGATGGGCAGTCTGACTGCAACAACCAATCACGGATGCTGTCACAGAGGGTGGGTGGGGGGATGCAGTGAATAATTCTGAGGATTAATGAGTGGACCTGAAAGTAATGTGACCTCAGCACTGAGACTGGTGAGATTCTTCTGCTTTAATCGCCATTACGCTTCCTTTTACTGTCCCCCTCCACCAGCCTTACCTTTTCACGGGTGTCCGTGTTCGAGGTCTGTACCGAACGCTAGGTGTTCAGTACAGACCCATACTTTATAGTTCGGGTTCGCCCATCCCTAATTGTTAGTGTTTCTCTGCAGCATGTGTATTGTACACATACAGCTTTACAGCATTCATATTATGCACACACATTCACAGTACTGCTGCATACACACTCAACTCTGCAGTATATACACATTCATAACAATGATAATGAAATAAAATAAAAAATCGACGGTTAGTCTTTAAAAAAAAAAAAAAAAAAATGTGTTCTTCAGTGATGTTTTCTAGAAATGTAGGATACTGCATTCACAGGAATGGATGTAACAACAAACAGTGTGATTTATATGGCTGCCAAGGTCAGTAATTCCATGCATTCACAGTCTACAAGGCCCCCATCATGTGAAGTGCTATGAAGTGTCCATGGAGTGAAGGCACTAGCCATGTGTTATAGGACCAAGTAGCCTTTTCTGTGCATTTGTTTGACTTTTCACTTGTCCTCTGCAGTATT
Source organism: Allobates femoralis (assembly GCA_033576535.1). Lineage (NCBI taxonomy): Eukaryota > Metazoa > Chordata > Amphibia > Anura > Aromobatidae > Allobates > Allobates femoralis. The sequence continues at coordinate 395,110,491 of JARQOC010000005.1, forward strand.
GGAGGGGTTTGTGGCACTATAGCTGTCCATATTCAGAGATCCAGCCAGCTTCAGAGCAGCGCTCCACATATAGCAGAGAGCTTATAATCAATGTGCTCCTTGGCCAGAGATCCAGCCAGCTTCAGAGCAGCGCTCCACATATAGCAGAGAGATTATAATCAATGTGCTCCTTGGCCAGAGATCCAGCCAGCTTCAGAGCAGCGCTCCACATATAGCAGAGAGATTATAATCAATGTGCTCCTTGGCCAGAGATCCAGCCAGCTTCAGAGCAGCGCTCCACATATAGCAGAGAGCTTATAATCAATGTGCTCCTTGGCCAGAGATCCAGCCACCTCTAATAAACTGTAGAGGGTAAGGTAGCTATAAACAGTACAAGTAAATATCCCTTGGTTTTGGGGAACAAATAGAATGTTTCTAGGTAAAGTGCACAGCTGCGGTTTTTCCAACCTCTTCCGATTATAAGGACGAGACAACACCTGTAAAATGATTTTTAGATTATAACGTACCTTTAATAGCTAACCTTCATCAAGTTAGTAAATACAGGGAAAAGGAATGTAATGTTTTCTGTATAACTGATTCAAAAAGCATTAAAGATGTTGAACACCAGGGGGCAGCAATCACACGTTTAATCAACATCTGCAATAATACATGTTTAGATAATGAATCGTTTTTATGCAGTATGTCATGTAATAATGATTTCACAGTTGTATTTGATGTTTATATTTCTGGATATTTCAAAAACTTAGATTGCTTCCTGAAATGCATATGTTCTTGTATTGTAATTCCTATCTTTGTCAGTTTCTAACATGAATCATTGTGTGTGCTGTGGCCATATATTGTGGATAAAGAAGCACTTCCACTAAATGTTTGTATTCATTAATTGTGTGTACATGAATGCAATATGGTGTGAATGTGATAATATACTCTCTTACCGCCACTGACTCTAGGATCTTCTCTGCTTTCCACAATTTTTTACTAGTATGTTAATTCTATGTTTTATGCATTAGCAGGAAGTCAATTTTACAATGAAAGCTTGTGGAGCCTCGTTCTGACACCCCATAGGATTTCATTGTGAAAGAGACTTTCGGGTCACAGAGTGCAGTGTGCCCCGGCCAGTCTGCAAAGCATTGTGTGACCCGGCGGTCTGCAGAGCACAGTGTGACTTGGCCAGTCTGCTGAGCACCGTGTGACACGGCCAGTCTGCAGAGGGCAGTGTGACTCGGCCAGTCTGTAGAGCACAGTGTCACTTGACCAGTCTGCAGAGCATTGTGTGACCCAGCCGGTCTGCAGAGCGAATGTGACTTGGCCAGTCTGCTGAGCATCGTGTGACCGGCCAGTCTGCAGGGGGCAGTGTGACTCGGCCAGTCTGCAGAGCATTGCTTGACCCGGCCGGTCTGTAGAGCACAGTGTGACTTGACCAGTCTGCAGAGCACTGTGTGACCTGGCCAGTCTGCAGAGCATTGTGTGATCCGGCCGGTCTGTAGAGCACAGTGTGACTTGGCCAGTCTGCAGAGCACTGTGTAACCCGGCCGGTCTGCAGAGCACAGTGTGACTTGGCCAGTCTGCTGAGCATCGTGTGACCCGGCCGGTCTTCAGAGCGCAGTGTGACTTGGCCAGTCTGCTGAGCATCGTGTGACCCGGCCAGTCTGCAGGGGCAGTGTGACTCGGCCAGTCTGCAGAGCATTGTGTGACCCGGCCGGTCTGTAGAGCACAGTGTGACTTGACCAGTCTGCAGAGCACTGTGTGACCTGGCCAGTCTGCAGAGCATTGTGTGATCCGGCCGGTCTGTAGAGCACAGTGTGACTTGGCCAGTCTGCAGAGCACTGTGTAACCCGGCCGGTCTGCAGAGCACAGTGTGACTTGGCCAGTCTGCTGAGCATCGTGTGACCCGGCCGGTCTGAAGAGGGCAGTGTGACTCAGCCAGTCTGCAGAGCATTGTATGACCCGGCCGGTCTGTAGAGCACAGTGTGACTTGACCAGTCTGCAGAGCACTGTGTGACTTGGCCAGTCTGCTGAGCATCGTGTGACCCGGCCGGTCTGCAGAGGGCAGTGTGACTCAGCCAGTCTGCAGAGCATTGTATGACCCGGCCGGTCTGTAGAGCACAGTGTGACTTGACCAGTCTGCAGAGCACTGTGTGACCTGGCCAGTCTGCAGAGCATTGTGTGACCCGATACATCTGCAGAGCACAGTGTGACTTGATCAGTCTGCAGAGCACTGTGTGACCTGGCCAGTCTGCAGAGCGTTGTGTGACCCGGCCGTCCTGCAGAGCATTGTGTGACCCGGCCCATCTGCAGAGCACAGTGTGACATGGCCAGTCTGCAGAGCGCATTGTGACCCGGCCGTCCTGCAGAGCATTGTGTGACCTGGCCCATCTGCAGAGCACAGTGTGACATGGCCAGTCTGCAGAGCGCATTGTGACTCGGCCGGTCTGCAGAGCATTGTGTGACCCGGCCAGTCTGCAGAGCGCATTGTGACCGGCCGGTCTGCAGAGCGCAGTGTGACCCGCCCAGTCTGCAGAGCGCAGTGTGACCAGCCCAGTCTGCAGGCATTGTGTGACCTGCCCAGTCTGCAGAGCGCAGTGTGACTTGGCCAGTCTGCAGAGCATTGTGTGACCCGGCCAGTCTGCAGAGCGTTGTGTGACCCGCCCAGTCTGCAGAGTGCAGTGTGACTTGGCCAGTCTGCAGAGCGGTGACGAGAGTGGCAAGAAGACAGAGACAGTGGTAATAGGGGAGTATCATACTGACACTAAATTAAATGCATACCTTTAATGAATAAAAAGGTTACTGGGGGAGGGCTTATCTAATCAATAATACTGGTTGTCACATATTTAATCAATTTTTTCATTTTTTTTTTTTTTTTAAATGGAAAAGAAGTTTCAAAAACACTTGACATCCTATGAGGGTGTCAGCTGGGCCACTTTGTGTGTAATCCCCCTTGTTAGATGTCCTTGTATCTATTAGGTTAATAAGCCAGTTTACCTTTTCATGCCAGAATAATGGTATAAGAGTAGAGTCACACTAAGGTAAGGCATCGGATGTGAGAGTATTGGGAGCATTATTCTAATGCCACTTTGCTTAGGCTCTACTGCGAGAGAGATCAAGTGTCATCTCCTGTAATCCAATCCTGGGATCAGATCACATGTTCGGAGAAGTAGAGATTGATCTTAGCATCGCTCAATCGCTGGCCTCGGCGTATATTGCACTGCACTCTGATATTTCTCTTGCACCCATAGACGTGTATGGGTGTGAGTGAGCCAAGACTCGCTGACAATCACAGCATGCTACAATTTTTTTTTCCTCAGTCCGATTAGGGTTGAGAACAAAACTGCAGATCTGATCTGCCTCATTACCTAACATATTGGGCTGAGTGCAATGCAATCTTTTCTTGCATTGCACTTATGCGAGTCATACACTGGGATGACTTTACCCTAAGGATGAATTTGGTTTGCTTTTGGGCATATCACATAACTAGTGGACCTTATCAGGGCTTTGTTTTTCTCCTCTTTAATTGCACGTTGTTCACAAAATTAGTGTTATTTAAGGCTGTTTTTCGAATAATGATCAATTGAAATGTGAAATACCCTAGACACCAATTTCACATTCTTTCTTTAATTATTCACTGTGCTATTGATTCTGCCATTGGAGGCCTGCACTGGTCAGATTCTTGAATGTATGTCTCTCTGGGGCCTTTCTAGCTGCTTAATATTCTTCATGTGGTCTTAGAGGCCAATAACCTAAGTAGTTATGTCAAACTGAACGGATGAGCTTACAACCGCTCTAGTAAATCTTGGCAGAACATGAGCCAGTTTGAGAAATATAGATTTTTGTGTGACATGAATACTAAGGACTCCCATATTTCATCAATGACAAAAAATAACACCTGTCTCATAAACCAATACAATGTGATCTTGTTCCAGTGAGACTATTGTAAACCTCCTAACTTTAGCTGTGTATATCTGCAGGGCATACTATACACAATATAGAAAAAAGTTAATGATTGCAAGTCTTGACATATTAATAGTAGACATTCAGCTATCAAAATAAAATACAGTATAGTAAGTATGAAAGTTACAGAACATTTCATTCTTGGATAGGGCTAAGCTGTGGTTTTAGAGCTAGGCTATAGGCAGAAGTGATGTAAAAGCTCAGGTTATCTTTTCAGTAAAAAAAAAAAAAATGTCCATCAGCTTTAAACAAAAAACAGACCTTTTATAATATTCACCGATGGGGCGGTCCAGTTTGATGGATGTCACTGATCTTGATGGGGCGCTTCTTCTCTTATTTCAATCATTATTCTCCTTGCTTCATATGGATAACACGTCCTAAGTCAACCACACAGTGTCCTCCTTTGCTCTGCACTACTTTCTGCATTGCCGAGAGCAAAGTACTGAAATGCACATGCACTGGCGCGCTTTATGCTCTTTGGCCTATCCCTGCACATTACAGTACATTAAGTGTGCCTGTGCAGGAGGAGGATGGGGAAGACTTGTGAGGACAACGTAGGACATATCATCCACACGAAGCAAGGATGGAGGACGTTGATCTTAAAAAGAGAGGAGACACTGGATGAAGACCAGCAACACCATTCGGACCTGACAGTTCCATAGGTGAGCATAATAAAAGGTCTTTTTTGCATTATGCAATGAGCTCAGGCACATGTACAGTAGTCTAGAATGTTGTAACAGAGAGCTGAAGGATGCTGACCCTACTTTACATGAGAAAGACCTGTGACAAATGCCCTTTGAAAAATACATAGTTTACTGGCAAGCAGCCCCATGAAAAAAATGGATTCATAGTGTGAAAAAGATGCCTAGGAGTGATCGATAACATTTGCAATTTTAATACTGTGCCGTTGGTAACCTAAGACTGCAACTTTCAACATGTGACGCTTGTAAAGCATACTGTGGTGGTCCACTGCTGAAATATAACCACTACAATTTATGCAGGACATGCCTGCTGTAGCCTGCAATTTGTTGTATCTAGCATTGAACACCTGGATCTATTTTATGCTGATCATGTAATATATGAGTATCTTCTTAGGGAGAGAAGAAACTGACCAAGAAGGTCATTTCCATTTTTTTCATGAGTTTCAGTTGTATGACTTTAAACCCCTCCAACTTTCTGCACCTTCCATTTATTACTATTTTATATTGCACATCAATATATGTCCCTGACAAGTGCAATATCAGAATGAAAATTTGCACTTTAGTAAGGAAGTGGATGAACGCCAGCGCCACTTTTAAGTAGCTCCTCAAAGTCATAGTCTCTTTCTAACAAGCTTTTCAATATGACTAGGGGATTTGTGCCAGATCAGAATCCCAAACTACAGATCCTGCCCCTCATCCGTGTAGTGTGTAGGATATTCTGATCTGGCTGTGTGAGTGGGCTAAGACGAGGTCTGGGAACTTGCTATCTAGCTTATAGAGAGGAGTTTTCCTGCAACCATAAAAAGACAGTTAAGTAGGTAAGGAGATTTAAAGCCACATCCCTCATCTAGGAAATATGCAAATTTTCACTTCAGTAAGGAAGTGGATGAACGCCAGCGCCACTTTTAAGTAGCTCCTCAAAGTCAAGTCGCTTTCTAACAAGCTTTTCAAGAGCTGAGGGATATGGCTTTAAATCTCCCTACCTACTTAACTGTCTTCTTATGGTTGCAGGAAAACTCCTCTCCATAAGGTATATAGCAAGTTCCCAGACCTCGTCTTAGCCCACTCACACAGCCAGATCAGAATATCCTACACACTACACTGATGAGGGGCAGTTACCCCGAAACGCAGTGTCTGTAGTTTGGGGTTCTGATCTGGCACAAATCCCCTAGTCATATTGAAAAGTGGTTCTGGAGTTCATCCATTTCACTACTGAAGTGCAAATTTGCATATTTCCTAGAGAAGAGATGTGGCTTTAAATCTGTACCTACTTAACTGTCTTCTTATGGTTACAGGAAAACTCCTCTCCATAAGGTAGATAGCAAGTTCACAGACCATATTAGAATGAAGAAACTTTGTCAGTAAGGCTAGTTTCACACCAGTGTATTTTAAAATCTGATAGAAATCAGTTTTTTTTTTTTTTTTTGCAGCACAATCCACATCTAACCAGATATAGTTTTTGCCATAAACACAGATGCAACCGGCTGGTATTATACCAGAACCATCCACCGGATACGGTAGAACACGGACCGATTGCATCAGGTTCATTGTCCACTGTTTGTCTGGATCCTCTTGAGGATCCTCCAAAACACAGATAAATAAACTGATAGATACATAGATAAAGCTCACCAATCTCCTGCTGCTTGCTTCCAGGGCCACTCATTAAGCTTTGTGAATATTCACTGCACTAAACTGCAATGGCCAATCACAGACCCTCACCCTCTGTGAGAGCACCCCCACAATCTGTACCAGTGTCTGTGCTTGGTTGCCATATATACACATTTGTGTATGGCAACCAACCCGCCATCATAGTGTGTAAAATAAATAAATAATGGGAAAAAATGTGTGGGGGGTGCCACATATTTTTGAATCCCAGTACAGTATAAAGCAGCCAGCTATGGGTTGCCACCCCCATCTGCCTAGTTTTACCTTGGCTAGCAATCAAAAATACAGAACATACAGGACTGTAAATAATTTTTTTATTAATTATAAAAAAAAGAAAAAAATGTGTGAGGTTTGTGCTATTTGTGGTTGCTATGCATGGTAAAACAAGGCAGCTGGGGCCGGTGTTCTCAGCATAGTGAAGCCTATAGTTATTGGACCCCCCCATGCTATAGAATAGCAGCCCACAACCACCCCAAAATTTGCAAATTCAATAGAATCCCCAATTCCTGGCGCTTTATTTGGCTCTTCCTGAGGGCTTGGTGCTGTGGCATCAGGGTGATGGAAGGGGTTAATGACAGCTGAGTATTGACAGCTTGTCATTAAGCTCAAATTGGTAATCATCACCCCTCCTCTTTAGTGCTCTCACTCTCCCCTGTGCTTTGTCTCTCTCCGCTTGTGCTCTATACCCCCTGTGGTGCCCAAAGATGATGGCGTTGTGAGTAAATGCACCTGCATGCATCGGGTCATGCCGCCGCCATCCTTGTGTATTCAGGTGTCCAAAGATGGCGGCTGCCTGAGTAAGTGTGCATGCATACTCTCTCAGGCTGTGATGTGTCAACAGCGGCTGCAGTTTCAGGTGGTCGTGGTTGCGGGAGGCTGCAGCACTGCCGGCAGTACTGCGCAATGTGTCAGTACCGCCAACAGGTGCCGTATTTGTACATGCTTCACTTGGGTGTGCAAATCTAGGAGAGCCACGTGATGGAATGACATCTGGATACCAGAAGTGGCAGACAGGACTGCACAATTATGTCACTGCGCCCGTGTGCTCTGTCTGCACCCCCCCTGTGTGCTCTGTCTGCCCCCCTGTGTGCTCTGTCTTCCCCCCTGTGTGCTCTGTCTTCCCCCCTGTGTGCTCTGTCTTCCCCCTGTGTGCTCTGTCTTCCCCCCTGTGTGCTCTGTCTTCCCCCCTGTGTGCTCTGTCTTCCCCCCTGTGTGCTCTGTCTTCCCCCCTGTGTGCTCTGTCTTCCCCCCTGTGTGCTCTGTCTTCCCCCTGTGTGCTCTGTCTTCCCCCCTGTGTGCTCTGTCTTCCCCCCTGTGTGCTCTGTCTTCCCCCCTGTGTGCTCTGTCTTCCCCCCTGTGTGCTCTGTCTTCCCCCCTGTGTGCTCTGTCTTCCCCCCTGTGTGCTCTGTCTTCCCCCCTGTGTGCTCTGTCTTCCCCCCTGTGTGCTCTGCCTCCCCCCTGTGTGCTCTGCCTTCCCGCCCCTGTGTGCTCTGCCTTCCCGCCCCTGTGTGCTCTGTCTTCCCGCCCCTGTGTGCTCTGTCTTCCCGCCCCTGTGTGCTCTGTCTTCCCGCCCCTGTGTGCTCTGTCTTCCCGCCCCTGTGTGCTCTGTCTTCCCGCCCCTGTGTGCTCTGTCTTCCCGCCCCTGTGTGCTCTGTCTTCCCGCCCCTGTGTGCTCTGTCTTCCCGCCCCTGTGTGCTCTGTCTTCCCGCCCCTGTGTGCTCTGTCTTCCCGCCCCTGTGTGCTCTGTCTTCCCGCCCCTGTGTGCTCTGTCTTCCCGCCCCTGTGTGCTCTGTCTTCCCGCCCCTGTGTGCTCTGTCTCCGCCCGTGTCTGTCCCGCCCTGTGTGCTCTGTCTTCCCGCCCCTGTGTGCTCTGTCTTCCCGCCCCTGTGTGCTCTGTCTTCCCGCCCCTGTGTGCTCTGTCTGCCCCTTCCTGTGTGTCATACCGGCTATACCGCCCATGTATGAGGATGCGAAGGATCACTTTGGCTTAGCACGCCCATCGGGGCGTGAATAATTGAAGTACAGGCAGCGATTAGAAGCCGCAGATCTGCAGGTATAAAAAGCACTTTTATAAAAATTTATAAATACGCAATTTATATACAAAGGGATGGCTAGAATACAATACTGATGGTGCAGGAACAGGTATTAATAGGCTGGGGGTGATTTTTAGGGGTCAGGTTCCCTTTAACACCCTATAACACCAGGTTGGTTGCCATACATTAATGTGTATAGCAACCAAGCAGAATCACTGTCCAGATTGACAAAATCCAGTCTGATTACAACAGCCAATCACAGATTCTCCCATAGAGTGTGAGCTCCTGTTGTTTGTTTGACAGTGCAGTGAATATATAATTAGCTTAATAGGCGGCCCCGGAAGTAGCAGCGGGAGACTATTAAACCTGATCTAGCTATTCTATCAATTATAAATTTGACCAGCATGGTGCTACAAACACCATGTGGTGTATGGGTGCAAGATTTTCTCACCCCCATAGACTTGCATTGCCCTCACGCACGTCTGAATCGCATGCAGTCGCAGAATACGAGTTCAGTGCGGGGGACTCGCACCAGTGTGCCCTGCCTGATAGGGCAACATCGGTTCGAGTGCAATGCGAGTTTCACTCGCACAGTGTGCCTTCAGCCTAAACCTGCAGATATAGGTATAAATGAAGTTTATTCCTCTCGATAGCAGCTGGCTTTCTGTCATGGAGGAGTGGCTGCAGTTCTCGCTCAGCGCACAGTGAGTGGTGGCTACAAGCATGTCCCACCACTTTCATTGAGGGCTCACTTTTTATGTGCACCTCCATGATTGAAAGCTGATGGCTCCAGGGAGGAATAAAGTTAATTTTTTCCCGGTAGCCACACTCTGTGCGGCGGCCAGCAGTAGCATTGTAACCCTTTTTACCTGCAGATTAACCCATTAGCTGAAGGTTTTATAGCATTTGAGGTTCCCTTTCCGCTTACTTTTGTCATTGCTTTTGTAGTAATTATATGAAGCTCTATTACAGGAATGCACACAAAAGGTTTAAAAGAAAATCTGGTTGGATTGCTTAGTTAAAACCATTTTTTAAACTGTATTCACCTTCACAAAAGATGAATATTGTTGATCATCGAATGGTGAAAAGCATTGATGTGTGTGGAGCTGCAAGACCTTAGCTTTGCTTTGTCAAATAAATGATGACAGTCATCTGTTCTTTGCTGCAGACTATGGACAGCTGTGGCTTGTGTGGCTCCGACCAGATGATTAATCCAGACGGATGATAAATTCTCATTTGAAGTAGTCACAGATCCAGGCTGATTATACAACCAGGAGCTCTTCAGAAAAACGTAATTAGATGCATTCATGGCATAATGTAGGGACAGTTACATTTAATCTGTTCTTACAGGAACAAGAACATATTTCTTAATTTTACAGGATAATGTGCATTATTCTATATGATTGCATACATATATTGTCTTCTTTAAGCCTAGGTCAGGTGGCTGTTATAACTTGGACGATGTTGGCATTTCAGTGTATCGACTTGCCATGGCTCTCCTAACCAAGACATGACAGCTTTTTTTTATATTAGATTTATTTATTAACAGGCTTTTAAAACATACAACCATCTTTAGACATTATCAGTATATAGCAATACCCCCCCCCATAATACTCCGTAAGATAAACAGTATAATATCTGAGACACAGCATTCTTTCGGATCATCTCCTCTCCAACAAGGGTTTCCATAGTTTATCAAATATTTTGGTCTTATTGCTTTTTGTATAAATACCTTTTTCTATCCTACTATATAATCGCCTTATCGTATCTGTCTGTCTCTCTGTAACGGAAATCCCGCGTCGCTGATTGGTCACGGGCGGCCAAGCGCAACCAATCAGTGACAGGAGCATTCCAGCCGTGAATTGGTGCGGGATTTGAACCCCACTTTGGTGATTGGTTGCGGCCGGCCGCTGCACACACTCACTGGCTCACACAGACATCGCTGCACATAGACACCGCCGCAAGCCGACACCGCCGCACTCCGACACCGGCCCACGCCGACACCACCACACACCGACACTGCCGCACGCTGACACCGCTGCACAGTGACACCGCTGCATACCGACACTACTGAACACTGGCACTGCTGGAGGTATCGACTATATAATCATCTAATTCTGTCTGTTTGTCTGTAACGGAAATCCGCGTCTGATTGGTTGCGCCAGCCACCCGTGACCAATCAGCGACAGGCGCAGTCTGGCCACGAATTGGCGCGGGATTTGAACCATGCTACGCTGATTGGTTGCGGCCGGCCCCAACCAATCAGCGATGGTGCGGGAGTTAAATCCAGCTTCGCATTGCATTATTCTTAAATGTTCATAAATAAACTACATACATATTCTAGAATACCCGATGTGTTAGAATCAGGCCACCATCTATTATTAATAATATCTGATTGTCTAATAAACTCTTGTTCTGTTAAGCAGCCGTCACACGCTACGATAAATGGCTAGATATCGTTTAAGCGATCTGCGTTTTGATCGCTTAAGCGATATCGTTTTGGCATCGTTGCATGTAATCAAGCGATTTTACTATGTAAAATCGCTTGATCTTGACATCGCAGATCTGAGCTCCGGAGCTCAGATCTAGCGATGAACGATTTAACGATATTCTTCATCGTGCTGTATAACACCACGATGAACGATCTCCCAGTGGCAGAGCCTATGCTGGGAGATGGTAACTATGGTACACGTCGGGTTACTAAGCGACGCGCGGCGCCTAGTAACCCGATGTGTACCATAGTAACCAGCGATCTCGCTGGTCCACATCGCTGGTGAGTCTGTCTGTGTGACATCTCACCAGCGATGTGAGCGATATTGTAAGCGATTGCGCGTGCACGTGATCGCTAACAATATCGCTAGCGATATCGTAGCGTGTGACGACTGCTTTAGAGGTTCTTCTTTTATCCAGTGTTTTGCAATTTCCAGGCAATATACAACAATCTAGCTATTTCTATGTTGTATGTGTTGTTAACTTGTAACTCTTCCACATACCTCAAAACATACACTACAGGATCCTTTTCAATTTTGCAACCATATATTCCCTCTATGTTGTTAATAACCATCATCCAGTAAGGAGCCAATCTGGAGCATTGCCATAACATATGCAAGATCCCAGCATGCTCTAACTGACATCTTGAACACCTAGAGGTCGATCTTAGCCCCACTTCATACATTATCTCTGATGTTTTATAAACTCTATGGAGCACATATATCTGCAAAATTCTTTCGGGCTCACTTAATGATAAATTAGGTATATACTCTAGGATTGTTTCCCATTTATTTTCTTCAATCCTCCCTAATTCTTACTACCACTTCTCTTTGGCCTTGATAGGGTACCTACTCAGAAAAGTGTGCAATTAACCCTTGTACACACACGACACCACTCCCTTCTCTCCATCCCACAAATATACTCCACCAACATATCCTTCTGAATTATCATATTGGTCATTTTGCTCTGCCTTGTATACACATGTCTGATCTGCCTATATTGGAACCTACATATTTTGGGTATTTCATACTCTTCTGCATCTTCTCAAAGGGTTTTAAAACACTCAGCTCCTCCTTCAGTTGAACAATATACTTTCTTCCCGATCTCTTCCAGTTGCCAAACTCACTCATTTTCAGGTCTCTCCAGAAATTCTCAATTGGGTTTAGGTCAGGGCTCTGGCTGGGCCAGTTAAGAATGGTCAAAGAGTTGTTCTGAAGCCACTCCTTTGTTATTTTAGCTGTGTGCTTAGGGTCATTGTCTTTTTGGAAAGTGAACCTTTGGCCTTGTATAAGGTCCAGAGCACTCTGGAAGAGGTTTTCATCCAGGATGTCTCTGCACTTGGCCGCATTCATGTTTCCTTCAATTGCAACCAGTTCTCCTGTTCCTGCAGCTGAAAAACACCCCCATAGCATGATGCTGCCACCACCATGATTCCGTGTTGGGATTGTATTGGGCAGGTGATGAACTCTGCCTGTTTTTCGCCACACATACTGCTTAGAATTATCACCAATAAGTTCTATATTCGTCTCATCAGACCAGTGGATGTTATTTCTCATAGTCTGAGAGTCCTTGATGTGTTTTTTTGCAAACTTTATGCAGGCTTTCATATCTCTGCTGATTGAAATCCATAAAATCGGTGAGTGTCGCTTCGCATCTCTTTTTACATTCTTATATAAATACTAGCTGGGTGCCCGATGCAGATGCATCGGGATTCTAGCAGAGCGAGTCTCTAACTCGCAATGGCCGCTTCGCGGCCAATGCTTCGCGCTGCTAAGGCGACTCGCCATGCCCACTGCGCGGGCATAGCGAGTCGCCTTAGAACTGCTCGCAATGGCCGCTGCGCGGCCAATGCTTCGGTCGTATCCACATGACATTGACTCGCAGCGCGAGCGGACTCAAAAGGGGCAAAAAACCCATTCGTGATTATATATAAATAAGTGTATGCCTTTCCAAATCAATACCTATCAGTTTAATTAAACACAACTGGACTCCAATGAAGGAGTAGAACAATCTCAAGGAGGATCACAAGGAAATGGACAGCATGTGACTTAAATATGAGTGTCTGAGCAAAAGGGTCTTAATGCTTATGACCATGTGATGTTTCAGTTTTTCTTTTTTAATAATTGTGCACAAATATCTGCATTTCTGTCTTTTTACAGTCAAGATGGGGTGCAGAGTGTACATTAATGAGAAAAAAATGAACTTTTTTGAATTTACCCACTGGCTGCAATGAAACAAAGAGGAAAATTTAAAGGTGTATGAATACTTTCCGTACCCACTGTATATCAAAATTTTTTTGTGACATTTTACAAAACGTATTTTAGTCTAAAGTCACTAAAATGATTAACCAGTTTGCGTCATTGGATGTACTGGGTATGTTGAGAAAACATTTACGTTCCTGACATTGGACGTGCCACAGTGTTTTCAAGGGTCCAGGCAATGAAATTACCTGAATCCTTGATGTGCAGCTATGATTAACGCTATAACAGCTGGAGTACGAGACTGCAGGTCACCAGCCCTCAGCCCTGATAGGAGCAATTCCAAAGTCACCCAACCAGACTGCAGGTTAGTAGTTTGGCCCTCAGTGATCGCCCTATTCAAGCTCATTCAATTAGACGCGTGAGGAGTGCGAACACTGTGCCGTTTTGTTGCTGATCCGTCTGGGACATGTGGTGGCACATGTGATTTTTGGCTGTGACACCATTGCTCTTGCTCCTTGTTGCTGCCTGCTTCTGATTGAAGAAGAGCGAAGACTTTTTTTTTTCTGTCCTTTCCTTCTTAGCTCTTCTCTCTCTTTCTCCCACTTCCTTCCCCTCACACTTCTTCCCAACCCACTTTTTATCTCCCCCTTTTCACAACCCCCCTCTCCATCCCCCTTTTGCTGCCAAATGTTAATCAGTACTTGATCACTGATCAGTACTCAATCACTCGATTTTTGTCTGTTTTTTTTTTTTTTTGCACCACCTCCCTGTCTGTTTCCTGAAGCCAATGACCCCTGATCAGTGACCCACATCACCAATCGGCATCCGTTCTTGCTTTTCATCATGACTTTTTTTTCTGTCCATTTTTCTATCCAACGATTTCACCACCTTTGTGCATGCTTTCTGCAACCGCCGAGAGCTGATCAGTGATCCGCTCCACATCACTGATCAACTTCCATCCTTGCTTTTGGCCAAGACTTTTCTTTTTCCTGTGCGTGGTCCTTCAGCCGTGGAAACTGACCTGTGACGCCAAATATTGATCGCTATCCGGTTATTGGCGTAAATTGAAAACAACAAGTAAATGAACAATTATATAAAAATTATTTAGTGTAGTTGATAGGCTAGGTTAGAGACAGGAAAAAAATATAAAAATATACTGTAGTATTTAGGGGCGTAACTACAACAGGTCCAGGGGTTGCGATCGCACCCGGGCCCTGCAGCCTAGGGCGGCCCCAGAAGTCCCTTTGGCCTATAGAAAAAGACTAATACTATTAAAGATTTGCAATAATTGGGGGCCCCGTTGGAGCTTTCGCATCGGGCCCCTGGGCCCGAAGTTACGCCACTGGTAGTATTTGACACTACTGTGGAGACCCGGGGGTCAGTGGGCGCTCTCGTCCGCAGGCCCAGCGGCCTTTACAAAGACAGCGTGGACCAGGGCTCATCCCCAACTGAACGCCCGAGCTCCTTAACCGTGGGCGGAACACTACTCAGACAACACAGGGTCAGGGAATCACAATATCAAGGCTTTATTGGATCCCAAACAGTTAACAGCATATAACGCATAACCAAGCAAAACACAACATGTAGCAGCAGGCAACAGAGTCTCACCCTTCCGCTGGCTCACCAGGGTTTAAAATGCAGCACGGCAAAATCTGTAGCCAGGTGACTGTATCGTCCCAACCTGGGTTGCTTCCTTGTCCTTAAGCAGTCTATCTCATCACAGCCGAATCCGATAATCTGATACTGAAGTCCTTGTGGTTCTTTAGTCCGTGTTCTGATCCCCTTGGTCGGCACCGAAATGCCTAGGCCTAGGGTTATGGCTCGCTAACCGGATCCGAAGACCCTAGATTAGCTGCCTGTATCCAATCCAGTGACCTCTAGCCGGGACCGAAAATCCCTAGACTGAGGCCACTAGACAGAATATAACTCCAAAAAAACTGCTGGTCAAAGTGAACAGTCCTCCTTATATACCCTCAGCCCTCATTGTAGGATATTGGGGACGTCATGATTGGTGCAATAACACAGTCTTTTCATTGGCTGAACTCCAATCCTCATTTAACATAGTTTAGTGCTATTGCAATCCAAATGCTGATTGATATAGCAGTGATACAATGGAAGGTTAGCATGAGACAATCAGTCTGCAAACCATGACAATAACACAATAGTGGCTGGGCCTCAATCCACATTCACAGGGTAATAGACAATGGACGATTAGCATAATTAAGTTCTCTGGCCTTCAATGACAAACAGGTTAGATAATTACATTACCAAGCTAAACTTTAACCACAGAAATCTATGACAATACTGTAAGAAATTCTCTTTGACCATTACAAGTTTACAAACTAAAATGCAATATGATATGTCTGGATGAATAAGAAATCCTCCTACATTATATATTAAAGGGTCCATTTCGTCACAACTACTACTGTATTTTTTTACTGAATTTTTGTCAGGGTTAGCGTCAAATAGTGGATAGGTCTAGATTAGGGACAGTAAAAATATACAGTAGCATTTGCCATTTACTACTGAATTTTTGTCAGTGTTAGCATCATCTGCGGGCGTTCAGTTTATTTTTACTGACGCCTGTTTAGTAATTGTAGTGAAAAAATCTTGTAGTTACACTACAGTTTTTCTACTGCACTAAATTACGGCTAGTGGAGTTTAGTTGCGGGGGCTTAGTTGTTTTCATTGTTGTCTGTTTAGTTAGCCTTTATTATACCAAATTTTTATACTCTTCCTCCTATTTTTATCTTCTTTCTACATTATTTTCTTCTCTCTTTATCTCTTTCCTCTTTTCTAACAAATAAAAGTTCACACCAAACACTCACATACTCACACCTGAATAAAATTTGGTTATGTTTCACACCACACACATGAAAAAAATGTCATATGGCTCTCCCTCCATTCCAATCCCTGGAAGTGCTCAAACAGTAGTTTTCTACCACCTATGAGGTATCGGCGTCCTTAGACCCCAAACGTTGTTGTGCTATTTCTCCTATTTCCTCCAGTTACCCTTGTGAAAATGCAAAATTTGGTGCGAAAGTAATATTTTTGAGGAGAAAAGTTAAGTGTTAATTTATTCCTTCCACATTTGCTTTAAATCATGTGAAGCACCTGAGGAGTTAATAAACTTGAATATGGTTCTGAGCAGTCTGAGGGGTGCAGTTTTTAAAATTGTGTCACTTCTGGGTATTTTTTATTATATAGGCCTCTCAAAGTCACTTCAAATGTGATCACTAAAAAAGTGTATTTGTAAATGTTGATGGAAATGTGAGAAATTGAACCCTTCTAACTTCTTAACAAATAAAAACATTTCCACAATTGTGCAGTTGTAAAGTAGACATGTGGGAAATGTTATTTATGATCTATTTTGTGTGATATAAGGCTCTGGTTTAACTGTATAAAAATTAAAAGTTTGAAAATTGTGACATTTTTCATATTGTTGCCATATTTCTGTTTCTTTTCCACAAATAAACGCAAAAAATATCATCCTAAGGGTACTTTCACACTAGCGTTTTTTTTAAATCGCGGCAGACGCGTTTTTTTCACCGGAACTCTGGAACGCTTCAATGGATCCCAGTGAGTACCACAATGTTGTTTTATGACCTATTGAACTTCATATTAGTGGTAAACTTAGGGTACTTTCACACTAGCGTTTTTTTTGAAAATCGCGGCAGATGTGGTGAAAATATATATATATATGCGGGCTTGCGGCAAGTACGGTTTTGGCACTTGCGGCAGGTGTGGCCGCGAAACAAACCGCGGTCAGCCACGTTTTTTTCGCGGCCGCACCTGCCGCAAGTGCCAAAACCGCACTTGCCGCACCTGCCGCAAGCCCGCATATACATTGTATGGGGCTTGCCGCAACTGTGCCGCAAGTGCAGCTGGTATGCGGTAATCGCGGCAGATGCGGTTTTTTCACCGCATCTGCCGCGATTTCAAAAAAACGCTAGTGTGAAAGTACCCTAAGTTTACCACTAACATGAAGTTCAATAGGTCATAAAACAACATTGTGGGACTCACTGGGATCCGTTGAAGCGTTCCAGAGTTATAACCTCATAAAAATGACATTGGTCAGAATTGCAAAAAATATCCTGGTGAGGAAGGTGAAAACCATGCACAAAAAAACCAAACAAAAAAACATTTTTAGTTTACACTAAATTCATAATGGATTTGCGCTATTTCGATTAATTTGGTGCAAACAAAGAGTCAGAGAGTGCCATTGATAGCAATTGTGAACAAAATCGGACTTCTGGGTCAGTCCTAAAATATTCTAGATTTATAACATCTGGCATATTTTAAGACTGTCTACTTTAGGTTTGCCCTAAGAATTACACAGTACAGATAACTATATCCTTTTATATTCTATAGCAGGTACTCTGTGCACAATTATTAGGCAATTTGTATTTTTCATGATTAATTTTATTACTGACCAACTACAGTGCTGTCGCTCAATCCAAAACTTCAATAAACATAAAGCCTGAATATTAAAGAACGTAAAAGTGAGAAGAATATCTGTATGCAAAGTTATTGAGCAACTGTGTGTTCGAAAATATTGTGCAACTAATTGAAAACCATACATTTTTTCACATCAGTTTATTTTCATGTGTTAGGGTATGTTCACACATCGCGAATCACTTCCTGTGATGCCCGGCAAAGTTAATGAGTTTTCAGAAATGCTGTGCCAACGCTGCATTTTATTACTGGTCCGCTTTCGGGGCAGAGTAAACGTCCAGAATAAGAATGAGTATGTCAATTAGTGATCCGTTTTCTCTATAGAAAATATTGTAATAAAATAAAAAAGCATCAAAATCAGTTTGCCAGCACATAAAATGCATCAAAAACTCGATATGTTTTGGGTTAGTTTTTTTCCAAAAATGGATCCAGTTTGCTGCTGAGAATTCTACAAAAAAGCAGCACAAAAAAACTGATAAAAATGCAGCATGTACACATGGCCTTAAAATGAGAGTAAATAATAAACAACTTAAAGCACAAGAATACATTTCTGATATCCTCCCCCCGCCCCCCAATATCACTGACCAATATAGCTACCCTTCTTTTTAACAACAGTCATCAGTCTTCTATCTATAGAGTTTGTCATTTTCGTATTCTGTTGATGATTAACTTCTTGGGCAGCACCAGCTTCAGCCTTCCAGACACTCTTCGTAGAGGCAATAGATATTGTGTGACTCCTATGGAGTTGGTGCAAAGTAGGGTCTAAATCCTTATTGATGTGTAGAAATAAGCTCTGCACTCTGAATCTGCTTTGTATAGATGACATTTTTCATTTTAGAGAAAGCAAGAATGCATAAACGTTTCATTCTCTGAGACCTTCATCAGAATACATATTAGAGAAGAAACTGCCTGGACAATCACTGACATAGCAGAACCGCGGCATCCACTGCTTGGCACCATACAGCATTCCTTCTGTAATATGCATACTGACGAAGGTCTCAGTTAGAGATCAAATCTTTTATGCATTCTTGTCACTAAAATATACAATTTAATCAGCATGAAGCAGATTCAGAGTGCAATACTGTTCGTGGAGGTGCACTGTTTTCCTTAACTGTAAATCTCCTGTTTAACCCCTTCACGACTAGGGGCATATGTATACACCCCTGTCTTTCTCCCTCCCCATGGCATGCAGATGCCATCAGTGTTACCATCTGTGTGCTGTCAATTTGAAACTTAAAAGTGTGGACCTGTTATCAAAAACTGCTGCAGAGAAAAAGTAGAGTTGTTGCCCCTAACAAGCAGCAAGAGCGCAAAGGTTTAGAGGATCCCTTTTTTTTACAGACAATGTACCTATGTGCATAAACATTAGATACAATTTATCAAGACTTGTGTATCACATTCTCGCGGTACATCAGTCTTGCTGGACAACAAGGCACCAAATTAATTTAGACACACATACCACTTAATAAATTCGATGTTTCTTCTGAGTTCTCCAGTCAAACATTGGAGTAGCTTTTCTTGCTTACAAAACGCCAACATGTTTGTTGAATTGTATATACCGAGTAAACACCAAAAAACAAAAAAAGTATGTGTGTGTGTATTGTGTCCAAATACCATGCAATAAATAAGTAAAAACAAAGTAGTTAAAAATACAGGGTATTGCAAAAAAAAGTACTGAACTGAAGCCATCCCACCAACAACAAGGTGACCCATCTCGGGATGGACCCTACACTAACAATATTGTGACCTGCTGTTGTGCATAGTGACTTCAAACAGCAGGATTCTGTGTGTGACCGGGCCCAAGATGAATCCTGGATGGGATGCATTAGAACAGATTCTGCTCAGTCTGGGAAGGGTTGGGGCTCTCCCAAGCTTGCCAGGAGACAAACAGCTAAAAGGAATACAGACAAAAAATGTTTGCTGAATTGGGCTAGCATACTTGGCCACTCCCCGTCCTGCCCCAGCTCCTTTCATTTTGGCAGAGCTGATTCAAGCTATCGGGAAACAACCAAAATTCACAAAATATTTCTTCATTTCTGAGTTGCACAATTTTTTTGTGACTGTTCAAAGCTTCAAAGGAGCTGTCCACTATTCGGACATCCCCTTCTTAATCTGTATATTTCCCTATTAATGATAATAACAGCTATACTCGCCTCTGGTGCCAATCTTGTGGTGTCAGCACTCTGTCTACCAGGATCGCATAATGGTGTTACGTCACACGGTCCATGCAGGCAGTCAACGGCTGCTTCACTTTCCCGGCCTTTGACTGCATCACATCCTTACGGAGTGAGACAACAGGAGGCAGGGAAAGGGAAGTGGCAATTGATTAGCCGCAGGGATTACGTGACTTAAAGCCGAAAAAATGACGAAAAGTGGAAGCTTTCGTACCCATAACAGTGATTTTAATGGGCAGCACGCATGTTACACACGGATGGCATCCTTTTGCCGCCTGTGGTTTTCATGAACATATATACGGTACTTTGATTCATGATTGGGAAAGCTGACATGTCTCTCTGATTTTTTCGAAGACTCATGGATCGCAAGAAACAGACATATCATTAGCACCGTATACTATAATGGATACATGTTCTATCTGTTAAAATTGCAGAACATGTATATGCAATACCTCAGATTGAGGAAATCTTGTAATCTTGTAGCATGCATGAAGATCATAGACTGAATTGACACCAAATTTTTTACAGCTTTTGTCACATCATTTTCATTGGCATTTTCCACTATTTTTGTTTATGACAGAAATGGTTATTAAATCTGTGCCAAACTAAATTAAACTTACATTCACAACTTTTATATTCTTTCAAGCCATAGCATGCCCTTTGGTGTGACTTTTTGTTTTGGTGCTTTTTATGTAGAC
Organism: Allobates femoralis; assembly: GCA_033576535.1. Classification (NCBI taxonomy): domain Eukaryota; kingdom Metazoa; phylum Chordata; class Amphibia; order Anura; family Aromobatidae; genus Allobates; species Allobates femoralis. The sequence continues at coordinate 395,130,853 of JARQOC010000005.1, forward strand.
GTCTTTTTAATGCTTCAAAAAATGCCAGCAAAATGTAGCTTTTAAATATTACCGAAAAAGAAGTTTTTAAAAAAATAATGGTGTAAAAATTGTTTAAATTTGAGATGTTTTTTTTTTTTTTTTTTTTTTAAACATTACATTTTTATTGAGGTTTTTGCAAAACGTGAGAAACAAACATAACATGTCAATGTCTGATCCTTATCGGAAACAGAACCGAACAGAGCCGGGGGATCTAATAGACACTAGACATCTAAAGCACCTAAAACAACAGTAAAAAGAAAAGTAAGTGTTATAAGGGGGGAAATAAAGTTAGAAGAAAGAGAAAGGAGAGCGGGAAAAGGGGAGGGGGGGAGGGGGACGACTTCAGGTTGTATTGGGAGTCCGTAAAAGGGGAGGGGAGAAACCACGCGGGCTGCAGCATAGATCGAGTCACACTACACTATGTCCCCTATTTAAATCGAGTGTGATTTGGGCTGTTGAAACGAAGCCGCCAATTGTTTTATTTCAATGAGTTCCAAACAGACAGACAACTCACGGGGAAGACCGCTCCACAGCCGGCGGGAGATGTTTGTTTTTAAAAACTCTGAAATCAATTGTGTATCAATGAGATCTATAAGGATTCCTTTAAAGAGGACCTGTCCGGTCCACTGTGCACCCAGAACCACTGCGTGCATATCTGAAATCCCTTTCAAGTAGTTTAAGCACCTAGCAACATACATAAACAGATCTTTAGAAAAAATATTTATGATATGCTAATATGGCAGCAACAAGTCAGGGTGGGCATTAGTTCCCCCAACTAGCCAGCCCACAAAGCATATTTTTCCACCCCAGTGGGTGTGATAACATGCTATGCATAGCATCGCACCTCTGTATATTACACTCACCATTCTGCGTCTGTGTCTATGGGTGAATGCACCCCTGGCTTCAGAAAGGTTCAGCACACATGATCAGAATGTGCCATGTTTCCAGTCATGCACACTATTAAGCCGGTATACATACACCTTGCTGTATAGTGCGCATGACTGGAAATGCGGTGCATTCCAATCATGCATGGTGAGTGTCTCTGAAGCTGGGGGTGCATACACGCGGAGACAGAGATGCTGAATGGTGAGTATAATACACAGCGGCGCAATGCTATGCATAGCATGTTATCACGCCCACTGGGGCAGAATAGCATGCGATGTGGACAGATTAGTCTGGGGAACTAATACCACATTAGCATATCATAAATTATCTTTAGAAATACTTTTTCTGAAGATCTGGTTATGTATACTGCTAGATGCTGTAAATATCAGACATTGATTTCAGATATGTACCTAGAAATGCTTGTAGTTCTTGGTCCATAGGGGACCTGACAGCTTCCCTTTAAAGCACCTCTCCAGTGTTTTTCTTTTATTGCATTGCTGGAGTAGTGCTTTAAATCTAAGCTCCCTAAACCCTGTTATACTCACTTTCTGATGGCTTCACCTTTTTCCAGCTGCCCTCCGTTCAGTCTGAAATGGATTTGTAACCTGTCGGCAGCTCCAGTGTTTCATGTAGCGCACTGGAGATCACAACTCAATACAACTCTATAAAGGTACCGTTACACGTTGCAACTATTCAGCGATGTCGGAAGCGATACCGCTGGTGCCCGCTCGCTTCCAACATCGCAGCCTTGGTGTCACACGGCAAGATTTTGCCTGCGACGCCGCTGCAATGTTGCCGCAATGATCGCTTGCTGGACTGGAAACAACCCAGTGAGCGATCCGCAGCAATGCTGCGAATAGGCTGTATTGTCGGGAACATCGCTATTGCGGTGTCAGACGGCACGATACAGCCAAATCGCTGGGGCAAGATCGCCAGGTTTTTGAAGATGTTCAAAAACCAGGCAACTTGCAACCAGTGATTTATTGCAGTTGCATCGTGCTGTCACACAGCACGATACTCCAGCAATGTTGCTGCAACTTCGCTGACAGCAAAACTTCAGCAAAGTTGCATGCAACATTGCTACGTGTAATGGTAACTTAAGAGACTAGTTCTGGCTCTCACAGAGATGCATTGAACCCTTACAATGTAACTTCTAAGTTCCGGACAGTCAGAAGCTACATGTATTAAAAAGTGATCCGCTGCACACTAAACATAATATATGACATAATGACTAAAGGATGTATGACTGGTATATAAGAAACAAATGCAAATTTAGAAGAGGAAAATTGACATTGCAGAAACTGCTTCAGGACACAATATGAAAAATGAGAATCTTAGTTGATGCATTGGCCATTGCATGTAAGCCCGATAACCTACATCAAGGTGCTCTCATATCTATCTGGTCCCTGACTCCCTGACCTTGTGCTTCTGTCTGCGGTACAAATGCATATGAGGGTATAAGCCTCTGAGTGCAATTAAAACCTAAGTGTATGGGTGTGGTAGGAAGCTTGACTACAACAAGATGGTGGAAAAGACATGGTTAAATTTTACTTGGCTATAGGGGGAAGGGTGCTCAGTCAAAAACTGTAACAATAATAATTTAGATATGACTGGCACACCTACATGTTTAGGTGCTAGCTGGAAAAAGACTATATTAAAAAGTGATCCGCTGCACACTAAACATAATATATGACATAATGGCTAAAGGATGTATGACTGGTACATAAGAAAGTAATGCAAATTTAGAAGAGGAATATTGACATTGCAGAAACTGCTTCAGGACACAATATGAAAAATGAGAATCTTATTTGATGCATTGGCCATTGCATGTAAGCCCTATAACCTCAGTCAAGATGCTCTCATGTATATCGTGTCCTTATCTCCCTTACCTTATGCCTCTGCCTGTGGTGCAAATGCATATGAGGGTATAAGCCTCTGAGTGCAATTAAAACCTACATCTATGGGTGTGGTAGGAAGCTTGACTACAAGATGGTCAGAAGCTACAGGCACAAGATGACGCCATGGAGCTGGAGCGGTGTTGGTAAGAGGTAAAGATGCAGGAAAGTGAGTATATGACCGAGCTTACCTTTAAAGCGCATATCCAGCGGTGAGAAGAAAAAAACTGCTGACCCAGAGGAAAATAACTGCAGTAATGTGAATAATAGTTATGCAGTATGTGTTCCTTGTTTTTTATTGGGCAATATAATTTTCCAGTGAAGGTGTATTGTAATGCAGCTTCCATTTCTCCTGGTTATGAAATTCTTTTTATTGTTTAAGACTGCTGGTGAATTCATTTGTAGAATTTCTGTGATAGTGAAGTGTAATTTCTTTTGGGTGTTAGGAACAAATGTTTTATAGGGAGAGTGCTATTTCCTTATTACGTAAATGCAAGGGCATTCATAAAGACTCACAGTAATCATGACTGAGGGCAAACATGAGGGCAACTGCTCTGACTATAAATTGAAGTATTCTACCTAGCACTCACTCGATATTCTGGAAATAATCATTCATCACCTTTATGAGTTTGAACTGAAGTTGACTCTTGTACAAACAATATTGATTTCCACTTTTTACATAGGAGGTTGTCCAATGATGTGATATTAGCAAGTTTTAAGATGCGATGTAGAACCATTTTTTTGAACTATGAAAGAATGATATATTGGAATTTCTGAAGGAAAACAACAGTGGATCAAGAACATTGTATCTATTATCCATTTTGTACACATCATTGACTATACCTAATTTTCAGAGATTACATTTGAATTTTACATTTACCGTATATACTCGTGTATAAGCCGACCGTGTATAAGCCGACCCCCCTACTTTTGCCCCCAAAACCTGGGAAAACCTATTGACTCGTGTATAAGCCGATGGTGGACCCCAGCACAGGTATACAGCCCCCAGCAGTGTGGTATACAGCAGCCCCAGAGGTATATACAGCAGCCCCAGTGGTAGTATACAGCAGCAGCCCCAGTGGTAGTATACAGCAGCCCCAGTGGTATATACAGCAGCAGCCCCAGTGGTATATACAGCAGCAGCCCCAGTGGTATATACAGCAGCAGCCCCAGAGGTATATACAGCAGCCCCAGTGGTAGTATACAGCAGCCCCAGTGGTAGTATACAGCAGCAGCCCCAGAGGTATATACAGCCCCAGTGTATATACAGCACCCAGTGTAGTATACGCGCCAGGTATATACAGCCCCAGTGGTAGTATACAGCAGCCCCAGAGGTATATACAGCCCCAGTGGTAGTATACAGCAGCCCCAGGGTATACAGCAGCAGCCCCAGTGGTAGTATACAGCAGCCCATGGTATATACACACAGCCCCAGAGGTATATAACAGCCCCAGTGGTAGTATAACAGCAGCCCCAGGGTGTATACAGCAGCCCCAGGGTAGTATACAGCAGCCCAGTGGTAGTATACAGCAGCCCCAGAGGTGTATACACAGCCCCAGTGGTAGTATACAGCAGCCCCAGTGGTATATACACAGCCCCAGTGGTAGTATACAGCAGCCCAGAGGTATATACAGCCCCAGTGGTAGTATACAGCAGCCCCAGTGGTATATACAGCCCCAGTGGTAATATACAGCAGCCCAGTGGTATATCAGCCCCCAGTGGTGTATACAGCAGCCCCAGTGGTAGTATACACGCAGCTCCAGAGGTGTATACAGCCCCCCCCATCAGTATACAGGCGCCCTTGGTGCACAATCCTGTAAAGGAAGAGATTAGTATACTTATCACTGTCCCGCTGCCGCTGTCCCGCCGCCGTCATGCGCTCCTCTGTCTTCATGCAGCGTCTTCCGACTTCCTCTGGCGCGCAGACAATGACGTCATTGCCTGCGCCGACCGGAAACGGAAGACGGAGGAGCGCGATGACGGCGGCGGGACAGTGGCAGCGGGACAGTCATAAGTATACTAATCTCTTCCTTTACAGGTTTGTGCTGCAAGGGGGGAGCCTGTATACTGATGGGGGCGGGCCTGTAAACTGTATACAGTGTATACAGTATAGAGTGACTCGCGTATAAGCCGAGGGGGGGACTTTTCAGCCCAATTTTTGGGCTGAAAAACTCTGCTTATACGCGAGTATATACGGTATGTAGAATATATTATTTTATCTCTTCTCTGTTTTTTCACATCTTAAAATATATATACCCGTATATACTTGTGTATAAGCCGAGTTTTTCAGCCCAAAAATTGGGCTGAAAAGTCACCCCCTCGGCTTATACACGGGTCAATACGGTAATCCTATGGTGGGGAGGCTGGAGGAGGCGGGGGGAGGCTGCTGACTGAGCGGCCCGTCACGTGGGGCCACTCATTAGATATGCACGGCTCCCCCGCCCATCACAGCGGCAGGGGGAGCCGTACATACAGCCCCCCAGTGTATGCAGGCAGCCCCCCAGTGGCACTAGCTCCCCCATCATGTTTAGAGCCCCCCACACTTTGCAGAGCCCCCCCGCTGCATTATCTTACCATCCAGGGTCTTCTCACCGCAGGTCATTCCACTGCGACCGCCGGGTCACATGAGACCAGGAACACAGCGCGTGAGGATGGACTGCAGGACCCGCGGTGAAGAAGACCCTGGATGGTAAGATAATGCAGCGGGGGGGCTCTGCAAAGTGTGGGGGGCTCTAAACATGATGGGGGGGCGAGTGCCCCTGGGGGCCTGCTGTATATACCCCTGGGGGCCTGCTGTATATACCCCTGGGGGCCTGCTGTATATACCCCTGGGGGCGTGCTGTATACCATACTGCTGGGGCCTGTATACCACTGGGGGAGCCTGTATACCTCACTGCTGGGGGCTGTATACCTGGCCTGGTGGCTGTATACCATACTACTGGGGCCTGTATACCTCACTGCTGGGGGTTGTATACCTGTGCTGGAGTCCACCCTCGGCTTATACGCGAGTCAATAAGTTTTCCCAGTTTTTGGGTGCAAAAGTAGGGGGGTCGGCTTATACACGGGTCGGCTTATACAAGAGTATATGCGGTAATTTAAGTAATAAGTCGCCTTCTAACATAAAAACGGCCTGGAGTCAGTGAACTTCTCAAAATTGCAAGTTCAGGCTGGTAGACTACATAACCCAGTGTCCCATGTGCGCCTTCCCATACTGCGAGCTGAGTGAGTTTTTTCTGCACCATTGGAGAAGCAAAGGGACAATGAGGCTAACTGGATCTAGTAATCTGGCCAGCTTCAGAGTACTGTTTGCTCCTGGCCTAAAATACTGCAACCCTGGCTACAAAGTGCCACAGATCTGGAGAATGTAGAATTCCATAAGTCTTTCTTCTTCTGTGTGTTACAATTTTAATGTTGAGGAGTGCATATTGTGTAAAAATTTGAATCAATATACACATTTTTAAAATGTATAACGCCAACAATTCTACTACTAATCTTGATTGCTTTGATATCAAGTTTATAATTTCATAAATGATCTTGAAATTGTAGGTATTAGGTATTAATAAATAATTTGTGTCAATAAAAATTAATGTATGAGCAGATCCATTGGCCATCTAGCATCAATACATAAGGAATGCAGAAAGTTTGTAAGTACATATGTGCAATCACATCCTGCAAATAATTTTCCTCCTACACAATTTTAAGAACTTAAAATAAATGTATGGATCAAATTGCCATATTGTACAGAAGTCTCAAAAGAACAGGTGAATCCATCTTGTTGGGCCCACCACCATCCAACATGAGTTGTTTTTCGCATTCTACACTTAATGCAACATATACAGACAAGGGCAGTAAAGATATTCATTTACCAAACTTATGATTTATTACTATGTAAAAGCATTGTCACATTTGTAAACAAGAGCGAGCAATGTAATATAATATAGCATGTATCTGAAGTGGACCCCTAGAATTCATGTCCACTGGTGGGCCCATAATACCTTAATCCCACATTGGACAGAAAGGAAATGAAACAGATGAAGTAAAAAAGTAAAGGGGAAATAGGATAAAAAGATCAGGTGGTCAAAATGATTATGGTGTAGATTTATGAAGGGACTACTCAGTTTGTCAAATAGGAAGAGAATGACCTGAACTCTATCCAGGGATTCCAAATGTCACAAAAACCTTTTGGTCTATTGTCTTTGTCCACATTAATCTCCTCCATGCACAACACCTAAACCATTAATAGTCTGGTGAATGCAAAGATTTTCCTAGTCTAGGAATAATTTGATGCATTACAAGTACAAAGTACCTCAGTAGTCTCTTATTATTGTACTAGCTGTGAGCCCGATGCAAATGCATCGGGTGTCTAGAATATTTTTAAATTTTTTTTAAGATTTTCAAATAATAATCCAATTATTCCAATGACATCTTTACACCAACTACATATATTTGTATGGTTGATATCATTTAAGGAAAATTGAACTATTATGTTGTAAGGGTCTTAGAACACAAAGTAGCAATACTTCTTAATGTGTCAATCGTTTGAATTGATGAATTAACAGTACTAATGTGTGTATCAGCCAGTTTGTGTCAGCCCACCAATCGCGTCAAGATGCCCTTACGCCTTAGATATATATATAGATTAATATACAATATATATATATATATATATATATATTAATATACAATATATATATATATATATATATACTAATCATATACATATATATAATATGACATCTATATATATATATATATATTAATCTATATATCTATATATATATATATAATTATGAATATATCAATAAATAATCGATTATATTGGCCCAAAAAATCGGCCCTTTCACATCAGCGTTTTTTGTAATTCGCGGCAGATGCGGTGAAAAAAACGCATCTGCCGCGTTTGCCGCATAACCGTTACACTTGCGGCGCGGTTGCGGTAATCCCCATAGAAAGTATAGGGGGACTTGCGGCAGGTGCGGTTTTTGCACTTGCGGCAGGTGCGGCCGCGAAAAAAACCGCGGCTGACTGCGGTTTTTTTCGCGGCCGCACTTGCCGCAAGTGCAAAACCGCACTTGCCGCACCTGCCGCAAGTCCCCCTATACTTTCTATGGGGATTACCGCAACCGCGCCGCAAGTGTAACGGTTATGTGTCAAACGCGGCAGATGCGTTTTTTCACCGCATCTGCCGCAAATTTCGGAGCGGGGGTGTGCGGACATATGGGGGGGGGGTGAGGACATATGGGGGGTGTGTGGTGACAGGGGTTGGGGGTGTGCGCTGACAGCGGCGAGGGGTCGCAATGCCCGCTACGCGGGCAATGCTTCGCTCGTGGTGACGTCACAGAGTGACAAAGCCACGGTCTTTTGCGGGGTCCGACATGGAAGTGCCTACGGCTGTTATATATTAGATAACTGGAACCAGGAAACATGCAAGGCCATAAAACTTAAGGGTTCAATATGACGTTTATGTGACATTACGTGTCATACGGTGAAAAGATCGCCTGCCATAATAGAAATAGGAGACCGATAAACCAAACGTCTAGCATTGACCTTTGGGCTATAGCATGTCAACGTACTTGTGAGACTGAAGGAAACTTTCTATGTAAATTTGCAAAGGTTGTGTACAATTGTGAAAGGGTCTCAAAATTTAGTTGCTGTAGGCTATATCCAACTGATAACACAAGCCTAGGAGGGTAAGATTGTTTGTAAAGTAAAAGGTGATTTTTAAATACTTTCTAACGCTGAACCTGGTAAAAATATCAAAAAAATTCCATCATGTAGTTTTTTCATAAATGCTGACTCCGTGAACCTGGATCTCAGACAAAAGTAATCAAAATACAAAACAATTTGTTCACAGAAGAACAATCAACATTGAAAAATTTAGTGTTATGGGAAAAAGTGCAAAAAGTAGTCCAGATTCACATGGATGGTGAAAATGCCAGTGTGAAACCAGCTTTAAATTTTTTTTGTGTGTGGCAGGGGGACATATACCATGACGGGGGACCATATCTAGGATGGGGGGTGAGTACAGGCTCATATAATATGCTCCACTCCCCACACCTACCACTCAGCGCGGGCATCAGCTCTTAGGTGATGGACAGGGAGATGCACTAAATATTATATAAGTATATTGAGTGGGCCCACGTGACCACCGACTGCCTCTGCAGCCCGCGCTAACCCTCGGACACCGCTCCAAAGCACCCCTTCCCTACAGCACAACATGTATTCGGATTATAAGACACCCCCACTTTCCCCCAAAATTTGGGGTAACAAAAGTGCTTTTTATAATCCAAAAAATACGTTAAATATTTTTAAATTCTAACCACTTTTAGAATTTGCTTTATTAGAAAATTTCTCCCTTTAATCCCTTAACAGCTAATCCCTCTACAGTATCTCTTTTTTTTTTTAAATTTTACCTAAATGACGTCTCTTGCACATCAGCGATAAAATGTAATTTGCGGTAGATATGCCTGTGAATTACATTTTACCGCTGATGTGAAAGCAACCTTACTATGATATTTTAGACAAAAACTAATGAACCATGCACACAGTGAATACGTCTGTAGGACAGTGTTCACACCACCAAAAGACTGAATCACAAAAAAACAGTCAAACAAACGTGTAAAAATACTCTGTTGTAAAAATATTCAGTAAAAAGCAAGTGCTTTTCTTGTTGCATGTTGCATTTCTTGTGCGGACGAGACTGGGTGATTTGTGCGCGGGCATCCGCCTGCGCACAGATCACATATGGGAGTGAATGGGTGCGCACGGTCATGCGCAGTCAAGCGCAGCACCGTGCGCTCCCATTCTAAAAATAGGGACCTGCGGTGCTGCGCGTACATTGCGGCTCCCCTCCGCAGAACGCTGCGGAGGGGAACGCTAATGTGAAAGCACCTTAACTTAGACAAACACTAATGACCCATGCACACAGTGAAGACGTCTGTAGGACAGTGTTCACACTACCAAAAGACTGAAGCACAAATAACATAGTCAAACAAACGTGTAAAAATACTCTGTTGTAAAAAAAATTCCGTAAAAAGCAAGTGCTGCTGAGAAAGTAAAATACAGGGTATATAGTGGATATTTTGTTTGAGAGGAGTCTCAAATGGGACATCATTAGGAGGATGGCTTTGCAGTCACTTTATTGCAACTTCTATCACCTCCACTGAAACATGATGTCTTTCACCACTCTCTTGAAATTCTAAATCAATTTGGGTGATGAAGGCAGAGCAAAGTGAGTGTAGCATTGCACATTTCAGCCATGCATGTTTCACTCTGAAAAGCTGTGGCGTTTCAGAGGAATACAAAATATAAAGGTCATCAGGGACATGTCGCATGGGGGATAGGTTGGATGGGGGATCCGTTGTGGCTTTTACCCACCTGCTGTCAATTACTGGCAGGTTTCTCCCTATACACGCATGCAGTGAGAAACCTATCACTCAAAAGCAGCAGGTGCGGAGAAGCTGCCGGGAACATTTAGGTGGGCAGGCGGGCTTTTTCTCACCCACTACCCTCCAGTGACAGGTCTCACTGCGTTTCAGAGTTAAACATACACCATGTTCCAAATTATTATGCAAATGTTCTTTTTCTCTAATTTTCCTAAATGATCGGTGCAAATGACAGTCAGTATAATAAAAGTCATCACTAGTAAGAGTATACATCAAATTCTATTGAAGAAACCTCCCAATAATAACAGTATAATCTTCAAATTTAAATAAAACTCTAAATGCACTGTTCCAAATTATTAGGCACAGTAGAGTTTCTAAACATTTGATATGTTTGAAAGAACTGAAAATGCTCATTTGTTGAATTTGCAGCACATTGGTCACATTGACTGAAATAAAAAGCTATTTAACTCCAAAACATCCTAACAGTCCAAGTTATAAATTAACATAGGAACCCTTCTTTGATATCACCTTCATAATTCTTACATCCATTGAACTTGAGAGTTTTTGCTTGTATTTCTTTGCATGATGGTTGGTGTATGGCCAACATGTCCCAACAAGGCTGCGACGTCAGCAAGGAGGTGGAGGAGTCATGTTTTGGGCCGGAATCATTGGATAAACAGCTGGTGGTTCCCTTTAAGGTTTCTGAAGGTGTGAAAATGACCTCTGCAAAGTATATGGAGTTCCTGACAGAACTTTCTTCCATGGTACAAAAAGCAAATACGTGCCTTCAGGAGCAAAATCATCTTCATGCATGACAATGCACCATCTCCTGCTGCAAAGAATACCTCTGTGCCATTGGCTGCTATGGGCATAAAAGGAGATAAACTCATGGTGTGTCCACCATCTTACCCTGACCTCAAATCTCCTGCTAAGTCAAATAAGGAAGAGGCCATGTCATCATTCTTTCATCTTTAAGGGTGCGTTCACATGCTGCATATTTGCTGCGTATTTTTACGCGAGTGTGACTCACCGTAGCCGGGTTCTTCACGTCGCAGGCGTTTGCTTCTCCTTGTCACGGAACCGCGCCTGCGGCTGTGGGGCCCGGTGGTCCAGATCAATAAGGCGATGGCTGAACAGTAAGGGTTAATTGTCTTCGTGACGCCACCTGTGAGAGTTCCGGTGATGTCCACCGGCGCTGCTTAGGCCCCTGGGGGATGGAATGCAGCAAGATGGGACGCTCCCCACAGGATGAGCGGGAATCCCTGGGGCCAGGAGATGCGCAAGATGTTGTGAGGCAGCTCAGTCAGGCTGCTGTTAGATCCGGGAATGAAAGCACAGACACATGAAAGTCTTTTAGGTACCTTTACTGGTGGATATTAGGTACACTCAGACCAGGTGAGGGTGAAGTCAACACTCCTGGAGGTTCACAGCAAGCAACGGTGTAGGCTTCCTTTCTCTGTCTTTTCTAGTGGAGGTCTGGTGGATGTGGAATCCAGCCGGACCGGGTAGTATGTTCAATAGAACGTATTTCACCTGGGTGACTGCACTGAGGGCACTGTTAAAGGGGTAATGATAATTCTATCTTCTTCCCTGGGCTCTCGTCGGTAGGTGCGGCAGGTGAACAGGGGGCTAAACTCCCTGTTGGAAGTGCTGGTTCTCTGTGGCGGCTGGGTAGCTCTCACAGCTCGGTTCCAGTAACCGGATGATAAGGGAGAGAGTTAGAATCACTCTGTTGTCCCTGAGAGGTGCTTCTCCTTTCCTCTGACCCCAATTGCAAGGGTCCCTCACTTGCTAGGTAGGCTGATTGGGCCTAGTGTGTGTCTCATAAGCCAGAGATTACACACAACCTGCAGCTCTTCTAGCGTCTGCACACTCTGGTGTTTCTCCCTCCAAGACCCTATTTATAGGGGGAACTGGCTCAAAGTGACTAGTGGAGCTCCCCCTAGAGGCCTGGGGTGAAACAGGTGTTAAAGGTGTACTAAGATGTTTTGGTTTGTTTGTGAGTGTTACTTTGCTGTTACTGCTCCATTTGTGCCCCAAGGGTTCTGTGGTGCATGACAGGGTGCCACAGGTGCTCTTGCAGTTTTTGTAGCCAAAACCAGGAGTGGCTGATTAAAACCAGCAGTGGGTGATTACAGAAGTGGAGCACTTGCTTCTTTTAGACCTTTCCTCTGATTGTTCCACTCCTGGTTGGTTTTGGCTACAAAAACTGCAACAGCATTCGCGTAAAAGTACGCAGCAAATATGCAGTGTGTGAACGTACCCTAAAGCTTTTACTTGCTAGCCAAATAAATACAACTTCAGTGTATATGATGGAGCATTGTCCTGCTTAAAAATCATGGTTGTCTTGAAAGATGCAGACTTTTTCCTGTACTACTGCTTAAAGAAAGTGTCTTCTACAAAATGGCAGTATGTTTTTGAGTTGATTTTGAGTCTGTCTTCAACTTCAAAAGGTCCACCTAGCTTATCCTTAATAATACTACCCCATACCAGTACTCCACCTCCACATTGCTGCTGTCTGAGTCAAAGTGAAACAAAAATTGTTTTCAGATATTTCTTGGTCAGTCTTGAGATTTCAAATTATACATCTTGTGGAGTGGTGGTCAGACTTCTGTCATCCATACCTTGGTCATATCAATGAGTGGTGAACACTTTGTACTTCTGAGCACTCCAGAAAGATTACAGTTCTGAAATATGACATCACTGGAGGATAAGGGGTTCCTGGTTGCTTTACATTTGATTCTTCTCAAACCTATGGCAGTTAAAGGGCTTGTCCTGGACTATAGCATCGAAGACCTATTCTCTTATGAGTAAAGGGTAACCCCCACTGTTGGTCAGCTGTTTCTGGTGCCTCCACTGACTGGAACTGCCCGGTTTTGGAGCTCCAACAACTGTTCAGTGTCTACAGTTGGATACTGCATATCTGCCCCCTATTGGAACAATTGGAAGCAGATTAGCAATTCCTGGCTGTGGCTACTATCCTGTCCTGTACAGATGCGCAACTGAGTAGTTGCTCCCATCAGTGGTATCGGGATCAGCTGATCAAGGGGTGTCGGTTGACGCACCCTCAGACTTTTACCTATCCTGAGGATATTTTTTTTTTTAAACCAATGAATTTTTATTAGGTTTTCAAAACAGGGTACAGATATGGGTGAATTCCCAAGAGGTTACATACAACCGACAAATAGACATAAAAAAAAAGGAGGTAATAAATGCAAGGGAGTGGAAAGGGGGGAGGGGGGGGAAGGAGGGGGAGGGGGGGGGTAAGGGGGGGGGGAGTGTGTGCAGTGATATAACAGAGAGATACCAAGGTCTGAGACATTATAATCAGTATGGTCAGGAGGGTGGTGAGGGGACAGTGTTATGGGCGGAGGATATCCAAGGGTCCCACCAATTTAGAATTCTTCGCTTGCGATGCAGTGAGTGTGCCAGGTAGAGTTCATGGGCATAATGCAAATTTATTCTTGTAATCAACTCTGAAAACGATGGGAGGGTGGCAGATCTCCAATGAGCGGCGACCGTGAGCCGAGCGGCAATTAAAACGTTTGTCACAATTGGTCTCAAAGGCGTGGGAAAAGAATCGAGATCAATGCCTAGAAGTGCTAGTGGAGCGGAGAGGTCGATAGGAAGTCCTGTTAGAGAGCGCAATAAATCAGAGACTGAACGCCAAAAGGGCGCTATGAGGGAGCAAGACCACCATATATGTGGTTCGGATCCTTCGACAGAGCAGCCTCTCCAGCAGTAAGGAGATGGGGATGGACGGATTTTGTGAAATTTGGCAATACGGGAGGGGGTGAGGTACCAGTTAAACATCAACTTTTTTGCCTGTTCCAGATGATTAATGCAGCTGGAATACTTCGCAGCATGTCCCGAAGCCTTATACCATTGATCCACGGTGGCAGTGAACCCGAGTCTGGACTCCCACTTGGACATATAGGGAAGTTTGTTTTCAGTGCGGGGCAGAAGGAGGGCCTTATAAATAATGGAAACCCCGTTACCCACCGGCCCAGTGCGTTTAAACAAGGATTGAAGTTGGAACGAGACTTTCAAGATGTCAAATGTGGGGAACGTTATGGTAGCAAGAAAGTGTTTGAGACGCAGATAGGAGAAGAGAGCTGTAGGGGGGAGGTTGAGTTTTGCAGAGAGAGACGCAAAGGGAAGAAGCCGATTATCACTTAATACTGATTTCAGATCTAATGTCTCTCCATCTCCCCACGATGTAAAGGAGATGTCACCCATTACAGAAGAGACTGCTTTGAGAGAGATATAACGGTATAGGAAGGAGAAGTGCGACGTCGTGTACCGCCTCCACACCTCCAAAACACAGGAAATAGAGCGTAATGAAGCAGTTGGAACGTGACGCTTCAGTAGGTTCATTTGGAGTAAAAGGCGAGGGGATTGAGAGGGGGCAAAGAACGCTTCAATCTGAAGCCAGAGAGGCCATGGTGATTCAGCCCACCATATTCTTGCAATATCAAGTGATAGGGCCGCATAGTACGATGCAATTTCTGGGACTCCAAATCCCCCCTCCTTGTATGGGAGGGAGAGGGAGGAAAGAGCGACACGAGGTACTTTGTGATTCCATATGAAGCGGGTGAGGGAAGATTGGAAGAGCAAGAGGCAGCGTTTCGGGAAGGATAGAGGGATACAACGCAGGACATAGAGAATCTTTGGAAGGAGCATCATTTTGACGGTTTGAATACGTGCCACCCAAGAGAGTTGGTGAGTGGTGTAGTCTGAGCTTGCCGTCCGCAGAGAGGCCAGTAGGAGGTCGCAGTTGCGTCGTATTAAGTCTTTTAATGGGGTGATCTGGATACCCAGGTAGGTAAAGCCCTGCGGGGCCCATTTGAAGGGAAATCTGGAGGCTAGATCTTGTTGAGCGTTCTCAGAAATGTGTACGGGGAAGACTGTAGATTTGGAGAGATTGAGCTTATAATATGATGCGTGAGAAAAATCTGTGAGGATAGAAAGGATAGCAGGTAGTGAGGTAGAGGGATTAGTGCAGGAGAGAAGCACATCATCTGCATATAAACTGATCTTGTGGTCTACGGGACCCACTGTGATACCCGTGACATGTGGATGAGCGCGTATAACTGCGGCCAGCGGTTCCATCGCAAGGGCGAAGATTAAGGGAGAAAGAGGGCAGCCCTGCCTGGTTCCATTGGTAATATGAAATTCCGCGGAGGCAAACCCTCCTGCTCTGACGAAGGCGCAAGGAGCTGAATATAATGCCATTACGGCTGATTTAATATTACCAGAGAAAGCGTATTTGTCCAAGACTGCCGCTAAATAACCCCAGTGTACGCGGTCGAAGGCTTTTTCCGCATCTAAAGAGAGTAGTACACCGGGGACCTTCCTTCCTTCGAGGATTTCAAGGAGATTGATAACCCGCCTTGTGGCATCTCTCGCCTGACGGCCTGGAATAAATCCAACTTGGTCCGGGGCGATCAAGGACGGAAGAACGAGCTTGAGACGGTCCGCTAGCAATTTGGAGTAATTTTTAGGTCGCAGTTCAACAGCGCTATCGGCCTGTAGCTCCCAGGGTCAGAGGGAGGCTTCCCAGGTTTCAGAAGGGTTGAGATTGAGGCTTGTAAGCCTTCAGGTTTGATGGTGCCTCTCTCCTGCCAATGTTGGAAAAGAGATAAAAGGTGGGGCGCTAGAGTGTGAGCAAAGGTGGAGTAATAGCGGTAAGAAAAACCATCAGGGCCAGGAGCTGACGATTTTTTTGCCGAGCGTATGGACGCAGTGATTTCCTGGAGGGTTAGAGGACTATTCAGGAAGGAAAGCTGATCTGAAGAAAGGGAGGGGAGATTAGCTCGATCAAGAAAGGAGGAGATTGAGGACATCGTCGGTTTGTGTGTTTGTTGAGATGATGCAAGGTTGTAGAGTTCCTCATAATATTCTCGGAAGCGGTCCGCAATATGAATGGGGTTGCGGATGGGGGGGCCTCGCGCAGAGGAAATCTGGGAAATCCTAGAGCGTACCTCGGCTTTCTTTACGCGTCGCGCTAGCAGGGTTCCAGCTCTATCACCCATGCCATAAAATCGGGCCCTAGATTTCTTAAGTTGAAATTCGACTTTAGTGAGTAGAAGAGCCCGCAGTCGATTTCTGGCGGTAGAGAGGTCAGCAAAGTGGGATGTGGACGGGGAGGTGGCACAGGTTGTTTCAAGAGCCTTAACTTCATCCAATAGGGAGTCCAGAGCCGCTGCATACCGTTTCTTGGTCAATGAGGCTAATTTGATGAGGTGGCCCCTCATTACAGCTTTATGGGCAAACCAAATCGTGTCTGGAGGGGAGTCCGGGCAGGTATTAAAGGAGAAGAATTCAAGGAGTAAAGATTCTAAAGCCTGGATGTTGCTGTCAGAGAGTAGGAGGGTTTCATTAAGCCTCCATGGGGCCAGTGGGGGTCTCGGAGAGGAGTCAGAGATGTTTAGAGTGATTGGAGCGTGGTCAGACCACGACGCTGTGCCGATGGAGGCTGCCGTACATAGGGGTAGGAGGGAATCGCCTACTAGTATATAATCAATGCGGCTGAACGATCGATGTCTTGGAGAGAAAAAAGTATAGTCCCTCTCAGTGCTGTGCAGGTACCGCCAGATGTCATGGAGGTGGAAGGATGAGGTCAAATGTCCCAGGTCCGATCTATAAGACGCGGAGGAGGAACAGTCAAGTGCCCTGAAGAGCGGAGCATTTAGATCTCCTGCCACAACTTTATGACCCTTCATTTCCGGATCAAGTGTTCCAGAGTGGATCTAAGAAAAGTGGCTGGGCGGACATTGGGGGCATACAGCACCAAGAGGGAGTATAAGACATCATTCAGACGGCAATTCACTAGCAGATAGCGACCTTCGGGGTCTGGGAGAGACGAGACTAACTCAAACGCAAGGTCGCCGCTAATGAAGACCGCCACCCCAGCTTGTTTGGTTGCTGCATTAGCGTAAAATCTGTGCGGGAAACGGATGGGGGAGACACGAGGGTTATCTCCCGCCAAGAGATGCGTCTCTTGCAAGAAGACTACGTCCGGGCGTGCTTTGCGTAGCTGGGAGAATAAAAATGAACGCTTGTGTGGCGAGTTTAAGCCTTTCACATTTAAGCTTAGGATGGATATAGGCATTGTAGGGTGTAATTATACCACGTGGTAGGGATACCTGGTATCAGTATACCGATAGGGGGACCAGTTGCACACTTGGGGGGAGGGGAGGGGAGCAGAGTGGGGGAACAACATAGTAATAAACAACATAACCTGAACAGTTGCAGGGGGGAGAAAAAGGTCCGCCCTGGTCTCATATAATCCCAAGGATCAAAGGGATAGTGAGAGTGAACCAGAAGGAAAAAATAGAAAAAAGGGACAATAAGATCATCTTGAGCATAATAATACACTCGGACAGCCGTCCAAGGTATTTGGAGCGATGCAGTCAGGTCAGGTGTGACGGGAGTGCAATCGCTCCTGGGACGGCACTACACGGGTCGTAACTTAAATTATAGAGGAAAGCAGAAGAAATAGGAGAGGGAGGATTTAGAGAGAAGATGAGAAACCAGCCGAGGAGCTGAATACTAAAGGGGAGAAAAGATAAGCCGATTATAGGCTAAGTATAAGTTAAGTATACGACCTGGTAGGCGGATGACAAGTCCAGAAAGGTGGTCCCGGGTGCTTTTTCCCCAGCAAACGGGGAAAAAAGCAGTTCAGTGAAAGAAAAGAGGTCAACGCCGATCATGGCACTAGTCAAGCAGTCTTCCACTCTGGATCGATCCTGCGGCTCTGAGAAGGTAGGTCGGCCCGCGAATCATCACGAGGAAAAGCAGGGTGGCGTTCATCTTGAGTGGCCGGAGGAGGACTCATGCCCCAGGAGAGTAGAAGCTGGGCAGCACGAGTTGGAGTGAGGCAAACATGCAGCTTATCGTTTCTCCGGATCAGCAGGCGAGTCGGGCGGCCCCAACGATAGGGAATGTCAGCTTCTCGCAGTAGTGTAGTATAGGGCTTATATGCTCGGCGGAGAGTGAGTGTCCCTGAGACAGGTCCGGGTATACCTCTAGGTTGACGAAGCGAGGCGGGAGCTCCGGAGCCGCCCGTAAAGCTTTGAGAAAGTCCTCCTTCGCCTCATAAAAATGAATGCGGCCGAGAACGTCCCTGGGGAGATCGGCTCTCAGTCCCGGAGGTTTCGGGATCCGGTGAATGCGGTCGATTTTCAAGTCTCTTTCATGAAGGCCCGGGAGGACTTCTTTCATGAAGTCCTGTAGTAGAGCTCGGAGGTCATCTCCCGGGACCGACTCCGGAATCCCTCGGAGGCGGACGTTATTCTGTCTGCTCCGATCCTCTAGGTCACAATTTTTCGCTTGAATAAGGCGCGTGACATGGTGGAGGTGTTCATTCTCGTCGAGTAGGTGGTTGTGCGAGCGGATAAGCTCCGTCATTTTGTTTTCAATATGGTCGGTTTCTCCCGCCAATCTCCGCCACCTCAGATCTAACATCCGCGAGTGCTGAGGTGATATGATC
The DNA here is from genome assembly GCA_033576535.1 of Allobates femoralis. Classification (NCBI taxonomy): domain Eukaryota; kingdom Metazoa; phylum Chordata; class Amphibia; order Anura; family Aromobatidae; genus Allobates; species Allobates femoralis. The sequence continues at coordinate 395,149,533 of JARQOC010000005.1, forward strand.
CTGGAGCGAGTCGCGGAGGTCCGACAGCAGTTCCCTCATGAGTGCAAGAGTGACCGGGGTCTCCGGAGGCAGGGAAGCAGCAGTGGGGGTTTGCACAAGTAGCTCCCGGCGGGAAGCTCTGATGGCTCGAGGAGATGCCGGCGCCATGTTGGAAATCGATGCAGATGAGGGTCGGCCTGGAGGGAAAAAGTCAGAGACCCTCTTTGGGAGCACTTCTTGCCGATTTTTTCGTCTTCCCCATCGTGGCAGAGGGATGGTAAGAAGATTATCCAGGGGAGACTGAGGTTAGAATAGTGGCGTGACCGGTGGAATTGCCGCTTTTTCAATCCCGGGAACAGGAGCTCCTGGATCAAGCGTCTGCTAGCATGCTCAGCTAGGACACGCCCCCTATCCTGAGGATATTGATAACTTCCCGAACAACCCATTGAATGTATTTTACTTAACATGATTTTTGCAAGCTTATTTACTACGTGCAACAAAACCTTTGATGTATCTGTGAATACCCCCAACATTTAAGCAATTTCAAGACCGCTGCATCCCTCTTTAAAACTTTTAATGATTTTATACTTTTCAGAGTCAGTCAAATCTTGTTTTTTGGCCCATTTTGCCTGAGGAAAACAAGGTGCTTAATAATAGATGTTGATATCCTTAGGCCACATTCTCTCTTTACACAAATATACATCCACTGATCTGCTTCATCCAATAAGCATCCACGTTTATATAGCTTGAAATTGGAAAATCTTCATAAAAATGATGAAATGGTCAAAACATTAAGCTGGACACATACAGTGGGTACAGAAAGTATTCAAACCCCTTTAAATGTTTAATTCTTTGCTTCATTGCAGCTATTTGGTAAATTTAAAAAAGGTACCCTTTTTCCATTAATGTACACTCTTGACTGAAAAAAACACAAATGTAGAATTTTTTTCAAATTTATTAAAAAAAGAAAAACTGAAATATCACATGGTCATAAATATTCAGACCCTTTGCTCAGTATTGAGTAGAGGCATCTTTTGAGCTAATACAGCCTTGAGTCTTCTTGGAAAAGATGCAACAAGTTTTTCACACCTGGATTGGGGGAACCTCTGCAATTCTTCCTCCTCTCCAGTTCCGTCAGGTTGGATGGTGAATGTTGGTGGACAGCCATTTTCAGATCTTTTGAGAGATGCTCAATTGGGTTTAGGTCAGGGCTGGGCCAGTCAAGAATGGTCACAGAGTTGTTCTGATGCCACTCCTTTGTTGTTTTAGCTATGTGCTTAGGGTCATTGTCTTGTTATAAGGTGAACCTTCAGCCAAGTTTGAGGTCCAGAGAACTCTGGAAGAGGTTTTCATCCAGGATCTCTCTATAGTTGCCCGTACTCATGTTTCCTTCAATTGCAACCAGTCGTCCTGTCCCTGCAGCTGAAAAACATCCCCATAGCATGATGCTGCCACCACTATGTTTCACAGTTGGGATTGTATAGGGCAGGTGATGATCAGTGCCTGGTTTTCTTTACACATACCACTTACAATTATCACCAAAAAGTTCTATCTTCGTCTCATCAGACCAGAGAATCTTATTTCTCATAGTCTGGGAGTCTTTCATGTTTTTTTTTTGTGAACTCTGTGCAGGCTTTCATAAAGCTTGCACTGAGGAGTGGCTTCCGCCGGGCCACTCTGCCTTAAAGATCTGACTGGCGGAGGGCTTCAGTGATAGTTGACTTTGTGGAACTTGCTCCCATCTTATTACTGCATCTCTAAAGCTCAGCCACAGTGATCTTGGGTTCTTCTTTACCTCTTTAACCAAGGCTCTTCTCCCATGTTTGCTCAGTTTGGCTGGATGGCCAGGTCTAGGAAGACTTCTGGAGGTCCAAAACATCTTCCATTTAAGGATTATGAAGGCTACTGTGCTCTTGGGAACCTTGGCCAGATCTGTGCCTTGCCACAATTCTGTCTCTGAGCTCCTTGGCCAGATCCTTTGATCTCATGAGTCTCATTTGGTCTGACATGCACTGTAAACTGTGAGGTCTTATATAGACAGGTGTGTGCCTATCCAATCAAGTTCTATCAGTTTAATTAAACACAGCTGGACTCCAATGAAGGAGTAGAGCCATCTCAATGAGAATTACAAGGAAATGGACAGCAAGCGACTTAAATATGAGTGTCTGAGCAAAGTGAATATTTATGACCATGTGATATTTCAGTTTTTCTTTTTTAATACATTTGCACAAATATCTACATTTGTTTTTTTCCAGTCAAGATGGGGTGCAGAGTGTACATTAAGAATAAAAAAAATGAATTTTTTCTTAATTTACCAAATGGCTGCAATTAAAACAGAGTGGAAAATGGAAAGGGGTCTGAATACTTTCCGCACCCACTGTATATTGGGAGTTGCCACGTTTGTAATGACACATGTTAAAAAATAATACACGGTTATCAAAAGGTTGCACACATCTTTAACTGCTTGTGTGGAATAACTGGCCAAAATCACACCTGAGCAATGGACAATGCATGCCACTAGTGTCTCCATACAGGAGAGGCGTCTTGAAGCTGTCATCACCAATAAAGGCTTTTGTATGAAGTATTAAATAAATTTTAGCAAGCGTGTTCAATAGTTTTTCCATGTATTATTTCTCATTATTACACATCACTAAATTTATGGCCATTTATGGTTTAATTTCTTTTCCTGTGTGGATTGGATGGATTATTACTGACATCGGGTGAGAAATTCATGTCAATAGCACCTTTAGAAATATTGGATATTGTTCATGTGTTAAGTTCTTTTTTCACAGGTTCTATAAGTTTTGTTAAAGAAATTAATTGTTAACATTCCATAATTAAAAACACAAGAAACCTGAATTCCAGGATCTTAACCTTATGACATGTATGCATAAAAAAAATTATAGCAATGCTTCAACCAGCCCGAAATAAAGTACAAAGAGTGTTTGCTATAATGACACCAAATAAACACAATTGATTTAAAAAATACTGTAAAAACGAAAAAATGTATTTTTAATTGTGACAAAGTTTCTGTAATCCAAGTATAACACCATGGCAAGGACAGTATATAGATAGCATTAAAGAAATAACACCTTAGCCCAATTGGACAGGAATGCGGTTGTCCCAGTAGTACGATGTATCTAGAAAGTGACAATATTATACCTTCAGTTAAAATTCATGGATTGAGATAAGGTGCAAATAGGTCTGGATGCAAAAAAATAGAGAACAAAGTGAAAGTAAAACACCACGTATCAAATCACAGGCGAAAGAGATAGCGTAGAAGATTATGCAAACCCATTGGTGCAAAATCCCACCTGTATCACTGCTGAAGGCAGCCTCATCAGGGGAGGTTGGGCACATTGTCATATGTATTGCCATCTTTCTCTCTTTTCCCCCCATGAGGTAATAGTGGCTGCAGAGCAGAATAAAATGTTTTTATTTACTTTTTTATTTTACCTCTATGTTAGAGTTCTTAGCAATCCAAGTATTTGGCACATATTGAGTTTATTTTTATGTTTCAGAGGATGTTATAACATAGTGACTCACACAGAGAAGTACACGCACCTAATGAGAAGTATCTAATAACACGGACTTGGAATTCCACTACCATACAAAAGTTTGGGGTCACCTAGACAATTTTGTATTTTCCATGAAATTTCATACTTTTATTCATCAAATGAGTTGCAAACTGAATGGAAAATATAGTCCAGACATTGACAAGGTTAGAAATAATGATTTATATTTGAAATAATTAACTCCTTTAAACTTTGCTTTTGTCAAAGAATGCTCCCTTTGCCGCAATTACAGCGTGGCATGGCGTTGTAAAATGGAGTGATAGCCTTCCTTATTCAAAATCTTTTACCTTGTACAAATCTCCCACTTTACAAGCACCAAAGCAACCCCAGACCATCACATGACCTCCACCATGCTTGACAGATGGTGTCAGGCACTCTTCCAGCATCTTTTCAGTTGTTCTTCGTCTCATAAATGTTCTTCTGTGTGATCCAAACACCTCAAACTTTGCATCGTCTGTCCATAAAACTTTTTTCCAATCTTCCTCTGTCTAATGTATATGTTCTTTTGCCCATATTTATCTTTTCCTTTTATTAGCCAGTCTCAGATAGGGCTTTTTCTTTGCCACTGTGCCCTGAAAGCCAGCATCCAGGAGTCGCCTCTTCACTGTAGATGTTGACACTGGCATTTTGTGGGTACTATTTAATGAAGCTGCCAGTTGAGAAGCTGTGAGGCATCAATTTCTCAAGCTTAGAGACTCTAATGTACTTGTCTTGTTGCTCAGTTGTTTAGCTGGGCCTCCCACTTCTCTTTCTACTTTGGTTAGAGCCTGTTTGTGCTAGGGAGTAGTACACACCTTTGTAGGAAATCTTCAGTTTCTTGGCAACCTCTTGCATGGAATAGCCTTCATTTCCAAGAACAAGAATAGACTGTGAACTTTCACATGAAAGTTCTCTTTTTCTGGCCATTTTGAGAGTTTCATAGAACAAACAAATGTAATCCTCCAGATTCTCAACTAGCTCAAAGGAAGGTCAATTTTATAGCTTCTCTAATCAGCCAAACCATTTTCAGCTGTGCTAACATACTTGTGCAAGGGTTTTCTAGGGCTTTCTAAACATCCATTAGCTTTCTTACACATCTAGCAAACACAATGTACCATTAAAACACTGGAGTGATGGTTGTTGAAAATGGGCCTCTATCCACCTATGTTGATATTGCATTAAAAACCAGACGTTTGCAGCTAGAAAACTCATTTACCACATTACCAATGTATAGAGGTATTTCTGATTCATTTAATGTTGGCTTCATTGAAAAAAAATGTGCTTTTCTTTCAAAAATAAGGAAATTTCTAAATGACCACAAACTTTTGAATGGTAGTGTAAAGTGAACCTGTCAGCAGGTTTTTGCTACCTCATCTGAGAGCTGCATGATATAGACAAAAAGACCCTGATTCCAATGATGTATCACTTAGTTTACTGGGTGCAATTGTTCTGACACAATCAGAGTTTTAGATTTAGCATAGCAGCAAAGCTAAGAAAGCTGCCTCCTACCACATCAGGATGTTAAAGGCATTGTACATTGACAGCAAGTTTCTAATCACAGGAAGAGGTGTGTCAGACTACAATGCACAAGGCAATATAGTCAAACAATGATACGTTCTTGGTGCTAAAACAATCATTGCACGTTAACAGTACCTCAGACCTCGATAAGAGAGGCATCACTGATTTCTCCATTAATTCTTACGGCTTGCTGTCTTCAGACTCCATAGCAAAAACCTGCTGACATATTCCCTTTAACTAAAGTTAACTTGTTAGGTGTCAAATATTTTGATTGCCAATAACTAAACAATTGAGAGGCAAAATAAAACAGAAACACAAAAATGTTTTATTTCGCTCTACAGATACTGTACTATTACATCATGTGTCCAGCTCAACATTTATCAAGTAGTTTCATGTATCACAAAATAGCAGCCAAAAATGGGCAGAAAATTGTAAAACTTAACGCTCTCAGAATATGAAGACACAAAAACACACACTTATGGCGGGTTTACACGTCGCGATATCGCAGTACAATTTCAATCAAAAGTCACGTGGTTCAATCGTCGGAGGCGAAATCGTTCCTGCGTTGTATGGTGTGAACGTCCAATACGATGCAGGAACGATGTCAATGCGATATCGGGGATCGAATGAGCGTGCTATTCAATGCCCCGATATTGCATAGCGATTGAAGCCGGATCGTGCTGTGTAAACGCCCAATTACGATGCGATTTCATACGTCACCCATTCACTCCCATGTTAACTATGTGATCCTGGGTTGGGAGGCGGAGACATCGCACGGACGTTGTAATACGATATCGCAGCGTGTAAACATTTAATGCGATGCGGGAGGAACGTGCACTAATTGCGCGCTCTCGCGCCATTGAGTTGCGATATCGAAACGATATCGCGGCGTGTAAACCCACCATAAGTTTTCAGTGTGATTTTATTGTAAAAGAATAATCTACTATATAAAGCTGAATGTGTGTATGTATGTGTGTGTGTATGTATGTATATCCGGGATTGGCATCTACACCGTCGCAACTACAGCCGCAAAATTTTGCAGAGTCACACGTCTGGACCCCGGGAGCGTCATAGGCTATGTTGTAAGGCGAAATTTTAACCCTGCGCGTTCCAGTTCACCAAACATCTACATAATGGGAAAAAAGGTAAAGGAAACGTGTGGGAGGAAAATCGACAGCTGTCAGCTATAGAGACAAAATTTTGCACAGTCACACGTCTGGACCCCGGGAGCGTCATAGGCTATGTTGTGAGGCGAAATTTTAACCCCGCGCATTCCAATTCACCAAACAATTTTGCCCCTATCTACATAATGGGGAAAAAGTGACAGTTACCAGTTGACAGTTGTGAATGAGAGGGACTTAATGATAGCGCCAAAGACGAACAGCACATACCAGCATATAGTCTCTAAGGTGGGGCCCCAACATGAGATATTCACCACACACAGGGACATGTATACACACCACACGCACACAAAGAGTAACAGCAAGTGTATAGTTGCTAAGGTGCAGCCCCAACATTGGATACTCACCACGCACCCGAACAAACACACACCACAAAGACACACACCCCCAAGGGGACACACACACACTCTATAGCGACACATGCACTCACCACACAGGGACACACACCACAAAGAGACACACACACACCACACAGACCCCCCCCCCACAGGGACACACACGCATAGCCACCCTATAGGGACACATGCACTCACCCCACAGGGACACACACACCACAAAGAGACACACACACACCACACAGACCCCCCCTCAGGGACACACACACACCACAAAAGACAAAAGGACACACACAACACTGAGACACACACACCCCACACAGACACCCCCCCACAGGGACACACACACACATACACACCCTATAGGAACACATGCACTCACCCCACAGGGCACACACAAACACACCAACACAGATACACACACACACCACAGACCCCCACACAGGGGCACACACACATACACACCCTATAGGGGCACATGCACTTACCCCACAGGGACACACACACCACAAAGAGACACACACACACACCACACAGACCCCCCCACAGGGACACACACATACACACCCTATAGGGACACACACACACCACAAAGGGACACACACAACACAGAGACACACACACCCCACACAGACACCCCCCACAGGGACACACACACACACATACACACCCTATAGGGACACATTGCACTCACCCCACAGGGACACACACACACACCACAAAGAGACACACACAACACAGATACACACACACACACCACAAGACCCCCACACAGGGGCACACACACATACACACCCTATAGGGGCACATGCACTTACCCCACAGGGACACACACACCACAAAGAGACACACACAACAGAGACACACACCACACAGACCCCCATCCCACAGGGACACACACATACACACTCCAGGGACACACACACCACACAGACAGACACAGATATGCACAAATCACCTCACACAACTCGCCTCATACGTGTGCTATCTTTATTTTCCAAACATAAACATCTGATTAAAAACAGCCAATGTGCAACACATGTGTCATATAGGGAATTAAGGCAGATGTCAGTCACATGAGCTGTCTATTATGTGTATGTGTGAGGTAACATATACTGCCTGGCCGGGGGAGGGTTTACTTTTGGCTGTAGATTTATCAGGCTGCCTATAGCAATCAATCACAGCTCTGCTTCTATTTTCCTACAGGTCATTAATATGACATATTCAAATTCTATTTTGTTATAGCTAACAGCAGTTATTTATTAACCCGGGCGTAGCCGGGTACTACAGCTAGTAAAACATAAAACAAAGTAAATTTAATATGGCCATGATTGTAATAACATGTAATGAATCTTTATCTTTATTCATCAGTCTGCAGGCTGATGAATAGTGTAAAATGTAAAACCACAAAAAATTCATAATTCGCCACTATAATGAGCTGCTAAAAGTTTCTAAATACGTCATGCCATTGAGAAATGCAACTCATCTTGAAAAATTACAAAAAAAAGTCCTCATTCGACTAGTTCAGTGATGAGTGAAAGAGGTACAGCACCTGAAATGCAACAGAATAATGGGAAAATAAATGTTTTGGCATAAAGGTCAAAGGAAGATCATGCTAAATAAAATATACAGGTGCATCTCAATGAATTAGAATATCATCAAAAGTTAATTTATTTCAGTAATTCAATACAAAAAGTGAAACGCATATAATATATATAGGGTAATTACAAACAGAGTGATCTTTTCAAGTGATTATTTCTGTTAATATTGATGATTATGGCTTATAGCCAATGAAAATCAAAAAGTCATTATCTCAGAAAATTAAAGTAGGGAGGATGTAGGGTTAAAAACTGCGCTGCCGTATTCCGCAAGACATCAAAGGGTGAATATAATATTGATTTATTAGTCAACATATTTCAGGGTTCCCTGAAAAGCCCTCAAACATGGCAATATGATAATGATTTCTCCTGAGAAAGGAGCCGGGGAGCCCTGAAACATGATGACGAACAAATATTCACCCCTGGATTTCTCTTAAGAATACAGCAGTGCGGTTTTTAACCCTTTATCTTGCCTAGTCTTTGTGTACCATGATGGGGACTACAGAGGCTCTGATATGCTTCTGTATTCGTTGTGACTCTCACAACCACACAAGGTGAAGCCTCTGATATCTACCTAGGTAATATTTTATTTCTCCGACCCTTCATCCTCCCTACCTAAATTTTCTGAGATAATGACCTTTGGGTTTTTATTGGCTGTAAGTCATAATCATCAACATTAACAGACAAACACTTGACATAGATCCCTCTGTTTGTAATGACTCTATAATATAGAGTCTACATAATATATGCGTTTCACTTTAGGTATTGAACTACTGAAATACATGAACTTTTTGATGATATTCTAATTCATTGAGATGCAATAATAAATGTAATGTTTAGTCAGAGAGAACTGAAGATGTCTCACTACCATGTGTATAAAATTGAGTAAAAAGAAAAAAAATAATTTTTTCTAAGCATGAACCTAAGTGTATTTCCTTCAGTTTTTAACACTTATAACTCTTTTTTGCAGAACAATGTAAACCCTGCGCTGGATTTCACCCACACTCCTCCCGGGATGCTGGCCCTAGACAACATGCTGTACTTTGCGAAGCATCATCAGGACGCCTATATACGGGTACGGATAGTAAACTCTTTTATATTAATCATACAGACTAGCTGTAGTACATGGGCTACAGCTTGGACATCAATGGATGTCACGATGTAGCAAAAGTTGCTCGGGATAATAACTGACTGTTCTTAGCTATAGCAAAATGTAATGGGTTAACAAAAAATAATTTTGCGCCTAGAAGTAACAAAGTAAATACCGTATATACTCGTGTATAAGCCGACCCGTGTATAAGCCGACCCCCCTACTTTTGCCCCCAAAAACTGGGAAAACCTATTGACTCGCGTATAAGCCTAGGGTGGACAATGCAGCAGCTACCGGTACTGAAAAATTTTAAAAATGAAAATAGATACGAATAAAATGTTGAACTTTTATTTTAAATAGAAACAGTAAACTACCAATGCAGCAGACCACCGTCCTGTTATAAAGCCCCCTATCACTGGTATATAGCCCACCATCCCTGTATATAGCAGCCATCACTGGTATACAGTTGCCGCCATCACTGGTATACAGTTGCCGCCATCACTGGTATACAGGCCCCTCATCAGTGGTATAAAGGCCCCTCATCAGCGGTGTAATACAGCCCCTCATCAGCGGTGTAATACAGCCCCTCATCAGCGGTGTAATACAGCCCCTCATCAGCGGTGTAATACAGCCCCTCATCAGCGGTGTAATACAGCCCCTCATCAGCGGTGTAATACAGCCCCTCATCAGCGGTAATACAGCCCCCAGCAGCGGTAATACAGCCCCCAGCAGCGCTGATACAGCCCCCAGCAGCGCTGATACAGCCCCCAGCAGCGCTGATACAGCACCCAGCAGCGCTGATACAGCCCCCAGCAGTGCTTATACAGCCCCCAGCAGCTCTGATACAGCACCCAGCAGCGCTGATACAGCCCCCAGCAGCGCTGATACAGCACCCAGCAGCGCTGATACAGCACCCAGCAGCGCTGATACAGCACCCAGCAGCGCTGATACAGCACCAGCAGCGCTGATACAGCCCCCAGCAGTGCTTATACAGCCCCCAGCAGCTCTGATACAGCACCCAGCAGCGCTGATACAGCCCCCAGCAGCGCTGATACAGCCCCCAGCAGCTCTGATACAGCTCCCAGCAGCGCTGATACAGCTCCCAGCAGCGCTGATACAGCCCCCAGCAGCGCTGATACAGCCCCCAGCAGTGCTGATACAGCCCCCCCATGTATACAGAGGGCCCCCCCCTCAGCATTGATCCATCTCACCCCCTCGGTCTTCACCCGGGTCCTCCATCTGCTCCGGCTGCGTGTCCCGCGTCTTCTAATACCGGCGTCCTCCCCGCACTTCCTGTTTGACTGCGATCATGTGACCGGGTCACATGATTACATTCAAGCAGGAAGAGCGGGAGGACGCCGGTATTAGAAGACGCGGGACACGCAGCCGGAGCAGATGGAGGATCCGGGTGAAGACCGAGGGGGTGAGATGGAGCAATGCTGAGGGGGGGGCCCTCTGTATACATAGGGGGGGCAGGGAGACAGCGGGGGAGGCTATACTGTGCAGGGGAGCAGCAATATACTATGCGCTGCTCCCCATGCATAATTAATGAGCGGCACCACGTGACGTGCCGCTCATTCTGCAGCCTCCCCCCGCCTCCTCCTGCCTCCTGCAGTGCCCGGACACAGCCCCCACCACACCACACAGTATATACTCATGTATAAGCCGAGGGGGGACTTTTCAGCCCAAATTTTGGGCTGAAAAAGTCGGCTTATACACGAGTATATACGGTAGGCAAAAAATGTATTAATAAAAATCAAAAAGTAAAGTAATTGAAGCATTTCACCTCATATATTCAACACCACAGATATGCAACACAAATTAATTGAATGATTACCCAAGTAGTGTGAAACACTTTATCTACAACTCCTTATTCAAGAGCCATTTGATAAACCACATTCTTGGTTTTCCTTCTGGTGCAAAGATGAACAGATTTTTGCCAGTTTCAACTTTTGAACAGGCCATGTAAATTTGACCATTAGAAAAGCAAATCAATTCCTGATACTTTCAATGACAGTCCCTGAATCTTGTTAATGGATATTGCAAATGTCAGTCGAACTGGAAACTGGAGGCATTTAAATTCAAATGGCAAATTGGAAGGAATGAGTGGAATTATTGCAATGAAAACGTCCCCTCCTTTGGAACATCCTGTCAAAATAGTTACTACAATTACATGTGGAAACGGGCTCTTAATCAAGAGACTTGTTCCATTACACAGCAGAATAGGTGCTCCAGGTCTTAGAAAGATGTTATGCGAGGACGTCTTTGTGATTCCAAGAAGGTGAGGAACTCGATTAGATAAAATAATGCTTGAGCAGGGGCTGTCACTGTATCCATTGACTTGTATGTTCTTGCACAAACTTGGTAGGAGAATTTGAAGATTGATTTTGTTGATGCTATAATTTTTTGGAGCTAGAATAACCCTTTCTCACAGCCAGCCAGGCTTTCTGAAGTTGTGTTGAATGTTTGGAAAAACCTTTGCTTTTAGCTCCTCAATGGATGTCACAATGTAGCAAAAGTTGCTTGGAATTATCATTTGTCCAGTGGTTTAGTTTACTGATGCCTTGCCAACTCCAATAGCCAGCAGCTGGCTTGAGTACAGTTCGGCAGAAACATCGGCTGTTGTGTGGACCCTCTTGTTTGTGTTCTGTGATATTTTCCTTACTTATCTCCAAAGGTTCGATGCTTTGAGGCAGGCGTTGATTTCATCTGCAGTTGTTGATTTTGGAATAATGGGTAGAGTTTGATGAAAGTAACCTGCCAAAACAACAACTACACCTCCTGTGATAGAATTGTTTTCACGCAAGTCTGTCCTCTGCTTTAAGAGCACTCTTGTGTGACACGGTGCATTCATCCCAAATGATGGCACTGTACTTTTGAAGCAGCTTGGCATGTCCTGATCCCTTGGCAATGTTACACACTGGGCTGTCACTGTGAGACATGTTCTGCGGTAGCTTAAATGTCGAATGTGCCATCCTACCTCCATTTAAAAGTGTAGCTGCAATTCCAGAAGATTCCACTGCAGTCCAATCTTTTGCTGTTTCTGAAATTTTGCCAGGAGCAAGTTGATTAAAACTGTCTTTCCTGTTCCACCTAAAGCATATAGGAAGACAATTGCACTTTTGTTGCTTGCAGAGAAACTTAAAATTTGGTTGTAGGCGTGTCTTTGGTCTGGTACCAGCAGTGGCTCGTTGTAAGAGACAAATGCTGTGAGTTCATCAATGTAGTTTGTTTCTATGAAAATCTCCCTGTACATTTGGTTAACTTTCTGTTTTTTTTGTTGAAGTAGACAAGCCAAGCAGGTCTAATTCCTTTCCAGACATTGCAATACTATGGTCTTCAAGGAGAATTAAGGCTTAGTTGAAAATGTTTTTCGGTGAATTTGATAGGTTGCTGAGGGCTTTCTTTTTTAACCTCATGAAATGTCCTCATTGAGATCAGTTTACTTTGTTCAACTCTCAAGGGAGTTTGAAATGTTACGTGATGTTAGAAGAATAGCAAAGAAGTGTCTTAGTTGCTTTAGGGTTTGTGTGGCTCTGTTTTACTGAGAATCATGTCCCAATGTGTGTTATTTTCTTGAAGTCCTTCTCTTTGGCAAGTTTCCCAAAATGTTTCACAGACATGGCCTCTGACAATCTTCAGGTCAGCAAATGATGTTGGGTCCTTGACAATATGAAGTAATATGTCCAGCTAGAAGCACTCCGCATTTGACGGGTGAACAGTGTAGATATGACCAAGAGTATCATTTGCTTTGACCCCTGGATGGCCTTCAACATCAAGCCTCTATTTCAAGTGTTTTTCATGGAAGTGTAGTACTTCAGTAGATCACAGTCGACAATTGTTTTCGCAAGTGGATCTTGTTGACCCAGTTCTCAAAATGCTAATAGGGTGATCTTAGATGTTGTTAGAAGCTGCTGATGCAGGTGTGACCGGGTCAAAGTAAATCCTTTGTCCATTTTCCAAGTGAACACTGAGATGCATAACTGGTGGGTAGCTCTTATGAATTGAGAACCCTAGTATTCTCCAAACAGCTTTGTTGCTGATGATGTACCTGCCTATCTGGGGTGCCTGCACTTCATCAATAATGGGTAAATTTTTCTGGAGTTCAGAAATTGCTTGATCACTTCCTTTGTGGACATATCTGCATATGTACATTAGAATCCTGGGCACTAGTGGCATCTGTTTAGCTCTGACCAGCTGTGCTCTTAGGGGTGTTGAAAGAAAGAGACGACACTCACCCTGTTTATCCTTGAAGGTGAACTTCTTTTAATCCATGTGCATGGAGTGTGTTACAAGAGGTTAGGGAAGGACCTCACCCCCCTCCCTCCCTAGCCTCTTCAAACTCACTCTTCTCATGGATTAAAAGAAGTTCACCTTCAAGGATAAACAGGGTAAGTGCCGTCTCTTTCTTTTTCTTTGCATGAATAATATATCTGCATATGTACTTGATTGATTTCACAGAGGGGCAAGATTCGATGTAGATGTGGGCCTGGAAAATGTTTAAGAGCAAAGGGTTGCAATGTACCACTCACTTGCTGTCAATTTATATCTCATAAGGTACCGTTACATGCTGCAATGTCGTTAAGATATCACCAACGATCTCATGGGTGCCGTCGTTGGGACATCTTTTTGACATCGTTGGTGAGATGTCACGCGTCTAGATATCGTGGATGATGCAGCAACGATGTGGCGAGCAGCTATCGTTCGCACAACCTAGCGAACGATACTTGTTCACTGGTGTGAATAGGTTAAGTCGTTAATGGCATCGTTATCGTGGTGTCACATACAACGATGCTGCAGGTTGGCTGATCGAGGATCGTCTGATTTGAGAACATGTTCTCAAATCTGCAATCAACAAACCAACAATTTATCCTAATCGTATCTCAGTGTAACACGCAACGACGTCCTAACAATGTCGTTTAAACAACTCCAAACCCGTGACCTTTGAGTGATATCGTTCACGATCTCATACCGTTTAACTGGGCCATCAGAGTGATGTTTCAACCCACATTTTAAGCTTTGCTGTGAAACAACCATCCCCTGGTTTTTCTTCTTTGGTAGACTAACTATCCATCTTGTCTTGTTTGTGTTTCTTAGACCAGGTTTTGTGGGTAATTCTTTGAAAACCTGCCATCAACCATGCAGGGAGAATTTATGTTGAGGTTCCACAGAAACCATTGATCATGTTCTTTGTGATGGTGTAAAACTGCAATCGGTCATTCTCAGGGTCTGGCAATTCGGCACTGATTATATTGCCAATTTTGGTGGGCTGTATTTTTGATTCAGCTATATCAAAATATGGGCATGCGGAAGGCCTTTTTTGCCTTTCAACTGAATACATCCAGCATTGTGCCTCATAAATTTGCTTTTGTGACCAGATTAATAATTTTTGCGAGTTTTCTTTTGAAAACTCGAGCAATGATGTAATGGCGATTGACAGTTTTCTGGCCTGCCAACAAGTACACTCTAATTTCCTCCCAATCAGGATTGTAAGCGAAGGCATTAAAATGATGTGGACAGCTAAACTTCCTTAAGTAAGTAATTGCATCCTGCATTTATTTATGCATGTGTCATGGGGTTTCCAGTGACAGTTGATGGAAGAATGAGCATTTTACCAAACTTGTTAAAGATTAGCATCATTTGTCACACCATCTCTAAGATGAATGTATTCTTAGACACTTGAGCTTTTCATTTATTTATTTAGATATACGTATTGTGGTGATGCGACCCCGATGTGTCCCCTGACCGGTGTACAGCACATGGGGGATTGTATCTTTTGCTCTGTGGCAGCACTCACAGGGTTAACAGTAGTGAGATCTGATCTGAGTGCTGATTGAAAGCACTCACACCCACCTGTGATGGGATAGGAGATGATATGAGCTGCCCTTGGCTGAGGAGTGGGAGAGAACAGGAGGAACTGCTGCGTGGTATTAAATCTAATTGCAAAAATCTCTCTTGTTGGTCAAATGATGTCATCAGGAAACAGGAGTTGTACTTCCTGATGTTGTGCAAGAAACGCTTTAAAGTTCCAGTGATGACTTCAGGGGATCTGTTGGTGAGAGGAGAGTAAGACGTTTTACCTTGCCATTTGCACAGCATAAACCTGAAGGTTCATCTTTCCACTTCAGGGCATTGCAGTGCATGGAGACCAAATCCATTTTCCTTAGTTAACTATTAGATTATCCTGACTGATGTTTGAATTGTAGCAAAAGACAGAGGGTTCAAATATCCAACCTCTTTTTGTGTCTATGTGGAAGCAATTCTGATTCTCCTACTGGTAAGTCAGTCTTTCCTTAATACGGCTTTTCTCATAACGTGTGATGGCAATAATCGAATCAAATTCTTTTTACTGGACATTTTTGTCTGTAATTGATATCATCCAAAACCCCACACAATTAGTATACATCTAAGGTCATTTACTTACTTCAGTCTCTACAACAACAACAGAACCAAGCACAAAACAGCCACTGTGATGTGTGTGTCTACTCCCCCTACCTCCCCCATGTGTATCAGCACCTGAGCATGAAAATAAACTATACCAATGCTCAGAACGGTGAGTGCCATCTGTCTTTCTTTATTAGATTAGCAGTATTTTACATTGTTTTCACTGTGCCTAAAAGCCCCAATATACATTGTATTGCTATTGGCTGACTGATCACTTCAGAGTTTCGTGTATAGAGAAATGTGTGGCCAAGGGCTTCTTTGTTTTCTATGACGGAGCTGCATCTTCACTTCTCTGGCAGTGGTTTATCTCACAGCCAAACACAAGAATTGGCTGTAAAAATGTAAAGGTGCAAATGAGACTTTTTTGTCAATTGTCCTCATAAACTGCTGAACCCTTTTCTATAGACTCTGTCTCATTGCAATTTGCTCCATTCAAGTATGTTTTTTTGTTATCATTCTTTTTTTTTTTCTGGAATATGTGGCATGCTGGACTTAAGCCCAATAGAGATGAGAGGACCCGTGGAAGTTCGGGTTCTGTGGGTTTAGGCGACTTTTTATAAAGTTCTGTTCTAGACCAAACTTGATCCGAACCTCATTGGATGTCCCTGATTGAACAGTTCGAATCCTCACCCACATACAGCCAGCCATAAACAAATCAAATCCAAGTCAAGAAGGGATTGCAGGGATCTGTCAGTTTCTTTTTTTGTGCACACTTCATCCAATAATGCTAATTTTACCCTCAGTTCAAGCCATCCAAGCACTGGGCTGAGCACCGAGCGCAACTGAGGACAGCAATGCTCGCGCCAGCGATTTGCATATGTAAAGAACCCAAACATTCAAAACTTTTGTTAAGTTTGTGTTCGGCATGAACACTGAACGTTTAAGTCCGGTTCACTCATCCGCAAAGCCCAACCCTGGATTTTGCCCTCACCTGCTTTTTGTGGGGGGAAACTGTATGTTTAACTCGTTAGCATTAGCATTCAATGCAATACAGATTAGGTAAAAAAAAATATATATATATCTAAAGCTCTGTTGCAATAATTCTGCTTACAAACGGCCTCCTAGCCACACATTAGTGTATACCACTAAGCAGTGAACTTTATTTTTCTTGTCTTAATAATTAATAAAATAATACTTTTTACATTATAAATCTTTATGACTATAGTTCCTCCCAGAATTTTATCATCTGTTTCTTATTCATTTTGTCCAGTAATTTTAATTTGAAAAAAGACCAACCAATCTCAGTTACACCCACCATCTTGAGGGATTTGATTACATGACTTAGATTGAACAATTAGAAAGTGGCATCGCTAGTCATTTATGAACTAAATCACGTTTCTTCATCAGGACAATAGCTGTCTTCTGTCACAATCTTTTCACTAATGCAACAAGACGAGGGAGGCAATGTTTAACATTTTAGTGAATACATGAAGGGTTATTGTTTGTTACAATTTGTAGATATTCTTTTTATGCAAATATAGGGACGCTTTTAGCCTAATTCTATTTTACCCTCTGTACAACACAGCTACAAGTATCTTAATCTGAATGAACTTGGGTATACTACTAGTTCACAGACTTAACATGAGTCAACAGTGTGATGCAGCAGCAAAAAAGTCAATCAATTCTGGAATGTATCAACAGAAGCATACAGCCTAGATCACGTGAAGTCATTATTACCCTCTACTCCGCTTTGGCCAGATTTCATCTGGAGTACTGTCGAGTTCTGGGCTCCACATTTCAAAAAAGACATCAAACTGGAGCAAGTTCATGAGACTTAATAGCTGTCTACAAATATCTTAAGGGCTGTCAAACTGTAGAGGGATCAGCTTTATTTTGATTTGCACAAGGAAAGACTAGAAGCAATGGGGTGAAACTGACTGTGAAAATTAAATATTAGAAAAAGCTTTTTCATAGTGAGGTGATCAGTGAGTGGAACAGGCTGCCACGAGAGGTGGCAAGCTTCCCTTCAATGGTAGTGTACACACAGAGGCTGGAGAGACATCTGTCTGAGATGATTTAGTGAATTCTGCTTTGAGCAAGGGGTTGAACCAGTTGACCCAGGAGGTCCCTGCCAACTCTACCTTTCCATGATGCTATGAACTTCTTGTCCAGCCAACCTGAAACAGTTATTGTGCGTTGTCATTCTGCACATGACAGCACAATGGTATCATCACTACGACACGTGCCGGTCTGTTCTGAACCATCAGCCTCTTTGGTTTTCCCAGTTCTGGTCTTTTCCATAACGACCAGAACTGTCCATTGAATCCATCTGTCCATTGCATTTAGTTGGAATTGCATGCAGTCCTCCAGTGATGGCAACACATCCTAGACCTTAGATGACTATGCCATGTGCAAAGGCTTGTTATGCAGTTGCGCAATAGCAGGAGTTCCCCACTTCCCTAGTTTTGGTTGTTATGGAGGGCATTGTCAGAGTACCATATATAAATATTTTCCAAGGGGGCATTTTGTCTTTAATTTTAATTTGGTTTGATTATTTTCTGTATATGTATCTGTCAATTTGACTAATCCACCTTGACTTGTAGGTGTGTTGAAGACTGCATCATAACAACATATTGAGGTTTTTCCCTGAGGTCTAAGTTAATCATTTACCAGCAGGACTGAAATGCACAGCATTGTTCTTTAAATGCCTGGTGTGAACAGAATACAGGATTGGCAAAATTCTATAGTATTTTTTTCCTTCTGTAACTAGCATTGAACTCCTGCAGTTACCTTTCAATCTAAGTGAAGCTTTTTGAGCTGCAGAAAAGCTAGAGGGTGCATTTATAACTGAGGAGCATCAATAAAAATAGGCTCTGTTCTGCTTTCTGAGGATGACTGAAGAATGTCGCACTACAAAAGGTCTTTTCATAATCTAATAATAGCATGTCTATGAACTGCATCAGAGCGTGTGTATTTTCATTTAAAGTAAGGGGCATGCGGTGTATTCTGCATAAGTAATAAGGATCTAGCCCGGTTCATTTACTATTACCAGAATTGCATGTGCACTAGCCCAATGTGTTTCATTGATTTTATTTATCTTTTGTATTTTTCCACTTATCTCTCTTTCCATATTGTGGCATTTATTGCTGGAAGTGAATTGTATCAGCACTGTAAAATTGTACGAGCTTAAGTCATGTAGCTGAAAGTGTTTTGCCAATTACACACACAAGCCTATACTTCATATTTGTGTGTGTGAGGTTATTGCATCAAGGACTCGCTTAATAAAAGGTCTGAGTAGTGTTCAGCTGCCAGTTGACTGACAGTGGAGTTACAGTTAATTTAAACTGGATGTCCTACAAGCTATCCTTTACACAGACATGTGACACTCTGGTGGGAATCATCTTTAGCAGGTATTTGCAGAGCTTTACTTGTGAGCTTTAGTGCTGTGATAAAACACCATGAGCATTATTACAGTATTCTAGAAGTTCCTCGTGTGCTATGAACTTTATGATAGTTGTTTTCATTACAGATTGTCTTAGAAAACAGCAGTCGGGAAGACAAGCATGAATGTCCCTTTGGTCGTAGTAGCATTGAACTTACAAAGATGCTTTGTGAAATCCTCAAAGTCGGGGAGCTACGTGAGTACCCTTTGTTTTGTACTGATCATAAATGACTCTTTTATCACCATGCACTCTTTAAGGCAATGCTAAATTTTAATTTGAGGCTCCATTTATAAGTCGGTGGTTAGGTACCGACACAGCGGTTTTGGCTGTCAAAGATGCCAAGATGCAGATGTCGACGTAGAGAAGGATATTATGGATGAAATTTCTGCGTTACTGGGCATATAATATTCTCAAACTATGAAATTGGTCTAAAAATATATTTGCAGTTTAAATCCAATGTATTTCGAAACTGAACTAGTTTATTTTGTCTTGAGAAAGAATGTGGTTCGGTTTCGAAATCCCTTGCTGCAAACATACTTTATTACCAATTTCACAGTTGGAGTATATTATATTCCCAGCAGCGCAGCAACTTTAACCTTAACAGTCTCCTACTCTATCCAACTTTCTGTGAGGATTATTACTCATCATACAGAACAGCAGCTGCTAGATTCACCTGTTTAAGGAGTTGAATCAGTCACAACTGCTCAAGGTGAGTTCAACCTTATCATACAGTGGGGGAAATAAGTATTGAACATGCCTACAAATGAGCAGACCTCAACTGCTAAGTTTGGTTTCATTCCGAGCACAGACTTTACGAGAAAAAAAATCAGTATTTGAGTTCGCAGTTGGGGTGCTTTATGTATGCAAACCACTCGAGTGAGCATCAATGTGCTGAGTTTCACTTAGTGTGAGGCACTTGTAGTGTTTGAACAGCTCACACTGAAGGTAAAATCTGAGTTATGGATCAGTAGTATGTACAAACAAAATGATTAAACCCCTTGAGAAACAGTTAGCGAAACGTGCGTTGGGGCACACCACAACCGGGACACTGATTGAAATTGTCACTCTGTGCATGGCTGTTTGTGCACAATATGGGTAAGCATGATGGTGGGTGGATGAATAGCTACTCTTGAAATTAATCCGGATTTGGTTATAAGGTGTAATGTAGTCAGGAAATGTAATTGTAATTGTTTCTCCACCCTACGGTACTAATACCATTGATGTCCATATGTGCATTTAGTTATGATTATACACTCATTATTGTACAATTTATTATGTAGCCTGTAATTGGTAGTGTACAGGTGTTAGTTCCCTGTAGTGGTAGTTATACTTTGATCTCCTTATTTCTAGCATTGGTTTTTGTTGATTTGATACTTTTGTATATGTTTTATGGGTCAATAAAGTATATATTTTAATTTTGAGAGTAGAAGTCCATAGTGTTCTCGCTAATATATGATACTCATAAATATAGGTTCCCTAGTCAAAGCAACAGGCAAAAGCCATGTTGGGTAATAGCATACATGCTATAAGGGTCTGTATTTTATGTTGATTTCTTTTATTATGTAGGGGTACTCCAGTATTTATATTGAATTGCAACCTGTGCGACACACATTTGAAATATGTATTGCATTATTATTGCTATTTTAGCATTTCATAACATATTCTTTACCTATTTACACATCAATATTGCACAGATCCTCAGTCATATAGGAATACTGCAGCATTCATAAATGGCGATCTGTATGACTGATTTCTTTTTAGATGTACATTGCATTATTATTATATTTTTACTTATTGGCACTTATTTTTGTACAGATCAGAGTCATTTGCGTTATATATAAATTCTCCCTACTTTATTCCTATAATTTACACACCTTCCTATCATGTATTTTACTCTTTATGAACCATGTTTCCCTTTATTGAATTTATAATTGTATGTATATGTAAACAAATATAATTTATAAATATTGGTTGCATATCCTCGTGTTGATAGGTTGTTAGGGTGCTTTCACATCAGCGTTCCCCTCCGCAGCGTTCTGCGGGGGCAGCCGCAATGTGAGTGCAGCACCGCAAGCCCCTATCTTTATAATTGGAGCGCACGGTGCTGCGCTTGACTGCGCATGACCGTGCGCACCCATTCACACCCATATGTGATCTGTGCGCAGGCGATGCCTGCGCACAAATCACCCAGTCTCGTCCGCACCAGAAATGCAATGCAGTGGGTAAGAAGTTCCTGCACTACCGTGCATATGTGCTGCAGTAATGATGACAGCTCACAAGCAGAGATCACTCTATCAGCAGTGGGTGACACCTAAATACTATAACTGACTGTGGAGACACTGGTGTCAGTGGGTGCTCTCGTCCGCTGGCTCAGCTGCCTTTAGAAAGACAACGTGGACCAGGGCTCATCCCAAATTTAACGCCTGAGCTCCTTAACAGTGGGAGGAACACTACTCAGACAACACAGGGTGAGAGAATCACAATATTAAGGCTTTATTGGATCCCCAGACAGTCAATAGCATATAATACATAACCAGCAAAGCACAACTTGTAACAGGCAACAGAGTCTCACCCTTCTGCTGGCTCACCAGGGATCAGAATATAGCAGAGCAAAGTCTGTAACCAGGTGACTAGGATCCCCCCAACCTGGATTGCTTCCTTATGCAGTCTTTGTTCTCCCAGCTGCATCCGCTCATTCGATGCTGAAGTTCCTTGTAGTCTTTTAATCCAGGTTCTGATCCCCTTGGTCGGCACCAAAATGCCTAGGCCTGGGTTATGGCCTGCTAATCGGGTCCGAAGATCCTACATTAGCTACCTGTATCAAGTCCCATGTACCTCTAGTCAAGACAGAAATCCCTAGACTGAGGTCACTAGACAGAATCTCAATCACACTGGTTAATGAACAGCTCTGCTTATATCCCCGTGATCACCCATTGCAGGATATTGGGGACATCACGATTGGTGGAATAAAACTGTCTTCTCATTGGCTCGATCTCAAGCCTCATATAAAACATCTCTAATAGTATTGCTGTCCTGGCAAGGGAGACACACATATTGATTGACATAGCAATACAATGGAATGTTAGTAGGATTAAGTTCTGTCAAGGGAGAACCACAGGCAGATGGTTTACTACACTAGCAGGATACAGTTAGTCTGCAATCCATAACATTAAACAATGGTGGCTGAGGCCATTACTAATAAAGTCAACAATCCATATGGTAATACAATGGCATTCTAACAGGATTAAGTTCCTCTGACCCTACGGAGGAGAGATAATTGCATTACATACGTCAACATCACCAAACATCTACAAGACATGTAAAACAATGGGTCAAAAAAATACAAAATACTGTCTGGCTAGATTTTAAGAAGTTAACCCATGCTATGCATTGAAAGAGTCATTTCGTCACACTGACCACCTGTTGCAATTGTTGTGTTCGGTGCTAGCACTCATCACTGCTGTTTAACCCCTGCAGTTGTTAACTGACAGTGGCATCTAGGTGGTATTTTGAGGGAGGGGACTCCCTCTTTAACACCATTAGCTCATCTCTATTGCAGGATGCTGATGATTGCCATGGCAATCCAAGGCACAGTAAAGCCCGCAGGGTCTGTCAGCCATGTGGACATGTTAGGTGCCGCCATCTACAGAGCCTAATGGTACGTGCCCACGGCAGAAGACCCTGCTTTCTAGACACCGCATTATTCCTCTTGTGGAAACTCTAGTGTTCTTGGTGGAAGAATGCATTGTGCATTCCCACGATCAAGATTTTGATTGCAACATATTTTTGCTGTGTTCTCCACAAGAAGAAATTGACATGCCGCAACTTAGAAAGCCGCACCGTAATTCAGTTTAAAAGAAGCACAGTAGATATGGGATTTCTATAAATCCCATCCAATGTTTTTGTAATATACAACACAGCATTTTAGACACAGCGAAAACACGCTGCGTCCAAAATGCTGCTAATCCTGATTGTGGGCATTCACCCTAACAGACCTCCTGTTAGTGGTAAACTAATAACCTGCGAATATTAAAGTAAAAAATTGTTTAAAAAAATTGTAAAATAAAAAAATGTTTTGTTACTGAAAAATTGCTTTTATGCAATAACAAAAATAAATAAAGTACACATAATTGGTATTGTTGAAACGATCCAAGCTATATAAAACTGTTCTCATTAGTTAACCAGTATGCTGAGCACAGTAAAAAATAAATAAAACAATCTACCAAAAATATAAATGCTGGTGGTGTTTTTTTTTTCAAGCGTTTCCTATTTATTGTTTTTGTGACAGCTGTGCCAATGACGTGTTTTTAAGTTTCGGCTATAAAATAGTGGCAGCTTCCAAGCCAAAGCCAACTGAAGAATGGTCAGGACACTTCTTTAGCTGGTTCATGCCTCTTGAAGCCTGAACAGGTTTATTGAAGTGACAAATAATGGAAAATATGCACAATGAGTTATTCTTTTTGTCATTTACTTTAGCACTTTTTCTGAATGGTTTTAGGCTAAATCTGCCTGAAAAGAATGTGTGCATATATTCTTAGGCTGCTTTCACATTGCGATTTTCTTCCATTTACATCAGACAGCCACAGATCCGATTTGGCCCCCATGTTATCCTATGGGTGTCGGATCGGATCGGATATGGCCTAATTGCCATCTGATTTTGTGGGATTCGATTTGTGTCCGATTTTTTGCTGTACCCAAAAACGGAGACTGCTCCGATTTTGGGCACAGAAAAAAATCGGATCAAACTAAATCTGATGGCAATTAGCCCAAATCCGATCCTCGTGGTTTAACATGGGGGCCTATGAGCACGGGTCCGAGGAAACAGCTGATCGTTCCTCGGACCCTATTTTAGTGTACTGAGCATGCTCAGTACACTAAAATTGCTCCTAACCCTCTAATTCCACTTCTGCAATGTATATTATACATTGCAGAAGTGAAATTAAGTAAAAGAAAGAGTTAAAAATAAAAAATCTGTATTTTCACCTATCTGCGATCCACCGCTGCCTCAAGCAAGGGCCGGGTGCTTACAGGACCTGCGGTGATGTCACAACACGGCAGCATCATTGGGTCACATGACCGCAGTTACCGCGGGTAACGTGACCCAATCAGCTGATTGACTTGTGACATCACCACAGGTGCTGTAAGCACCCGGACCTTGCTTGAGGCAGCAGTGGATCGCAGATAGGTGAAAATACTGATTTTTTTATTTTTAACTCTTTCTTTTACTACATTTCACTTCCGCAATGTATAATATACATTGCGGAAGTGAAAGTTCCCCACTGTGTCCGGATCCATGATAATCAGGGACCCGGACACAGAATGGGTCACTCCCTGTGGTGTCCTTTCCTGTCTGTAGGATCCCACAGACAGAAAAAAAAATATGTGATGTGAAAGCAGCCTTAGAAACAATCCTCCAAGCCATTGACAAGGCTTAGACATAAAATCACTTTGAAAGGTTGTGTTGAAAGTCTTTATACTATGCATATTTGCTTGGCATATTCTTAGTTAAATAATACATGTTATTGGGTAGATTACAAAATCCCTTTTGTGTAGGTTTCTATTGCGCCAGGAAAATGGTGAATTGTCTACAAGATTGAAAGTAGCAGCAATTGTTAGTAACACTGTACTTGTTTGTTTTTGCTGAATGTGTATTTGAATAAATATTCAGCGTCTCCATCTTTGGCATCAGTGCCGTTCATATTCCTGTGTAATCAGATAATTAATATTCATACATGCTTGGAAAAATAACAGCTGCTTTTGTGTATTTTCTTGTGCTCTTTTTGGTAGTAGCTGCCTGGGACGTCTGTGTTATGTAATGTGATAACATTTGTGTTTAGCTTGTTTGCTTTGCGGTTTTTGGTTGCTATAATTTGCTGGAATAATATACTGATTTTCTACATTTTTGTTTAATTATACAGTCCTGGAGTGGCCATTGCCTATCTGTGTATCTCATGTTTCACATTTTGAACTCTATGCTGGTAGCGTTTGAGAGGTCAATGTGTCTGATCTTGTCATTACAGGTCACGACACAGAAATGAATCATGCATTTATAGCGAGATTGCAAAATAGTTTACATTGCTTGCTCTCTATTAGCAGGCCACTGATCCTAATTGTTACAATTGTTAATGCAAAAAGATTTTATCTTTTAAAAACTTTAATTGTGCACAGTGTTCCACCATGATCTTAAAGCTCAGTGTGCTATACAGTTGTAACATCGTTTGACCCCTGATTGATGACTCAGTGACCAGTGTCAAGTTCTAACTGGCTTATGGCTCTCTAAATTAATTTATATTGAACATGAAGGTTTATAAATTTAACAAGATTACAAGATCTTGGACCTAGGTCTCATTCACACATCAGTTTGCATGTTTTCTTTGGCAAAAAATTGACAATTTGTCCCAATTGTGTCTTCTGTATCCTTTTTATTTTTATGGGCAGATTGCCTCTTTGGAGACGAAGAGGACTTGAACTCTAGTGCCACTTATTGGAAGTAGCAATGCTGTTAGGATTGTTACTTCCAATAACTGGCATTAATGCTTAAGCCCTCTTTGCCTCTGAAGATGCTGTTTGCATATTTAATTTCTTATAGAAGCACTGTACAGCCTATAAGTCTCTTTAGGGTTCCTGTAACCATTTCTGCCTTAGTTTGGATATTTCCTGTATATCAGACATAATCTGGAAAGTTCCCATAAGGTTGTATATGTGACAGTCTATCACTATGGTGTGTAGGTCAGGGAGTACAATTATTGGAGACTGTCATTCCGTTGGTGGGTTTTCCCTCAATCTCCACTGATGTTGCTGTGTGTAGGAGAAGCTGGATCGGCCATCTAATCTCGGCTCACGGCTCTTTCTCGCATCCTTTCAGCATCACCCGGTCTATTTACATGAGACCATGTGCTCCTGACACTGATTTAGGATCTGGAATTGAAGAACACATCTGTTCACAGTCAATTGTATAAGGCTTTTACATTGGTGGTCTAGATTTCATGCTGTATCTACAGTATCTGTGCGAAAGAAGTCACAAGTGCTTATGAATATTGATTTTAATTCTCTTACTTGGAGAAAGCAAAACAGTGATTAACCCTTTCATGACTGGATTCTCATATCACTGATGGTGATACTGCAGCAGCTATCTATTGACCTGCTGCTTATGGTAGTTGTGTCCTCCACATCCTCCCTTGGTGAGAGGCTAATCATGCTCTCTACAACTTCCCCAGGTGAGAGACTCACTGTCTGCTTTTCATTTACTGTGTAGTGTCAGATTAAACCCTTATACACTTGTGTCCACACTTACATTTTAGGAAATACAATCCTGTTTTAGGTGTTGAGTCAAGAATTCTCTCATATGGAGACTTATTTACTAAGGAGGAAAATTAATCAAAAACAATCATTTGTTCTATGTCTTGCCCGTCTCCTCTACCTTTTACCTTTTACCTTCTGGATTATTAATGTTGATCTCCCATTCAGATTGGCCACTGCTTTTCGTATGATAAGGATTGTACAAAGTTGCTGACTCCCAGATACTATAAAACGCCCTTAATGACTTCCACTATAACATATTCACCTTTACCTCTTCATGAGCCTCATTTTTACATACCACCTTCATCATGAGTTTCTCAGTAGTAACTTAGTTTCTGCATCAGATCCTGGAAAGAAATTAACACATCAAGCACAACTCTCATACACCTACTGTGTAGAGAGGACAAGGGGTGTGTTTGTGTTCCTGCAGGCCCGTTACAGATTTTCCTGTGTTGTATTAGTCACACATCATACAAGACTAAGTGTACCTGGCTACCTGGGTACTGAGACCTGGTGCCACCCAAACCATGTCCATGAAAGCGCACACAGCTGTTGTTGACAAATTATTTAGTTCTTGGGTTACCTGAGCCATCATTGAGAAGAGAGTTGTGGCAGAGAAAACTTACTGCCCGGTGTCTACAGACCTTTCTCAGTCAGCTGGCTCCCTGCGTCTCACACTCCTTTCCTGTTCAACCACCGGTTTCTGTAGAGATTTAAGAAATCAGGAGTGACAGAGGCACTTAGACTCTCTATTCTAGGCCTCTTCACAGCTTCTGTCAGCTGCATCTGTACGAGCAGTACCTCTGGCTTTATGAGCATCAGCTCAGCTGTGAGTGACTGTTGTACCTGGACTCTGCCAGGCTTATCGGATAACAGGAGAGCTTCCTACAGGCTCATACACACTCCACGGTCTCTATAGGTCATTATGTGACTTTAAGAAAGATCTGCAGTCTATATACACATTTGGCCATCATACCCTTTGCGTACTACACGTTTCAGTGATTGAGATCCTTATCTGTGCTGATAGGTGAGGAGGGAGTGGTTCAGCTTTTATTACCTCCTGTTGTGTAATCACAGCACATCCAGTGAAGAATCCACCAACATCTTAGAATCTTGTTCCATCTATAAAATAACTCAAAATCTGCATTAGTAATAAGTTCATCTGAGACATGTCATACCCTGCCAATTCTTAAGGTACTGTTACACACAGAGATATATTGCTTACAACTCACTGGTTGCAGTGAAATCATGGACACATTGTTCCATTTTGTTGCTGTGTACAAGTGGAACAATGTGTCCATGATTTCACTGCAACCAGTGAGTTGCAAGCAATATATCTCTGTGTGTAACGGTACCTTTAGTGTATCAGACCAATGCAATCACAAGGTGTATGTATGTTTGTTTGCTCTGTCCTCTATTTAATACAAAAATATAAATAAAACACTTAAAAATTTAATAGGACCACTAAAATAGCCTGTTAAATAGGCGTCTTTCCATATCTTTCCCCCCCTTTTTAATCCAATATCCAAAGTATACCTGGATTTTTAAAAAAACCCTGTACTCGAGCTTCATATTTGGAGCCTGAAAAAGTCACATTTTCTAGTTTACACATAACTGTGGATACAATAAGGCTATGTGCAAATACTGAGCACTTGGTATGTAAATTTTCTGCATCAAATCTGCATCTCCTGGCAAAAAGAAAATGCACCCAATCTGCAAGATCAATAAAAAATTTAATAACATGTGAAACACTTCTAAAGTCTCACCAACTGTGCTGGCTTCAGAATAGGCATCCAGATTTGTGACAAAATTGCATTATAAAAAAACACATTATAATAAAACTCACTATTTGTACAAAGCTTAAATATTATGTTCAGGTGAAACTTTCCAGTATCTATTAATAAATCTAAATTTGTGTCAAAAAGGTGTCCATTATTAAAATAATTTGGGTTGGAGCAGTGAAAATGAAAAAAAACATTGATAATTACTTTTACCAATACCCTAAGGTGAGATAAAAAGAATAATCTACAATGAATTAAATGTTAAAATGTAGGGAAACCTTTTGCTTAAAGATAAAAGGAACCATGTGGCATCGGCCATTTTTAGTTAGTTGGTGGGAGGTTTTTGTTTTTTTCTTGCCTCCGTGAAACTGGCTTGTGTTCCAACAAGTTTGCATCACCCCCAAGTCAACCAGTACACTCCATTTACCTCCCTGCCTGAAGAGAGAGAAGGCAATAATTCCTCCTGCACTGGCTCCACTTTTCTTGGCTTTACAATGGCCCTTTGTACTGTTTTCCCTGGATTATCCATCCACCGTTGATAAATTATAGATAGATAGATAGATAGATAGATAGATAAGTATATTGGTGCAGCACAGCTCCACTTGGTGCTCAGCAGTCACAGCTCCTCTCCTCCTTGCTGTATAAGTATACAAAATAAAGAACTGCAGCACTCTTCTTTGTAAAACAACCGTCTTTATTCGGCCATCAGGTGGGGGGTGACAACGTTTCGGGACAGAATCCTGAAACGTTGTCCTCCCCCACCTGATGGCCGAATAAAGGCGGTTGTTTTACAAAGAAGAGTGCTGCAGTTCTTTATTTTGTATATATATATATATATATATATATATATATATATTTATATATATATTTTTATTTTTTTTTGTCATCTCATCTTTCTCTGAGGTATGTCATTTGCACTTGTTAGTGTGCTCCCTTTACATTTATTTTATTTTTATGTTTATTTTAAAACTGTTCTCTGTGTCATCTGTAAATACTCAGTCTCCAAAACAATTAGATATACTTCTTTTTAATTCCTATCCCAATTAATACTTTATTAATGTATGCACTCCTGTTTTTTACTTTTCATTTAACAATTTCTCTGAGTTTTTAACTTATGTACCGTATATACTCGCATATAAGCCGAGTTTTTCAGCCCAAAATTTGGGCTGAAAAGTCCCCCCTCGGCTTATACACGAGTATACAGTATATATACATATATATACATCATATATGTATATATACAGCAGCAGCCCCGGAGGTATACAGGCCCCCCCATCAAGCTCCAGGGCCCCCCCTTGCGCGGCAGCCTGTAAAGTAAAATCATACTTGCCAGTGTCCTGTCGCGCCGTCCGCAGCTGCCGACACGAGATCCCCGGCTTCATTCCGCGTCTTCCGCATTTCCTGTAGTCGCGGGCAATGACGTCATTGCCCGCGACCACAGGAAGTCGGAAGCCGGAAGACGCGGTTTGAAGCCCGGGATCGCGTGTCGGCAGCTGCGGACGGCGCGACAGGACACTGGCAAGTATGATTTTACTTTACAGGCTGCCGCGCAAGGGGGGGGGGCCCTGGAGCTTGATGGGGGGGCCTGTATACCTCCGGGGCTGCGACTGTATACAGCCCTGGGGCTGCGGCTGTATACAGCCCTGGGGCTGCGGCTGTATACAGCCCTGGGGCTGCGGCTGTATACAGCCCTGGGGCTGCTGCTGTATACAGCCCTGGGGCTGCTGCTGTATACAGCACTGGGGCTGCTGCTGTATACAGCACTGGGGCTGCTGCTGTATACAGCACTGGGGCTGCTGTATACTACCTAAGGGCTGCTGTATACTACCACTGGGGCTGCTGTATATACCTCTGGGGCTGCATATACCTCTGGGGCTGCATATGGGGCTGCATATACCCCTGGGGCTGCATATGGGGCTGCATATACCCCTGGGGCTGCATATACATCTGGGGCTGCATATACCTCTGGGGCTGCATATACCTCTGGGGCTGCATATGGGGCTGCATATACCTCTGGGGCTGCATATACCTCTGGGGCTGCATATACCTCTGGGGCTGCATATGGGGCTGCATATACCTCTGGGGCTGCATATACCTCTGGGGCTGCATATACCTCTGGGGCTGTATATGGGGCTGCATATACCTCTGGGGCTGCATATACCTCTGGGGCTGCTATATACTACCACTGGGGCTGCTGCTGTATACTACCACTGGGGAGGCTGCTGTATACCTCACTGCTGGGGGTTGTATACCTGTGCTGGAGTCCACCCTCGGCTTATACGCGAGTCAATAAGTTTTCCCAGTTTTTGGGGCAAAAGTAGGGGGGTCGGCTTATACACGGGTCGGCTTATACACGAGTATATACGGTAGTTATGTTTGATTGCATATTACATTTGTCTGAATAAGGGAATGTGTCTCTTATTTTTATTTTAATTATTTCTATTTAATTTATTTTAATTGCCAGTATACTCATTTAATCACTTAATATTTAGTCTTTCAGTTACCGAATAGTAGTGTTTTGGGAAACTCGCTCAAACTGGTCAAACAACTTAAATAACCATTTTACACAACTATCTTTACATCCTAGACTCTTTATTTACATACTGTCCACAGTCCTGGTTCTTTAGTTAGGGTCATTCCATGTCAAGTGAACCAATGATTATTACCACTATATTTTTAATTCTTTTGAGATTTTGTTATTTGATAATAGCATGTCAGACAATGCAAAATGTGAAGAGAAAAATTTTTTAAAAAATTTATTTTTTTTTTTAAATGATTTTCAAAGTTCGGAAAAAGTGTGAATTTCGCTGTTGCCTGCCTTTACGTTTCTCCTCATAACTAAGGCTAGGAATAAGATAGAGAGACAAAATAAACACCATTCTACTCAGAACTATACAAGCTTTCACCAGATATGTCACAAGAGGATCTTTGTTAATATTTTACCCATGTGATCGCAAGCGCAAAACTTTAAAACTTATTTCCGAAAAATCGGCGCGCTTTAAATATTTCAAAAACTGCCCATGTGTCTGCTTTGCTCTTAGCCACATCTGTACCAAATTTCAAGTTGGGATCGCAATGGGATCATATTTTAACATATTTTACTATTAATAGCGTCAATGGGTCATTCCATATCAAGTGATCTAAATATGAATATTTTTTTTTACCTGACGTCTTTAGATTTTTTTTTTTTTTTTCCTTTATGAAGTACTACTTTAGTTAATTACAAATTAAAAGTTTGGAATTTTTTTCTTCATCAGTTAATTTTTTACAGATTTTTAAAGTTTAAAAAAAGGGTGAATTTTGGCCTGGTACGACTTTAAATTTTTTTATCTCGGGCTAGAAATAAGATAGAGAAACAAAATAAACACCATTCTACTCAGAACTGTCCAGGCTTTCACCAGATATGTCACAAGAGTATATTTGTTAATTTTAATTTTTTACCTATGCGAATGCAAACGCAACATTTTGAAACGCATTTCCGAAAAAAACATTTTAATAAAAATTTTGCAAAACTGCCCATGTGTCTTTTATGCTCTTAGCCACATCTGTACCAAATTTCAAGTTGGGATCGTGATGGGATCATATTTTAAAATATTTAACTATGGTTAATCTCATTTTTATTAAATTTTGAAAAAACATATGAAAGACATA
The DNA here is from genome assembly GCA_033576535.1 of Allobates femoralis. NCBI lineage: Eukaryota > Metazoa > Chordata > Amphibia > Anura > Aromobatidae > Allobates > Allobates femoralis. Next base: position 395,181,346 of record JARQOC010000005.1, read on the forward strand.
CATTCAATCTTTTAACAAAATCTTGAGACATATAAAATATACAAAAAGAGAATTCACAAAGTTATTAGTAACTTTAAGATAAGCTGCAAATTTACTTTTGCGCTTATCTCTGGTGCAATATATACTACAATCTAAATATAATACCAAACACTCAAGTATACAACCTTTCTCAGGGTTTTGAGATGTTCTGATGTCAAGGGGACAAGCAGCCCCAGCAGAATGATTTTTATTACTTGGCCCCTTCTAACAGGTTGACCACGTAAGTGGGTCATTACCCGTTGAGGCCTAGTTGGAATAGTCTAGCGACTGGTGTACCGGAAAGGAAGGCCGAAATATTAATGATCTACTCACAGCTCAGAGTTTCCGATACCTGTCTAATGTTCACTAGAATTCTGAAGGTATAGGTGTAGAAAGGAAATACCTAGACTGAATGTATCAGATGGGAAGAAAAGAGAGATAGAAAAGAAGAGAGAGAGAAGAGAAACAAAAACCATTAGAAAAAGTTATACTGGGAAAGAAAAGCCACGTAAGAAAAAAAGAAAAAAAGGAGGGGGGGGGGGACGGGTGAGGTATGGGAAGGAGAAAGGGTACTCATCCCACTGGCTCCCCATCAGCCAGAGGTCGAGCCATATTATCTGTGCTGGAAAAGATACTCCTAAATTCTGCAGAGTCGTGAAAAAGAATCCATTCAACCCAAATCCCTAAGAATTTGTTCCGAGATCCCGACGCATCAGCTGCGAGCTCCTCCATTCGATATATGTCCATCAATTCTTTGAACCAATCAAGTAGAGATGGAGCTCAGCTTGATTTCCAGAACCTCGGGATCACAGCACGAGCAGCCAAGATGCAAAAGCGGAGAATATCCCTCTTCTGTAGCCCAATAGGACCTGGAAAAATGGATAACATTGCCGATTCTGGGCAGCATTCGGCTTGTTTACCTGTTATCCGGGCGTATGCATTGAAAACCTCAGACCAGAACCGCCGGATTTCCCCACAACTCCACCAAATGTGTATCATTGTACCCTTCTCTTCCCCACAGCGCCAGCAGGTATCAGGGGTTCCAGGGAACATGTTCCGGAGTGTCGTCGGGCAGAAGTACCATCTAGTGAGCAGCTTATAGCTTCTCTCTTGTGCAGAACAAGCGCTAGCTAGTGAGTGAGTAAATATAAAGCATTTCTGCCAATTAGCTTCTGAAATGCTACACCCCAATTCCCTCTCCCAAGCACGTTGGAAGTAAAGGGTGCCCTGCTCTCTCATGGACCCTAAGGCCTGGTATAGAAATGATATTTTGCACCTCGGTGGAGCCTCCAGTTGGAATAACCTCTCCAATACGTTGGGCGTCAATCTTACCCTGCAAGAGTGGTCAGCTGAATATAATTATGCTCTGTATTGGAGAAATTCGAATCACTCAAGAGGTCTCGTAGGTTCTTTGAGTTGTAGCTCTGCCATCGGGGGCAAACCACCACTGGACAGAGTCTGTCCTACTCGGGTGTCATCCACAATCCGCCAACATAAAAATCTCTGCCTGTCAAATCTGGGTGGGAAAGATGGGTTGGAAAAAAGGGGAGTCAAAGGGCTAAGTCTGTCGTTTAAGCGGAGGGTTTTCGTCACTAGGTGCCATACCTTCAAGGTGTTTCTGGTCATGTCTGTCAAAGGTACTAGGTGTGTGGAGTCTTTAGGGGAAATCCAAAGCAGGTGTTTCAGCGGAATCCCCAAACCCTCTTGCTCCACCCCTACCCATTTCTTGGAGGACGCATGATAATGCCAATCTAGAGCTCTAACAAGAGAGGAAGCCGCAAAGTACGCTCGTATGTTGGGTAGTTCAACCCCTCCTCTGGTCTTGGGCAAGGATAGGATATTCATTCGCAATCTGGACCTCTTGCCCCCCCAGACAAATCTAAGGATCATAGATTGCATTTTGGAGAGGAAACCTCTATCCAATAGAACAGGAACTGTCTGAAAAGTATATAAGAGTCGGGGCAAGACATCCATCTTGACTACGTTTATTCTCCCGAACCAGGATAGCTTTAATTGTCTATAGGAGGTAAATGCCGATTCCGCGTTAGTCAAAAGGGGTTGATAATTTAAATTGAATATTTGTTTAAGATCTTTTGGTATAAGGACTCCCAAGCACTTAATGGCTTCTACTTTCCATTTAAATGGGAACTGTTTAGATAGATGAGAAACCAATTCTCCAGGCAAAGAAATATTGAGTGCCTCGGTTTTGGAGCAATTCACTTTAAAGTTGCTCAATTGTCCGAACCGTTCAAACTCCATTAAGACCGAAGGGATGGGGACCAGGGGCTGGGAGATGTAAAGTAGCAGGTCATCTGCAAATAAGGCTAATTTGTGATGACTCTGTCCCAGCTTGACCCCATGGACGCATTCATTGGACCTAAGTGCAAAATATTTAACTATTATAGTGTCAATTCAAAAGTCACCAAGAACACAATCAGTCATTTTTTCACAATTGCCCGTCAATAGTTTGAATTTGATATAAAGAAACATAGTCTTGTAACATCTCAAATGAAAGCTGTTACCGTTCTGAGTAAAATGACGCCTCTCCCACTTCATTATCGTATTTCTAGCCTGAGATAAAAAAATGTAAAGTCATACCAGGCCAAAATTCACCCTTTTTTTAAATTTTAAAAATCTGTAAAAAATTAACTGATGAAGAAAAAAATTCCAAACTTTTAATTTGTAATTAACTAAAGTAGTACTTCATAAAGGGAAAAAAAAAAAAAATCTAAAGACGTCAGGTAAAAAAAAATATTCATATTTAGATCACTTGATATGGAATGACCCATTGACGCTCTTACTAGTAAAATATGTTAAAATATGATCCCATTGCGATCCCAACTTGAAATTTGGTACAGATGTGGCTAAGAGCACAGCAGACACATGGGCAGTTTTTGAAATATTTAAAGCGCGCCGATTTTTCGGAAATGCGTTTTAAAGTTTTGCGCTTGCGATCACATGGGTAAAATATTAACAAATATCCTCTTGTGACATATCTGATGAAAGCCTGGACAGTTCTGAGTAGATTGGTGTTTATTTTGTTTCTCTATCTTATTTCTAGCCCGAGATATGATAGAAAATGTAAAGCCATACCAGGCCAAAATTCGCACTTTTTTAAAACTTTAAAAATCTGTAAAAAATTAACAGATAAAGAAAAAAATTCAAAACTTTTTTTTTGTAATTAGATAAAGTTGTTCTTCAGATAGAAAAATTTTTTTAAAAATCTGAGGACGTCAGGGAAAAAAAATATTCATTTTTGGATCACTTGACATGGAATGACCCGTTACAAAGTACTAATTCTGTCTAAGTCCATTGTCAAACATTCATTCATTCCTTCATATCTATCTATCTATGGTTTCCTTACCCCTCACCTCTTGTGTCTCCTTCCTTCACATTCCTTTGTCCCTTTGTGGGTCCAACCATGTGCTTCATTCGGCCGCCATCTTTGCCTGAACACATGTATATTCCCAGATTCTCAATCTGAGGCAATCCTAACCCAACTTTTCCAACATTTTTTTTACAATCTAGCATTTTTGCTTTAACACTATTTAAACACTCATTGCTTTGTTGTCTTACATTTGGTTCTGTATCTATCTACTATGGCAAGTCTCCATACTATCACTTTTCTGTCTTTCCTTTTGATATATCTGTTTTGTTCCATTTACTCGACAAGTCTCTCATACTTGCCATATGTTAACATCTTTTATGGCTTTCGTGCAAGAAGCTATAATATTTATACCAAAAATATAATGATTCAAAACACCACAAAATGGCCACCACTAGAAGTAGCACATTTGCCATCCACAAAATGGCCACTACTAGAAGGAGCACATGGTCCATTCACAAAATGGCCCACCGCCAGAAGTAGCACATGGCAATATGCCACCATCACCACCATTATATGGCGGTGGCTGCTCACAGGATACATTTTTGTAAAACACATAACTCAAAACTGTCCTTTTTTCTTTCCTCTTCTACCCAATTGTCTGTATACAAACTTTCAGAAACTCTTTCCCATGCCCTAGCAGTAGATAAAAATCCATTATCTTCTAGAATACCTTTCCTCTCTTTTAAGACGTTCTTCCACTCCAGGGGCTGCAATCTCCCCTCTTTCTGGCATTCCACACAAATTCGTAAGCTTTTTACATTGTTTGCATGACTTTTCCCTTCACGAGTCACAAATAATGTACATGGGTCTAACTTGCCATCTGAATTTATCTTAGTGCCAATATCACACAACTGCATTAATTTCTCCATCTTTCTTTATACAGACCAAGATAACAAACACAAAACAAACAATACGATGGGGGAGAATGATTAAAACCTAAGATTCTAAAGACAATTGAGTCTGCAGCACACTCTTCCTATCCGTTCCTGTGTTGCCACGTGGTCCCTGTCTGATTTCCGTGTTCCGTAGTCTACAAAAACACCTCATATTAATCCAATTACTAGGCCCTCGTTACGAGAACTTATTCAAGGTCACATGGCAAAACTCAATTTACTGTGTTCCGTGCCGAGTCAACTTACTCCAGATAACGTTCCCCTACAAGGCCGAGTCAACTTACTACAGACCACGCCAAGTCATTTACTCCAGGTTAAATATCCCTACTTTCTCCTAGGCGCGGGTCAACTCACTCCAGGCCTGCTTCCTCCACCAGAACTCAAAATCATATCACAGACGACAACCGTGAACTGTACAACAGACAATATCCTTTACTTCTACAGACTGCTCAAAAACCCACTTGCTCTCCTAAACACCAGTCAATCTCCCCTCAACACGACACATAACAGGCAGCAGGCAACTGAGCACGTAACGGTTCTTCCGCAATTTAATGGCTAGCAGCGGAGAAACCCATCTGCCATCTTACAGATACCTCAAAAACAGGAAAAAGTCAGGCAATCTGCACAGGATACCCCAAGGAACACAGGTAAAGACTAGAGATTATAAAAATCAGCAGACTTACCGTGTTTTGATAGGGAAGGGAGCAGTCTCCTGGCTTGGGTTATTCAGTACCTCCTGCCGTTCAAGTCGCTGGTCCTCAGGGTGTTGGGTTTTGTCCTCTGCTAGCCCCACATTGGGCAGTGCCTAGAATGTTAAGGGAAATAGTTTGGAATATTTACTAGTTTCCTGCTCCTGGCCTAATAGATAGGGACCGAGTGAATGCAAAGAAAGGATAACACCAGACACACACAGTCAAATGTAAGCTCTCCTCGGTCAGGCTGTTGCACAGCTCCAAGTGCTTTTTATTTGAACATGCATAGACTTATATAAGCTCTGTAAGGGGCTTGGCCAGCCCTACAATGGGAATATTCATTGGTTAGTGGGTTGGATAATGGCTAGTCCATGGACGGATCCACGAGATCATCAGGATGTTTTGCTCCATGAGCTCATCAGGATGGGTTGGTCCATGAAGTCATCAGGGGTGTACTCCCTGAGGTCATCAGGATGGGTTGGTCCATGAGGTTATCAAGATGAGTTGGTCCATAAAGTCATCAGGGCTGTAGTCCCTGAGGTCATCAGGATAGGTTGGTCCGTGAGGTCATCAGTATCTCTAACCGCACAACTGGAGTATATGCTGTCAGGTGAGGGACAAGGAGACCTCCTTCGGAGCACAAACAATGAGTGCTGTTTGTGAGCGCGGTTTCTCCAGCAGTGATCCTGGGACCCGATCACGTGATCTGACTGGGCGTCTCCACCTGACGTCACGGCAGGTCCTAAAGCTGATCTCATCTCTGAGCAGCTCCACACCGCTCTCCCCAAAGGGGAGAAGTAGCAGTTGAAAGACAAAGGGATTTGTGCGGTGATCAGTGGAGCGCTGGAGCAGGGAAAAAAGGCCTGAGATTCTTAAAGTTGTAAAACTTACTTTATTAGAAATCAATTGATGCTCTCAACTGCCACTACGCGTTTCAATAGCCACGCTATCTTCATCAGGTGGATTAGAGAGCAAATGAACGTAGGATCTATTTAAAGTCATACTAACCAATAAACTGGTACTAGCAAATATGACATCATAAGAATGTGATTGGACACAGAAAAACACATTCATTAACCATTATAAGGTATATTCTTTAAAACAAGAAAACCCCATATAATATTTGTTTGTAGTTTGAGGTAACCTCAGAAACTTATGTAGATCCTCTATGAAAATTCTATAAAATTACAGTAAAAATACAATAAAATCTTATACTAAAAAACTTTAAATCTAAATTATTATTTATATAAATCCCTAAACCAAAGGTAATTAGGAATAATGTTGCAATATGCTCTATTTGGGTGAATTAGAACATCGATGGCTATTCAATTTTCACCAACTAATGGATCGCATTCTCAATGGTAAGATTGAGACCCTCAGGGGCCAGGGTTCCCAATCTGTAAATCCAAAAGTTTTCCCTATGACACAACCGGACAAGTCTATCCGGCATTGTGTCCGCAACTTGGTCAGTGATAGTAAGACGCAAGCAGGAGGGCTCTTTGTTATGAACCAGAGCGAAATGTCTGGATACACTGTGGAGCATATAACCATTCCAAATATTTGACCTGTGCTTGTTCAGCCGTGCATGCATGGCTTGGATGGTCCAGCCAACATACTGTTGGCCACAAGCACATTCTAATAGATAGATTACATATGTAGAATGGCAATTCAAAGATTGTTTAATGTTGTACATCCTACCCATAGTATTGAAAAGAAAGGTTTTTGTGCCATTATAAATGGTTTTATAACATTTACAATTCCTAGTCCTACATGTATAACATCCAGGTTCATAATTCACTGACACCTTAAACTCTGAGTTAAGGACTTTTGTCACAGTGTTACTGGGTACCACCATGGAGTGAGTAAAGATTTTTTCCTTTCCTAAATATTACTCTAGCAGTGTCCGGAATATGTTTAGATAATACGGGATCACTTTTGAGTATGAACCAAAATTTCTTAAGCAATTTTAAAATATTACTGTATGACTGATAAGTGGTTATCAGACTCCAATTCCAGAAGGTATTTGTTACACTGGAACTATGGGCGTTACCCTCACTAATGTCAATTATTCTCTTAACCTGTACCCGACTTTCAAGTTTTTTAATACAGGATTTCTGTGACAAAAATGTACATTTCTGAAACGCATCAGAGAGTAGTTTACGTGGATAGCCCTTTTGTCTGAATCTTTTATTCAGGACTTTGGCTTCTACTGTGTTTTTCAATCTCAACCCTTTATGTCTTAAGGTTAATAAAGTATTTAATCCTATGACTCTCCTCAACACTAGTACATCAATAACGTCAGCATCTATTCAGGATTTGTAGACTGTTAATTCAGTATGTTTACCTCTGACCAGTGACTATTCAGCAATATGTAGAGTCTATTCAGACATTTTGGCTGCTCATTTTTTTACTTTCAGATGTTGCCACACCTGCCGGATCTGCCACGTAACGGCTGACTTGCGCCACTGATCCGGAAAACATCATTTATTCTCTATGGGCTTGCGGTCAGGTGCAGCAAGTGCGGTTTTGCTGGATCCGGCACTAGCAGCACCACAAAAAAAACCGTTGCGGATATGGCAAAACCAAACTTGCCGCACCGAGTGCAAGCCCCTTAGAGAATGTGTGGGGCTTGCTGTATCAGTGCCGCAAGTCAGCCATTACGCAGCAGATCCGGCAAGTGCAGTGGCATCTGCTGTGAATTACATTTACCACTGATGCGAAAGCAGCCTTAGAGATGGATGGAGATTGAGCCCTAAGAGAGGGTCGCAAACCACATCCAGATCCAACCCCCTAACAGCAGTGACACACCAGGACCCCATTATTAATATAATGACAGCCAAGACTTTCCTCCAGAAATCACAGAGACAGTATACTAAGATCCAGGGGTTCCTACCTTACCCCCATTCATGTCTGCTCTTCTGTGTGGGGCTTCTCACAGAATTCACCTGCTCCTCATAATGCTAGACCTGGTGCTAATGTACAATCTGGAAGAAAGCCACAAGCCATACATTTTAGGTCCCTGAGCCACATGTATCTCTAAAGTCACAGGTTAGGGACCACTGATAAACAGTGATGAAAGTCTGGCATTGATCCCCAAAGAAATTCAACCATTTTTTACTTTGAGAGCTTGGAACATTATATCAAGAAGCTTTTTTTTTGTAGGTGTTTTTGGGCATCATAGTTTGCAATATCTTTTGGCCATTGTGTAACCAATGTGTCTTTATACTCCTTTCTCCTTTAGGCAATCGGCTTATTTCTCTAGCTCAGGCAGTGTTCAACTGTGTGTTTTTCTATTCTCCACCTTGGGCATGTTGTTAAAAGCAGTATTCTACAGAAACTTTCTTTGGGCCTACGTAGACTGATTCGTAGGGAGGCGCTATTTGATGCCTGGAGGGTGGCGCACCTTTTCCTTTTTTTCTCACCCACACCAAACCCATTCTAGAATTGACTACCTATTTGTAAATTCCCATGTTCTAAGAAATATGGAGAGGGTTGAATTGGGTGCAATATCGTGGTCAGATCATGCCCCTCTGTCTATGGACTTGCAGCTTTCTTCATCTCGTCCCTACAGGGGCCCGTGGCGATTGAACGAATCCTTGTTGAAAAACATATCAATAAAAGCATCTATACAGACCCGTCTGGAGGAATATTTTGCACTGAACGGGGTCTGTCTCTTCCCCTGGGGTGTTATGGGAGGCCCACAAAGCAGTGATAATCTTAAGGAGGGGGCTAGGGCAAAAAAGACGGAAAATACGCTAAAACAATCCCTTATGGCGAGTTTGGCTAAACAGGAGAGGAGACTGCTTTCCCACCTGTCGTTACCTATCCTGAGAGAAGTAATAAAACTGAGGGAACAGCTGAAGGATCTGGCGGTTCGGGGGGCCGAGAGGTTGTTAACCTTTACAAAACAAAAATTCTATGAAAGAGGCAACAAGGCCCATGCCATGTTAGCTAGACAACTGAGGGAGCGCGTAGCGACCTCGGGTCCTCAGGCCTTGCGTGACTCTGATGGTACCTTACAGTATCATCCAGATGCCATAGCCAATATCTTTTATGAGTACTATAGCTTGTATTCATGTGAAGGTGGCGATCTTGGGAACCCCGAGGTGACAGATTCATACCTCTCCAAATTAAAAGTGACAATGTCAAATGGTACGCAGTAGGAAGACCACATGAAACAATTAAGACCATAAACAGCTTAATCATCAGGTATACCAAACCACAAGTGGAGTTACAAATAATAAATGCCCCAAAACTGGGTACATCAGTATACCAAAGGTGAGGAGTCAGTATAAGTTACAATCATGGGTCCATATTACCTTACTGCGACCGCCCCCTGACGCGTTTCGCACCAGCTTCTTCACAAGGAGGGTCCTTGTGAAGAAGCTGGTGCGAAACGCGTCAGGGGGCGGTCGCAGTAAGGTAATATGGACCCATGATTGTAACTTATACTGACTCCTCACCTTTGGTATACTGATGTACCCAGTTTTGGGGCATTTATTATTTGTAACTCCACTTGTGGTTTGGTATACCTGATGATTAAGCTGTTTATGGTCTTAATTGTTTCATGTGGTCTTCCTACTGCGTACCATTTGACATTGTCATTTTACACAGTGTTTTGTTGTTTTTTTAATAAATGATATTGCAATTGATCTGGCCTTACTCCTATTGAATCTTTGTTTTGAAGTAATTTCTAGTTTTGGAGGGCCTTTTACCCTTTGGGTGGTTTGACATAAAAAAACTCTCCAAATTAAAGCTCCCTTCTTTTCCCCGGGGGGCTGCAGAGACCCTCAGTGCAGTGGTGACCATAGAAGAAGTCAGTGAGATATTGAACTCTCTGCCTCAGGGCAAATCCCCGGGACCTGATGGTCTGACATACCTGTACTATAAGACTTTTGCTAGGGTATTAATTCCTCACATGACGGCTCTGTTTAATGCTTTTATGACTGGTCATCCCATTCCGGCTACAATGTTGCATTCTCATCTGATTCTCCTCCCCAAGCCACCCAGGGACCCCTTGGAATGCGCCAATTACAGGCCGATCGCCTTGCTGAACTCCGATTTGAAGGTTTTTACCAAACTCCTGGCTACGAGACTTAATGCCTGGATACCTCATCTGGTTCATAAAGACCAGGTAGTTTTCATCCCCCATAGACAGGGAGGAGATAATACCAGGAGGATTATTGATTTGGTGGATGTTCTGAATCGGAGGGAACAGCAGGCCTTGGTCTTAAGCTTAGATGCGGAAAAGGCCTTTGATAGTCTTTCCTGGCCTTTCCTATTTGGGACCATGCGCTCCCTGGGGGTTTCGGGGGGATTCATGTTGGCATTACAGGCATTGTATAGTTACCCGTCGGCTTCCATAAAACTTCCTTTCAGTCTATCCAAATCATTTACTATTTTGAATGGCACCAGGCAGGGGTGTCCACTCTCGCCATTACTGTTTGCTCTATGCATTGAACCCCTGGCGGCGGCCATCAGACTAGATCCCAACATCTCGGGGGTGCAGCTGGGGAGCAAGCAATTTAAAATTGCACTATTCGCGGACGATGTCCTCTTGACTCTTACGAACATTCACATCTCCTTCCCAAACCTTCTTGGGGTGTTGAGATCCTATGGAACTCTTTCAGAGATTTGGGATCATCTGAGAGTGAACTACAAGTTCAGATGGAAGCTGGAAGCAGTTAAAGATTTGGGAGTGCAGATTACATCCTCTTATGATGCCCTGTACAAATGTAACTTCCCACCTCTTTTTAGGGACATAAGAGCAAAATTGTCCAAATGGAAGTCTCTTCCTATGTCATGGATGGGCCGAATGACGGCAGCCAAGATGTCCATTCTTCCCAAACTTATATACGCATTTGAAACTTTGCCGGTGAGAGTCCCTATGTCGGAATTGAAATCTCTCCAGGCAGCAATATTGGACTTCATATGGCTTGGGAAGAGACATAGGGTGGCTGGAGAGGTTCTTTTGACCCATAAACTTAGGGAAGGGCTCTCGGTACCTGACATATTGAAATACTATTGGGCTACACATTCACGGAGAATCCCGTGCTGGACCTCCCTTTGGGCTTACAATAGATGGACTGAAATAGAGAAGCTCTGGATTGCCCCTATACATCCTAATTCATTTCTCTGGCCACCTGCCCAGGCACGCCCTCAGTCTCCTCTATTGGGCCCAATGCAGTTCACTCGTGAGCTGTGGAACTCCTGCAGGAAGAGATTCGCGCTGATGTCGCCTTGTTCCCCCTTGGTGTCATTTATTTATCAACCCTTACTTCCGAGTAGCCTTGAATCAGATATGGTACACACATGGTTGAAAGCAGACCTTTTTAGATATGCAGACATAATAGATGGGAGGACCATGGAGATGCATACTTTTGAGTATTTAAAGAAAACTTTTTCTCTGCCAAATAGGACTTTTTACCAATATCTCCAAATTAGGGATTTGGCTGGGTCTCTCTTTGGCAGGGCTGGAGTATCGGTTCCCACAGAGTTTGAAAAGCTATGTAGGACATTCACAGGCACCAGGGGTCTGATCTCTGCAATCTACTCTTTGCTATCCGACCCAGGCATAAACCAGGGCGGGGCACTCGCCTACATGTTGAAGTGGGAGATCAGTTTGGGGAGAAAAATCTCAGACCAGGAGTGGTCGTATATCTGGAGCAATGCTGCCAAGTCCTCCATTTGCACACTATACAAAGAAAATATTTACAAAATCTTGACTTTGTGGTACTACACTCCAGAGGTTCTCCACAGAATGGATTCATCCATTCCCTCAACATGTTGGAGGTGTGGGTCGGGAGTGGGCTCAGTATATCATATTTTTTGGACTTCCTCGGGGATTCGACCTTTCTGGAGTCAGGTAAAGATTTTAATAGACAGCGTTTTACACGCTGACATCCCATTGGACCCTTTGGTCTTCCTCTTGGGTGCGAGAGCTAGAGGGTTGAACAAGATGTTGTCCAGGTTTTTTCTTCACATAACCACGGCGGCTAGATGTTTGATAGCCAAAAACTGGAGGCAGACTTCTACCCCATCCCTTATGAGCCTTAGGAATAGGATTCTTGATGTTAAACGTATGGAATATTTAACTGCGATGATGCACGACTCAGTGGATAAATATATGAAGATTTGGTCATTGTGGGAGTTTTATGACGCGGCGAATGAGATTGCACCTCCTTGAAGTGTGATTCAAAGGAAAGAGATATCTCCCTTCCTACCCTAACCTTCCCTAACCCTGTCTGTCTGTCTTGTCCATCTCTGGTCTGTTTAGTTGCTCTTGAGTTATGGTGGTTATACAGGCCAAGTTGTTTGGGTTCAAATGTTTTCAAACATAAAGATAGGTTTGAAATAAGGACCCTTGCTATATATAGACTCATATAGAGGACTCTCTTTTGTGGGTGCAGGAACTAGGTTCGCGAGAGAGATACCAGCCCTCTCTAATACCGATAAGTCCTTAAGAGATTGCAATTTTATCTTCCTTTCTTTTCTTCTATTATTTAGTTATTCTACCCGGTTAAAGTGGCATATTTGGAATATGCTTACAGTTTTCATCTCTTTCTGCTAATTGTAATGTTTCAATTGTATCATTTGTTTATATCCTGCTAAAAACTAAGAAAAAAATTTATAGTTAAAAAGCAGTATTCATTTCTGACAAGGACTGTAACTGTATTGTTTAGTAGCCAAATTATGAACTTAACTTCGCAATGGAAGTGTGCATGCAAGTTAAATGTTGCCTTGTAGCAAGCATTCACTTTTAATCATCTTCCTCTAAAATTTGCATGTTAATCAGAAAGTTGAGAAAGTATTATGCAAATTTCATCTACTGCTGAATGCAGTATTAACTCAAACAGCCTCCAAGCATAATTACAGGAAGCCGCTATGTAAACTAGAAAGGTGTGATTTTCAGCTGATGATTTAAAGGATCATCATTTCCATTTACGTGACATGTTTGCGCTCAGTTGCTGAGTAAGTAGGGGAGATTTAATGAAGTCTCTTGGGTCATGGCATAAGCCTGTAGTAAGTTGTATCTCTGAGCGAAAGTGGTAAACAATTGTTCTTCCATCCTATCACTATTAATAGCAGACAGTATAAGTGCTTCTAATTGTGTACCTAGAGAGATGCTGATGCTGCATCTTTCTATTCTACCAGCCAGCAGTCACTGATTCTTTAGATTAAAACTTCAATGTGATGAAAGTGGCACAATTTACTAAATATAATAATAATAATAATAATAATTTTTTATTTCTATAGCGCCATAATATTTGTAGCACTTTCAATTCAGAATGTAGTTTTCATCATTTCTCAAATAGTTTCAAGATAGACTTCTTCAACGGAGTTATGCCAGTCCCGCTCCAGGTCATATTCCCATCAACCTCATGGCATTGGAAAATACACTTCTTGGTTCTGGCTAACTGGACTCCCCTTAACAACTACCTGGCTCATAAATGTTATGAGAAGTCAATTTTTTTTTAAATATTTAACTTTCTACCTCCATATCTTAGACAGGAAATGCATGAAAACTTTTCTTTGATTTATAATATTTTTTGATTTATGTGATACCTGCTGTCAGTCTTATGTGCTACCTTGTTAAGAGATTATATGATTTTGTTTTATGATTGTTGTCGAGAATTGTTGTGTTGAACAAATTCTATTGCTGATTTACATGGGGAGATAATTGCACATGAAAACATTTGCATGCAAATCAATGCCTATATCTCTTTGCTCTAAATTCAGAAGAATGGAGCTTCCAGCTGTTGGACCACTACCAATATTTAACCTTTTTTTTGTGGGGGAAAAACCCTAAATGCTTTAAAGGGGAACTCCATGTCTAACAACAATTGAATATGTTTGAAGATAGCATTCCCAGCTATGGATCTAAACTTATCTTTTTTTTTTTTTTTTTTTTTTTTTAAATATCAATTTTATTGATTTAAAGTTTTTCAAATAAATTCACAGAGCAATATAACAAATTCCTAACATAATAGTAACATTGTGTTATCATAAAACGATATGTATTTAATCTTCAAATCTTCACAATATCACATTAACCTTAATATGTTTAACTAACCTCACTCCTTTCCCATTACCCAAGGGAAGTTTGTAATACCTAACACCCACCACATAACTTCTCCTCCAATCATCAAGATCTTCCTCTTAAATTTTGGAAAATATAAAAGGGTGGGGGACAAGAGGGCAATAGTGCCCTATCACTAGTGACACTAATGGTAATGGGGTGGTGCTGATGAACCACTCACCTGATGCAGTTGTGATCCCCACAACTGGTTTGAAGGCGTTTAGGAAATATTATTCCAAGCTGCTGCAGGACCTCCACCGACCACTGAACAGTGGTTATAATCTAGAAAGATGGTGGGAGTATAGGTGTATCACGGGCCGCGCTGCTCCAGGGCTTAAAAAACTCACCAAAGAGTCAGTCAGATTTCCATCCTTTATTCTCCTTTTCCTACGCGTTTCGGCGCCTAGCCTGGCACCTTCATCAGGGATATCCCTGATGAAGGTGCCAGGCTAGGCGCCGAAACGCGTAGGAAAAGGAGAATAAAGGATGGAAATCTGACTGACTCTTTGAGTTTTTTAAGCCCTGGAGCAGCGCGGAACGTGATACACCTATACTCCCATCATCTTTCTTAAATTTTGGAAACAGCTATACCCCGTTACCCCCTTTCTTCCAACGTGGACCCTCTCATTCTTCCCCGCATTTCCCATTACATTCCCAATCTCCCCAAAGTGAGGCTCAACCCTTCCGTTAAATACCAAGAGGTCCCTCTGAATGGATCCATAATGCGTCTGATCTCCTCTATCGAGCTCTGCGACTCTATGTACGTTCTTCATTTTTTCATGAACCCCTCCATCATCTGTTCTTTATCCCTCAGGGTTTCTCTCCTGTCTAGTTCCATTGCCCTAGACAAGCCCACCTTTATATCTGTGTCCCTCGGGAGCTCAGCACGTAACCAGTTGGCAAGTAACAGTCTCTTGGCCAGTAGAATAATAACATGTGCCAGTCTTATCCCTGTTCCGTCCCCCTGTCTAACATCCATGTCTTAGAATATCCAAATAGTTTGGTCTATGTCATATGAGATGCCACATAACGAAGCCGTCAAAGAACTAACCATCCTCCAATATTCCTGGACCCTCGCACAACTCCACATTTCATGGACCATATCGGTCCTTCCCTGTTGGCACTTCGGACAACTTGTCAACCTATCTGGATTTTCTGGTGACTTTGGCAGGTTAAAACCTAGCACTGTGCCGTGGATAACGCGGAAGTGTGAATCTCTCCATTGTTCATTCAAAATGTAACGCCTCACATTCCCCCATCCTTTCAGAATGCTTCCCACGCCTCATCTTGTCCATCCCCTTTGTCCATTTAGCAAATAGCTTCGAGTTTTCCCCCGGGATTAACGTCTCTCTAAGTTCTCTATATATGACCGATATGTTCAGTTGTGTAATGTCCAGACCTATTAAGCGATCACAAATATTCGCTGAGGTTTCCTTTGATACATTGTTGAGAAGTGCCATAACATGCTGTTTCAATTGGAGATATTGAAGTATGTGTCCCTTACCCAGGTTGAACTTCTCTAATATTTCTTGGCCTGTCATCCATCTTTTGTCAGTTGTCTGAATTAGATCACCCATTCTCTTCACCCCCCTCTGCTTCCATATTTCAAATAACATGTTGTCTCTTCCCATTTTAAAACCTGGGAAAGCCCAAGGGTTAAGGTGTTTCGACATTTTCCAAGACAGCCCACATTTTTTCCTTACTGCTTTCCAAGTCATGATAGTATCACGAAAGGTGACCGACAATTTAATGTTCTTTGGCAAGCTTGACAAGGGCGCGTGTAGGAGAGAGCATCTGTCCCATGGCGCACAGAACGCTGATTCCAATTGTCCATCTCAGTATCTGTCGGAATTTTTGACCCACTCCACTACGTGTCTCATCAAGCAGGCCAAATTATATCCTCTTATATTTGGCAGATTCGTTCCTCCACTATCTCTTGTCATCATCGGGGTCCCCATGCGAAGTCTGGGCTTCTTCCCTCTCCAGACAAATGTGGAGAAGGTTTTGTTCAGCCTCCGTATATCTGAGTGTTTCAGGAGTAGAGGGAGGGTTTGCATCGGATAAAGGAGCCGCGCAAAGCTTATCATTTTCACCAAATGACATCTACCCAGCAATGACAAAGGCAGCCCAGCCCAACTCCTCAGTTCCCGTTCAATCCTGTCAAACAATGGCTTATAGTTGAGCGCATTAATCTGTCCTGGAGTCCTTCCCAACAATATCCCCAGGTATTTAATGGACGTCTTTGCTATAGGAATTCCCAGTTCTCTCAGGGCCTCCCCCGCATCCCCTCCTCCTCTAATGCGTAGGAGTTCACATTTCCGTTTGTTTAATTTAAATCCTGCGAATTTCCCATACTCTTCTATATCCGCAATCAGAGCAGGTAAATCACGGCCGGGGTTTTCCATTTAAAAGTATAATGTCATCTGCGAATTATGCAGTTTTGTATCTCTGATTGTCCCACTTTGATGCCTGTGAACCCGCTGTGACTGTTCAGATATCTTGCGAGAGGTTCCAGAGCCAAGTTAAACAGTAGTGGGGAAAGAGGACGACATCCCTGTCTGGTACCTTTTTGTAGTGGGAACTTTGGTGACAAGAAACCCCGAGTGTGCACTCTCTTGCAGTTGGGTTAGCATACAGGTTCTGCAGAAATGTTCTAAATCTCCCTGTGACTCCCATTCAGTCCAGGACCCGACCCAGCCATGGCCACCTGACATTGTCGAAAGCTTTTTCTGCGTCTAAGGTGACCAAGGCCAGGTCTCCTCCCTCTGCTTCCTTTCTTTCTCTGACCACATCCAATACCATAAGGGCCTTACGTACATTAGTGACTGCAGATCTATTTTTGACAAAACCCGTTTGGTCCTTCTCTATGAGTTCCGGTATAACTTGGGCCAATCTATCCGCCATGATTTTTGACAGGATTTTAAGGTCCAAGTTTATGAGCGATATGGGCCTGTAATTTGCTGGGTCCTCTCCTCCCTTATCTCCTTTGGGTAGAAGTTTGATATATGCCACATTTGATTCATCTGAGATGGAAGTCGCCCTGGTCATGTCGTTGAACATTTTCGTCAATGTCGGTGTCAGTTCTTCCCTTAGGGCCTTATAGAATTCCCCCGTGAATCCATCAGGACCCGGGGCTTTATTGGTGCCTAAATGTCTAATGGTTGCGTCAACTTCTGTCTCCGAGATAGGCTCATTCAGCATCTCCAGGTGAGCCTCCGATATAGACGTGAGCTGTACTTTCTCCAACCACTTCTCTCCTCCCGTCTCCTGACTATCGTCTGCCTTATACAACTGCCTATAGTAATCCCCTAGAATGGAGTTTATAACCCTGGGGTCAGTGGTCAAGCCCCCTCCCCTCTGTCTAAGAGTTGCTATAGGTTCGGAGTGTCTTCTGCCCTTGGCCAATTTTGCCAATAACCGTCCGGCCTTATCTCCGAACCTATTCAAGTCTACTTCTAACTGACCACGTGTCATTTTTTCTCTTTGTTCTGCCCACCCTTCATATTCCTTTTTGGCGTCTATCCATTTTTCTTTGTCTGCGGGGTTATGGGTGCGTCTAAAGGTTTGGTACGTTTCCGTAACTTTCGCACTGGCTCTTTTTTTTTATGTGTTAATGTATATGCCATTATTTGACCTCTAATCACCGGCTTCCCAATAAAGTCTATGATTGTCTTCGTGGATGGCATTATCTGTTTTGTACCCAACCCACCACTCCTTTAACCTCCTTTTAAATTCTCCATTCCTTACTAGTTGTGAGGGGAACCTCCACAATATGTCCGAACCCCTTGGCCTCCCATCAAGCACATCCAATCTTATTGGGCTGTGATCTGAGATGACCATGTCCTCAGTCTTTGTGGTATCCACCAACCTAAACATATTCTCGTTTGTTGAGAACATGTCGATGCGAGACCAAGAGGTGTGGGGATGAGAAAAGTGGGTATACTCGTCCTGTGGATGAAGCAGTTGCCATGCATCTAACAGATTTAACGTATCTACCGTATCCGCCAGCGAGTTCTGTCCCGGTATTGTTGGAATAGCTGACATGTTCCCACCCGTTACTCTTTGTCTGTCTAATTCAGGCGACAGTACCTCATTGAAATCTCCTCCTACTGCAATATTTGGAGTCAAGTTCCCCAGGACCTCCCCATGTAGGTCTCGGAAGAATTGCGTCCGTGAGGCATTAAGTGCATAGATGTTGTAGAGACTTAGCTGTTGGTCTCCCACTTTTAGTTTAACATTTAATCTCCTTCCATCCTGATCCCGAGTGACTGAGACCAAGTTGTGGGCGAGATGTTTTTTTACCAATATCATTACCCCCGCCCTCTTGTGCTGAGCTCCCGAGATCCAGGCTGCCCCTACCCAAAGCTTTTGCATGTATATCAATTCATGATCCCGTAGATGTGTCTCCTGTAATAAAGCAATATCTGCTTTGAGCCTCTTGAGATGTCTTAGGACCTTGTATCTCTTATTGGGGGGATCGTAAACCTTTCACATTCCAGGAAATTATCCTGAACATTGCTAACCTGGGGTGTGTTATGTGGGGAATGTAATCCCACTCTTTTTTGCTGTTATAAATATCTTAACGTGGTGGTGTACAAAAAAGATTTAAACTCTGTGTCTTCGAACCCCATAACTTGTAATTTCCCTGTATGTTAGATAAATACAACCTGATGCAAACTCTGTAAAATATATAACTTAAAACATCAACTAATGCCCATAAGTCCTGCAGACTCAAAAGGGAAAAAAACCTTTCTCCTTTCCCCTTTTGGATACAAATCCCTTAACATTTTGACCTCCTTTTTTCTGTGACTGCGCCATCAGACCGCGCCTTAAGATATCACATCATTACCTAGATTAGCTAGTGACCAAGCCTCCCGCCTCTAGAAGAAGAAAAAAAAAAAAAAAATCTTTCAGAGTAACATAACCGACTATTTCAATTTTCCCCGTTAATTTACAGGCAAGTCCATCAGTCTTATTGTTTGAGAACGTCTCAATGCGTGACCAAATACGGTACATAATATTAATTTAAAGAGTCTATTTTCCGAGGAGAATCCCGCAACACTTCCAAGATCTCCAGACGATGAGATCTTCACATCGAGAGTTTTATGGCCTCTCCCCCTCCCACACCCTCACCCAACACTCACATTCCATGTGCGATCATTTTGTGGTGTGACCAGTATACTGATGAGTCCTGAAAAACCTTGACCTCCGTAGTGTTACCTCATGGACGCCGCAGGGTCAGTAACTCTAGCTGAGTAGAGAATGGTATAACAAGACAACCCGAACCAAAAAAGAAAAAAAAACCTTCTGTTCTTTGTTCCCCTTGTCCCTTCATAGCAACGATAAAGGTAATTTTTTGTTCCTTGAGGACTCGCTTTCCATGCCTCCCCCGATTCTTCCAATAGATGCTATAAAAGGGGAGGATCACCTCAAAATCCCCTTTCCCGAGCCAACTAGATAATTACGTCCTCTGGATTGATCAGATGGCCACTCCTCTTCTTCTAATTCCTCTGTGTCATAGATCAGTTGTTAGTTGGAGCGGATCTCCCATTGCTGCGTCCTTTTTTCCCCTGTTGAACCCTCGACCATGAGTCATTAATGTCCTTTTTTGACAAAGATCCTCCTTCTCCTAGGTTAGTACCCGCCTTGTTGGCATATGATTGTCTCTGAGGTGATGGCAGCTTCGATGAGGGTGTCTCTCTTCCCACCGGAGATTGTTGTTGTGAACCCCCGGTGTTCTGAGAACCTTGCTGGATGAACTGTAGTGCCGTCTTACTATTAGAGAAGAATCTCCGCTCCCCTTCTCTGTCTCTGAATCTCAATGTGGCGAGAAAGGCCAGCTGGAATCTGATATTTTGTTTGAATAGCAAGGAGCAGGCCGAGCTGAAAGCTTTCCGTCTACGTGCTACCTCAGCGGAGTAGTCTTCATAAAGTCTGACTTTGTGCCCTTTGACAATTAACGGGATCCTCTTCCCCTTGTATTCCCTGAAGAGTCGCTCTTTATCTTTATAGTTGAGAAAACGAGCTATTACCTGTCTTGGGCCTTCTTTTGGGTCTTTTGGGGGGCCAACTCTATGTGCTGTCTCCACCCAGCACTTTTCCCTGCAACCTAAGGCTCTCGGTAGATCCTCTTCCCAGATGGAGTCTAGCTGACCTGACCCGATACTCTCTGGTAATCATACCATCCTTAAATTGTTGTGCCTAGAGCGATTTTCTAGATCGTCAATCTTTTCCTCTGAATAGGCTGAAAATTTTTGCAGATTAGCCACATGTTGTTCCAGACTCAGGATTCTATCCTCCGCCTCTGCGAGCCTCCTTTCAGCCTCCTGTAGTCTCTTTCCATGTTGCACTGCAGTCTGCTGCAGCTCTGAGACTGCCTCTGTCACAGCGTCCCGTAGAGCAGTCTTTAGGTCTGCAGCTATGTAAGGGGCTACTTCTCTGGCTAGTGCCCTCACATCAATAGACCCTGTGTTGACCAGATGCAGGGGGGTATAGATCGGTGCTTTTTGGGCTTCTTCCTGTGTGTCCTGGCTCTCATCTTCCTCTTCCCTTGCTCCTCCACTCTCCCTGAGGCGTTCTTTCTTGTCACTGGAGCCTTAGCCTGTATAATCCCTTCTTCTCCAGCCTCTCTCCCCCTCTCCTGCCTGTCACCGCCACTCCTCGAGCTGCTACGGCTGCGGCTGTTAGTAGTGTGATTGTGCGCTTTACCTCCCGCAGCCGCCATCTTTGATGCCTTCCCGCTCTGGACTGTCTTGCGGCAGTTATCAGCTAGGTCGCGTCCGCAGCTTCTTAGGACGTAGCCGTCCAGGGTCCCCGCTCCTCTGGGAGTCGCCGCCAGCGTTCATAATGTCCGGATGGCCACTCAGCCCCTCTGATTCTTGCGGATTAGCGGCGCGGTCACCGGAGCCTTCTCCTTAGGCTGCCATCTCCACAGCGCCGGAACCGGAAGTCCTAAACTTAGCTTAATTTTTATTTTACTAATACACCTTATGATTATGTAGTTTGTCTAGAGATAGGCAAACCCGAACTGTAAAGTTCAGGGTCCATACCGAGCACCTAGTGTTCGTGCAGAGACCCCGAAAATGGACTTACTCGAGAAGTCCATGTTACTGTTCGGGTTCAGCTGGGTGGGCTGTAAAAGAAAGCAAAACGGTGATTTAATCCATTCATGGCCATGTCCCTCACTCTGATGTGAATTCATGTGCTGAGCTTGCATCATCACCCACACATCTCAGCTGATCTGATTAGCTGAGATGTGTAGCTAACAGCAACGATTAGATCAGCGATCACAGTGTCAATCACTGACAGCATGATCCAAAGCACCGCAACAGGGATTGCATCGGTAATGGAGGTCCTGTGATGCGATCACGGGACCGTTGATGGTTACCTTGACAGCCCGGGGTCCTGTGATGACTCCGGATGCTGTCTGTGTGTATAATTGCACTTTTTTTTTTCAATTTCACCACAGTTGGAATTTTTTTCCCCATTTTTCTCTACGCTGTATGCAAATAAAATGTCTTTCAAAGTTCAACTCGTCTCATAAAAACAACCCTCATATGTCTATATTGACGTAAAAATAGAAATAAAAAAAACTATGGCTCTTGGAAGAATGTGAGGAAAAAACGTAAAGCAGTAAATTGGGGGTTAAACAGCAGTATAATACTTATCAAATCTCTAGTCACACTATTTTCAGGCCGCTCATTAACCTCCAGTTTATTCACCAGACTCTGCCTCCAATGGCCAATCACGAACACCCACTCTGTGACATCGTCCGTGATTGGCTGTTGTGCCCCCACCCATTGTGATGGTGTCTGTGATTGGTTGCCATTTGCAATGAACCTGCCATCATAAGGGGTAAAATAAATACTGTATTTTTCGCTTTAGAAGACGCACCATATTTTTTGCTTCAGAAGATGCACCAGATTATAAGACATACCCCAAATTTGGTGAATGAAGAAGAAAAAAGATATTTAATGTTAAATGGGGTCCATCTTATAATGCCAGTGTCCGTCTTACAATCAGTATATATGCCCCTCATCCTGGTATATATATCTATATCCCCCATCCTGGGATACAGCTCCCCCATCCTGTTTATGGTTCCGTTATCCTAGTACATGCCTCCCTTACTGGATATGGCCCCCAACCTGTATATGGCCCCCTTATCCTGGTACATACCCCCCATCCTGTATATGGTCCCCCCATCCTGTATATGGTCCCCTTATCCTGGTACATGATCCCCCATGCTGGTTATGGCCCCTCATTCTGTATATGGCCACTTATCCTGGTACATGCCCCCCCCCCCAATACTGGATATGGCCCCCTTATTCTGGGTACATGGCCCCTCATGCTGGATATGCCCCTCCAACCTCTGTATGACCCCCTTATACCCCCTGGTACATGGCCTCCCATACTGGAAATGCCACCCCATTTTGTATATGGCCCCCCATACTGGATATGGCCTCAGCATCCTGTTTATGGCCCCTTTATCCTGGTACATGGCCCCCCATATTGGATGTGGCCCCTCATCCTGTGTATGGCCCCCATATCCTGGTACATGCCCCACATACTATACATGGCCCCTTTATTCTGGTACATTCCCCACCACACTAGATATGGCTGCCCCGTCACAGTATATGCTCTCCTGCTGGTGCGCACACAGTAAAATAATAAACACTTTTAACTTATCCTCCACCGCTCTGTGCTCGAAGCTCAGCTGTGACTTTGTGCATCTGTGCCCGAATCCGATCATGTGATTGGGTGTGCAGTGATGACATAACTGTGAGCCCCAATCACATGATCAAATGCCGGCACAGACACCGCAAGTCACCGCTGAGCTTGCAGCATGGAGCGGCGGAGTGTAAGTAACAGCCTTTATTTTTTTACTGTGCGTGTGCCAGCAGGGGGTATATACTGTGACAGGGGTAGCCATATCCGGAACAGGGGAGGGGTGAGGGCAGGCACATGTAATGTTCACCGCTCTCCCCGTGTTTCAGCACTGAGGTGATGGATAGGGGGTTCAGTGCATATTACATGAGCATAACGAGTGGGTGTGCTTGAACACGGGCTTCCTCTGCAGCCAGCCATCTCCAGCCCCCGGACACCCTCCCCCGATACAGTACAGAAAAAGTGCATTTTATAATCTTAAAAAATTGTGTAGTGATCTGCTGTGTTTTTGATTCTCAGCGCAGATAAAGCAGCCAGCTACAGGCTGCCACCCCCAACTGCTTAGATTTACCTTGGCTTGCAATCAAAAATACCGTGGAACCTATTTTTCTTTTATTTATTTAAATAATAAAAAAAAAAAAGAAGAAAATGCGTGGGCTTCTCCCTTTTTTTTATTCCCAGCCAAGGTAAAAAAAAAACAGGCAGTTAGGGGCTGACATTCTCAGCGTGGTGAGGCCCATGGTTATTGGGCCCCCCAGATTACAGACTAGCAGCCTCCAGCCGCCCCAGAAATTGGCACATTCATTAGAATCGGCAGTTCCTGGTGCTTTACTTGCCTCCTCCCAATGTACTGGTGTGGTGGCATTGGGGTGATAGAAGTGGTTAATGACAGCTGAGTATTGACCGCTGTCATTAAGCCCAGATTAATAATGTTCAGGCTTCTATGAGCCCTGTACATTATTATTATTTATTTTTACAGAGCCTATGACGGCATGTGTGTTGCAAATCACAGACAGCGGCACAATGGGTGGGGATGCAACAGCCAATTATAGATGCTGTCACAGAGTGTGGGCATCTGTGATTATCTGTTGGAGGCAGATTCTAGTGAATAAGCTGGAGTTTAACAAGCAGACCCGGAAGTCGTGTTAGGGTGCTTTCACATCTGCGTTTTTCGTAATTCGCGGCAGATGCGGTGAAAAAACCGCATCTGCCGCGTTTACCGCATAACCGTTCCACTTGCGGCGGTTGCGGTTTTTTCTATGCAATGTATAGGCATACTTGCGGCAGGTGCGGCAAGTGCGGTTTTGCACTTGCGGCAGGTGCGGCCGCGAAAAAAACCGCAGTAAGCCGCGTTTTTTTTCGCGGCCGCACCTGCCGCAAGTGCAAAACCGCACTTGCCGCACCTGCCGCAAGTACGCCTATACATTGCATAGAAAAAACCGCAACCGCGCCGCAAGTGGAACGGTTATGCGGCAATCGCGGCAGATGCGGTTTTTTCACCGCATCTGCCGTGAATTACGAAAAACGCAGATGTGAAAGCACCCTTACAAGCGCCCGTCCTCGGTAAGTATAATGCTGCTGCTGTTTTAATCACTGTTTTGCTTTCTTTTACAGTGTCCCTAGCCACCATTTGATAACTTTAAAGTCCAGGGTGGGGGTCGGGGTTCAGGCTAAAGTTCGGATAATGTCCAGTTCTGAATCTAGACTTTAAAAAAAAGTCTGACTGGATCCATCAAACCCGAACATCTGCAGGTTCGCCCATCTCTAATTTTGACAGATTATGAATTTTTATGAATCATAATATTTCCACCATATATCCTGTAAACATTTAATCTTTAATACCAGTATAAAGACAAAGTTAAGCAAACAGATGAAAACTTTCAGCAACCCTTTGGGGTTCATAAACATGAATTTTTGAATAGTTAAAATTTACATTACGGACATATTTACTATACTTCTAATATGAATATCTTTTTATTTTTTGATCCGAGTTTATGAGCCCAACTACCATCATATTAATGTGTTGCTAGGGTAAGCCACTTATTTGTTCTTTCTTAAGAGAACCTGTCAGTGATTTTCCACTTAAAGAGGACCTGTCACCCCCCCTGCTGCATGGCAATCTAAATGCAGCACTGAATGCAGCATGTCTGCTGCATTCAGGGAAGGGGTCCCCCATGTGTCTGTGTGCTGTGTACCCCGAGATATAGCCTTTGTAAAACTTAGTTAGAATCCATGGAGGCAATCACTGTGGCTGGGGGGAGTTTGATTGACAGTGGACATTCCCTCCCCCTCTACCTCTCTGTGCTGCTTCTGCTGTGCTGTTTATGCTTTGTCAGGTCAGGACCCTGGAGCTGACGTCAAGACAAATGATTTGCATGCTGTGAGTGACATAGAGGAGGAGAGCAGAGCCATCACAGCAGAAGCAGCACAGAGAATGGGCCAGAGATTAATCTTATTGCAATATCATGCCCATCAGGGCGTGATAAAGGATCATGGAGGTTGAAAACCAACACGCCCAGGGGGACTATTGCATATTCATTATGATCTTAATGAGTAAGTATAAAAACGTTTTTTAGCACATTGAAAGCAAGCATTTAGTAGAGAGAGGGATCGTTATAATGGTAATAGGAAGGTGCAGGGACATGTATTGATAGGTTAGGTGTCTTTTAGGAGGTGACAGGTCCCTTTAAAATAAATATATGTGCATATTGCAGTTGAAAATAAGTTGTTGCATACTTTTATATCCCCAAAGTTTGTTTTCCCACTGAGAAATAGCCTTTAAAAGTGATATGCTAATGAGTCTGGAAGTACATGAAAGTGTGATAGTGCCCTTCCATAGCCTCCACCTCTCGCCCTGTTGTCCACCTAATGTTGCACCCCATTATTTGATTGACACTTACATGATGACAAATGACACTGCTGCATGATGACTTGCTTTGGTTCAAGTCATTGTGTTCGTCATGTGCATTACAGGCCTTCATTGCAGATTTCATAATTGTTACACATGCCAAGGGGCAGTGAACATTTGTGAGTGGACCCATTGGGCCGTGATACCAAACTTCCCTGGAGGAGCGAGCCTGGCAGAGTCACTGTGGTTTCTGCTGCAAGCACAGGAGGTGGAGGCAGATTTAGCTAGTAAAGGGTCACCAGATACAACCCCAGGGGGTTTAAATGGTGCTACTGCTGACACCAGGGGGTCAGTTCGAGTAGACAGAGTCTCTAGAAGAGGTAGTACAGCCAGATGGTAGAAACTTGTCCGTAGGCGGATTCTGTGGCATTGGGCAGTTGCAGACCCAGACATGGCACAACATGTGCAGGCAGGACTTGGCTACGGCTAGGCAAATGCTGGAAGGTGAATGCTGGAACAAGGTACAGCGAATGCATGTAGATGTAGACTTGATAATGGCACAGTGGCTGCAAGCAGGGCTCAAGGATGAGACACAGTATAAGTGACAAGGCACAAGACAACAGGTATGGGATCATGGGTGCAGGGCACAGGGATTCTGGGTGCAGGACGGGGACCTGACAACTAGCAACACTACTAGGGTATGACGACGTTGCTCAGGCACCTTGCAATTGGTGAAGATGCCTTATATACATAGCGCTTCTCAGCAATAGACTGAGAAGTATTTCCGGAATTAGGGCGTAATGGCAGTTTAAGAATCAAGGGTATGCGGAGCGCTCACCACCTAGGCGCATTCTCAAGAGACCTGTGAAGAGGACGTTAGGCCCTGGAAGCAGGAAGACCCAGCCATGAAGTTGACAGATGACGCGGGACGACGGGTAGGGTGAGTATATTGTAGGTACCAGTCTCCCTGCCACGTGGAAAGCGATGACGGGCACTACTATAATGTAAACTGCCATCAGTTTGGCAGTTGGTAAGCCAAAGGTTTACGTTGTATGGTGTGTTTGCAAGTAGTTCTTTGTTTTCTTTAGAAAGAGAAACTTGTAAGCAGATTATTAGTGTATATTTAGAAGTTATGTAAAATGTCTAATTTCTTGGTTTTTATTGCTAATCAAAAAATGTCTGATTCAAAGCATTTTGTATCCATTTTCTTCACTGGAATAGTTATGATAAGAAATGCCTACTCATTATACATTGTGTTCACTCTGATGAGCATCATTATTTTTAGTGTTTTGCGATTTTCTTTCCTAGGAGTAGACTAGTCATTTTATAGATAAATCTTCAGTCTTGGCTTCCAAACAAAACATCTAATTTCCCTTTTTGTTAAACTACATATTGCCAGAACTGTTTATATACAGTGGGGGAAATAAGCATTTGATCCTTTGCTGATTTTGTATGTTTACGCACTGACAAAGACATGAACAGTCTATAATTTTAAGGCTAAATTAATTTTAACAGTGAGAGGTAGAATATCAAAAATAAAATCCAGAAAATCACATTCTCTAAATTATATAAATGTATTTGCATTTTGCAGAGGGAAAAAAGTATGTGATGTCCTACAGACCAGTTAAACACTCCTAATCAACTTATTACACGCATAAGGATGCTTTCACACTGGTAATTTTGGAATCTGTGATCATACAGGAAAACACTGCCCACGGATTCACACGCAACAGGCAAACTGGATGCTGCAAGGAGCATCCGTTTGTATAGTTTTCATTGATCCGTAGGATCCATAATGACACGTCCCCTAGGGGGCGTGACAATAACAACTATGTTATGTGCATGCGCAGTTCTTGCTTCACAGCCCGGAAGTACGGATTTGCCAGGATCCGTACTGTCCATAGCTTTCCGTGCCCGTAGGCACTAGTTTTTAATGTTCACGCGCGGTACCGTGGATCCGTATGGATCCGGGGCATCACGGTACTTTTCAAGGAGACCAAAAACGTAGCATGATAGGTTTTTGGTCTCCGTGAAAACTATCCACAAGGATTCCCGGCTAAACTGTGACACAAGGATGTCCACGGAAGTGTTTTCTGTCACCATTGAAAGACAATGGGGCCAAAAACTGATTCGTGGGCATCCTGTTTGTTGCAGATCCACATGGATCAAAACGGCCGCCAGTGTGAAGGCAACCTTAAAGATAGCTGTCTTAAATAGTCTCCTTTATAAAATACTCCTGTCCACACACTCAATCAGTCAGACTCTAACCTCTACAACATGGGCAAGACTAAAATGCTTTCTATGGATGTCAGGGAAAAGATTCTAACCCTGCACAAGGCTGCAATGTGCTACAAAATCATAATTAAGACACTGGGTGAGAAGGAGACAACTGTTGGTGCAATAGTAAGAAAATGGAAGAAATACAAAATGAGTGTCAATCGACATCGAACTGGAGCTCCATGCAAAATCTCACCTCATGAGCTATCCAGGATCATGAGGAAGGTGAGAGATTAGCCTAAAACTACACAGGGGAAACTTCTTAATGATCTCAAGGCAGCTGGGACCACTGACACCAAGAAAACTGTCGGTAATACATTATGTAGTAATGGATTAATATCCTGCAGTGCCCGCAAAATCCCATTGCTCAAGGAGCCATATGTGCAGGCCAATCTGAAGTTTGCAAATGAACAGCTGGGTGATTCTGAGCAGGGCTGCCACTAGGAATTTCAGGGCCCCTGACTGCCAAAATTTTGGGACCCCACTGAGACTCCGCCCAGACTCCACCCGGCTCCGACTTCACCCATGCTCCGTCTCCACCCAAACATACATTATATTTGTAGTGAAAAATTGGAACAGCACCAAAAATTATCTCAATTTATATGCAAAGATTTCCCAACCAGCAATCCAGATGGTTCCTTACAATAGAGTAAAAAAAGGAAAAACAACACAAAAAAAGTGGACTGTATTGCCCAATGCATGGCCACACCATTGGGTAATTAAGTCCACTTTTTATTATATTTTTGTGCTGTTTTTCCTTTTTTTACACTCTCTCTATAGTGCACCCCCACAGTCCTTCATATAGTATATTGCACCCCTATAGTCCTCCTATATTATATTGCACATAACCTAGTTTCCCACCATTGTACTCACTGATTAAAAGAAAAAAGTAAATACTCACCTCTCTTCTCGCTGCCCTGGTCTCCTCAGCATCTGCTGAGTTGCAATTGGCAGACAGCAACGGCCAGGACTCTGGAGAAGAATGCAGCCAGCAGAAGCAGCTGGGACTATAGGAGCGGCATCCGTGGGGGGCTACCACTGGTACACACACCTCGTACGCATGCGGCTCTGCTCCGTACACCTCATACGCACGCGGCTCCGCTCCTTACAATCTAGTACGCACGCAGCTCCGCTCCATACACCTCGTACGCACGTGGCTCCGCTCTGTACACCTCGTAAACACTTGGCTCCGCTCCATACACCTCGTACACACTCGGCTCCGCTCTGTACACCTCGTACAACCTTGGCTCCTCTCCATACACCTTGTACACATGGCTCCTCTCCGTACACCTCTTGGCTCTGCTCCGTACACCTCGCACACACAGCTCCACTCTGTACACCTCGTACACACTCGGCTTCGTACACCTAGTACACACTCTGCTCTGTACACCTCGTACACGCTCGGCTCCGCTCCGTACACCTCATACACACTCTGCTCCAATCCGTACACCTCGCACACATGGCTCCTCTCAGTACACCTTGCACACATGACTTCGCTCTGTACACATCGTACATACTCTGCTCCGCTCCGTACACCTCGTACACACTTGGCACTGCTACATCAACACTAAATCCATCCTGACCCCTCACATAAACTTCCCATTCATCCAGCACCATGACAACCAGCACAGCAGAGTCCTGCATACACTGAGGAGCTGATCATGTGATCCCTGACTCCTTCCCTCCATGTGACATCATCACAGGTCCTGTAAGCACAGAGCAGCCATGGATGTGGTGTGCGGCTTTGCAGGTAGAGAAGAATGCGGTTGGGGCCATAGGAGCGGGAGTGGCATCTGTGGGGGGGCCTAGTGCCGCACTCTTGTGGTGCCGCCTCAGCTCAAGTTGCCAGCCTCATGATAGATGCGCTCCTAGGACCGTGCAAGATGTAAAGGGGGCTGGGCCCTGTTCCAAACAACTACACCCCTTGTGTCACGGTCGGGCCCCCTTGATCCAATGGCCATGCCCCCTGCAGCCAGGCCCTGGGCTCCTGACTCCAGGCAAAGCTATACCCCCCTAGTGGCGGCCCTGATTCTGATAGTGATTGGGAGAAGGTGCTGTGGTGAAATAAGAAAAAAATTGAGCTCTTTGACATTAACTCAACTTGCTGTGTTTGGAGGAAGAGAAATGCTGCCTATGACCCAAAGAAAACCATCCCCACAGGGGAGCATGGCGGTAGAAACATTGTTTTAGGGGTGTTTCTCTGCTAAGGGCACAGGACTACTTTACTGCATCAGTGGGACAATGGATGGAGCCATGTACCGTAAAATCCAGAGTGACAACCTCCTTCTCTCTGCCAGGGCATTAAAAATGGATCATTGCTTGGTCTTCCAGCACAACAATGACCCAAAACATACAGCCAAGGCAACAAAGCTGTTGCTCAAAAAGATGCACATTAAGGTCATGGAGTAGCCTAGCCAGTAATCTCATAGAAAATTTATAAAAGGAGCTGACGCTCCGAGTTGCCAAGCGACAGCTTCAAAATCTTATGGTACCTTTACACGCCGCTACAGAAGGTTAGAAACAACCGGGGGTGTCTCACGTGTACGAGCACGTACCAACGGTTGAAAACGGTACCCGATACCGCCTTTACACGCCGCTACAAAGTGCTCTACAGAAGGTTTAAGCTATCTCTGGAGGCACCGCAGGATGCCACAAGTTACCTTCTGTAGAGCACCGTCCCTCATTTACACGCCGCTACAGAGGGTAATATGGGAGGACCTGGTGCAGCAGGGACAACACATAGGCGTGCCAGAATTGGGGATTACGAGACGCTTGTACGATGATTGGAAAATGCAATAGCATCATGATTGGCCAGCCAGCGCAGGAAGGCTGCCTAATACATGATGCTATTGCAATTGTGTAGTGTGACTGGTCAGCTCCTTAAATATGCCGCCCTATGCAGCGACAACCAATCGTAACACAGGAGCTTCCAGCAATGATCGCTGAAGGGGGGCGGTTGTCCGGAGGCTGTGTCACGCCCCAGGGAGTTTACTAGGTGGGAAAAAACCTTACCGTACCTTATTTAGACGCCGCTACCATCGGCTTGATATCAACCTGTTTTAGAGCACTGCTCTGAAACAGGTCCCGAAAGTGACGAGTGGCAACAACCTAGTTTACACGCCGCTACTTCGGGTTGATTTGACGGTGCAAGATACATTTGTCTCCGTAGCCCGGTTGTTTTCAACCTTCTGTAGCGGCGTGTAAAGGTACCATTAATGATTTAGAGATGATTTGCAAGGAGGAGTGGACCATAATTATTCCTGACATGAGCGCAAACCACATCATCAACTACAAAAAGTGTCTGACTGTTGTGCTTGCCAACAAGGGTTTTGCCACCAAGTACGTATATTGTCTTGTTTGCCAGAGGGATCAAATACTTGTTTCTCTCTGCAAAATGCAAATAACTTTATATAATTTGGACAGTGTGATTTTCTAGATTTTATTTTAGGTATTCTGTCTCTCACAGTTAAAATTAACCTACCCTTAAAAATATAGACTTTTCATGTCTTTGTCAGTGGGCAAACTTACAAAATCAGCAAGGGATCAAACACATATTTCCCCCACTGTATCATCCATTATTGTTGTTACACTTACATCTTTAAGACTATGTGCTCATACAAAACAAGTGATGCGTGAAAAGTGAATCAGTCACATGGGGGTCAGGTTGTGTAGTCACTCCGCACTGCTCCTGCCGGTGCCTGGAAGGAAGAAATTAACAGTCACCGTGGGATCGCCAAGTAGGGTGAGTTTTGCAGCGTTTTTGCTGCATAACCGGATCACTTATAGGACATGCTACTTCTTTTTCTGATCAAGTTTTTGCACCAAAACCTAATTAGAAAAAAAACACAGCACAGCATTTTAGAAGTCTCATAGACTTTACTGGCATGAAAAAATTGATCCTTTTTGGTGCAAAAATGCAGCACAAAAAACATCATAAATGCAGTATGGGCACATAGCCTAAAAGTTTAATGTGCATTTAGAAAACACTTGAGTGGTTTTTTTTTGCATAGTTTCTGGTTAATTAAAAAATTGTGTAGTTGTGTACTTTTATATTGACAGCATAAAGTGCTCTGCAAGTGTGCCGCAAGTGCGGCCGTTATGTGGTAAATGCGGCAGATTTGTGTTTTTTTTTACCGCGACTGCCGTATTTTACGAAAAACCCCAGTGTGAAAGGGGCCTTAGGAGGATATCTGTTTGTGCAGGTAACTATTACTGTGCAGAATTATTAGGCAACTTAATAGAAACCAAATATATTCCCATCTCACTTGTTTATTTTCACCAGGTAAACTAATATAACTGCACAAAATTTAGAAAAAAACATTTCTGACATGCAAAAACAAAACACAAAAAAATTAGTGACCAATATAGCCACCTTTCTTTATGGTGACACTCAACAGCCTTCCATCCATAGAATCTGTCAGTTACTTGATCTGTTTACGATCAACATTGTGTGTAGCAGCCACCACAGCCTCCCAGACACTGTTCCGAGAGGTGTACTGTTTTCCCTTCCTGTAGATCTCACATTTTAGGAGGGACCACAGGTTCTCTATGGGGTTCAGATCAGGTGAACAAGGGGGCCATGTCATTATTTTTTCTTCTTTTAGACCTTTACTGGCCAGCCACGCTGTGGAGTAGTTGGATGCATGTGATGGAGCATTGTCCTGCATGAAAATTATGTTTTTCTTGAACTATACTGACTTCTTCCTTCCACGGCTTAAGAAAGTTGTCTTCCAGAAACTGGCCGTAGGTCCGGGAGTTGAGCTTCACTCCATCCTCAACCCAAAAAGGTCCCACAAGTTCATCTTTGATGATTCCAGCCCATACCAGTACCTCAGCTCCACTTTCTGGTGTCTGAGTTGGAGTGGAGCTCTCTGCCCTTTACTGATCCAGCCTCTGGCCCATCCATCTGGCCCATCAAGAGCCACTCTCATTTCATCAGTCCATAAAACCATTGAAATTCCAGTCTTAAGATATTTATTGGCCCAGCCTTGACGTTTTATATTATGTTTCTTGTTCAAAGGTGGTCGTTGTTCAGCCTTCCTTACCTTGGCCATGTCCTTGAGTATAGCACACCTTGTGCTTTTTGATATTCCAGTAAAGTTGCAGCTCTGAAATATGGCAAAACTGGTGGCAAATGGCGTCTTGGCAGCTTCACGCTTGATTTTCCTCAATTCATGGGCAGTTATTTTGCGCCTTTTTTGCCCAACACACTTCTTGTGACCCTGTTGGCTATTTGCCATGAAACGCTTGATTGTTCGGTGATCACGCTTCAAAAGTTTGGCAATTTCAAGACTGCTGCATCCCTCTGCAACACATCTCACAATTTTGGACTTCAGGCTCGCTATCTGGGTGTTATTTTGACACCCATATTTCCTTCACCTCCTATATACAATCTCTCACCCGCTCCTGTCGCTTGCACCTGAAGAACATCTCTAGAGTCCGACCCTTTCTCACTATGGAAACAACAAAAACCCTTATCGTGGCCCTAATCCATTTACTCCTACAATTCGCTACTAATCGACCTTCCCTTCACTAGACTTTCCCCTCTCCAGTCCATCCTTAATGCAGCAGCCAGGATCACCTATCTGGCCAATCGTTACTCTGACACCTCTGCTCTATGCCAGTCACTGCAGTCGCTGCCTATACACTATAGGATCCGAATTGGTCATAAGGGAAGGAGCGCCATTTGACTTTTGGAGCTAATTTTCTTTTCAAAAAGTCAAATGGCAGTCCTTCACTTCTGAGCCCTGCCGTGCTCCCGAACAGTGGTTTATGACCACATATGAGGTATTGGTGTACTCAGGAGAAATTGTCCAACAAATTTTAGGATCCATTGTATCCCGTTGCCCATGTGAAAATGAAGAAAGAGGCTAAAAGAACATTTTTGTGAAAAAAAGTAGTTTTTCATATTTATGGATCAATTTGTGAAGCACTTGGAGGTTCAAAGTGCTCACTATGCATCTAGATAAGTTCCTTGGGGAACGGTCTAGTTTCCAAAATGGGGTCACTTGTAGCGGAGCCCCAATGTTCAGGCCCACAGGGGCTCTCCATACGCGTCATGGTGTCCGCTAACAATTGGAGCTAATTTTCCATTGAAATTGTTAGCGGACACCATGTCACGTATGGAGAGCCTCTGTGTGCCACCAGCATTGCCACCAGCACAAGGGCAACTGGAAGAACTGGGGTACAGCACCAGAAAATGGTGCATCTAATGAATGTGCTATTTTCTGGGTGGCTGTGGGTTGCAATTGGCAGAGTGGGGGGGGGGCACATGTTTTGTCTCTCCAAGCTGATTCCACCCCCCAACTGCCAAGTTGTGCCTGGCTGGCAACCAAAAATACAGCAAAGTCCATTTTTTTTTATTATTTATAGACTTAATTTCCGAAAAAAAAACATGAGGGGTTTCGCCATATTTTTGGTCAAGCCCAGGTACAACTTGGCAGCTACGGACTGCCACCCAACTCCAGCTGCATCGTACCTGGCTGGCAACCAAAAATACAGCGAAGCCCATTTTTTTTATTTATAGACTAATTTCAGACAAAAAACCACGTGGGGCTTCTCCATATTTTTGGACACTTGATCTCTTGTTGTAGTCTCTGGGGTCACGGTGATGGTGCACTGCATGGCAGATCATTGCCATGCAGTGCACCATCACTGACACCAGAGACTACAACAAGGGATCAAGTGTCCTCTTGTTCTAGTCTCTAGGGTAACGGTGATGGTGCACTGTATGGCAATGATTTGCCATACAGTGCACTATCACTATGACCCCACAGACTACAATAAGAGGATACTTGATCCCTTGATGTAGTCGCTGTTGTCATATTAATGGTGCACTGTATTGCAAATCATTGACATACAGTGCACCATCACTGTGAAAAATCCGAGTCTCAGAGGACACATGTGCTCTGAGGCTTGGGTCAGGTGGCCCGACGTGTGCACTCACTCTTCCCGGACACTAAGTGCTGTGATTGTAAGATCACAGTGTGGAGACACGGGTTCAGTGGGTGCTCTCGTCCGCTGG
This sequence comes from Allobates femoralis, assembly GCA_033576535.1. Lineage (NCBI taxonomy): Eukaryota > Metazoa > Chordata > Amphibia > Anura > Aromobatidae > Allobates > Allobates femoralis. Next base: position 395,216,229 of record JARQOC010000005.1, read on the forward strand.
CCCAGCTGCCTTTAGAAAGACCACGTAGACCAGGGCTCATCCCCAAACCGAACTCCCGAGCTCCTTAACCGTGGGCGGAACATAACTCAGACAACACAGGGTGAGGGAACCACAATATTAAGGATTTATTGGATCCCCAAACAGTTAACAGCATATAACACATAACCAGCAAAACACCACAATGTAACAGGCAACAGAGTCTCACCCTTCCACTGGCTCACCAGGGATTAGAATATAGCACAGCAAAGTCTGTAGCCAAGTGACTGGATTGCCCCATCCTGGGTTGCTTCCTTATGCAGTCTTTGTTATCCCAGCCGAATCTGAACATTCGATGCTTTAGTCTTTGTAGAATTATAAACCAGGTTCTGATCCCCTCGGTCTACACCGTAATGCCTAGGCCTGAGGTTATGGCCGGCTAATTGGGTCCGTAGATCCTAGATTAGCTGCCTGTATCAAGTCCAGTACACCTCTAGCTGGGACCGAAATCCCTAGACTGAGGTCACTAGACGGAATCAAAATCACCCTGGCAATCAACAGGTCTCCTTATATATACCCTTAGCCCTCATTGCAGGATATTGGGGACTTCACGATTGCTGGAATAAAACTGTCTTTTCATTGGCTGGGTCTCAAGCCTAAAACATTTCTAGTAGTATTGCAGTCCTGTCAAGGGAGAGCCACACTGGTTGACATAGCACCTAACAGGATACATTTAGTCTGCAATCCATGACATTAAACAATGGTGGCTGAGACCATTTACATAGTCCACAATCCACATAGTAATACAATGGCATTCTAACAGGATTAAGTTCATCTGACCTTCTAGAGGAGATATAATTGCATTACATACGTCAACATCAACAAACATCTACAAGACTTGTATTTACAATGAGTTTCTTATCACAAGATAGGAAATAACATACAATACAAATAGGCAAGATGATTACATTACACACGGTCAACATCACCAAGTATGTACAAGACTCTAGGAATAATGGGTAAGCCATCACAAGGTAGATAATTACATTACCCACTTTAATAAATACTAGCAGGCTCCTAGAAATCTTGTGTAACCCATGAGTGGCATATTACAAGTTTGCAAACCAAAATACAATATTGTCTGGATAAATAAGAAATCCTCATAGGTTATACATTAAAGGGGTCCATTTTGTCACACGCAGCACTTAGGGTACCTTTACACGCGGCTACATTTGTAGCTTGTCACCAGGTAACTTACTGGTTGCAGTGAAATCATGGATACATGGTTCTATCTTGTTGCTGTGTACAAATGGAATCATGTATCCATGATTTCACTGCAACCAGTAAGTTACCTGGTGACAAGCTACAAATGTAGCCGTGTGTAAAGGTACCCTTAGTGAGTGATAGAGCGCTGGAAGCATAACGGTGGTGCAGGGCACTGCCTCCTGCTTCTGCCTGCTGCTTCTCTGCAGCCCAATGTCCCTGCATGGATATCGGGCTACTGAGAAGGATCTGACAGTGGGGCATAGCGGATCGCTGTCGCCGCTGTTAGATCCTTCTCTGCAGCCCCATCTCCTTGCAGGGACATCGGGCTGCAAAGAAGCAGCGAGCAGAAGCAGGCGGCGGGCGGGCTTAATGCCTTACACCACTGCCATTATGCTTCAGCTGAAGGGGAGTGATCATCAGATTACTCCCCATCAGTGTGGAGTAGGCAATGCCCGCCCCCTCCAGCTGTCCAGCCTATGGAAGGGGCTGTGGCAACCCCTTTCATAGCTGGAGACAGAATAGCGGTGATTGACTGTTCAAACAGCCAATCACTGAGATCCTGAGGCCGGGGGTGATGAATCCACCCCCTCTGACCTCAAGCCCCAGTGCTCTGTGATAGGAATCACAGAGCACTGGGGCCCAATGGCGGTTATCGTGGCAACTGTGTACAACATCATGGGTCGGGAACGCACCAACTTTCATGACGTTGTACAATGTCAAAGGTCAGGAAGGGGTTAAGTTTTGTATTTTTTTTGTTAGAATTTGAAAAAAGACAGAAACTGAAATACTTTAGGAGTTTCAATACACAGGAGGGAGAGACAGCACAAAAGGAGAGCGCATGGGAGAGAGACAGCACAAAGAAAGACAGAGCACACAGGGTGGAGAGACAGCACAATGGGAAAGTATGCACACAGGGGGAAGAGATAGCATAAGTGAAGAGAGAGTGCACAGGGGGAAGACAGCACAAGGGGAAAAAGTGGAAAGGGGGAGTGACAGCACAGGGGGAAAGAGCGCATCGGAGGAGAGACAGCACAGGGGGGAAGAGGGTGCACAGGAGGGAGAGAAAGCACAAGGGGAGAGCGCGCATGAAGGAGAGAGACAAGACAAGGAAAGAGAATGCACAGGATGGATAGTCAGCACACAGTGGGAGAGAAACAGTACAATGGGAGAGAGAGACCACAGGGAGAAAAGACAACACAATGGGAGAGAGCACAGTGGGAAGAGACAGCACAAGAGGAGAGAGAGTGCAATGGGAGATGGCGTGCAGCAGCAGCACTTGCCAAGCCTTGACCATCCAATGAAGCAGCTGTCTCCCCCCATCCTCCTAGGTGGCGCTGGGATTAGTAGCAGGAGTAGTTGGACTAATATATAATTGCACACGTTCTAGAATCGCCCGATGCGATAGAATCAGACCCCGTCTACTATACTTCTAATTATCTTATCTCCATCCAGACAGATACCATCAATAATTATTTCTCCGCTGCCACATGTGGGTGGTAACTTTAATATATTGCTTTTGGAGCTGTCTGCCACATTATTCTAAATTGAAGCATGTTGAGTGCTTTAGTCCGAATTTTCCTAAAGATCAGAAAAGGACTAATTGACGGAGTCTTGTGGAGGTGATGCCATTCCCATTTTAGCAGTGTGGCTGACAGCAGACAATTACAGCGCTGCTTCACAGAGCTCTATTGGCCTCTTATCTAAAACAGCATTAAATTGCATTGCATGCCTATTTTCTTTGAAGCCCTTGGTATATCAGACCCAGACCATGCAATTAATCTTCTGGAAATTTCTTAGGAGACAAACCTAAAACTGAATATATTTACTGCTGGCTGGAGGCATAGACGTTCTTTGTAATGGTATCCTAATGCCTGTTATTTGTTAATTATTACCACTATGAAGCTGGAATGTAATAATCTGCCCTATGGTTAATACATAGTTTGATCCTGGTGTGCTGTGTCATATTTGGTGACTGATGTAGTCAGTCAGACCTGTAGGATTTATGATCTCATGATATAACGTTGCTGTAGACTGCATGCTGTTTGTAGTGCACATCTCCTGCTCTCACATTAATGATAATATATTTCTAATGTGTTTGTTGCATTTATATTCATATTGCCTTTTGCTGCCTCCCAGCTATGCAGTAAATCATTTCTGTGTATGGTAAGTAAATGGCATTACTAATAACATGGTGAATTACTTTGTGGGGGATTTTCATATCTTGTCCTGTCATTATTAATTATAATGCAGTTGGCTTTCATAAAACCTGTCTAAGGAATATTTTATCGTTCTCTACAGAAACATTGTAATAACTGTTTATCATGGCTTCTTAGTAGGCAAATGTTCCCAATTTATTGAATTTACCTTGAAGCTGCACATAAACTTTTCTTAAATACCAAGATTGCTTTGTACATTTTTCCAAACTAATCAGATTTACAAGCCTTGCTGCTGTAATATCTGGAAAAAAAAAGTATTATTAAAATATTGTAAAAGAAATTAAAAAAGATAGTCCATAAAACCAACCAATTTATTTTACAGCCCTAATCCAGTGAATGTCAACAGCCCCAACTCCGGATTAAATCACTGAATCTAGGATTCTTCTCATCAATATTGTATTTAGATCCTTCAAGACAGGCGTTCAGACCTGTTTACATTGCCTAGTTCATAAGGATCCTAATGCACTGAGAATACAGTCTTCTATATGGGCAGCATGTCATAGACTAGAATGGGCTGAGCAGATTGATAGTTTTTTAATGGGAAAACATTCCGTATAGCATGGACTTTTTTTTTTATTCTGATTTTTTTTCATTCAAGGCTTAGGAGCCCAGTGGCCAGTCCAACTGACACTTACACAAGAAAAGCTGTCCGTCACTAACCGGGCATTACACTGGCGTAAACATCAATGAAATAAATGAATGACTGCTAAGGAATGTAGATCAACAGCGCTTTCAGACCCGTGATGTTTAGCTGGTGTAGAAGTAGGGTCCCAAGACATAAAATACCAAATCAGAACTCTGCACACAAACTTGCAAGTGGTCAACAGAAGTTTTATTGTAAGGCAGTCCTCACTATGTGACGATTTGGTCCCTGTTGGACATGTTTAGAACAATGATTAGGAGTCGTGGCTTCAAACATGGTTGTGACTGTCTGTGAAGCATACCTCAAACACAGGAAAGGAAATAACTTTCATTAATTTCAGTAGGTATTTTGTTGCTCACTTTAGACAAGGGGTGGGGAACCCCAGGGCCACATGCGGTCCTCAATGACCTTTTCTGCTGCCCCCGGGCAGATTCTTGTGGACCGCAGTTCTCTGGCTGGCAGGCACATTTTGCTTATTGCCTCCCCTTTAATTCCAGCTCTCCAGTGATCTCTATTCCCCAGCCTCTGCCTCCCCAGTGACATATATGCTCTCAGCCTCTCCTGTGATGTCTAGGCCTCTAGCAAACCTGGAAAAGCAAAGAAGCAACAAGAGCAATATCACCTATTATCACAGCCGCGCCAAAGAGAAGCAGCTCCAGCCTCCACAGTAGGGGTGAGTTGATTGTTTAACCAAATATAGAGGGTAATTTTCAAAGTGATAATTTTGTGCAGCCCCCACAAGGATTGTAGAAATTTCCAAATGGCCCCCGGCACAAAAATGGTTCCCCACCCCTGCTTTAGACTTTAACCCTTTACCTGACAGTGACTTTTTTTTTTTTATTAGTTTTACATTGTGTCTCATCGCTCTTTTTAGCGGCCACCATCTGCAAAATTGGTACATCTGGAAGTGTAGCAAGGGCGCAGCCTCAGATAGGAGAATGCACTCATCCATATTTACACTGTGTTCGCAGCTGGGCTGAGTTCAGGCAGGTCTTGTGATTGGAAATCATGTTCTTTCAATCAAAAATGGAGACTGCTCACAAAATAAAAAATAAAGGACAAAATTGGCTTAAAGGGATCCTGTCACCCCCAAAACACCTCTAAACCTATTAAAAGCTGTCCCTAGAGCATATTAACACTTACCCTACACTCCTTTTACCTCCTAAATGCACATAGTCAAAGTGAATAAAAACGTTATTATAGTACCTCATTACTGATGATAATGAGTGACTATGGTATTCATAGTCACTCAGCCAGGCTGCCCCTCTTCATCATGTCACGCCTGAATAGGCGTGATCTACATCAAGATTCAAATTCGCGCCTCCCTGCTCTCCTATTCCGTCCGGGCTTCAGTGTGGGGGCTGTATGACGCGATCGCGTCATTCCCGGCGCCGGGTGACGTATTTACACCCGCGCCGCGCTGTCGTTTATGGCAGCTGGCAGGGGACTTGAAGCTAACAGCGGCGCGGGTGTAAATACGTCACCCGGCGCCGGGAATGACGCAGATCGCGTCATACAGCCCCCACACTGAAGCCCGGACGGAATAGGAGAGCGGGGAGGCGCGAATTTGAATCTATGATGAAGATCACGCCTATTCAGGCGTGATATGATGAAGAGGGGCAGCCTGGATGAGTGACTATGAATACCATAGTCACTCATTATCATCAGTAATGAGGTACTATAATAACGTTTTATTTACTTTGACTATGTGCATTTAGGAGGTAAAAGGAGTGTAGGGTAAGTGTTAATATGCTCTAGGGACAGCTTTTAATACCTTAGGAGGTGTTTTGGGGGTGACAGGATCCCTTTAAGCTCTTGGCCGTTCCAAGCCTGCATCAAAGCCTCCTCAGTTACATTACAATTAAGACGTTATGTTCCCTGGCACTGTACCACTAAAATGGACAGCACTAATTAGATTTTTTTTTATATTTGCTAACTCCCAAATAGCTAGACATACAAACATAGCTAGGTTTGCTTGGTCTGGAGCGCAGTCAACTCTGTGATAATAAATTTTGTAAATCATATACGTCACATAGGAGACTGCTGTATATACATCACACAGGAGACACTAAGGGAATGTACAGCATCGCAGAGGACTAGGGGGCACATAGATTGGAGTTAACTGAGCTCTGCAGGAGCCACACAGATGTATAATCTCTCCCCCCTTTCGCCGCACCCCCACTCATTGCGGGGTGAGCTGAGATCTGCAGACATGGTGGATTAATGCTTTAGTTCAGCTACTGTGCCATGGGATACAATTCTCTAAAATTTTGAGCGTTGTTTTGCTGCTGTTTCTTCCAGAGGCAGCATGATATTACTGAGTAGTGCGTGGTATGATTATTCTGAGCTTGTGCTTATACACAAGGCTGGCTCCAGGTTTTACTGGGCCCCAGGACAAGTAGCCTCAGTGGGTCCCTTTAACAAATCACAATTCATGATTATAATATAGAGGCTGCGGGCTGTGTATATATACCCTAAACCTCCATATAACATAATACAGCCTCTATAATCCTCCATATAGTATAATGCAGCCTCTATAATCATCCATATAGCATAATATAGACTCTATAGTTCTCCATATAACACACTGCAGCCTCAATTATCCTCCGTATAGCTATGCGGCTTATTATTCTCCATAGTATGCGGCCTCTATTATCCTCTGTATAGCAATGCTGTGAATTATCCTTAGATATCGTACTGTGCCTCTATTATCTCGATGCATCTGGGCCTTATATCTCGTATATCATACTGTGGCCTCTATTATCCTCCATATATCATACTGTGGCCTCTATTATCCCCCATATAGAATACTGCGGTCTCTATTATCCTCCATATAGTATACTGCGGCCTCTATTATCCTCCGTATAGCATACTGTGGCCTTTATTATCCTCCGTATAGCATACTGTGGCCTCTATTATCCTCACAGAGCATCAGCACAGGGCAACAGCCCTGGGCATCAGCACAGAGCAACAGCCCTGGCCATCAGCACAGAGCACCAGCCCTGGGCATCAGCACAGAGTATTCGCACATGGCAGCACAGGGCACCAACACAAAGCACCAGGACACGACACCCGCACAGAGCACCAGCCCTGGGCACCAGCACAGAGCACCAGCCCTGGGCACCAGCACAGAGCACCAGCCTCGGGCACTAGCACAGACCACCAGCCCCGGGCACTAGCACAGACCAGCAGCCCAGGACATCAGCACAGACCACCAGCCCTGGACACACCTGCTCTGCACTTATGTTCCCTACTCAAAAATCCTCTTCTCCAGGTTGCCTGCGGTTATGAAGTCAGCCTGCCAGACTTGGCTGCTTCAGCTCAGCAGAGATACCTCTGGCACCAGCCTGCACTGCACTCTGCTGTAAACTTAGGTGTGGATGCCCGCCATCACAACTTCTAGACAGTGATAGCGCTGTGTGCGCCGCGCTGGGGCCGAGTCTTTAAACAGAGTTTTTTTTCTCTCCCGTGTAGCCCCGCCCCCTGAGGGGCGGGGCTAACAGACTTTCTGGGAGAGAGAAAAAAAAACTCTGTTTAAATGCTGCAGACAGGGAGAGAATGATTGGCAGCGGTGGGCAGATTACACAGGCAGGGGGTGTGAATCTGCCCTTGGCTGCAGCCCCTAGCCACCTCCTTAGTGGCTGTAGCATGTAAGTTTTATAAGTGTATTATCTCGGGGTACAGGGCTGCTCAAGTGCTGGTGGACCCCTTGCTGCATGCTGCAGACATGCTGCATCCAGTGCTGTAATTAGATCACCATGCCTGGTTTGGTGACAGGTCCTCTTTAAGTCCACTGTAACCTTCTGTTCTTCTATTTAGGCATTAGTGCTGAGTTTGCTTGATTTTTTTATACCTAAATCTAATTTAATTTAGCTGATTTTTATAGTTCTGTCACTAACATTGACACCTGTTTCCACCCCTTTTGTTTTTCATTAGTTTTATTGCATTTTCTATTCTTAAAGGTAAGGTGCAATAGAAAAAAAAAATCAACAATTGAACTCTGTTAAGTATTTTTTTTTTAAATATTTTCATACAATGTTTAGTAGAGTAAAATATTATTATTTATTTATAGAGCACCATTGATTCCATGGTGATGTACATGAGAGAGGGTTACATACAAACAAGTTAAAAATATAACGAGCAAACTAACAGTGACAGACTGATACAGAGGGACCCTGCCCTTGTGGGCTTACATTCTACAGGGCAGTGGGGAGAGAGACAGTAGTTTGGGTCTGCTCTGGTGGTGGTGGAGCGTTAGGTTCAATGGTGGTGGACCGCCAGGTCCAGTGGAGGTAAGGTGGCACCGTGGTCATTGCAGGTTGTAAGCTATTCTGAAGAGATGAGTTTTCAGGTTCCGATTGAAGGTTCTGAGTGTAGGGGACAGTCGGACGTGATGGGTGCAGAGTTCCAGAGGATGGGGGATGCTCGATTGAAGTCTTGCAGGCGGTTAGATGAAGAACGTGAAGTGTGGAGGAAAGGAGGAGGTCTTGGGAAGATCGGAGGTTACGAGTTGGATGATATAGGGAGATTAGTTCAGAGATGTATGGGGGAACAGATTGTGGACGGCTTTGTAAGTCAATGTTAGAAGTTTGAATTGGATACGCTGGTGAATTGGGAGCCAGTGGAGGGATTTGCAGAGGGGAGAAGTGGAGAAATAGTGAGAAGAGAGGTGGATTAGTCGGGCAGCAGAGTTAAGGACAGATTGTAGAGGTGCAAGAGTGTTGGCAGGGAGGCCACAGAGGAGGAGGTTGCAGTAGTCGACACGGGAGATAATGAGGGCATGCTCTAGTAGTTTAGTAGATTGAGGGTTGAGGAAGGGACGGATTCTGGAAATATTTTTGAGTTTGAGGCGGCAGGAGGTGGCAAGGGCTTGGATATGCGGTTTGAAGGACAGGGCAGAGTCGAGGGTTACTCCGAGACAGTGGACTTCAGGTACATATGAAACATAATTTTAAAATGTTTGATATTTCCACTTTTAAACTCTGGAGGGAGCAGCTACCGAAATTTGCTATGAAAACCTAGGTGTATTGCTAGCTCACATTATGACTGCAGTAAATGTGGGCTGCATATGCTCCATGTGTCTGATGTCACCCCTCCCCTTCTGGGTGTTTAAAAAAGTAGAGAGAGAGGATGAAGTTTAGGATCACAGTGAGGAACAGTTTTCTTGGCGACTACAAAGTGATACTGACAAGTGTCACGGTGGACGGCTGGCAGCGCTGATTCTCATAGTTGGTGCTGCTTCCAAGTATCATAAGCTGGGGTTAGATACACAGAATATGATTAGATATGCAGTATCCAATGTATGTAACGTGTGACCCTGCTCCATCCACTACATTATTATACCCGTAGAAGTGGACACAACAGGATCCCAAATTCCACACTGCTCCTTTAGAAATATGTCACTCCACTCTGTCTATTTCTTAGGGAGCAGTAGAGCATTGTAGTGTGCATTAGATACACGGCTTTGGGGTTATCACCAGGGTGCGTTCGTAGAAATCATGGGGCTCCACAGTAGAAGTTCTGGTTGACCCCCCTCCTCCCAAAGAAAATCAGCAGGGTCATGGATGAGCATATCTCATAACTTTACAGTCCTTGCAAAGTAGTTTTCATCTTATTGATCTGCCTAGATTCGCCATACAGTACAATAGGCCCCACATAGTGCTGCATGCAGTATAATGGCCCCGAATAGTGCCAATACAGTGTAATGGCCCCATATAATGCTAAATGCTGTGTAATGGATCCATGTAGTGCACTGTGAGTATAATGCACCCCAAATAGTGCTCCATACAGTGTATTACACATAGGGCTCAATACAGTATAATGGCCTCACAGTGCTTAATACAATATAATGGCCCCACATATAGTGACCATATAGTATAATTAGCCCACATAGTGCTCCATGCGGTATTATGATCCCACACAGTGCTCAATACAATATAATTGCTCCCCATAGTGTTCCATGCAGTATAATGGCCCCACATAGTCACCATATAGTATAATGACATCACAATTTGCTCAATGCAGTATAATGGCACATGTATTCAATACTGCATATCGGCCCCACATAGTGCAGCATTCATATTACAGATGTTGGACAATAGATTCTTCTGAGATACATGTATCACATTATTGGCATTGGATACACAGCTGTGCTAGGTCATTGTATCCTCCAGAGGCTGTACAGTTACATAGCAGAACTGAGTCAGTGGTCAGCGCACAGAGCGTGCCAATTACTCTGAAGCGCTCTGAACTACAGGATGAAAGTGGCAGGGAATGGTGATCCGCTCCTGGCACTGCACTACTGGTCCCAAGTTTCTGATCACCACCAACGCAGATATTCACCTCTTTCCAGACCTTAATTGCCTGCATCTCCCCTCCTGTCAGCCTTGCATGCCAGCAGCTCCTTTCACACTGGAGTCCCGTTTATTCCCATAATCGCAAGCACTAAACATTGTGTGAAATGACAGGGGGAAAGTAAAACTCGCAGAGTAGCTGCAGGGCTTCATTAAAATGGCACTTATCTCCCACAGCTGTGGCCTGGACAGCACAGGGGGGTTGTCCAGGTCACAGCAGAAGGCAGCTGCAGTGTAGGAGATGGGGTTTTCTGGTGACCCAAGTCTCCTATGTACATGGCTGACATATTTGATGTGTGTAACTGTTACACACCAGCAAATGCAAATGGCAGCCCCCATCGCTGCAGAAGAATTAATAAAAAACTAGTGTATTTAATTTTGAATTAAAAGTTGATTATATACCACATTTTTTGGACTATAAGATGCACTCTTATAGCCGTAGCTGGTCATGTGTCTAGATGGTCACTGCTTCCCACACATTATCATTGGTGTGGGAAGCACTGAATATCTTGGACGATTATACTCATCTCCCATTTCTTCCCCGCAGCAGCTACGTTCTTCTGTCTTATACTGAATGGTGATCTGTGTGTGGTGTGGGGCGCAAGACAGTGATGTCATCACTGTGCGCTGCTCACACACTGATCAGTGTTAGGCTTGAGAAGACAGGAAGACATCGCTGCTGCAATTTTTAAGTGATGGGAGCCATATATACTAGGTTGAGGATGGGGATTATGTACCAGGATGGAGGATCATGTACCAGGATGGGGGATTATGTAACAATAATAATAATAATAAATCTTTATTTGTATAGCGCCAACATATTCTGTAGCGTTTTACAATACAGTGTACCTGAATGGTGGATCTTTTACCAGGATGGTGGCCATATTTACCTGGAAAGGGCCCTGGATGGGGACATTAGTTCAGGATTTGGGGACATTACCCCCAACAGTGTCTGCAGTAGATCACCCCCTCCACTCCCCAATAACAGTGCATCATGACCTCATTTTTTTTGCTTTAATTTATTTTTTCCCTTTTTGCTCCTCTAAAACCTGGTTGCGACTTATGGTCAGGTGCTTTTTATAGTCCGAAAAATACAGAACTTAACAATTTTTCATACAAAAAAAATTGTGGCACCATCCCTTTAAGGATAGTTTTATCTCATACATTTATGACATGTCCATGGTATATACAGTACCATTAATTTTTGATGGCTAAGCGTATACAAATTTTCAACCACTTTTTCAGGTTTACCAATATTAAAATGTCAATTACAGCTATAGATCTGCATTATAATCCTCCCTCGCCATATGTTAATCATTATGGTCTGACCCAATGGGAGTCATTGTTCTGTTCTTGGCGCACCATCCCTCCTACCTTGATTGTCATGGATGAAGTCTCCTAAACCTTATACAGAGTCTGTTGCTTCTCCAGTGTTGCTTTTCTCTACTGTACAGGCGCAGACTTTGAACAGAATGTGGATGGTGTAGAAGACGTTCAATCAGGGCAGTAGGATGGCAATTGCAGGGAAAGAGGAGTCCAATGTCCAAAGATATTTTAACAACCCTATTTAGACTTGACTGTGCAGGACGTTATAAAAGGTATTTTCTAAGATATGCAGAGAAGCTGAGCACTAATTAGTTGACAAGTTTCTTGAACCCTTACTTTTATTTCTGTTATAAGTAACATTTTGGATGTAATTGTTGGCCAACTTTCTAATGTTATTGATTAGTTCCCGAAGCCTTCACATCTCTGCTCATCCTTATTTAATCTGTTTCTTGCTATTGCTTTTATTCCATATTTCCCAAAGGGTTCAGTAACAATGCTTTCACGCTCCTAATGGTCCGTGTTAAATCTTTGTTACAAAGATTTTCCAGTATAACTTGATAAATGCAGAGAAAAGTTAAATAAAAAATTCTGAAACAAAGGTTATGCCTGTCACCTTGGTAATTCTTCAAGAACTCATAACCATGTTGGCGTTATTTTATCTGGAGGCTTTTTAATAAAAACAGACTTTGCTGCAGCAACCAAAATACTTATGACTTGTAAAACTGTCTAGTAAAAGCCTAAAGGGGTCAGTTATACTGAATTTCAAAGATCAAAAAAGACATGTACATATTTGTCTTCAGTGTGTGCACAGATATTGAATAAAGGCTAATAAGATCTGGTGTGAAACTCACATAATGATCAAATATAGAAACAGGAAAAAAAATCTTCATGCTCTCTAAGGCTGGCTTCACACTTGTGTTTGAGAGCGCAGCGTACCGAACGCAGCCAAACGCTTGCGCTCTGCATTCCTATGTTTAACATGGGAACGCATGTGCCTGCGTTTGGCAGCTTTCAGTTGCGTTTGCGTTCGCATGCGCACAATTTGTGCACCCTCCGAGTGCACTCCGAATGCAGCATGTTGCATTATTGTGCGGTCGTGGGTGCTTGTTTTATCTGCAAGCGTCCGCAAGCGCACAAACCATGCATTGAAGTCAATGGATCCGCAGTGTCCTTTCCCGCGTGACCGCGCAGGAGAACGCTGCAGATCTCATTGAAATCTCTCCCGGTGGCCGTCGGTGATAGCGGCGGCCACCGGGAGATCAGCTAGAGCCGCCACTGATCTCCCACTGGTGTCGGCCGGGAGAAACAGCTGATCTGACAGCTGTTTAAATCTCCCACACCGAATAGGTGATGTCGGCGCAGGAGATTTGAAACAGCGATCAGCTGTTTCATATCTCCTGCACCGATATCACCCTATTCGGTGTCAGCACGGGAGATTTAAACAGCAGTCAGATCAGCTGTTTCTTCAAATCTCCTGCCCTGACACCGACAGGAGATCAGCTATGGCTGGGAGGAGGAGATCTCTGCCGCTGATCTCCTCCTACCGGCCGCCCCCAAGACAGCTGATTGGCTGGCTGGGCTGATACTAATGTGAACGCATGCGGAGATTTTCCGCTGCGTTCACATCAGTATGGGCTGCGTTTGCGCCTGCGTGCCCATAAGCATGCAGACACATACGCAAATGTGAACCCAGCCTAATATGATAGTGAGCGGCGCCAGCATTTTCCCACTAGTGCCTTACTAATCCACTGGCTTGCATTTGTTATGATGCAGGTTAAAGAAAGAGGGGAATTACTGATAATTTGATCAGGAAGAATTGGAGTCTATAGTATTGAAGAGTTTATTTCAAAATTTGGACTAATTCCCATTGAATTGGTCAGATATTTTGTTGTCAAATTTGCACAAAGAGAAACACAATACATGTAATTTAATTGGTAACCTTATGGAATATCACTCCCTGGGAAATCCATAATGCACATAATCGTGCAGAATGTTAAGGGATTGTGAACCCCACAAAAACGTCTTTGTCATACAACACCTCAAACGATTCATACCAGATGTGGTACTCATATAGGAGACCCATATCGAGGAACAAGACTTTCTATAGGATGCAAAAGTTGTGGGTGGGAGGATTGTATGGTCCGTCATCAGTGGGAAAAAAGACAGGAGTATTAACACTAATAAATATTTGCAATATCAAATGCATATGCAGATAAGGAAGGTAGACTGCACATCGCTTCAATATCTACTTCCAGGGGAACCTATAGACTATATAATATATATGCTCCAAATGAAAACATTAGGGCCTTTTTTCACCAGTTAGAAATAAAATGAATACTGGACCTTAACAAATGTAGGAGGGGACTTTAATTTGGTGGTAAGCGTTCCTGAGGACAGGAACCATTTTAAGAAAACACCAAATCAAACAAGGTCAAGATAAAGTTTTACCCCATGATTAAACTCCTGTGGACTGTATAATGCCTGGAGACACATGCATCCTCAAGACAAGGAATTTACACACTATTCATGTTCTAGCGACTCATGGTTTTGATTAGATTACTACTTTGTCTTTAACCACCTAACAAAAAAGGCTCAGCAACCATTCACAATATGGGGATTTCTGACCACTCCCCAGTAATAATTGTGTTAATATACTCAGCCCCTTGGGTATTTCTCTATCCTGCTTTTTTATACAAAAAACTAAAATTTAGCCTAGAAGCTTAAAGAGTGGTGGTCTGACTTCACATATCAAAATAGCAAACATCGAAATAATGTAACACTCATGTGGGAAACCGCAAAAGTGGTACTTATGGGAAAATAGTCAACACCCGCATTAAAGAAATCAGTATCTAGCAAGTATGAGAAAGCTACATTCAAAAGAGAGGCCTACACTTCCTTCCAATTACAAAATCTCTACAGAAAACATTGATCAAACAGCCCCTTACAACCCAATATTAGACAAAGTCACACTCCCAAAATTATCTGAGCTACAAAATAATAATAATACAGCAATCACATTTGAAGATGTCACTTCTACAATAAAAAATCTCCATAACCACAAGATCCCAGGCCCCGATGACTATACTGTGAAATTCTATAAATTAATATTGAAAAAGGTGTCCACAATACTGACAGAGCTATTTAATGGGCTAATAGAAGGGAAACCATCTCTCTATTCAAGCAATTATTACCCAAACAGGAAAGGGACCCCTTATTAACAAGTTCATACAGACCTATCTCACTTATTAATACAGAACTTAAGATATTGTCCAAAATAATGGAAATTCGATTCACTACTGTAATGCCAGACTTAAAGGGAAGCTGTCAATCCACTGTGCACCCAGAACCATGAGCACTTCTGGGTACATATCTCAAATCCCTGCCTGATAGTTCCAACATGTACTAGCTTACATAAACACATACATAAACTAATCTTTAGAAAAAGTATTTTTTTTTTAAACAGATAATTTTTTATTGAAAATCACAGCTCAGTTAACAGAGATCAATGCTTTCCACATTTTTCATAGTACAACTTTAACTATTTACTTCCCTCCGCTCCCTCCACCCTACGTAATGAATAACCACCTCCTCGAGACATTCTCTTTGTCCTTTATGTTGCCTTTCAGTACATGCTAATACCTTCTGCCCTTCTTAGCATCTTATCATCTTCCTCTCCTTTTAGTCCATTCGGTTTATCTACTCACTACCTCCCTATCCTTAGTAGCTATCCATGGTGTCCACAATTTGTCAAAAAATGTATTCCTGTTCTTTTTAGCATAGATTACTTTCTCGATCTGTATTATATATTCTACTTGTTTAATGAATTCTCTTCTAGACGGAGGTTCCTCCTGATCCAATACTTTGCTATCAATTTTCTTGGTGTGAATAACAACTATGTCAATTTGAGCATGTTTACTGCATTCATTTCTTCTCAAATCCTAGAATACATACCAAAGGGTCCCTTGGGACATCACACTTATAGGATAATTCAATATGATTTATTACCGTGGTCCAGAAAGGTGACAGTCTAGTACGCAGCCTCATCATATGCAGTATCCAGCTTGCTCACTGATACATCTTGAGCATTCAGAGTTGGGCCTCAACCCTTCCTTGAATAACATATTGGGTGATCTGTACACTCACTCAGTGAATGGCAAAAAGCTGAGATCACCTCCCTGGTTCACTCAATGATCGTTTGGGCACATATTCCTGAATTGATTGCCACCTATCATTCTCCATTTCCCATTTCCTTCTTGCTCTCATTGGGTGTCTTGACAGATAGGTATGCACCCTCCTCGTACACCTTTCTGCACACACAGTCTAATAGTAAATCCTTTTGTATTTACATATGTTTTGTTTTACATTGTGTCTTGTATGCATGTTTGACTTGCATATATTAAAATATGTACAAGTGTTGGGTAGCTGGAATTTTTCTTGTGCTTCTCAAACATTTTGATACCGTTTTGGTTTTGGTCTATCAGTTGGGCAATATGTTTTATCCCCAGCTCCTTCCAGGTATTGAAGCTTCCCATCCTCTGAAATTCAAGTATGCAAGTGTTGTATCAAATAGGTGTATATCTGGTCAGTTGTGTCACCCCCCTGATTTGTTTGATTTTCTGCCATGTTTTATGTATTAAACTGAAAGTGGGGTATATTTATGCCAATTTTTTTAAAGCTCTCAGCCTCCAGCCCTGCACCAAAGGGATCTTCCAAATCGTATACCTTATGATAGTTCATGCGGAACATCCCCGTGGCCATTCCCCATCCCGTTAAATGTTGGCTTTGGGCTGATAAGTAGTACACCCAGGCATTCGGCAGAGCAAAGCCTCCGTCATCATTGGGTCTCTGCAGGATCTCCAATTTCATCTTAAGGTGCTTCTTACCCCACACTAAATCTCTGAATATTGAATTTATTTTATGGAGTCTACTATGGGTAACCATATGGGTAAACTGTGCAGCACGTATAGTAGCTGTGGCATAAAAACCATTTTAATTAAGTTGGTCTTCCCCACTATTGACAGATGTAATTTGCACCATGCTGCCGTCTTCATCTTAAATCTCTCAAGGAGCTGGTGTAAATTAAGGTGCTCATATTCTTGGAAAGGAATATACTTTTTGTTTCTATGATATATTGTTTCATCTTGCCTGTATAAGAGTCTCATTTCTGGATGATATATGAAACGTATGAGTCTGTGTGTTGGATGTTTTTGTGCGGTGCAGATATTAATCTTAGTAATATAGCATTCTATAACATGTCTCTTTATTTTGGAGAATGAAATGTATAGAAATATATCACTGCACAGTGTTTCAGACGCACAGACACATTGGATTTTATGGGCTGCATACCTTTACACATTTATTTATAATGGTTATATACTATTCAAATAAAAATAACAATGATGTGTTTTGTGTAGCAGCCTATATGTACACACTTTTTCCATCCTAAACTTTGTCTCAGGAATTCTTGCACAATCAATTGCTGCAGAAATGATAATTTTGTAGATTACTAACATCTGAAATCAATGAATCTCACATGTGTTGTAAATTGTATGTGCATATATTGTTGTATGTCAGTCTGTTTATGTGCCAAAGACTAAGGTTCTCTGTAACCGAAACGTGTCTGGCAACATCTGCCATACAGATGTGATTGTTAATTATGTGTATGTGAGTTCAAATAGAGAAGAATTCGTTTAGCCATATGGATCGGGTGCTGACTTTTTCTTCTTGATTATTTCCTGGAAACTTGTGGACGCTAGCCACTGCCGCTGCACCTGACCGGGTCTATTTGGAGGCACAAGGGTGAGCTTATCCATTACCCTCTGCTTGCATTCATTTGGTGAAATAGTGTGACAGTTTTATAGAGTGGGCTGTTACTGGTTTGGCGATACCAAATATGCTTAGTTTTTTGTTTTTTTTACATATAACTGTTTTCTGGAATATCTTCACCTTGAAACGTGTTGAATAAAGCTGCATGCTTTCACCAATTTCCTTGGTGTATGGTCGATTGTACAGCAGCACAGTTGGATTCCACATATTTTCTCTATTTAAGTTTTTTAACTGTTCACTAGTGTGATGAACACAACACATGAGGAGTGATTTATCATGGCTAGCATTTCATACATCAATCTTGAATTAAGGGTGCTTTCACATCTGCGTTTTTGGGGATTGAGTCTGTGTCGGGCAAAATCTTGATGCCTCCTGATCTGGCCTGTGTGCTTATACTCAACATAGGGACGCAGTGACATAAGGTGGCATCAGGATCTTGCCTGATGCAGACTAGCGCAGTGTTTCTCCGTACTACCGACCGCAACTTGTTGCAGTTTGGGGCTGTTTGAAAAATCCTAATGCATCTGGACGCATTTCTGCCTATGAGGCTGTATCCAGCCACCGGTGAATGCGGCCAAGACAGATCAGGATTTCACTCTGAGCATGCTCAAAGTAGTTGGAGCATGCTCCGAACAGCTCTGGGGTGTCTCTCTCGGTCCCTCTCCTTCCTGCTCCCTCTCTCCAAGCTGAACAAACATGACAAATCCATCAGACAAAAACATGCTGTGGTGGCAGCGTTCAATGACGTCTGATACTCTGGCACCTGATGCAGATCATGGCATCTTCGGGTTGATGCGACTAAGACGTATATGTGAAACCAGCTTTAGGCCCCTTTCACATCAGTGTTTTTTTCAAAATGCGGCAGATTTACCACATCTGCTGCCTAATGGCCACACTAGCAGCACACTTGCTGCAAGCCTCATGCATTGTCTATGGGGCTTGCAGCAGGTGCGGTATTGCCGTTGTACCGACACTTGCAGCCGCGAAAAGGTTTTTTTGTGGCTGCAACTGCTGCAAGTGCCTTAACCGTGGTAATACCGCACTTGCCGCAAGCCCCATAGACAATGCATGGGGCTTGCCGCAAGTGCGGCCCGTTAGGCAACAGATGCGGTCAATCTGACGGATCTGCCGCATTTTGGAAAAAACGCTGATGTGAAAGAGGCCTTTGTCTGTTGAAGTAAGGGTGGTTTCACACTTGCATTTTTTTTGTCTTGCATTTTAACCTGTTCAAATACTGAAGCCTCCAGATCAGGCATGTATCCATATACTTAAAATAGGGCTGCAGGCACATGCGGTGGCACCAGATTTCTGCCAGATCCTACCAAATAATTACTTTTACATTCTCCCTGGACTCCTGATGTGGCTTTTTTGCAGCTTGCAAAAAAGACTGATGCCTGTGGATGCCTCCACAAATAGAATGTGGTCCTATGGTGGACAGATTCAGAAAGGGGCGGATCGGCATTCGCAAACTGAGCATGCCCAGAGTGTATTTGCTCTCCCTGTTCCCATGGAACTTTCAGCGTTTGTTGTATTTAGCAGTTATGTGGAACATTAGTTCATTGCATTGAGTGTTTTTTTTCCTCACTTTTTCTCTTACCGTATATACTCAAGTATAAGCCGAGTTCTTCACCACATTTTTATGCTGAAAAACCCCGCCTTGGCTTATACTTGAGTGATTATGTTGTGCTCTAGGGGAGGGGTAGCTTTAGAGCAGAGGCTGGAGCAGGCTGCAGAGACAGCGGGTGCTCATATGAGACCGCTCATTAGAGTAAGTTAGTATTCATTGTATCCCCCTGTCCATCACCTCTCAACACTGAAGCTGGTACTGAGGTGGGCAGTTGGAGTGGCGCATGCAGTTGGAGTGGCACATATTACATTAGCCTAATGAGCTAGCCCTCGTGATCACTGGTGATTAACTGCTTCCCACACATCAACTTTGGCGTGGGAAGCATTGAATATCCCAGTGACAGACGATTTAACTCACCTCACAATCGGTGTCCTACGTGGTGTCTTGTGCTGGTATCTGATCATGTGAGTGGTGCAGGGCAGTGATATAGATGCACACACTGCTCACATGATCAGATGCCAGGACAGGAACAAAGTAGGATGCTGTGGTGCTTCAGGGGAGCAATGGAGAGGTAAGAAAAATAGTTTTTTTTCTGTGTGTGCGCCAGGATGGGGTGGCTACATACCAGGATTGGGGGCCATGTACCAGGATGGGGGATGATATACCAGGATGGGGAGCTATATATCACAATTGGGGGATGCTGCATTTCCCACCCTAGGCTTTTACTTGAGTTAATACGTTTTCCCAGTTTTTAGTGGTAAATTTAGGGGTCTCAGTTTGTATTCGGGTCAGCTTATACTAGAGTATATATGGTAGTTGTTAGATTGTACATAAAAACAAATCTAATACTACTAAATATGCAACTTATTATTACTTATCGGCCTTCAGCTCGATCTTGATCCATGGCGACTAGATGGATAAACACTCTGTAGGAAGATTGAACTTGCACGAGCCAAGATAGGTCCACCAAGGTCTTCTCTGCCGTTTCTTGACAGTATCAAGCCATTGGGTTGCTGGTCTTCCTCTTCGCCTTGTACCTTTAATTCTTCCTACCATAATGTCCTCTAGTTATTTTTCTCTTCATATGATGTGTCCAAAGTAGGCAAGTCGTGTCTTGGTGATCCTTGCCTCAAGTGACATTCTGGTTTAATTTACCGTATATACTCGTGTATAAGCCGACCCGTGTATAAGCCGACCCCCCTACTTTTGCCCCCAAAACCTGGGAAAACCTATTGACTCGTGTATAAGCCGAGGGTGGACCCCAGCACAGGTATACAGCCCCCAGCAGTGTGGTATACAGGCCCCCTCAGTGGTATACAGCAGCCTCCCCAGTGGTAGTATACAGCAGCCTCCCCAGTGGTAGTATACAGTAGCCTCCCCAGTGGTATATACAGCAGCCCCAGAGGGGTATACAGCAGCCCCAGAGCTGTATACAGCAGCCCCAGAGCTGTATACAGCAGCCCCAGAGCTGTATACAGCAGCCCCAGAGGGGTATACAGCAGCCCCAGAGGGGTATATAGCAGCCCCAGAGGGGTATATAGCAGCCCCAGAGGGTATATAGCAGCCCCAGAGCTGTATACAGCAGCCCCAGAGGGGTATACAGCAGCCCCAGAGCTATATACAGCAGCCCCAGAGGGGTATACAGCAGCCCCAGAGGGGTATACAGCAGCCCCAGAGGGGTATACAGCAGCCCCAGAGGGGTATACAGCAGCCCCAGAGCTGTATACAGCAGCCCCAGAGCTGTATACAGCAGCCCCAGAGGGGTATACAGTAGCCCCAGAGGGGTATATAGCAGCCCCAGAGGGGTATATAGCAGCCCCAGAGGGGTATACAGCAGCCCCAGAGGGGTATACAGCAGCCCCAGAGCTGTATACAGCAGCCCCAGAGGGGTATACAGCAGCCCCAGCCCCAGAGGGGTATATAGCAGCCCCAGAGGGGTATATAGCAGCCCCAGAGGGGTATACAGCAGCCCCAGCCCCAGAGGGGTATATAGCAGCCCCAGAGGGTATATAGCAGCCCCAGAGGGGTATATAGCAGCCCCAGAGGGGTATATAGCAGCCCCAGAGGGGTATACAGCAGCCCCAGCGCTGTATACAGCAGCCCCAGAGCTGTATACAGCAGCCCCAGCCCCAGAGGGGTATATAGCAGCCCCAGCCCCAGAGGGGTATATAGCAGCCCCAGAGGGGTGTACAGCAGCCCCAGAGGGGTATACAGCAG
Source organism: Allobates femoralis (assembly GCA_033576535.1). Classification (NCBI taxonomy): domain Eukaryota; kingdom Metazoa; phylum Chordata; class Amphibia; order Anura; family Aromobatidae; genus Allobates; species Allobates femoralis. Next base: position 395,237,619 of record JARQOC010000005.1, read on the forward strand.
CCCCAGAGGGGTATACAGCAGCCCCCGCTGTATACAGCGGTACCCGGCTGTATACAGCCCTCCCCCCTGGTATACCGGGCCCCCCCTGTGGCCACCTGTAAAGGAAGCGATGATTATACTTATCGGGTCGCCGACGCCGCCGCCGCCGCTCTGTCACCGTCCGTCACCGCGCTCCTTCCCGTCTTCATGCTTCCTTCATCGGCGCACAGAAAATGACGTCATTTCCTGTGCGACGGTGAAGGAAGCATGAAGACCAGGAGGAGCGCGGTGACGGACGGTGACAGAGCGTCGGCGTCGGCGACCCGATAAGTATAATCATCGCTTCCTTTACAGGTTGCCACAGGGGGGCCCGGTATACCACGGGGGGGCTGTATATATTTTTTTTTTTTATTATTACCGTATATACTCGTGTATAAGCCGAGGGGGGACTTTTCAGCACATTTTTTTGTGCTGAAAAACTCGGCTTATACACGAGTATATACGGTACTCCAAAATGGATTTGTTTGTTCTTCTTGCTAACCATGGTATTGATAACATCCTTCTTTAGAACCAACATTCCAAAGGCATTGATTCGTCTTCTGTCTTGTTTATTGTCCATATTTCACTTCTGTATGCTGCTACATAAAAGACCAACCATGTACGAGTTATTTTTATTGCCAGTGAAATATTTTCTGATTTATAGACCTTGTCCAGTGACTTCATTGTTGATTTTTCCATAGCTATTCTTCTATTCGTAGCTGCATCCTGAGCGATCATTGATCCGAGTAGGTTGAAACCCTTTACCACTTCTGTTTGTCACTGTCCATCTCAAATGTATCCCTGTCGTACCTGGCAGTAGTCAAAATCTTTGTCTTCTTTGTGTTGAGTAGCAGTCCCATGTTCAAGCTTTCCATCTTGACACTCCGTATTAAGTCCTTCATTCTATCTACACTTGTTGCTATCAGTGTTGTATCGTCTGCATATCTTAGATAGTTGATGATTCTTCCGCCAATTTTGATTCCTTCTTTTTCAGTAAGTCCAGCCTTCCTGAAAAAGAGCTTCTGCATATAACACTTCCAGTTTAGAAAAAGAGCAGGGCTGCACACAGGATAAAAGTGCTCATTCCATTTAATGCATCACAGGGGTGTTACAGGTGGGGGTGCAAAGGGAGGAGGACCGGGTAGCCCCGATGGTACAACGAACGTTTCGCGCTCAGCTGGCGCTTCTGCGGGTACAATCCTCCAAGGAGGAAGTGTGCACCAGGAATAGAGGCTCACAGTGTGTGGGACCTGCATGACAGGTCCCAGGGGATCCCAGAGGGCTGCTGGAACTGACAGAGACGCACGGAGGGAGCGGTGGTGCTGGCCTTAACCTGCAAACTGTAAGTGTCTTATGAGCTTCTGCATATAAATTGAAGTGAAATCGTGACAAGATGCAGCCTTTTCTGATGCCTTGCTCTACTTTGAACGATACTGTGTCACCGTATTCCGTTGGGACTGTTACTCCTTTGCCTATATAAAGGTTCCTAATGAGGCTGATCAGATAGTTTGGCATACCCATATTCTACTTGGTACTCCAAAGTTCCTGGTGATTAACAAAGTCGAAGGCTTTGCTGTAGTTGATCAAGCAAAAATAGAGCTCCTTGTTGTATACTTTGGCCTTTTCCATTATCAATCCAATGTTAGCAATTACATCTCTGCCTTTTCTAAATTCTGCTTGTTCCTCTGGCAACTCTTTGTCAAAGTAAGGCTAAAGATGTCTTTGTAGGATCTTCAACAGTATTTTGCTGGCATGAGGTATGAGTGCTATAGTCCAATAGTTTCCACAATTAGTAGCATCCTCCTTCTTTGAAATAGGAATAAACACCTACCTTAGCCGTTCCTAGGGATATTTACCAGTAGTTCATATCTGTTGACATAGGCATGTGATGACTTCTACTGCTGTTTCAGAAGACTTTACTAGTTCTATTGGAATATTGTCACGTCCAGGTGCTTTGTTTTTTGACAGAAACTTTATTGCAGCAAAGACTTCTTCTTTCAAGCTATTGGGTTTGCTTTGTCCAGTCTTAGTTTCTTCCCATATTAATGATTTGTTTCTTGTAGAGATGCTCCATGTATTCTTTCCATCTTTTTTTATATGTTCTGGCTCAGTTAGTGTGTTTCTGTTGGCGTCTTTCAGGATTCCCACTCTTGGTTGAAACTTTCATCGTATCTCATTGATGTTTAGGTATGCCTTCTTGGTATTGCCCTTCAAATGTCCATTTTCTAGCTCTGTACATATCTTCTGGTAATAACGTTTTTGTCTGCTCATATGGCACTCTTTAGTCTTTTATTGATGTTGTCTGCTTCCTTCTAGTTAACTTTTGTTTTTGCTTTCTTCTTTCTTCGATGATCTATAGGGTTTCTTTTGTTAACCATGGCTGCAGGGTTCTCTTCTGCCTCTGTTTATTGGCTTTCTAGCGTCTTCAATAATTGATAGTCTTTATATTTGTCCATAATTCCTCAGGTTTCCTTTCATCTGTGTCCAGTAATTTAAATTGGTTTTGCAGACTGTTCCAAAAATCTTGAGGTATGTTGGACAAATCAAAATTGGAAATGACCTGTTGTCTTGTCCGTTTGCGCAGCTTGACTTTGCTGTCAAAAATTATGATCAGTTCCATAGTCCGGAGCGGCCTTGTTTTTTAGTAATGATTGACGACGTCCATCTTTAGGGAACACAGTGTAGTCAAGAAAAAAGAAGAACAGCACCTCACAAGCTGGTATCTTAGGGCCCTTTCAGATCAGCGTTTTTTGAAATTCGCGGCAGATGCGGTGAAAAAACCGCATCTGCCGCGATTACCGCATACCGGCTGCACTTGCGGCTCGGTTGCGGTAAACGCCATACTATGTATAGGCGGACTTGCGGCAGTGCGGCAAGCGCGGTTTTGGCACTTGCGGCAGGTGCGGCCGCGAAAAAAACCGCGGCTGACAGTATTTTTTTTCGCGGCCGCACCTGCCGCAAGTCCGCCTATACATAGTATGGCGTTTACCGCAACCGCGCCGCAACTGCGCCGCAAGTGCAGCCGGTATGCGGTAATCGCGGCAGATGCATTTTTTTGACCGCATCTGCCGCGAATTTCAAAAACCGCTGATGTGAAAGGGCCCTTAAATCTTCATGTGTTTATTCCTTCCACCAGACAGTTTGTCAGTTTATGTTTATGCCGGGTGGATCTCCCTGGCTAAGGACGTGCGTCTCGTGAGGAATTCAGAGAGTTCCGTTTCCACGTGGTGCTGTGGATAACCGTTTGTTTATCTACTCTATAATTGCCGTAGGCATTTTCGTGTCGGCCCCCGAAAACGCCGTGGCTATGTCACACTGTTACGTCACCACGCGCGAGCAATGGCCGCGAAGCGGCCATTGCGAGTCGTTGGCCGAAAATAGAACCAGAGGCCCGGCTACAGAGTTAGCGATTTACCGCTGAGGTAGCGCGAGCAATGGCCGCGAGGCCATTGCGAGTCGCTACGTCAGCCGCCGCATGTCCCCTTATACTTTGACTGGGGATCCATGCGAGTCGCTGTGAAGTGTATTGCGAGTCGCTATCACAGCACGTCTCCCTATACTTTGTATGGGACTACTACTACTACTACTACTACTACTACTACTACTACGCGCCCCCCCCCCCTCAATGTCCCAAAGTCAGCTGTGACCGCCTGGCCCTTGGACACTGGCTGCCATGCACACATCAGCTGGTAGGCTCCCATCACTTACCCACTGAGGACGGATCACTTCCAGCACCTCTTCACATGGCAGTGCTCTGAACTTCTGAATCGTCCTCTCCTCACTCAGACACCTGGCAGGTTCCTATCCAGCCTACTCACTCCCAGCTGCAACCCAGTGAGTCAATCAGCACATCTTCACTCACACACAGACCTGACATGTGATTAACCCCCTGTGCACCGTTCAGGTTTAGCCCAGCAAAGCACTCATCCCCACAGGTTCAGCCGCTCATTAGGCTCATGAATGTATCGGATCTTCAGCACTCACACTCAGCTGTTTTACTCAGCGAGTCGCTGGCCGAAAATAGAACCAGAGGCTCAGCCACAAACTTAGCGATTTACCGCTGAGGTAGCGCGAGCAATGGCCCGAGGCCATTGCGAGTCGCTACCTCAGCCGCCGCACCTGCCGCAAGTACCCCTATACTTTCTATGGGGATTACCGCAACCGCCCGCAAGTGTAACGGTTGCGGCGCGGTTGCGGTAATCCCCATAGAAAGTATAGGGGGACTTGCGGCAGGTGCAGCAAGTGCGGTTTTTTAACTTTAATAATAATAAAAATACTAAAAAAATAAATAAATAAATAATACACAATAAAATAAAACATAATAATAAAAAACAACAAAAAAAATAATATATAAAATTAATATATTAATTACATTAACTAATTAAATTAAAAAAATTAATACCCCCCCAAACAGTATTCAACACCCCCAAAAAGTATTGAGCACCCCCCAAAAAGTATTGAACACCCCCCAAAAAGTATTCAACAACCCCCAAAAAGTATTGAACACCCCCCAAAAAGTATTCAACACCCCCCCAAAAAGTCCTCACACCCCCCCAAAAAGTACTCAGACCAGCTATAACTATTATAAGCAAATTTATGCACGTTCTAGAATCCCGATGCATTTGCATCGGGCTCACAGCTAGTTACACATATGTAGTCAATCTGATTCTTATAGACTCCATTCGGTGATGTCTATGTGTAGAGTCTCCATTTGTGGTGTTGGAAGAAGGTGTTCATGATGGACAGTTGATTTGTCATACAAAAATCAACAGATCACCCTCCAGCCTCATTTCTTTCACCAAGTCCAAAGTTTCCAACAACAGTCCCATGTTTTCCATGACCCACTGTGGCATTTAAGTCTCACATGATAATAAGCAAGTCTTGGTATCTTGTCAATTTCTTCTTGAACTTGATCATAAAATAGTTCAACGTCCTCCTCCTTGACACTTGTTGGTGAGTACACTTATATACTTGAAAAGGGAAAAAAAATTTTTGGGGTATTTTGAAAACATACAACTAGGGAAAAAATAAAAGTAAAACCACATTTGCATTAAATATCATTATGGGCCATAGAGCGAATAACCAATGATAAATCAGCTTCTTATGGTGCATATTGCTGTATCTAAGTAAAATTGCTTTTAGCCTCATCCTAGTACAGTATTTTATATAAAATGCATGGTCAAGCATTAGCAGTACAGGTAATGTTAATTTTTTGCATTTATTAACATCTGAATCACGAAAGCTGCATTCTTTTGATCTTAATTATTATAACCAGTTTTATCAATTTATGAGCAGTCTATCGTAATTATGTACTTTTTATAGCATTTTTTCAAGGGTCAAATGCTAAATATATGACAGAAGTTTTGCTCTGTAAGTCTCTGTTGCATTAATGCAAATTAATTAATAGGTTAATACGGTAATATATATATAATTAATAGATTTATGTTGTGAATGATGCAGTACCATTCTGTACCTCTGTCCTGAGAAATATCCATCTTATCTCCTTCCTTGAAATGCCAAGTCTTGATATATATATTTTGTGACAAATTGCCAACATTAATATCTCCATTTGCCTTACACACTTCACTTGCCAGAAGGTGTTTTCAAGGTCATGTACAAAATAGTCTCACATGTCTTTCAACTTTTTTTTCCCCCCAGAGTGCAGTATCGCGAGCCACTGTGGCATTTTCTTCAAGCAAGTAATTTTTTTGCTTTACTGGATATCCCCCCCCCCCCCCCCCAGAAATTAATGATAAATTGTAAATATCTCCAATAACTGCACTAGAAAACTGCATTATTAAAGAAGACTTGTCACCCCATGGTGCATGGCAAACTAAATGCAGCACTGAATGCAGCATGTCTGCTGCATTCAAGCAAGTGGTCCCCCATGTCTCTAGCCCCCCTGTAGCACGAGAAATACACTTTAGAAAGTTTACAGATAAGAGGTCGTCTGGGTGGGATCTGAATAAAGTGGTCGACGCCGCTGGCACGATCCTCCCTGCCTCCTTCTTGTTTGTTCCTCCCATCTATGTGTCTGCTGCTGCCTCCTGTTTTGCTGGGTCTGCCCTCCTCTTCTCCTGCTCTCTGTCAATCACGCTATCACACAGAACGGCAGTGCGTGACGTCAGCGGCAGATTCCTGCCCTGCTGTTCGAATAAAGCACAAACAAGGCGGGCTCTGCTGCTGAAGTCACGCAATGCTGCTCTGTGCGGCAGCATGATTGACAGAGAGCAGGAGAAGAGGAGGGCCGACCCAGCAAAACAGGAGGCGGTAGCAGACACATGGAGAGGAGGAACAAAAAAGGAGAGGCAGGGAGGATCGTGCCAGTGGCGACGACCTCTTATTTAGATCCCACTCAGACGACCTCTTATCTTTCAAGCTTTCTAAAGTGTATTTATTGGGGTACAGGAGGGCCAGAGACATGTGGGACCCCTTGCCTGTCGGCAGCAAACATGCTGCTTTCAGTTCTACATTTAGTTTGCCATGCATCGAGGGTGAGGGGGGGTGACAGGTCCTCTTTAAGCATCTTCTTAAATTTAAGAAACTCATTTCCCACTAACTGCCTTCTTGACACTATGACTACAACATTAAACGTAAAATTTAATTTGTTACCATGACAGCATAAAGACACATGATAGTAATTTATTTCAATCATAACTGATCACAAAGTTGTTTTTACATGATTTTTCTCAACTTGTGTATTCAGCAGCACTCTGTTGCACAGCCCTTCACTTACTTGTTTCTTGTGGTTAGTGGGGGCAGAAATTACTCCTTGAATGACAGTTCTTCGTCTTTTTGCTCAACTAGTACTGATACTGTGACACTCTCCGATATGAAGCCAAAGAATATGAGTCTGCACACATTGGAAGCAGCAATGTGAACTGCGACCAATCCCCACCAATATGTAGCTACTTGTTCTGAAGTGTAAGCTGGTATCACTAAACTTTCATATAGAGATAACAAGGTTATTGAACTAGCACATGGTTAGAGAAAGTGAGAGTAGTGATTAGGAGAAGAGTTCTGAAAATTGCAGTAAAGGCTAGAGGCTGGTAATTGGGCAGGCCTGGTAACATGTTGTGAGCTGAGGAGAAGATGATGAGCAGCTAAGGGCCGCTTCACACTGCGGCGTGATCCGGTCCGAGGCTGTCCAGGGTGACCCAGACAGCCGCGGACCGGTTCAGCACACAGGACTCGGGGGCTTATATGCCCTCCGGTCCGGTGTGCAGCGCACGCAGTTCTCGCTGCTGATAAGTCAGGACCGCGGGCGCCGCGGTCCTGACCTGTCAGCGGCTGCAGCTACGTGCGCTGCACACCGCACCGGAGGGCATATTAGTCCCCCCAGTCCTGTGTGCTGATCTGGTCCGCAGCTGTCTGGGTCCTCCCGGACAGCCCCGGACCGGATCACGCCGCAGTGTGAAGCGGCCCTAACTGCTGTATAGAAATCATTGGTCTGAAAAGAGGTGGCTGGTATAAGTTAATTCCTCAGCCTGAGATGTAAATTCTACACATGCTCAGCCAGCTCTGGTATTCAATTTCCTTGTAAACGAACTGTACACTGTGTAAAATAAAGGCTTTCACTGCAGTTGAATGACAGCAAGATAATTGCAAGCTTACTTATTTTCATGAAGTCTAAAGAGCAAAAGCAAAGGAACGCTACCAGAAGGTTTCTGCTATGTAATCTGAAAACAACATGATTAGAAATTGACAAACCCACAGATGTTCGGTCTTGTGGTCTTGACAAATCTGGCCTGATTTTTTTTTTTTTGTACCCCAAATCCCATATAAGTCTAAGGCCACCCGGACTTTACAGTTATAAAATGATGGCAGTAAAGGGCTGGGGGGCTACAAAAGGAAGCAAAATGGGGAATAAACAGGAGCTTTATAATTACCAGTCTCTGGCACTGCGGTCACACTTGCTTCAAAGTCCTTTCATTAACGCCATGTTTGTTCTGTGTCCCCCATATTTTTGATTCTTAGATAAATTAACCAGCTGTGGGCTGCCACTCCCAGATACCTGGTTTTATCTTGGCTGGCAATCAAAAGTACAGGGGAGCCCATTATTAATTTATTTTTTTAATTATTTAATTACATCATTTAAAAAAAATTGTAAGGCCCTCTCTATTTTTGATTGCCAGCCAAGGTAAAACCAGTCAGCTGGGAACTGGTATACTCAGCGTGGTGAGGCCCATAGTTATTGGGCACCCAAGGCTACAAAATAGCAGCCTGCAGCCACCCTAGGCATTGGCGCATTCATTAGAAGTTCCAATTCCTGATGCTTTACCCTGCTCTTCCTAATGCCCTGTTGCAGTGGAAATCAAGGTAATGAAAGGGGGCTAATGACAGCTGACTATTGACATCTGTGATTAAGCCCCAGATTGGTAATGTCGAGGCTTCTATGACACCCGCACATTAAGTTAGGCTGGGAATGGTCAAATAACCATGGGCCTTCCCTGGCATACCAGCCAGCAGCTGTTGGCTTTACTTGGCTGGTTATCAAAAATGGGGAACCCCCTCACCGTTTCTTTTTTTAATTATTATTTATTTATAAATATTTAAAAAAAAAATGTGACTGTCCTCTTTATTCTTAATAACCAGCAAGATAGGTCTGCTTTACATTGGCTGGTTATTAAAAATGAGGGGACCCACATTTTTTAATTATTTCATTTTTTTCTTGCAGCAGTGACTTGTGATTCAGAGATGCATCAAGGCTTCTTCCCCATGATGTTCCTATTCCATTTCATTGCTTTTTCCATCCATTTTGGCAATTTGTCAAGTCCCCCAGGCCTTTATGGGGGTTTGCCAGAAAAATTCTCGAGTTCCCCATAGACATCCATCATGGTCTTACTAAAATTGAGTAACAAGCACTCAAGCAGTTTAGTGCTCACTCATTTCTAATTGTAATGTCTTTTGGCAGCACTAACCACAACCATCGAACAAGGAAGATCCTTCAGGACTGTGTGCAGCATCCACAACAACAAAAAAGCAATAATGTATGATGATGTCTTGAGCTACAGTCGTGGCAACATAGATAAAAAGAAAAGGTTTTCTAAAACCTCATTTCTTCATATACTGTGCAATTTTGCAAAAGATTTAAAACCGATATAATTAGCTGTAAAAGAAGTATAATAATACCTGTGTTCTCCTTTTCAACACACTTTTATGTTCTCCACGAGTCTGATACCATCCTAAAGTCCTCAGTGCTGTAAGTAGCATTTATTTAAACCATAGCCCTCAATTATTATGTTAAAAATATGCCGCTATCACTGATATTGTAAAATAATTCATGCAGCTTCCATTTTGTATAAGAGACGAGTTACACCAAGTCTATTTTGGTCCTTAACAGCAGAGTATATGAGATCCATTATCCTTTTCAATATTTCCATTTCTCTATTGTATCATTGTCACTGTAAGTACTGATATTATACCTGCCAGCAGTTTAATAGAAAAAAATGTTAAATAGAATTGTAATTTACATATGCTTGCCTACCAAATCCTTTGACAAAATTGGAAAAAAATTGCAAAAGTTGTTAACTCTGCACTCAGTTGCCTTACTCAATAATAGCTATTTTTCCTTTTTTTTATGTACCATTTAATTCACATTTACAATCACAAGGAAAGATCATAAGGCATTGATATGGAATGAATCAAAGTAAAACTTAGGATTTGTACCAAAGTGGGACGTTTTCACCAAATTTATTAGTAAAGCACTTCTCTATCGCCGGCAGTTTCAACGACCGTAAATCAAGTTGTGCACGTGCTCAACCAACCCTTCATGTAGACTTTCACTGTGGAGTCCTATTCTAACTAGAATGCTACTTTTTTCGCAATAAGCAGCAATTTATTACCTATTCTGAGTATCTACTTACATAATTGTGAAGTCCCGTCATTCACTTCTGTCCCGACATCAACCTAACAAGCGCCATGGTAGCCATATTCAAACACTCAAGTGTTGAATGTGCAAATATGGTGCCTGCTAGTGGTTGTGGCCCCTTGCACAATATCACCAGCAGTGGTGCCGACAACCGGACCCAACGGCATCCGAAATCGAAGCCAGGAACACATCGCTGCAAAACCTGCAGTTCACGTGTCCACAGACTTCGCCCTGATATCACTGCTGCACATCGACAAATGACTAAATGTGCATGTGACTACCCTAGCGCAGGCATAGTTTTTCAGACCGCCACCATCTTTGGACACCCAGGTGTGTGTCCAAAGATGGCGGCAGCGTGATGCACGGGGGCGGCAGAGAGGGGGCACAGGAATGCACAGGAGGCAGAAAGGGGCACAGAGGGCACACAGGATGGGGGCACAGGGGCACAGGGGCATAGGAGTACACAGGGTTGGCACAGAGAGATGCACAGGAGAGCTCAGAGAGCATGCACAGGGGGCAGAGGGTGATGGGTGTGCAAATATAGCGCCCATTGGTGGTACTGGCACATTGCGCAATACTGGTACATTACTCAGTATTGCCAGTGGTGCCTCAACTGTCGCCACCTGAAACCACACTGCTGACACATCACCGCCTGAGTAAGTGCTTGCATATACAGGGGGGGAGTGACTGCATACAGGGGAGAAAGCACAGGGGGGGAGAGAGAGAAGAGTGGACATGGGGAGACAGCTGCCGTGCCCAGTGCCACGAGCCCGCCCCCTCATAACATCACCATCCCCCTGATGCGACAGCATCGGGCCCACATCTAATAAACGATAACTGTCTAACTGTGCAGTCGATTCAAATTGCGAAGGCTGAATTTTTTGGATTGCCTTTCCACCTCATTTCACCTTATTTTCCTTTCTTAGCAGGTAAATAATTCTGTACAGTTAAAACGGTGGTCCGAAGGCTGAAGAAATTTCAATCTAAATACTTATCTATTTTTTGCCCCAATTTGAACTATTTCTAATATGGTTGTATTAAAAATTCCATGCCTTTCCTAGACTACACTATCTAATTACTAATGATTTTTTTTCCCCTGCTTCCTGCCGAATGATGCTTTTCTTAAGAATCTCAGTGCATGCTGGCATACTGAAATAAAGCCTCATCAGGGGTCAGAGCCTGTGGTCACTGCATCTGTCTCATCTCTGAAATGAAACATCATCATCTGCCCTTGATTCATTGGCTGGTCTGGAACCTGCTTGCTGTCATTGTGTGATTTGCACTCTCAGTGCTCAGAGAGCTGCGCCGTCCCCGTAGTGACCTAATTTGCAAGGGTGGTGCTAGTCTTTGAATGCCGCTTGGTACTTTGACACCACACTCTTGAGTGGGCACTGTCACTGTGTAAATTGCACAATAACAACGTGCAGGGATTAAAGCAGCTTCTGAAACAAGCGTCACTGATGATGCTTTCTTTCAGTGAGGGGGCAGAGGCTGTGTCAGTGACTGCAGCCTCTGCTCCCTGATGAGGCTTTTTTATGCACTAGGATTCTCAAACGAAGCGTCATCAGACAGGAAGTAGGGAACAAATGACTAGTAGTTACAGGAATTAGGAAGGGAATAGAATTTTTAATGCAGCCGTTTAGAAACTAGTTTAGATTAGGGCCAAAAATACATAAATAGGGATTAAATTAAATTTTTTCAGCCTTGTGATCACCCCTTTCAATTATATATTTTTCTCAATACAGTAAGTCTGGATTCTCTTCTTAAATTTGTAGGATGAGATTAGAAATTGTGCCTGCCTACCTTTCTACAGAAAAACTTGTCCATGACATTGTAGCTCATTGCGGCTCCAAACCATTCAGGTGGATGAAATATCAGACACAGTCCGAAGACCCGGAAGTTTCTGGAAAACCAGATCTTATTTTCTAATTCCAGACAATTCTAAGCATATGGCCATGCTCATTTTTCTATTCTAAAATCCTAAATTAAAAAACAATACACTGAAACACTTCAAATACTCTCTGAAAAGCCTTCCAAATAATTTCATTTTTGCTATCCCTGTATTTTTTTTAACATTGAAAAAGAAGCAGTATGTCAATTCTTTAGGGATTTATGCTTGAAATGTGCTGCATATTTGATCACTAAAATTAATATAAAAAAAAGAAGTTACAACTTTTTTTGTTTTGTTTTTAAACCTCTTTTTGTTAGCCATGGAAATCCACATAAAAACTATGTAAATATGCTGTAAGAGATATACTGTGAAACTATTGAAAAAAGCAGACGTCACATTTACAATGCAGCAAATGTGTGAATATAGTCTAAGATTTTACCATATGCGTATGGAAATAAATGCATGTGAGCTCTCCCGGGGAAGATACTTATGTGATTGATCATCTTCTCTGTTACAATCTGTATTTATGAAAAGCAACTATTTTTATTCCAGGCATCCTCGTCTCCATTTCACACTGCTGTCCAATGGACAATGTTATAATTAAAGGGAACTTGTCAGCTACTTTGGACCTCCAAACTTATCACTACCTGTCCATGCGGCTTCCTACTACAACCCTAATCATCCCTGTCTGATTTAAACCTGAAGTGTAATGGTTGTAAAAATGCTGTTTATAACTTCCATTTTCCCCCCATCATCTGACCTATGAGTGATGGGTGGGCGGTCTCTCAGCCTTCATGTTTCTCATTGCTCCATTATTATCATGCCCCAGTAGACCTAATAATTCAGAAGCGTGGTCCCGTGTTTCAAATTTGTGGGCGGACCCCTTCCTGGTATGACCCGCCGCCTGTGTCATTTCCAGTCTGATGCATTGTGGGGATTATTGGGTGTACTCGCCTGCTCCGGGGCATGTGCAATGCACATTCTGAAGCCAGATAGTACACGCAATAATCCCTCACAATGCACCAGATCGGAAATGAAATGGCCGGCCGGACATCCAGAAGGGGCCGCTCACAAATTTGAAACACGGGACCACCTTTCTGAACTATCATGCCTACTGGGGCATGATAATAATGGAGCGATGAGAAACATGAAGGCTGAGAGACCACCCACCCATCGCCCAGAGGTCTAGACGATGGGGGAAATGGAAGTTATAAACAGCATTTTTACAACCATTATACAATTAACATTTAGGTCAGACAGGGATGCTTAGGGATGTAGTAGGAAGCTGCAGGGACAAGTACTTGCCTGTCCCTGCAGCTTCTACTACATACCTAAGCATCCCTGTCTTTCCACATTCAATGTTTAGCCTTCTGACACCAAATGCCCTTCTGCTGGTGACATTTGGTTCTTTAGGCTAATGGATGATTCAATATGCCATCATGCATCTGTTCTGTTACTTCCAATGCTTTTCAGTTGCCCCATCATCAGGGGAGTCATAGCCTCTAGAGGGAAAGCGTATTCGCAGCAATCCCATTCATCAGTTATGGCACAGGTAGTGTCTGTAAACAGACAAAAGTTACATAACTATACTTTACCTGAAAGTATAACTCTTACACCTTCTTGAGGTATATTTGTGCAAACACACAGTTTATGATGACACATGCCCCCCTGCTCCTCTGGTCACTCACCCAGATGGGCTGCAGTCAGCGCTCATGCCAGCACACACCGCAGCCACTCTCGCAAGCGGTTTAAAACCACTTGCTGTGGCCGTCACGTGTTGCGTCCATGGCCGGAAGTGATTTAGGTGCGCTGCGCCTGGCGGCTCTAGTGGAATGCAAGCATTATTCCACCTGCTCATTTCCTGGTTTCTTCAGCTCTGGGCGTCAGTTGTGACCCCCACCAGGAGTCTGAGCATTGCGCAGCATCGGCATTTGTTGCCCACATGCTACTTTTTAAAATAGAGGACCGTATTATGTACTAAAAGGCCACTATTGTGCACCCAAAGGTTTTGATACAGGCAGGAAATACAACATTTAATTTAGCACCTTTTTTTCTAGCAGTTTTTTGGTCACTGTTATTAGACAGAGAAGCTCAGAACAATCACTCGCCCAGAGGAGGGGAGGAGATGGATGAACGAAAATGTGCACCAACATATTACCAGATGGAAACGATTCATAATGCAGGGGCACGGTTTTTAGAAACATGAGGTGTATAGTAAGTTCTATCTCACAGTTTCTATGTTGTTTCAGTTTTAGGAGTTATAAAAAAAGAGGGAGAGAGAATATAGCTGAAGTAACCCCCCTGATATAGACCTCACTTCTACTGGCCCTTCCTGTCAGCAGAGGTTGTCACCCTAAAACCTGTCGCAGATGGCGCGCCCACTCAACGTCGACGATGGGGCACTGAAACGCGTTGGGAGTAACTGAGAGAATATGATGGCATATTGAAGCATCCATTAGCCTAAAGAATCAAGATGTCACTAGCAGAGGGTCAGAAGGGCTAAACATTGAATGTAGACAGTAGAAGACACACTGCTGAGATCGTTCTGAGTTTTATGAATGTGTTAGGTGTCTTCTATCTCACATGCTTTTCTGTGATCTTGACAGGAAAGCAATGTTTTGTTTCTATTGTTAAGACCGGACATAAGAGAGATTGGACGTACCCGAAATTGATGTGTTTTCAGCACCGTTTTTGGCAGCTTTGAGTCCAATCATCTGATCCTTTTTGTATTCATAAGGTATCAGCTAAGTGGGAAAGAGGGTATAACACGGTATCTGTTTCACTGAGCACTTTTGATTTATATCTGTGTGTGGTGACAGTTAGGAATCTCTTTGAGTGGACATTCTATGTGTTCCTCTTTTAAAGGTACAAGTTTTTTAAAGAGACCCCTTTTTCCAACACTGCTATCATTTTTAACACTTATGACCAGCAACTACTGACCAGACTACAAAGGTCAATAAACTTTTGGTTGATCTGACCCAGCTATCTCACTGTAAAAGCAGATCACGGCTGCTGCAGTCCCCAGTGTGGTGCATATAGAGCAGGTAGGATGAAGGGTTAAAGACTGCCCTGCTGTATTCCACGAGACATCAAAGGGTGTATCTAATATTAATTCATTAATGTGTTTCAGGGCTCCCTGGCCCCTTCCTCAGGACAAATCAGTATATTGCCGTATTTCAGGGCATTGAAATAATATATATTATATTCACCCATGAGGTCTCGTGGAATACAGCAGCCAGTTTTTAACCCTTCATCCTCCCTACTTTAATCTTCTGAGATAATGACCTTGGGTTTTCATTGACTGTAAGTCATAAAAAATGAACTTTTTGATGATCTTCTAATTCACTTAGATGCACCTACTATTACTACATTTCTAAATATGTGCTCACCCAGGAGGCTGCTATTAGACATGTGGACAAAATGCTCCTAAGTGCTTTCAGAAATGTATTTATAAAAATGTCCTTTTATCAAACTGTAAAGTGAATAAATAAAGGTGAAGTCTAAATGAAATCAATGTTTGGTCTGACCATCCTTTGCTTTGAAAACGCATCAATTTCTTTAAGGTACAGTGACACAATGCTTCAGTAATATTGTCATGTTGCCAAGGATTTTGGTAATTGCTGGATTTCCATTAATGAAAAACAGTATTACAGCAAAAAAACATGAATTTTTTAGTTTATCATTATGGATGACTTACTCTTTAATGGACATTAATGGATTTCTTCCCTTTTAGTTCTGACCAGCTCAGAACTAATTTCTTTGAGCTGCACAGAAGCCATTTCAGACTCTGTGCAGATGAGCTCCAACATCCGGGGTATATTCACAAGATCTGATCACGCTGCTATTTTTTTCTGTGATTTTCTAAAATAAAGGTAAAGAAAGCAGGTTTTTTTGCAATTTTAGATTGTTGCCATAAACCGTGGTGCAATTGCTTTGATAATGTTCCATATCTACACAACACCTGCAGACTGTGGGGACGTCTACAATGGGTGGATACACCGCAGGTTTTCTGCCTGGCATATTTAAACCCTTACCATTGACCACTGTACATTATCACTATATGCAGCAGATTAATTACTTGAGCGCAGATACCTCCTGTTTTACAAGGTCTTCATTTGACAGTATCTGCTGCATCTTAGCGAGCACAACTCTCTCCAGTTTAGCTTCTTACATTCCCTGTCAAGCCTGATAGCTGCATTTAGAAAGACTTCCACATGGCTCAAGATGATCATGGGGTGCTCCTCAGCTGCCATGGCAGTTTTTGGAGCAGACAGCAAGTGGAAACGCTAACTTTTTGAGGCAATTGAATTTTTAAGGATGGTTTGGAGAGTTTAAAAACGTAATGTTAACATACCCTGAAATTAAAAACTACAGCTTGGCATGCAAAAATCTAGCCACCCATACAAAATAAAAATGAATAAAAAAAATTACAATACAAAGCAAATTATATTTCTCTAGATTTATTCATTTACATTCATCTATAATTTTTTTTATACCCACTTAAATATATACAGGAT
This sequence comes from Allobates femoralis, assembly GCA_033576535.1. Lineage (NCBI taxonomy): Eukaryota > Metazoa > Chordata > Amphibia > Anura > Aromobatidae > Allobates > Allobates femoralis. The sequence goes on from JARQOC010000005.1 coordinate 395,253,916, forward strand.
ATATATACCCATATATACTCGTGTATAAGCCGACCCGTGTATAAGCCAACCCCCCTTTTGCCCCCAAAACCTGGGAAAACTTATTGACTCGTGTATAAGCCAAGGGTGGACCCCAGCACAGGTATACAGCCCCCAGCAGTGTGGTATACAGGCCCCCCCGGTAGTATACAGCAGCCTCCGCAGTGGTATATACAGGCCCCAGCAGTATATACAGCAGCCCCAGTAGTATACAGCAGCCTCCCCAGTGGTATATACCGGCCCCCGTGGTATATACAGGCCCCAGTGGTGTATACAGGGCCCCAGTGGTGTATACAGGGCCCCCCCCCTTGCTGCCAGCCACCTGTAAAGGAATAGATCATTATACTTATCCCTGTCCTGTCGCCGCCGCCGCGTGCTCCTCCGGCTTCATCTGGCTTGTTCCTGCTTCCTCCTCCGGCGCACAGACAATGACGTCATTGCCTGCGCGCCGGAGGAGGAAGCAGGAAGAAGCCGGATGAAGCCGGAGGAGTGCGCGGTGTCAGAGAGCGGCGGCGACAGGACAGGGATAAGTATAATGATCTATTCCTTTACAGGTGGCTGGCAGCAAGGGGGGGCCCTGTATACACCACTGATGGGGGGGGGGGGGCTGTATACCGAGTATATGTCTTGTGTGGGACTTTTCAGCACATTTTTTATGCTGAAAAACTTGACTTATACATGAGTATATACGGTACATATCGTATATCCCCTTAACGACCACACACTGTATATAAATGGCGGCATTTCAGCGTACTTATTCCTTTCTGATGTTAAAACAAGTCAGAAACAAAAAGGCCCTGTAGCATCCCCCAGTGTCAGAAAATCTCCAGGGTTTCAGCCAGCAGGGTAGCGGAGACCCTGCAGATTATGAATCAGGCCGTTTTTACCGATACCAGCCATGTGATCACGGTTATACACCGTTTACCGGTGTATAACCGTGATCACACAACTACACTGAAAAAAACATGGCGAAGTCCACACCTTTTTTATTTTTTAATTATTTCATGAAATAATTAAAAAAAAAAAAAAAAAAGGGGCTTCCCTATAAATTTGGCTTCCAGCCAGGTTAAACTAGACAGAAGGGCTGGTGGCAGCCCGTAGCTGCCTGCTGTACCTGGCTGGACCAAAAATATGGTCAAGCCCCACGTGGTTTTTTTTTTACTTAATAAAGAAAACATTTTAAAAAATGCAGGAGAGGAGACGCCCAGGACACTGTGTCTCCAGATCTTGTGCACATGCCCTAAAAGTGAGAAATTGTGTGATAAAAAGAAAATGTTAAATATGACGACCTGACGACATAGTGTTATCAAATTCCGTGAAGTAGTTGTAGGTTCCAAATGCTCACTACACCCCTAGATATAATTCTTGAGAAATCTAGTTTCCAAATTGGGGTCACTTGTGGGGGAGCTCCAATGTTTAGGCACACAGGGGAGTCTCCATACACGACATCGTGTCCACTAACAATTGGAGCAAATTTTCCATTCAAATTGTTAGCGGACAGCATGTCGCGTATGGAGAGCCCCTGTGTGCCTAAACATTGAGCTCTCCCACAAGTGACCCCATTTTGAAATCTACACCCCCCAAGGAACTTATCTAAATGCATAATTAGCACTTTGAACCCCCAGGTGCTTTACAAATTGATCTGTAAAAATGAAAAAGTACTTTTTTTTTTTCCACAAAAATTTTCTTTTTCATTTTTATGGATTAATTTGTGAAGCACCTGGGGCTTCAAAGTGCTCACCACCCATCTAGATAAGTTCCTTGGCGGGTCTAGTTTCCAAAATGGGGTCACTTGTGGGGGAGCTCCAATGCTTAGGCACACCGGGGCTCTCCATATACAATATGGTTTCCGCTAACAATTGGAGCTAATTTTCTATTCAAATCGTTAGCGGACACCATGTCGCGTATGGAGAGCCCCTGTGTGCCTAAACATCGGAGCTCCTCCACAAGTGACATCAGTTTGGAAACTATACCCCCAGGGAACTTATCTAGATGGGTGGTGAGCACTTTGAACTCCCAGGTGCTTCACAAATTAATCCATAAAAATGAAAAAGTACTTTTTTTTTCACACAAAGTTTCTTTTGGCCTCAATTTTTTTATTTTTACATGAGCAACAGGATAAAATGCATCCTAAAATTTGTTGAGCAATTTCTCCTGAGTACACGGATACCTCATATGTGATCATAAACCACTGTTTGGGCGCACGGCAGGGCTCAAAAGGGAAGGAGCGCCATTTGACTTTTGGAATGGAAAATTAGCTCCAAATGTCAAATGGCGCTCCTTCCCTTCGGAGCCCTGCCATGTGCCCAAACAGTGGTTTATGACCACATATGAGGTATCGGTGTACTCAGAAGAAATTTCCCAACAAATTTTAGGATGGCATTTTTATCTTGTTGCCCATGTGAAAATGAAAAAATTGAGGCTAAAAGAACTTTTGTGTTGGAAAAGTTAAAATGTCCATTTTTTCCTTCCACTTTACTATAGTTCTTGTGAAGCACCTGAAGGGTTAATAATCTTCCTGAATGTAGTTTTGAGTAGATTGAGGGGTGCAGGTTTTGGAATGGTGTCTCATTAGTATCTCATATGCGGTCTTTAGAAATTATTTTTCTAAAGATTTGTAAATGTTTGCTACTACAGAGGGACTGTTAGGAAGGGATTATAGATAGGAACACAGAACAGCTCATGGTTCTCTGTGCCCAGGGGACCTGACAGATTTCCTGTAAGCAAATGATAATTTCTTACAGAGGATCTGTCACCCCCCTGGTGCTTTGCAAACTGAATGCAGCACTGAATGCAACATGTATGCTGCATTCAGGGAAGGTGTTCCCCACTTCCTTACTCCCCCTGTAACCTGTAAAAAAAAACACTTTAGAAAGTTTTCAGTAAAGAAGTCTGGAGGGAGTTCACTTATCTTGCTCTCCTCGCTGCTCAGATGGTCCTCTCCGCCTCCTGCCTCTCTGTTCCGCCTCCTGCCTGTGTGTCGCCCCCTCCTCGCCTGCGCGTCAGCGTCTCAATTCACGCAGGCGCACAGCGAGGAATAGTTAGGAGCAGGTCCCGGCTGCTAATACCACCCTTTTTTGTGACGTCAGCGGCAGAGCCGCTTTATGCATGCAGAATAATCTTTATCATGGCGGGCTCAGTGCTGCATTTAGTCGGCAAAGCACTAGGGGGATGACAGGTCCTCTTTAAGGCTGGAAACACACTGTCTGAGTGACATGCGAGTTGCTCACAAGAGTCTTGTATCATTCACCAGGGATAACCCCCTCCCCCCTCCCCTTTCTGGATGGGAGCAGTGGAGCTACTTAGAAAAATATACCACTGACAGTTTCCTGTGCAGAGAGGCAGGGGTCATGCCGGGTGAATGACTCGAGACTCGCGCGAGTAACTTGCATGTCACTTAGACAGTGTGTTTCCAGCCTAAGGTGAAGTCTCTGAAGGCTGTATTGTGAGCTAGGAATAGAATAAAGAGCATGGTAAAAAAAAAAGTAGATAAATAAGTTGTTATAGCACTTAGAATAAAAAAGCTTAAAAAAGAAAAATTGCAAGATCCTTTAAAGGGTTATGTTATGAGTTTTACTTAACCTCATCAACATGCCATGGAAAAACAGCAGTGGACATTGACTTGTGGTGAACAGTTTAATTCTGCAGCAAGTCATTTTATTCAGCAAATTTTCACAGTGAAGTTTCATTCATGTTTATCTCATGCACGATTTCCTGGTTGGAAAAATGGATGGATTGTACTCGGTGACTCTTGGATTGTACTCGGTGACTCTTGGATTGTACTCGGTGACTCTTGGATTGTACTCGGTGACTCTTGGATTGTACTCGGTGTCTTGGATTGTGCTCGGTGACTCTTGGATTGTGCTCGGTGACTCTTGGATTGTGCTCGGTGACTCTTGGATTGTGCTCGGTGACTCTTGGATTGTGCTCGGTGACTCTTGGATTGTATTCGGCGACTCTTGGATTGTACTCGGCGACTCTTGGATTGTACTCGGCGAGTCTTGGATTGTACTCGGCGAGTCTTGGATTGTACTCGGCGAGTCTTGGATTGTACTCGGCGACTCTTGGATTGTATTCGGCGACTCTTGGATTGTACTCGGCGACTCTTGGATTGTACTCGGCGACTCTTGGATTGTACTCGGCGACTCTTGGATTGTGCTCGGCGACTCTTGGATTGTGCTCGGCGACTCTTGGATTGTGCTCGGCGACTCTTGGATTGTGCTCGGCGACTCTTGGATTGTGCTCGGTGACTCTTGGATTGTGCTCGGTGACTTTGTTTAATACAATGTTATTGTTTCTGTTGAATGCTGAAATATTAGTTAGGGTTATGTCCATAAGCAGGACAGTAGATTGCATAGGTTTTGCATTTCAGATGGTTGAATTCTTAAAGCTTAGTAATATGTAGATGTTTTTGTGTATGTACGTTTTTTGTCCATCAATCTGTGATGCACATAAAATGTTTACCAGGCTGACAGACTGCTTGGTTGCTATCATAGTAGTGGACAATGGTAGTATGTAGTGGAGAGCGGGTGATTAAATCACTGATGTTATGAAAGCAGACTATGCACGCTCCTAATCTGATAGCCGAAGGTAGTTTGAGGTCTTCTATTTATAGCCATGAATATGAAGCCTCAGGTTTGTGACTGATGCGTGCACAGAATGTTTCCACTAATAAATTGCTTTGGAGTCACACGGAGGACTAACGGTTTGCACCTTGCTGCCTGCAGGCCTGTTCATTACCTCCTGTTTATTCGCTTTTGACATGCTGTTGCTGGCTGGATTTCTGTTTTGCAGAGATTACTGTTTAAAGCTGAAAACCATTTGTATATTCATATGTGGAAAAATGATGACTTTAAATCCCAAATGATGTGCCAATAATGCATGCTTAAGCCCCACATTCCAATTCATATGTTAGTGCTCGTAGAATATACTAGTATATCCTTAGTATAACAAAAAAATATTCTTAGCTGTTTCATTAATTATTGGTAGAAATAATGTCAATGCCATATTCTGCATGCATGACTTACAAAATGCTGGTAGAAATATGTAGTCTGTGTGGATTTAGATGTTATTTTCATTGCTGGAATGGATTTTATGCTATACATAGTTATGGGATCTAGAGGGATTTTCTCATCAGAGACGTAATGGTTTGTATGGCCCCATCTATACTGATGGTATATCTTGCTGGTTAGACACCAGCCACCACAAGATTAGGGGTGCACATGTTACAGATAGGTACAGATACCCATAGGTGGGAACCACATCTAGTCTAGCATTTTGACACATCTGTATATATGCCCTAAATGTCTCTTGTGGGAAGCAAAACCGTGAAAGCAATGAGCACTAAACACAGTTTAGTAATGTCATACAGTTGACTGAGATCCCTGATATTTGCTGCACAGTATATATATAGAAAGGAAGAAGAAAATTGTTATATTCCTCTGTTCTCTACTTTCAGCCAGTGAAACCTGCAATGATTTTCACCCCATGTTCTTCACACATGATCGATCTTTTGAGGAATTCTTTTGTATCTGCATCCAGCTGTTGAACAAGACGTGGAAGGAAATGAGGGCAACTTCTGAAGACTTCAACAAGGTAAGAAAAAAGGCTTCTCTATCCAAGTATATTATTCATTCCATCTAAATCCCTGAAGTGGACATGACAATACTAATTGCTTTTTGTAGCCTGTATAATATTTTTTGTTATTTTCATATATAAATTACCCATTCAGTTTTATGGATATATTGATTTACCGTATATACTCAGTATAAGCCAAGTTTTTCAGCACAATTTTTGTGCTGAAAAGTGCCCCCCTTGGCTTATACTTGAGTCAGTCAGTACTTGCTATGGGGGGGGCAGTGATCGGGAGTTGGAGAAGGCGGGGGGAGGCTGCAGTAGGAGCAGGCGGTCATGTGGGGCCTGCTTATTAGTGTAATGAATATGCACTGCATCCCACTGTCCATCAGCGGCGGGGGGAGCAGCAAATATTACATTATATATTACATTATACTAGGTATACTTCCCTTCCCCTCCCAGCATAATATCTGGCCCTCATGCTGCGGCACACATTAAAATAACAAACCATTTACATTACCCTTCCTTCAAATCCCTGCAGGCACCACGGTGTCCTCCGGTCTTCCAGCTTATGCCGGCATCATGTGACTGGCGCAGTGATGACGTCACTGCTGCGCTGGTCACATGATGCCGGCATAAGCAGGAAGACCAGAGGACACGGCAGTGCCTGCAGGTATTCGCCGGAAAGGTATTGTAAATAGTTTGTTGTTGTAATGCGTGCCGCAGCATGGGGGCCAGATACTATGATGAGGGGGGCGAGTATACAATGTTGGGGGCATTTGCCAGCATGGGGGGTTATACCCGAAGGTGGGGGGCATGTGTCAGCATGGGGGGGGGCTATATACAAAGATGGGGGCATGTGCCAACATTGGGGCTATATACAAAGATGGGGGGCATGTTCCAGAAAGGGGGGCTATATGCAAAGATGGGGGTGCATGTACCAGCATGGGGGGGCTATATAAAAAGATGGGGGGCTATAAACAGATTGGGGCATGTGCCAGCATGGGGGGGCTATAAACAACGATGGGGGTCATGTGCAAGCATGGGGGCTATATACAATTATGGGGGGCATGTACCAAGATGAAGGGGCTATATACAATGATGGAGGCCATGTACCAGGATGAGGGGGCTATATACAATGATGGGGGTTATTTACAGTGATGAGGGAGCTATATACTTTGAAGGGGAACATATACAGGGATAAGGGGCTATATATCAGGATGGGATAGGCTATATACAGTGATGGGGTGACTATTTAACAGAATGGGGGTTATATACCGTGATGGGGGACTATATACCAGGATGAGGGGCTATAAACAGTGATGGGGGCTATATAATGTGATGGGGGCTATTTTCCAGGATGGGGACATATATACCAGGATGGGGGGCTATATATCAAGATGGGGTGCTATATACTAGGATGGGGAAAGATATACCAAGATGGGGACAGATATACCACTATGGGGGGCTGCGGCATTTCCCACCCTAGGCTTATACTCGAGTCAATAAGTTTTCCCAGTTTTTGGAGGTAAAATTTGGGACCTCAGCTTATACTCGGGTTGGCTTATACTTGAGTATATACAGTATATGCATAACAACATTCTGGGTATGTAGCTAATAAAGCTTGGTTATTGTACTTTGTGTTATGAAATTTACTAATAACTTCAGCAGGCTATTTTGGCTCATCTGCTAACTGCACTACTTTAAAAGAAAATTGCTGTAGCTCCTTAATGACAAAAAACCTATATCTGTCAGGAGGTGGTGCTTTTTCATTATTTTAATTTACTCATCATAATGATCCACATTTGCCATCAGTATTTGCTTTTAACACTTGCCAGAGGCTTCACCCAATAGGTTGCCTGTGAGTGGTACAATGCTTTGGCATACTATGTATTCCCCAGTATTGCACAAGTGCTTATAGTTTCTTTAAGTCTACTAGTGGGGAAAAAAGTATTAATTAATGAAATTTAAAAGAAAAATATGAAACGAGTTGTCCACTACTAGGACATCTCTTTCTGATTTCACTTGTTTCCCCCAGTTAAATAAAAGAGCCTTTACTCTCCTCCTGTACTAGGGCAATTGCAGTGGTCTTGATCCTCGCAATCCAGGAGATCACGAGATGTTTTGATATCACGTGAGTCCCACCACTGACTTCTATCTGCCCTCCTTCGGACAAATGCGTTAATTAACAGGAAGTGAATTTTGCGGCTGCTGCTCGCTTCCTGTGATCGATCCTGGATCGGGACTCACGTGATATCACGTGAGTCCCACCACTGACTTCTATCTGCCCTCCTTCGGACAAATGTGTTAATTAACAGGAAGTGAATTTTGCGGCTGCTGCTCGCTTCCTGTGATCGATCCTGGATCGGGACTCACATGACATCACAATATCACATGATCCCCGGGAATGCGAGTACTGACACTGCTACAATGGGGCCAGCACAGTAGGTGAGGATAGGCTTTTTTTATCTTACCTGGGGAAAACATGCAGAATGAACAGGGCCGGCATTAAGGGGGACAGGCTGGGCAGCTGCCAGGGCCCCCAATCTCTTGGGGGCCCCCATGGTCTACAAAAAGAGCTACACTGAAAATATCATTACAACAATAAAAAAAATATAAAAATACACATATATATATAAAATATAAAAATACACATATCGTTGCGCTTGTAAGAGTCTAAGATATCAGAATATGAAATAATCTATTTGGTAAATGGCGTAATGGTAAAAAAAAATAAAAACTGAAGAATTACGTTTTTTAGGCCACCAGAACATTACAGTAAAAATGCAATTAAAGGTGATCAAAATATTGTATTTGCCTTAAAATGGTATCGGTAAAAATGTCAGCTCATGGTACAAAAAGTAAGCCCTCACATAGCCCCATATTGCAAAAGAATGAATGTCACTGTCTCGGAAAATAAATGACGACTAAAACTAATTTTTATTTATTTTGATAAAGTTCTGATTTTTCTTTTTCATCATTGAAATAAAAAAAAAAAAAAAAACATGTTTGGTTTCTGCTTGCTCATACTGACCTGGATAATCCTTTTATGAGATCACATTTACCATATAGATGCCATGGTAAATGAAAAAACTTGAAAAGAAATTGTGGAACTGCATTTATTTTGCAATTTCAATGCGCTTGGATTTTTTTTCTTATTCTCCTGTACATTATGTGTTAGCATGAATGATGTCCTTCAAAAGTACAACTCATCCCGCAAAAAAACACTCATATGGCTATAAAGAAGGAACAATAAAAATGTTATGGTTGTTGGAAGAACTGGAGGTAAAAATAAGAACGAAAAATCTCTCAGTGGTGAAAGGTATAAAAACCTTGTAATAGCCATATACTTGCAGCAGGAGTACCCCCCACAGGCTTCAATCTTCACATGTTCATGACAGGTGTAATTAGGGTTGGGGACCTCCTTAATTCCTATATTTGTTGACAGTTATCTAAAGATTACATATTGTAAAACATATTTTTTTACATTGTAATAGGTAATTTTTTATTCAATATAAGGAGTCCTATGTTCAGAATCACCATCTTCTGGTCAGAGTATAAGAGGTTAGGCTAAGTTCACTTTGCGTTTTTGCTGTGCGTTACAACAGATCCGTTTGACAGCAGCACAAATGCAATGTAACAGATGCTTTAACGCACCCATAGACTTGCATTCAACAAACCCATACGATCGCATGCCAAAATAGGCGTGCGTTTGCAAGTAAGCGTTTTTTCAACGCACATGAAAATACTGTGTGCTGCTGTCAAACAGATCTGTTGTAACGCACAGCAAAAACGCAATGATAACCTAGCCTTAGAAACATCGACTCTGTCCAGAGGAGACGTCCTGTATGAGACAGCTAGACAATAATGGGAATGGATGTGTGTCTTTGTGTGTGCTTAATGTATATGCATATGTGTGTGTGCGCCGGTGTATACATATGTGTGTGTAACACACACGTGTGTAGTGTATATGTAGCATCCACATTTATAAATCCCGGCCGCACAGACGAGAGTTCATAGGTGTAAACATGTCGAAAATGACATGAGGAAAATGCTGCTCATTCATCAGGTGATTGGATTGTCTATGGTGGGACAAAAAACATTGTTCTCGGCAGCACATCGGCGGTTGCCAACTGCAGAAATGCTGCTCATAACATGATACTATAGAGGACCGATTGCTCTACTAGTGATCATCCATTGCCCATCATTCCTCATCATCTTATGTAAAAAGGCCCAAAGCAAGTGCTGAATGATTTAAATATTGTTGATGGCGCTCATTTACCAATCTGAGCTCAGTATATGTAAATGGAACCTAAATGTTTGAGTATGATAGTGCAATATGGGAGCATTTAGGGCCCCACTTTAGATTTTTGCCCAGGGCCCACATTGTCTAAAATCAGGCCTGGGAATGTGAAATGGTTGGAAAAAATAAATCCCTTTTTTCATTAACTATTTTAGTTAAATGGGATAAATTAATATAATACATATTTGCTATCATAATCGTCTTGACCTGTAAAAGAAAGATCTCATTTTTAGTATATGGAGTTTTTTTTTTAAAAATTGATGGTTTTGTTTTTGTTTTTTTCTGTGTGTTTAGTATTCTGTTTTATTTTTTCCCTCCCTACCCCCCACTAGGCTTTCTTACCCCCCAAAGAATTGAATAGCGTTAGAAAATTACTACTTTTTGCGCTAAAAGCAAGCACTCGTGTATGTGTATTGAAATGGCTTTTGTTTGTTTTGGTTTGCACCCCCTCTCTTAAAAAAAATCCTAATAGCTTATTGATTAATTTTATTTGCTTTTACATGGTGGCATTGAAAAAAAATAATAAAGCTATATTTAAAGCAAAAGAAAAAAAAACTAAGAGTTATTGATTTTTTTTTTTGTAAGGATGAGAAAATAAATTAATCTTTGACATATTCATTAGGTTGGGAGCAGAAGAGAGTATGAAAAATTGTCCAACTGTCACATCATTTTCATCGATTTTTGTCCGTGTCCAGTTTTTACATTAATTTTTTATCCATGTGTGATCCATTTTGACACAAATACATTAAAAAATGTACATGATCAAATACAGTTTTCTGGGTTTATAATAGAAGTGTATCCATAAAAATCGAATGCCACAAGGTATGAGATGTGATTCTTTTTTTACTCATTTAAAGACTTGAATGGGTGATTCTCGTCCAAAATACGCAGAAAGCTAATGCGTGCTGCAATTTTTTATTCTCACAGACAGTTGGACCAAGAAAAAAAAATATTGTTCACCTCATCAGCCACATTGAATAATATGGTTCAGTGCTGTCTGTGTGCCATCTGGTCAAAAATCAGACTTCTCCAATCAGATCTATATGCCCTTAAGGTGTGTATATCAAAACTCTGGTGTAAAACACCTTAAAAAGTCAGGAAATGTTGTGACTTTTTGCATCATGACACCAATCATAGCTTCATCAAAATGGGCACACTGTGGGCGGAATGTGGTAAAGCTAAACGTGCTTAATTAATTCAAGAATATGTACGCCACTCTAGTGGCATAAATGTTGGCAGAAATCTATTCCAGTCCCCGATTAAAGTAGAAAAGTAGATCTTCGCAAGCAGCGGTGCACACCAAAAGTGCTCAATGCTATTGGTGATGATTAACTTGTGTTTTTTTTTAACTATAAGATACACTTTTTACCAAAAGTTCTCCTAAAAAATGTGTGCACCTTAAAGCCTGGAGACAGCTTCCTGTGATGGACTTGACACCTGGTCCTTCCCGATCACAGAAAGAACTGTCCTCTTTGTATGTATGTGTTTAAGTGTAACTGCAATATGCGGTAATGTAAAGTGTGTGTGCAAAAGTGCATGTAGCTGACCTGTATGTGTGTGTGTATATGCATGTAGCAGAGCTGTTTGTGCGTATATCTGCAATGTAGTTTGCATGTAGCAGAACTTTGTGTGTGTAATACACACTGCCAAGAAAAATAATAAAATCTGACAGTCCTCAGTGGCTGGTCCCTTTTAACGGCTAACTGAAAAGATAGTAAAAAATAGCAAGCTTTTGAGACTCTATGGCCTCTTCATCAGGCTTAATGACACAACGTCTGAACACACACATATATACACATATACAGGGTTGGATAATGCAGTAAATAAGACTGGTGACATGAAGTAGGTGATGTTTCTGTTTCATGTCACCTTTCTTATTTACTTGCATTATCCAATCCTTGTTCTCTATTTATGTTGTGTCAACTATCTTGTCGCTTCATTTTTTCATACCTCAGACAGAATAATCTTTTTTATCTGCTTTATTGTGCAATATACTCAAGATTTCAGTAGAAAAAGTAAACTACATCTTCTGGAGACTTCTTACATGCCTTTGCAGCTGAGTTAAGCTATCTGATAACACTTCTACATGAGTGTCAGTAAATGGTCCGTACGAGCATCCGGAGAAATGATAGCCTAAGCACTAGTGATGAGCGAGTATGCTCGGCGCGACTCGGTACTCGCACGAGTATCTCGGTACTCGGGATGCTCGGCGAGCACCGAGTACTGCCGAGATGCTCGGACTGCTCGGTAATAAATAGCGATCTGAGACACATACACTGCTCCCTTCAGTGTACACAGTGAGCTGGCACCATACAGGGAGCAGATTAATTGATAGGATCCCTCTGGGGGCCACAGCAAGGTGTTATATGCTGCGGCGATTTGAAAAAGCCACCCTCCCGCCCTTCTCCGGAATTACTCGTTTTATAACCGGAAGTCTGTGGGCGGAGCCTGTCACTCATTGACTTACATTGGGCTCGGTGCTCTGGCCGAGTACAAGAGTATCTTGAGATGCTCGGCCAGAGCACCGAGCACCCGAGCATTTTAGTGCTCGCTCATCACTACTAAGCACCTAACTTGAGCAGTGTATTTGTGAAGATGGGATAAGATATTTTTATACATCTTGATAAGCTGCTGGACACATTAGAAAAGTTTTTATAATAAATGAGTAATTACAAAAAATATTATTGTGCTCTCTGACTGATATTGGGGTGCAAGAACCCATGGATTCTGGCGAGGCACTAGTAAAAGGAAGATTAAGAAGTTGTCTTGAACACACACTAGTGCACATTTGTTGAAGACCTTGATAAGAGTTGTAAGTGTGGTAACTTTCCTAGCTGAAAAGTCTTCTGCCTGTAGTAAAATACTATTGGCTTCACTGAGGTGCTTTAAAAGACCAAATATTCATTAGGACTGGAGCTTTTCATTTCTTTTGATCAGATAGAAATTGAGCACAAAGCAATGCTGCTGAATTTCTATTCACATTCATAAATCTCTAGGTGCTGTGTAACGAGACTCTGCATCTCTCAGTAAATCATTCAAACGGCAATGAAATGTAAAATACACTTAATATAAGATGAAAGGTACTACAAAATGATTACCAGCTCTATCCTGTCTCACACCCATCCCCTGGAGGTACCCTAGAACATGAATGAAAGCTCATTTCTAAACCATTAAATTGACTCTGACCATCCACAAATTAGAGGTAACATTTTTTTAATTTAAAATCAATTTTGGATAAGTAACATTTTGCTGATGCGTTTTCATAATTATTAGCATTTATTTTCAAGTCTTTGACCTTGAAATAAGACAGTATTTCAAAAACACCCTTGAATTTTATTTGGTAATTGTGAGAAAATGTTCTTACCATCTTTTCAGTTAGAAGAATAAAGGTATTTTCCAGGGCCACTGGACCATACTGACAGCGACTTTATTAGAACATATTAAAACCACTTACATCCCGCCGGACGCGTTTCGGACAAGGTCCTTACTCATCGGCGCCGATGAGTAAGGACCTTGTCCGAAACGCGTCCGGCGGGATGTAAGTGGTTTTAATATGTTCTAATAAAGTCGCTGTCAGTATGGTCCAGTGGCCCTGGAAAAATACCTTTATTCTTCTGAACTGATTGGTGGAGCCAGCCACTGTTCCAGGTGCCTGGGAATCCGATGAGTGTTGAGGTGAACAGCTTCCTATTCCCCACCCCCATCAGCTGTGCATCTTTTCAGTTAGCCATTAAAAGGAATCAACCGCTGATACCTTTTTCTTTCTCCGAATTGGAAGCCTTTTGTAAGCATTAGAGAGTTAGTTAGGTGTGCCTATCTGTATACTGTAATGGTGCATTTAGACAGGCCGAGAATTGATAAATGAATGTCTGTAAGAACACTGTTCCCTATTATCGACCCATGTACACATGGCAGCAATCACCTGACAAAAGGGTAAAACGCGGAGCAAATGCATGAACAATTTTCCTCCCTTCAGTATCCGTTGGTCTATGTAAAAAACTATGTAAACATTGACTTTAAAGGGAACCAACCACCCCAAATGACCCCCCCGGACTGTTAATATGTGTCCCTACACCCAGCACACACATTTGGGGCAATCGTTTTTGCTAAAAAAAACTGTTTAGTAGAAGCTAAGATATAGCTTTATAAAGTTTAATAAATCAAGACGAATGGGTGTTACCTAGCTTTGTCCACGTGCAGTGTTCGTGCCTGTGAGCCTCCTCTCCCCCTCCCGTCTCACTTTCTAAGAGCCTGGCGGGGCTCGTTGCGATTTAGTCCCGCCCCTTTCATGACGCGATTTAGCCTCGCCCCTTTCATGACGCGGCCAGGCTCTTAGAAAGTGAGAGGGAGGGGGGAGAGGAGGCTCACAGGCACGAACACTGCACGTGGACAAAGCTAGGTAACACCCATCCGTCTCAATTTATTAAACTTCATAAAGCTATATCTTAGCTTCTACTAAACAGTTTTTTTAGCAAAAACGATTGCCCCAAATGTGTGTGCTGGGTGTAGGGACACATATTAACAGGCAAGGGGGGTCATTTGGGGTGATTGGTTCCCTTTAAAATAGCTAATCAGCACTTATTAATCGGTGGGGATGTTCCCATCTGAATGCACCTTTTAGTATGGAATGTTAATTAAGGCTCAGTTACATACACAGATAATTGAGCAGAGATTGTTGGCAGATCTCTGGTTGCAGTGAAATCATGGACACATTGTTACATTTGTACACAGCCACAAAATGGAACAATGTGTCCATGATTTCACTGCAACCAGAGATCTGCAAACAATATCTGCACAATTATCTGTGTGTGTAACTGGGCCTTAAGATTTTTAACAAATTGAAACCTGATTTAGTACATGTGCCTTACCCAATTGGTTCCTTAGCTAGTCACCATAATATTTGAGTAATGTTATTGATACACTGTTTGGTGTGTGCACACATCGAGTATTTGGTAACAGAAAGTTGTGCATCATTTCTGCATCTCTGGTCAGGAAAAACGCAGTGGCAAAAGCTTGTGTTTTTGTATGCGTTTTTCAGCTAGCGATTTTTGGACACCTATGTATAGAGATTGATTTAGACAGATATATAGACAGACAGACATATGGATGTGTAATTGTACAACCTCCCGACATGTAAAATGACACCCTTTTTATGATTAAATAAATGAAAAAAATTATGAAAAGATGGCAATTAATCCTTTACTTTCGCTGTACATGTGTTTGTGTAGCAAAGACCAAAAATGAGCTAAAACCATCATGAACGTGTAGCCAAATGGATAAAGAAGACGAGCAAGCAATACAGCCAGAGGAGTACAGATCATTGATCATTTAGAGTGGAGAGGATGGGAGGCAAGTGGGGTCTGGACCTTTCATGACAAAAAAAGAGAGTGTATATAGTTCTCCTGGCTTCAAACTTCTTAGAATTGGAGGAATTGCTGAATTTTATTAATCTATTCAGAGAGATTGGCAGAAATAGTTTGTAACCAGTGTGAGGGGGATACATTTTGTTTTTGAGGCTAAAAAAGTAAAAAAAAAATGTTGATAGTTTTTCACTGTTAGATGCTTTTGAGAGGAGGAATTCTATAGAAAGAGAGATGCTGCTAATACTGAGGTGCAAAGAAATTGTTTAATGCCCCTCCAAAAAGTCTTAATCTGCTTACAGGGCCGCCAAATATGTAAGGGGCCTTTCACACTTGCGGGTTTTTCCTGATTTGGAAGATCAGGAAAAACCCGATTCTTACAGTATTTTGCCCATTCACTTTAATTTTGTCAGGTAGAATGTTGTTGCTTCATGTTGTTTCCTGAAATCATTAGAGAATGGGCAAAAAAAAATGAATCCTGTAAGAATCAGGTGTTTTCCTGATCTTCCAAATCAGGAAAAAAACGCAAGTGTGAAAGGCCCCTAAGAGCATACAAAAATGCTGCTGGCATCTCTTAACATATCTTATTTTCAGATTAAAATGAGATAATTGCTCAGGGGTCCTGTGCTAATTGGATATTAGATAAAAAGGGGTTGTCCACTACTAGGGAAACCCATTTTCATTCCACATGTTGCCTTCCTTCATTTAAATAAAAAAGCCTATACTACCTTATGGTGGTGGCGCAGTTCCAGCAGTGTCTGGGTTAGTGTTCCTGGGGCTCACGTGAGGTTGTGATTTCACATGAGCCCTGTGATCAAACACTGCTGGCTTCTTCCCGCGTTTGGACATATAAGTTAATCAACAAGGAGTGACTGTCAGCTTCTCTATCCCCACCTTTGGACGCATGAGCATGACCAATGAACTAGTCGCATGCATTACTCATTTGTGATTTTAGTTCTTTCTTGCACACAAACACTCTTCAAATTCTGAAGGTCCCGTGGGCTCCTTTTATGAACTCTCAGTTTCAGTTCCTTCCATAAATTTTCTATTGGATTCAGGTCAGGCAAATGGTTGGGCCATTCTTGTAGCTTTATTTATATGCAGGTTTCTTTGAAACCTATAGAGAGTTTCCTTGCCTGTTTGTTTGGGATAATTACATCTTCATCATTCTGGAAGATGTCTCGATACATTTGTCCATTCATACTTCCTTCAATAGAATAAAGTTTACCAATGCCTTATACTGAAAAACTGTCCCACAGCATGTTGTTCCCACCTCCAAACTTCACTGTTGGTATAGTGTTTTGGGGTGATATACAGTGTCTTTTGGCCTTCAGTCATGGTGAGTATTATGACATCTAATGAGTTCAATTTTGGTCTCTGACCAAACTACATTCTCTCGGCCTTGTCTAAATGTTGTTGAGTAAATGTAAAATGGGCTTGAACATGTTTTTTGTTCTGCAATGGAGCCTTGTGTGGTGAGCTTACAAACATAATTGTACCTGCTAATTCCAGATATTTGTGTAGCTCCTCACATATTGTGTTTAGTTCTTAGGCCACTCTTCTGATAAATCTTTTCACTCCTCTGCCTGAAACCTTGCAGAACGTACCTGGTTGTGGCTGATAGTGAAATAATGTTCTTTCAAATGGTTGCCCCAAATTTGCTCACTGGAGCCTTCAGTAGTTTAGAAATTCTTCTGTAACCAATGTCATCCATTTATTTTGCAGCAATAAGGTTGTGAAAGTCTTGAGGAAGCTCACTGGTTTTACCCACCATGAAAGGTTGCTTGTGTCGCCTTGTTTATAAGGCACCTTTTTATAAGTTGAATGCTATAAGTTGAACCAACGGAAAATTGTTAAGTGGCAGGATTGTTTTCTAATTACTGATATATTTTAGCTGGTCTTTTGCCTTTTTTTTTGGCTTTTTGCACCTCTTTCTTAAAAGGAACCAACCACAAGGATTAAACCACCTGCAAATCAGTGCAGCAGGTGATTGACGTGTGCAGCATGACATAACTATTCTTTTTCTGGTCATCATAATGGGAGACCCAGACAATGGGGTTTAGGGCACTGCCCTCCGGAAGTCACACTAGGTACTACAAGTTTGTAGACACCGCCTCCTCGCTTATAAACCCCTACCGCAGGGAACATCCTCAGTTTTAAACTTAGTGTGCTCGGAGGATCACGCTTTGCTTGCACTTCACTGCATTCTCACAGCTTACGTGATGGCGTCTGAAGACAAGGTAAAATGGTTCCGGTCGGGACCTGCGACAGCCTCTCCGCTCACCCTTGTGGAACACGCAGGTGGAGGTACCGGAGGGCCTTGGGCCTGGACACTTTGTGTCCTCCCGGTACGCTGTCGCGCTCCTCTCCATCCCTCTCCGGGGGGCTCTGGAGAGTGGGAGATGGGAGCCTTGCACAGCTCCGCTCCGTCCGAGGCCTCCCTAAATGGTGCTTACAGACCGGACTGGAGCCAGCCCAGTCCGAGGCCTCCCTAAATGGTGCTTACACTCCGGACTGGTGCTGAACCCCCGTCCGAGGCCTCCCTAAATGGTGCTTACAGACCGGACCGGCACTGAGGCACTCGGTGTCTCCTGTGTGCCTGGGGGTAGTGTCTGTCACTTTATGTGGCCTGACACTCAGACCGCGCGTTACCCTCGGGTCCGCGGATCTGCGGGTGTACCTGTGCTGGGGTCACCCTGGCTGACCGCCCTGTGTGTCACAGGGGCTGAGGCCGTGGGCTGCGGATGTTTGTTTGTGCATGCAGTCTGTGTATAGTATTTTACACTATTTCCCGCGCTGCGGGCTCCGGCACCTTCATGCTGAGGCTGCTTGGAGGATGGGAAGCAGCCCGTGCGGTGACGTCATCGATGGGCGTGTGTGTGTGTTTCCCGCGTGTTTTCGGCGCCGCCCACAGTTTCACTGTCGGCGGCCATCTTTACCCTCACTTCCCGGTTGGGATCTGTATGCAGCGTGCGCCTGCACTCCAGGGGAGACCGGAAACCGTCGCGGAGGTCACACACACACACCGCTTCTTCATACCGCTTTACTGCGGTTGGTAAGCCACCGGGACTCCCGGTTTTTTGTCTGCAATTTGGCTTATTTTCCCTACTGTGGCGATGTCCTCAGCTAGGAAGCGTGCTGCTAGGGCGGCAGAGACCACCATTACCTGTGCTACATGCAATGGAACACTGGTGGAGGGGTCCTGCAATAACTGCGGACGCCCAGAGGCCCGGACTGACACTGCTGAGTCAGCAGCTCCGGTGCTATACCCTGAGGTTCAGGTGATCTCAGGGCCATGGGAGACTCAGAATAAGATCAATGAATCTCTGTTGTCCCAGCTGTCCTCCATGTCGCAATCCCTGGAGGCACTTAATAGGAGGCTGGATAGCCCAGCTACTCCGTCCAGTTACCCCCGGGTGTCTCCCTCTTCTGCTGTGAGACCCCTTAAGCGGGCTCGTCGTGAGGAGTCACCCGAGCTCCAGGCTCTCTCTGAGGAGGAGCGTTCCTCTGATGGTGAGGACGATGATGGGGGTTCAAATTTCGGGTCTGTGTCTGTATCTGAACCACCAGACGGGGTGGAGGATCTGGTGTCCTCTATCAACGAGACTTTACGTCTCGTGACACCCCCTGAGGAGGTGACGGTGCACCCGAAGGAGGTCTATCAATGGCTGCGGCCAGAGGCTAGACCAAGTGGCTCCTTCATGGACCACACGAATTTTGGAAGGGTGGTTAGAGCTCCCAGGTTACATCCTGGGCGGCGTTATGTCCGTAAACCCAAGGACAATCGCTTCCCTTCCCCCAGGAGGTGCTTCAGGAGTGGTCGCAGTCCCCGAAGGTGGACGCTTCCATGACCAGGATTGCTGCACGCTCCCTTTTCTCTGCCTCTGATAGCTCCTCGCTGAAGGATGCGACGGATAGACAGGTTGAGCAACTCGCCAAGTCTTCCTATGAGGCTGTGGGGTCTTCCTTTGCCCCTAATTTTGCCACGGTCTGGACCTTACAAGCGATTACTACATGCTTGGATGGTATCTCTGACCTGGCAAGATCCAGTCCAGAGGTCCTGGCACTTACCGAGAGGGTAAGGGCCTATGCGGACTACGCCAGGACGGCGACTCTGGAAACTGCCACTCGCTCAGCTGTGGCTTCGGCCAATGCTATAGCGATCCGCAGATTGTTGTGGCTGCGTCTTTGGGACTCAGATACCACATCCAAGAAGATTTTGCAGAATCTTCCGTTCGCTGGTGACAGGCTTTTTGGCACCGAACTGGACAAGCTGATAAAGGATTCTGCTGAGTCTAAGATACCGCAGAATAAGCCTAAGCCACGGTATAACCGTTAAAAGGAACCCAAAACAGTGGTCCTTTCGTTCCAGCTCGCAGTCATCAGCACCGTCCGCTCGCACGGACGAGGGGGAAAGACCGCTTCTCAGTGGCGCTCTAAGAGTCGTCCAAAGAAGCCGGCGGGGGCGGCAGCTGCCGCCCCCAAACCCGCCTCTGCATGACTCGCTCTCCCTTCCTACCTCCCCACAGGTGGGGGGCCGCTTGTCTCGCTTTCAGGACAAATGGCTACTTCACGTTCAAGATCAGTGGGTTCGAGACGTGGTCTCGCGAGGTTACAGGATAGAGCTGACGTCAAAACCGATATCCCGATTCCATCGGTCGGTCCCATCGCCAGAAAAGGCTCAGGCTTTTTACCTGGTGTTGGAGGGTCTCCGCAGAGACGGAGTGGTGATACCGGTGCCTTCCGGAGAGAGGTTCAGGGGTTTTTACTCCAACCTCTTTATCGTCCCGAAGAAGGACGGATCCTTCCGCCCGGTACTGGACCTGAAGTTGTTCAACCATCACGTGTTGGTTCGGAAGTTCCGCATGGAATCACTGCGCTCCGTGATCGCGGCTGTATCACAGGGAGACTTCCTGGCGTCCATAGATATCAGAGACGCTTACCTTCACGTGCCCATTGCACCAGCTCATCAGCGCTGGCTGAGATTCGCAGTGGGGGAAGAACACTTCCAATTTGTGGCGCTGCCGTTCGGGTTGGCCTCGGCACCGCGGGTGTTCACAAAAGTGATGGCCTCTATGATGGCTCTCCTGCACGTGCAGGGACATGCCGTCATTCCCTATTTAGACGACCTACTGGTCAGGGCGCCATCAGAACACCTTTGTCAAGAGAGCCTGGATGTGACCATGCGGTCTCTGGAACAGTTCGGTTGGCTCCTCAATATTCAGAAGTCAACGCTAGTTCCGACCCAGTCTTTGACATATTTGGGCATGGACTTCAACACAGCCTCAGCCCTGGTGTCTCTGCCACGAGTCAAACAGATGGCGATCCAATCAGGAGTGCAAGCTGTCCTCCTGTCACCACAATCATCCCTACGGGTGTTGATGATGCTGGTGGGGCGCATGGTGGCAGCAATAGAGGCGGTGCCTTTTGCACAATTTCGCCTCCGTCCTCTCCAGCTGGAGATCCTCCGCAGGTGGGACAAAAGGTCGATTTCTCTGAATCGGCTGGTGACCCTTTCCCAACCGACCAGAGATTCCCTGCAGTGGTGGTTACAGCCACACCACTTGTCTCGGGGCCGGTCCTTCATCAAACCGTCATGGTTGGTGGTGACCACCGACGCCAGTCTGAAGGGCTGGGGAGCGGTGTTCTTACACCACAGGGCCCAAGGCCTCTGGACTCGGTCGGAGTCGGCGTTGCAGATCAACGTGCTGGAGATCAAGGCGGTCTATCTGGCACTCCTGGCGTTTCAGAGATTCCTCTCAGGACAACCCATTCGGGTTCAGTCCGACAATGCGACGGCCGTCGCTTATATAAATCATCAAGGAGGAACCAGGAGTGCAGAGGCTCTGGCCGAAGTCCACCGCATCCTATCCTGGGCGGAGGACAACAACTGCCTGATCTCCGCAGTTCACATCCCAGGGGTCGAAAACTGGGAGGCCGACTATCTGAGCCGGCAGGGGATGGACGCCGGAGAGTGGTCTCTTCATCCAGACGTCTTCCAGGACATCTGCAGCAGATGGGGCACTCCGGACGTGGATCTGATGGCCTCACGGCTGAATCATCAGGTGCCGCAATACATGGCGAGGTCATGGGATCCCCAATCTCTGGGAGCGGATGCTCTGGTCCTGACTTGGTCCAGATTTCATCTGCCGTATGTGTTCCCGCCTCTGGCTCTGATTCCCAGGGTGCTGTGGAAAATCAGGTCGGAGTGCAGGGTCGCCATTCTAGTGGCTCCAGATTGGCCCAGGAGGTCCTGGTATCCGGACCTGTGGCAACTGTCAGGCGGACACAGGTGGGCTCTTCCAGACCGCGCAGATTTACTCGCGCAAGGCCCATTCTTCCACCTCAATTCCAAGGCCCTCAGATTGACTGCATGGCTCTTGAGGCCTGGCTGCTGACATCCAGGGGTTTTTCCCCTACGGTGGTTGCCACTATGAATCGGGCTAGGAAGCCAGTCTCAAGGAAGATGTACCACAGGACGTGGAAAATCTTTTTTACTTGGTGTGGCCTCTGGTGGACGGTCTCCGTGGCCCTTGTCCATCCCGACGTTGTTGGCTTTCCTACAGTCGGGTTTGGAATTAGGATTATCCCTTGGCTCCTTGAAAGGTCAAGTCTCAGCACTTTCAGTGCTGTTTGACAGGCGATTGGCGCTCCTCCCGAAGGTCCGTCAATTTCTGCAGGGGGTGTCACGGATGGTTCCACCCTACAAGAGACCTCTGGACCCTTGGGACCTCAACATGGTCCTGGCGGCATCACAGAGACCACCGTTTGAGCCGCTGAGAGATGTTTCTCTATCTCGCCTGTCTCAGAAAGTGGCCTTTCTGGTGGCAATCACGTCTCTGAGAAGGGTCTCAGAATTGGCTGCACTTTCGTGCAAGTCGCCCTTTCTGGTGGTTCACCAAGACAAGGTGGTGTTGCGTCCTCGGCCAGAATTCTTGCCGAAGGTGGTTTCAACTTTTCACCTGAACCAGGAGATTGTTCTCCCATCATTTTGCCCTGCTCCCGTTCATCAGGTTGAACGCGACCTCCATACTCTGGATCTCGTGAGAGCGGTACGCATTTATGTGTCCAGGACCGCCTCCTTTAGGAGTTCGGATTCCTTATTTGTTCTTACGACAGGTCGCTGTAAGGGGTCCGCGGCATCAAAGTCGACATTGGCCAGATGGATTAAGGCTTCCATTCAAGAGGCTTACCGGGCTTCTGGTTTGCCTCTCCCGGTGGGATTGAAGGCTCACTCTACCAGAGCTGTAGGTGCCTCCTGGGCCTTGCGACATCGAGCGTCTGCTCTACAGGTGTGTCAGGCGGCCACTTGGTCTAGCCTGCACACTTTCTCTAAGCACTATATGGTGCATGCCCATGCCTCTGCGGATGCAAGTTTGGGCAGGCGGGTTCTCCAGGCGGCGGTTGCCCACCTTTAAAGGGAACCATGTGTTATCCGTCTTGTTGAGGAACTCTTCCCGCCCTGGGGTATTGCTTTAGGACATCCCCATTGTCTGGGTCTCCCATTATGATGACCAGAAAAAAGAGAATTTTGTTTACGTACCGTAAATTCTTTTTTCTTTAATCATCAATGGGAGACCCAGCACCCACCCAGTTGTTCCGTTGCATGTTTTGCATTTGTTCTGTTCTCTGTTGAGACAGTGTTTGCGGGTTGTTGAACCGTCTGTGCACGGCATTCGTCCCGATGTTTCGGGTGTGGTTTATTTCCTCCTCGCAGCTTATGGACCAAACTGAGGATGTTCCCTGCGGTAGGGGTTTATAAGCGGAGGAGGCGGTGTCTACAAACTTGTAGTACCTAGTGTGACCTCCGGAGGGCAGTGCCCTAAACCCCATTGTCTGGGTCTCCCATTGATGATTAAAGAAAAAAGAATTTACGGTACGTAAACAAAATTCTCTTTTTTTATTCCTCCCCTGTGGACTTGAATGAGTGAAAGGGGGGAGGGGGCTTGGCTTACAGCAGAAAGACAAGCCCACAGAAAAGAAATGAAAAAAAAAAGGTCAAATAGTGATGTCATGCTGCACACGTCAATCAAATACTGCATTGATTTAAAGGTGGTTAAATCCTGGTGGTTGATTCCCTTAATCTTTTCAATACTTTTTTCTGTGTCATTTCTCATTATTACACATCAATAAATTTATGGATATCTATGGTTGGTTTGATTTCTTTGCCTGTGCGGATTGGATGGGTTGTTGCTGACATCCAGTGAGAATTTCATGTCAATAGGATTTATAGAAATATACTTCGTTAAAGAATTAGTGGTGTGTTCAATTCTTATCCTATTTCACCCGCTGTGTTCTGCTTTCTTCCACGTGTGGTGCTGTGGATATCCAGCATATAGCTTAACCCTTGTTCACATTCCCAGTAAACATACTGTAGAGATTCATTAGTCTTGATTTATTGAGTAATATGAACTTGATGCGTGTGGTAAAAACTGTAATACAAGGTATAGAATAATCACAGTCAGTACTGGGTACATTAAAGTAACTGGCACAACAGTAATATAACACAGGGTACAGTTAACATGAATAACTGGGGCAAAGGTCATTGCAGCAGGCTCTACTCTGTACATAAATGCATCTGCATACAGTACAAAGGGTATTATGGCTAAAGTAGATTCTACACAGTGGCTGTATAATAATCTACATACACAGATTCTACACAACATGTAACTGCATTATGACTCTCACCGGATTCATCTGACAGGAGAGGAGGAAAGCTGTAGGAAGAAGGGACAGGAGCGAGGGACACGAGTCTTATCTTCTCAGGAAATGTCTGCCGTCTTCTTCATTCAAAAGAAGCAGGGGGGTCCCTTCTAAATGACTCATTCTTAAAGAGGAAAACACTACCAGAGAGTGTGAAGTGTATTTGAACAGTATAAATGGGTATCTGGTGACCTCTATGGGTTATAACTGGTATTAACTATCAATATTTCCTTTCCTGCTCATAAATGGACAGAACATGCTGTATAAGGCTGGGTTCACACTGGCGTTCCCCTCTGCAGCGTTCTGCGGAGGGAAACCGCCATGTGTGCGCAGCCAGCGCAAGTCCCTATCTTTATAATGTGAGCGCACAGTGCTGCGCTTGACTGCGCATTACCGTGCACTCCCATTCACTCCCATATGTGATTTGTACGCAGGCGGACGACTGCGCACAAATCACACACTCTCCTCCGCACCAGGGACGCGACATGTTGCATTCCTGGTGTGGAGGAGAGTGTGCGATTTGTGCGCAGGCGTCCGCCTGCGTACAAATCACATATGGGAGTGAATGGGAGCACACGGTAATGCGCAGTCAAGCGCAGCACCGTGTGCGCTCCCATTATAAAGATAGGGACTTGCGCTGGCTGCGCACACATGGCGGTTCCCCTCCGCAGAATGCTGCGGAGGGAAACGCCAGTGTGAACCCAGCCTAAAGGAAACTGAATTCTGACACTTTTTTGCATTTTCAGTTTTACACTATCGTGCTGCACTTATAAGGGGTAAGCTTTTAGTTATATTATCTAGAAGAGTGAAGTCCGGGCACTAGACACCATATACAGGTCATGCATAGGATGTGTATATATACCGTATTTTTCGCTTTATAAGACGCACCGGATTATAAGACGCCACCCCAAATTTGGTGAAGGAAATGAGAAAAAAATAGTTTTTAATGTGAAATGGGGTCCGTCTTATAATGCCAGTGTCCGTCTTACAATCAGTGTATATGTCCCTAATCCTGGTACATAAACCCCCCAATCCTGGTATATATATCCCTCATCCTGGCATACCTGTCTCTCATCCTCGTATACATGTCCCCATCCTGTATAAATGCCCCCATCCTGGTATTTATATTGCTCATCCTGGTATATATGCCCCCATCCTGGAACATATGCCCCCCATCATGGCATACGGTATGTCCCTCATCCTGGTATACATGTGCCCATCCTGTATATATGGCCCCCATCCTGTATATATGGCCCCCATCCTGTATATATGGCCCCCATCCTGTATATATGGCCCCCATCCTTTATATATGCCCCCATCCTGTATATGTGCCCCCCATCCTGTATATGTGCCCCCCATCCTGTGTATATGCCCCCCATCCAGTATATATGCCCCCCATCCAGTGTATATGCCCCCCATCCTGTATATGTGCCCCCCATCCTGTGTATGTGCCCCCCATCCTGTGTATGTGCCCCCCATCCAGTGTATATGCCCCCCATCCAGTGTATATGCCCCCCATCCAGTGTATATGCCCCCCATCCTGTATATGTGCCCCCCATCCTGTATATGTGCCCCCCATCCTGTGTATATGCCCCAAATCCAGTATATATGCCCCCCATCCAGTGTATATGCCCCCCATCCTGTATAAGTGCCCCCCATCCTGTATATGTGCCCCCCATCCCCAACCCTTTGATTATGCTATATGGCCATTTTTTTACCCCAGACCCCCATGGCTCACCGAGGGTGCAGCTGCTCAGCGGGGGTGCCGGAGGCAGGGTCTCGTGGGTGGGGGACACAGCTGCAGGACCAGAGCAGCGGAGATGTACAGGCGGCAGTAAGCGGTGGGCGCCGCCATGTTTTTGTGGCTGGCTGCATTCATTAACACTGCAGCCAGCGGTAGGAGCTTCAACAAAATGGCCGCGGCCATAATGGAGACCCGCGGCCATTTTAAAGCCTCTACCTCTACCGGCTGGCTACCAGAAAAAACATGGCGGCGCCCACCGCTTGCTCCCGCCGCTACATCTCCGCTGCTCCGGTCCTGCAGCGGTGCCCCCCACCCACCGGAACCTGCCTACGACACCCACACTGGGCAGCTGCACCACAAACACCCCCCCTTATCTGGTAATATTTAATTTTTAAGTTTTTTTTTTTACCTGCGCTTTTTAAGACGCACCCCCGTTCCCCCCAAAGTTTGGGGGGAACAAAAGTGCGTCTTAAAAAGCGAAAAATGAAAAAGGACTTAGGTTCATCAACTTCAACCTTTCTCCACCAATTATACATTTTTGTCTCTAAATTATCTATAACCCACAATATTATGTGCACTGAAGAAATCATCCAGCCCTTTTTTAACCCCTTTATGACCCAGCCTATTTTGACCCTAAAGAACTTGGCATTTTTGTCAATTCTGACCAGTGTCCCTTTAGTAGGTAATAACTCTGGAACACTTCAACGGATCCTAGCGATTCTAAGATTGTTTTTTCGTGACATAAAGGGCTTCTTATTAGTATTAAATTTAGGTCGATAATTTTTGCGTTTATTTGTGAAAAAATCAAAAATGTAGAAAATTTAGCAATTTTCAAATTTTGAATTTTTATTCTGTTAAACCAGAGAGTTATGTGACACAAAATAGTTAATAAATAACATTTCCCACATGTCTACTTCACATCAGCACAATTTTGGAAAAAAAAATATCGGTTAGGAAGTTATTAGGGTTCAAAGTTCATCAACAATTTCTCATTATTCAAGCAAAATTTACAAAACCATTTTTTTTGTGACCACATCACATTTGAAGTCCCTTCGAGGGGAGTATGTGATAGAATATACCCAAAAGTGACACCATTCCGAAAACTGCACCCCTCAAGCTACTCAAAGCTACATTCAAGAAGATTATTAACCCTTCAGGTGCTTCACCAGAACTAAAGCAACGTGGAAGGAAAAAATGGACATTTTAATTTGTCTAACAACTAAACTAAAATTTTTTTGTAAGGTAAGGGTGCCTTCACATTTGCGTATGTGAACGCAGCGTATGCTGCGTTCCCATACGCAGTCAAACGTATGCGCACTGCGTTCCTATGTTTAACATAGGAACACATAGTGCCTGCGTTTGCTGCGTTCGGGTGCGGATGCGGACAATATCTGCTCCCTCCAGGGTCCCCCGTCCGCACCCGGGACGCAGTATGTTGCATTTTTTGTGCGCTCGGGGACCTTGGAAAATGAGCAAGCTTCCCCAAGCGCACAAAAAAAGCATTGGTGTCAATGGGTCCGCAGTGTTCTGCGCTTGACAGCGCAGGAGAACGCTGCGGACCCATTGAAATCTCTCCCGGTGGCCGCCGGTGATGTCACAGGAGATCACTGACGGCCACCGGGAGATCAGCTCAGCCTCTCATGATCTCCTCGTCCCTGCCGCCGGTAATCTGCTAGCGGTGTCGGCGGGGAGAAACAGCTGATGTGACAGCTGTTTGAATCTTCCCGCGCCAACATCTCCTCTCGGTGTCGGTGCGGGAGATTCAAACAGCTGTCAAATTAGCTGTTTCTCCCCGCGGACATGTCCCGGAGCTTACCGGCGGCGGGAAGGAGGAGATCTCCGGCGCTGATCTCCGCCTTCGGCCCGCCCCCGGACACCGCAGGCGGACACATCAAAATTACATGCTTTTGACTGTGTTTGTGTCTGCATGCCATCAGCATGCAGACACAAACGCAAATGTGAAGGTAGCCTAAGCTGTAGTTTTCACTCATACCATTTTGGGATAACTAGAGGCCTTTAAAGCTTTTGATTAATTATTTTGTTAGGATGCAAGAACAAAAATAAAATCAATCTGAAATTGTTTATGGCTTTCTCTGTGTCAGAACAAATACACAATTTATTTTTTCATATATTATTCTACTTTTGCACGGAAAAATGACATAAAAAAAAACTTTGTTTGGCTGTTATATTGAAAGCCTTAACTTTTAATTACCGTATATACTCGTGTATAAGCCGACCCGTGTATAAGCCGACCCCCTACTTTTGCCCCCAAAACCTGGGAAAATCTATTGACTCGCGTATAAGCCGAGGGTGGACCCCAGCACAGGTATACAGCCCCCAGCAGTGGTATACAGGCCCCAGCAGTATGATATACAGCAGGCCCCAGTGGTATATACAGCAGCCCCAGTGGTATTGCAGCCCCTATATACAGCAGCCCCAGTGGTATTGCAGCCCCAGTGGTGTATACAGCAGCCCCTATATACAGCAGCCCCAGTGGTATTGCAGCCCCTATATACAGCAGCCAGTGGTATTGCAGCCCAGTGGTATTGCAGCCCCTATATACAGCAGCCCCAGTGGTATTGCAGCCCAGTGGTGTATACAGCAGCTCCTATATACAGCAGCCCAGTGGTATTGCAGCCCCAGTGGTATTGCAGCCCCTATATACAGCAGCCCCAGTGGTATTGCAGCCCCAGTGGTATTGCAGCCTATATACAGCAGCCCCAGTGGTATTGCAGCCCAGTGGTGTATACAGCAGCCCCAGTGGTATTGCAGCCCCTATATACAGCAGCCCCAGTGGTATTGCAGCCCCAGTGGTATTGCAGCCCCTATATACAGCAGCCCCAGTGGTATTGCAGCCCCAGTGGTGTATACAGCAGCCCCTATATACAGTAGCCCAGTGGTATTGCGGCCCCAGTGGTGTATACAGCAGCCCCTATATACAGCAGCCCCAGTGGTATTGCGGCCCCAGTGGTATTGCAGCCCCTATATACAGCAGCCCCAGTGTTATTGCAGCCCCAGTGGTGTATACAGCAGCCCCTATATACAGCAGCCCCAGTGGTATTGCAGCCCCAGTGGTATTGCAGCCCCTATATACAGCAGCCCCAGTGGTATTGCAGCCCCAGTGGTATTGCAGCCCCTATATACAGCAGCCCCAGTGGTATTGCAGCCCCAGTGTATTGCAGCCCCTATATACGCAGCCCCAGTGGTATTGCAGCCCCAGTGGTATTGCAGCCCTATTACACAGCCCAGTGGTATTGCAGCCCCAGTGGTGTGTATACAGCAGCCCCTATATACAGCAGCCCCAGTGGTATTGCGGCCCCAGTGGTGTATACAGCAGCCCCTATATACAGCAGCCCCAGTGGTATTGAGGCCCCAGTGGTATTGCAGCCCCTATATACAGCAGCCCCAGTGGTATTGCAGCCCCACTGGTGTATACAGCAGCCCCTATATACAGCAGCCCCAGTGGTAGTATACAGGCAGCCCCAGTAATGCAGGGCCCCCCCCTCATGCTCCGGTCACCTGTAAAGCAAATTATACTTATCATTGTCCCGCTGCCGTCCGCGCCCGCATCTGCCGACATCCCGATCCTCCATCTTCATGCGTCTTCTTCCTGTTTCCTGTGCTCGTCGCCGAATGACGTCATTGCTGCGACGCGCACAGAAACAGGAAGAAGACGGATAAAGATGGAGGATCGCGATGTCGCCAGCGGCGGGCGCGGACGGCAGCGGGACAATGATAAGTATAATTTGCTTTACAGGTGACCGGAGCATGAGGGGGGGGGCCCTGCATTACTGGGGATGCGGGGGCTGCTTTATACCGCTGTATACAGCAGCCCCGCACTGACTCGCGTATAAGCCGAGGGGGGTACTTTTCAGCCCAATTTTTGGGCTGAAAAACTCGGCTTATACGCGAGTATATACGGTATAATGAATACACAGCTGTATGAGGGTTTGTGATTTATATAACGAGCTATAGTATTTATTGGTGTCACTGTGGGATGAATCCAATCTTTTTTTATCACCTGTTTGTTTCATTTTTTGTGAAGCAAGATAAAGAGACACAGCAGTTCTGGCATGGTTCCTCTTTTTTTACGGCATTCAAAGTCTACAATAAATGATAGATAAATTTATCACACAAGTTATTTTGTAAATGTCGACTCCAAATAACTGTTGTTTTTATTTATTTTTACAATTATTATTTTTTTTTTACAATACTTAATTTTTTATTATTAAAACTGGCAGTTGACATGTAATATTTATACAGTATTTGCCACAAGAGAACTTGAATAAGCACCTCGTTGATTGCTTTGATAATACACTATAGTACTGAAGTACTGCAGTGCCTTATCTAACCTTTCTGACTAAGCACAGACCTTTAGACCTCCTCTATTTTGGCAGTATCTAATAGGCTGAAAGATGCAGCAGATATGGAGACCATTCTTACGCCTTCTTGTTGCCATAGCAACCATTAACACCCCATAACCGTGCTGCAGGGGTGCTAATGGCCTGAAGAAGGGAGCAGTCTCCTTTTTTCTGACTCTCAACTTGCTGCTGTTAGGCTATGTGCACACAGGGCGTCTTTGCTGTTTTTGCTACATTTAGGCCCCTTTCACATCAGCTTTTATTGCTGATCGTGGCAGATCCGGCAGATTTACCGCATCTGCCGCATTTACCACCTAACGGTTGCACTTACGGCACATTTGGGGCAAGCCCCATGCATTGTCTATGGGGCTTGTGGCAAGTGCGGTATTGCCATGATCCGGCAGTTGCAGCCACGAAAAACACCACTGTCAAAAGCGTTTTTTTCGCGGTCGCAACTGCTGCAAATGCCGGAACTGCGGCAATACCGCACTTGCTGCAAGCCCCATAGACAATGCAGGGGGCTTGCCCCAAATGTGCCGTAAGTGCAATCATGATGCAGTAAATCTGCTGCAATTTGAAAAAAATGCTGATGTGAAGGGGCCTTAGATTGCTGCGTTTTGGACATTGACGGCAGCAAAAAGCAGAAAAGTATTGACATGCTCATTCTTTTCAAAATGCAGCAAAACCGTACAGGGTTTAGTAAAGAAACTAAACAATTTGTGTGCACAGCTTTTTCCTGAGTCACATAGGTTTTGCTGGAAAGTAAAAACACAGTTTAGATTAGCATTAATTATCATAAAATCTTGGTAAAAACGCTAGCACAAAACCGTAGGAAAAACGCATTGTGTGAACATAGCCTTACTACTTGCAACTTCTGCTGTGGATGGCACAGTGACGACTCCTGAACTCATACCATCTCTCTGATATAATTGCATGTTGGATTGCAGGGAATTTTGAAGTACAATTACATCTTTTTGCAGGAAGGGGTTAGTGTAAAGTTAAAGCCCCATGAAATATTTTGCTCGTCTATGAATGTCAAGCACTAGGTATTTTATTTCATATTGCTTAGTTTTACATTTTCAAGTTTGAAAGTTATCATCTACACTATTGCTTCATTCATTAATTAATTCTAATGGGACCGCTGGTGTATAACTAATTTCATGATATTTCATGATATTTTTCATCACAACTGTGCACACTGTAATATTTTCATTAACTGTAAATATGACATTTTAATACAAGTCTTAAAGGTTTTTTCTTAGAATATAGGCTTCCTACGTTGAAGGATAATAAAATCAAGTTTGCCACTACCAATCTAGTGCTACCTCTCTTTTGCTGCCGCCATCTTTGTTGACATGGTTGTATTGGGAAATCATGACTACAGCACATGACACTACGACCAGTTACTGGACTCAATGGGCATACCAAGGCTGAGCACAGTGATGGCTTCAGCCATCTATGTGCTGTAGTTTTGATGACACTGCTGCAGCTGTGTGAACAAAGACCAGGGCCAATGCTGGATCAGAACTAAGTTTGATTATAATTGTTTTTAAAGAGAACAAGCCTATGCCTCTTACAAAGCAATTGAACACTTGCTCCCAGATTCCCCTATAGACATCTGATAAGCTAGATGACAACCTATAACCAACTGAATTGCTATAGACCTGTCAGACAAAATATAAGTTTGTC
Source organism: Allobates femoralis (assembly GCA_033576535.1). Taxonomy (NCBI): domain Eukaryota; kingdom Metazoa; phylum Chordata; class Amphibia; order Anura; family Aromobatidae; genus Allobates; species Allobates femoralis. The sequence continues at coordinate 395,285,668 of JARQOC010000005.1, forward strand.
CAAAGTGGTTCATGCTGTATGATCAGCCAAGATACCATGGGGCAGAGGATCTAAGAAAAGCGAGTAGAAAATCAAGGGCACAGAAGAGCATTTCAAGGGTCCAGCCGAAGTCAATATTTAAGATATTTTTGTGAAGCACAGCTATCTGGAGGCTTCTGTCATAGTGAATGTAATACAAACCTGGAGATAACACAGCATTGATTTCCCTTTTAATACCACTTTTTCTTGTAAAAAATTATTTTTGAGAAAATAGTGGACAAAATCAACTATCTACAGGTCTAGAAACATTTGAATATCATACAGATTTTTGATCGGAATTCCAATTTATTCCAAGTGTGCTTAAGTCACCAAATCCAGTCTTGTAGTATTTTATTTTACTTTAGTACTTCGCAAATTCCTGTTTTGAAAGATTCATTAAAAAAAATACATTGTGGTGCAAAAAAATATTTTATCACAACCCTTTAGCCTACCTTTTATATGAATGTGACTTTAGCAGATACCTAGCACAAAGTAATGCAAATATTCTAGAATAGAATTTTGCCATTTTCTGACATTTCCCCTGGGATAGCACAAGGCTTTATTAGGCTATGTTCACACTGTGCATTTGTGCTGCATTTATCCTTGTTTTTTTGCAAATCTGTACTAATCTAAAGGCCGGTTTATACGTTGCGATGTCCCAGCGCCCCGACCAATGATATGGATCGCCGGGACATCGCTATTTGATCACTGGTGAGCTGTCACACAGGCAGACTCACCAGCGAGAACGCTGGTAACCAGGGTAAACATGGGTAACTAAGCAGAGCACTTTGCTTAGTTACCCGATGTTTACCCTGGTTAAGCTGATCGTTGCAGGATGTCACATGTAGCTACGTCGCTACAACGTCACAAGTTGCAGCGACATTGTTAACGATGTCGCAATGTGTAAACCGGCCTTAAGCCTGCATTTTTGTTTCCTAGTAAAACCTACGAGATTCAGGAAAAGCTATCCACGCATTGGTTTGATTTCATTACAAAAACTGAAACCTGCAGAGGTAGTACTGCGTTTTCAAAAGATTGCACATGCCAACTCTTTTCTGTGTTTTTTGCAGTGTTTGACAAAAACGCAGCAAATTCGCAGCAGAAAAACGTTTTCTCCTGCTGAACAATCTATATTTACTAACAAAACCTTCAGTTTTTGCTGCAGTAAAAATGCACTGTATGAATATAGCCTAGGCATAGATATAAAACAGGACAGTTGTAAATAGGTGTTGCCTTCCCAAAATGTGTGCTGCTGTACTTTTCGAATGAATAGTTTGTAGTCTCATTATGCTTAGTACAATTATAATACCTTATTAAATTAAATTTTTCTTTTGTTTGGTCTTGTAAATTTAGATATCTTCACTTCTATTAAGGTTTGATAGAATGAGTTAGTGTCTCAGAATGATCTAAAGCTAACAAAGTTTCAGAACAGATACTACATCGTACTCCTCTTATTATCCAGTGCTGGTGTTTGCTTCCCTAGTGCATCTGTGTCTTCTTTGTGCGTCAGGAGAAAATACCATTTATTTCTTTTTTATAATTCTTTAAGTATAATGTTTAGCATACAAAAACCACTAAACCATGTGTTTCTGAAACCATTCATTTCTTAAGTGAAACCTGTCAGGAGATTATTTATGCCCAAATCATGGGAAACCTAAAATTAATTACTAACAACTATATTTTACTCTAAAATGCCCTGCTGGGTGTCATTTAAAATATCATTTGAAAAATAAGCCAGGCACCAGTAGATTGTCCATTGGGCAGCTTCCACTGGCTTCCCTTGGCTTGGTCAAGCTCTCCTTGATTACCTTGTTTTTTTTACTGTATTCTGTCACACTAGCGGGTGTGGATCCACTGCACCCCGAACCAGGTTTAGCCTGGAGGGGCATGACTAAGTGCTTACTGGATTTTTACCAGAGCCTTTGATGGTAAGGGTAGACTGGACTACCGGTAGACACCAGGTTCCACTCCAGGGCAGTGCCTGGTACTGCAGCAGCTGATACACAAGTCAGGAATGCATGTACCAAGGGCAGGCAGGATGGATTGGATGTACCAAGGGCAGGCAGGAGACAGACTGCACGGGCTGGTACTGGAGACAGGCAAGTCAGGTTCAGACACACGGACAGGCAAGGTGGGTTTAGAAACTGAAAACAGGCAGGTCAGATTTGGGTACATGGATGGGCACAACTGGTTTTGAAATTAGAGACAGACTGGACAGGTACAAAATCTCAAAATTATACCAATAACACTATGGTTTGTCATGCAAAATATAACAAGCCTTCAACAGCTCCATTAATAAAAAACTAAAAATTAGTGTCTCTTAGTATATAGTAATAGAAAAAAAAAAAAATTTTTAAACAAAAAAAGAGATTTTTTTTATGATAAAGAGGAATAATATATAACAAGTTTGTATGAATCGATTCTCATGATTCGTGCCTCCAACCACTTCATTAATATTCTTGCATATCCACAGCTCTTCTTTTGATTCTTCTGCTGCAAGTTCATTGTTGTGGTTTGACAATGCACATGTGACATTGTTGCAAGCCAGCAAATCATAAGAAGAGCCGCAAATGTGGTCATATAACAGGTGGGTCTGACGACCAAGTCTGAGGTCCAGACTCTGGCAGAGGTTTTCATCCAGGACATTTCTTTACTTGGCCGCATTCATGTTTCCTTCAATTGCAACCAGTTGTCCTGTCCCTGCAGCTGATAAACACCCCTATAGCATGATGCCGCTACTACATGATTCCCTGTTGGGATTGAATTGGGCAGTTGATGATCAGTGCCCGGTTTTCTCCACACATACCGCTTAGAATTATCACCAAAAAGTTCTACATTCGTCTTGTTAGACCAGAGAATCTTATTTCTCATAGTCTAGGAGTCCTTCATGTGTTTTGTTTTTTTAACTCTATGTGCGCTGTCCTATGTCATGCACTAAGAAGATTCTTCCTTCGGGCCTCTCTGCCATAAAGGCCTTACTGGTGGAGAGCTACAGTGATAGTTGACTTTGTAGAACTTTCTCCCATCTCCCTATTGCATCTCTGGAGCTCAGCCACAGTAATCTTGGGGTTCTTCTTTACCTCTCACATTAAGGCTCTTCTCCCACGATTGCTCAGTTTGGCTTAGTTTGGCTGGACGGCCATGTGTAGGAAGACTTCTGGTGGTCCCAAACCTCCACCATTTTAGGATTATGGGAGGCCACTGTGCTCTTAGGAACCTTGAATACTGCAAAAATTATTTTGTGCCTTGCCACAATTCTGTCGCTGAGCTCCTTGGGCAGTTCCTTTAACCTCATGATTCTCATTTAGTCTGACATGCACTGTGAGCTGTGAGGTCTTATATAGACAAGTGTGTGCCATTCCAAATCAAGTCCTATCAGTTTAATTAAACACAGTTGGACTCCAATGAAGGAGTAGAACCATCTCAAGGAGGATCACAAAGAAATGGACATCATGTGACTTAAATCAGAGTGTCTGAGCAAAGGGTCTGAGTACTTATGACCATGTGATATTTCAGTTTTTCTTTTTTAATAAATTTGCACAAATATCTACATTTCTCTTTTTCATTCAAGCTGGGGTGCAGAGTGTACATTAATGAGAAAAAAATGAACTTTTTCACGTTTATCAAATGGATGCAATGAAACAAAGAGTGAAAAATGTAAAGGGGGTCTTAATACTTTCCGTACCCACTGTACATCTCCACCCAGGCTGTTATAGGACAAACCAAAATTAGACAAAAAAATGTTATAGTAACCATCAGTATTAGGACAGAGAAAAAAGGACCATCGCTCAGCAGGCAAGGAAACCGAACACATAGCAAGAGGTCAGCAAGTTACATCCTAAAACTGAGGCATGACCGTTCTTTTGTAGCAATAACAAGGGCTAAATTAAGCCTATCATGTCTTATCTTTACTTCGGATTTTAGCTCATTAAAACTGAATAGTTAACTGTGCTCTCCTTAAACATGTACTAGTATTCATTTCCCTGCTGTCTGATATGAAAGGTGCCGCATTTGCAATTTATTTGTTAAATCTTCTAAGAGCCCATTAATTTTCAGGACAGGAAGTTTTGTCTTAATCCTAGTTATTAAAAAGCAATTGTACTAGAAAGATGGAAAATGCCCTTTTATTTACAACAGATACTGGGGAGAACAAAAAACCATGCTTTATTTGTAATTTAGCAATTTGGTGCCTGCTGCTTGTTACATATATTTCTAAGTACATAACTCTTCTTTTTTCTTTGTGAAGATGCAGCCAGTGGCACAGGGAACATTTTACTGGTAGCGGGAAGAATAGATTTATTAAAACTTCAACAAAATCTTGATGCAAAATTTAACAACATCTGTAAAAAAGCTGAAGTTGAAAAGAGGATTGCTTCTACGAAATGGACAATGATCCTAAAAACATGTAAGAATCCACAATAGACTACCTCAAAATGCACAAGCAGAAGGTTTTACAATGGCCCTCACAGTCCCCTGATCTGAAAATCATTGGAAATCTGTGACTAGACCTCTAAAGAGCAGGGCATGGAAGACAGCCCAGGAATCCTACAGACCTGGAAGACTTTTACAAGGAAGACTTGAAAATACTTTAAACAAGAACTGAAAGACTCTTGGTGGGCTATAAAAGGTGTTTACAGGCTGTGATACTTGCCAAAGTACAAAGTGCTCTTAGGTACTATCAGGATACCGAAACGTTTGCATCGGCCCATTTTCCTTTTTTGTTAGTTTTAATATGTAAAAGAAGATATAATTTTGGGGCGCCTAAAATACCAAGGAAATGTGTCATCTTTAACTTTATACTTTTTGACATTTCATCTTCAACTTGCTTAACTGTTCACAGTAACATTAATTTTGACCACGGGTGTCCACATTTTTCATACCACAGCAAGTATTTGGGATTAATCTCAATTCATTATTATTATATTTTTTTTACACATCGAAAGGTGCAGACATTTTTCTGGCTACCAAGGGCGCAAGATGGTTTAAGTTATTTGCTGGTGTTGGCTTCTGGTTCCACATGCCTATTTAATGAAAATGGATTATGGTTTTAATCCCTTTAGAGATAACATGTAAGTTATGTGAAATTATCATGACTTCTCTAGGGTACCTTTACACGTCCAACATTGCATGCAGTTTCACTTGCAACTCACTGGTTCCAGTGAAATCATGGACACATTGTTCTATTTTGTTGCCGTGTACAAATGTAATAATGTGTCCATGATTTCACAGCAACCAGTAAGTTGCAAGTGAAATTGCATGCAATGTTGCGACATGTAAAGGTACCGGTCACCACACGGCAATATTGCTTACAATTTCACTGGCAATTTGCTGCTGCATTGAAATCTTGGACACATTGTTCTGTTTTGTTGCTGTGTACAAATAGAACAATGTGTCCATGATTTCACTGCATCCAGCAAATTGCCAGTGAAATTGCAAGCAATATTGCCTCGTGTGACGGTACCTTAAAGCATTTTAGATTTTTGCAAGAAGCGACCATTATGCCACTCTGAAGCAGACTGTGAGAGGCTATGAACCCATCGTTTGTGTATATATGTCTATTTCAACATGTCCTATTTTGTTCCCACAGGAGATAAGCCATAGGAATCTGAACTATTATCTCTCATTTTGATGAAACCCCTTATAAATGCTTTTAAGACTAGGTGTCTGGTTGCTCTTACAGGTACTCAGCTCATTAGCTAGTTAGATGCTACCATCCAGTTTATAAAACTAATAGGATTTCCTTTGGCTACTTGACGGCTACATAATTGTGTCTGAATAGTCTAATAATGTCCAAAAGGTTTTCTCTCTATTACTTAAATGTGATCTAAAGGGTGTCGACAGCAAACCCCAATCATGCAGAGAATAAAGCTTTCATCTTTTTGCTTGACGTGCTGAGATATGATGAGCTATGAGAAAAGACGAAAGGAGAAGCGCAGAGCTGGCAGCCCTTATTATCATGTAATACATTATCTCTTGTATGCAGCCGGCAAGATTAGAAGCTCCATGCTGGAAAGTTAGAATGCTGTGTGATAAGTGCTGTGGTTATTCTGAGCACGCCTCATAAATGCAAGAAAATCAGCATCCAGGCAATGAGAATGTAAATGATCTATGTTAGGACCATTATAGTAAGACATTTCATTTTAGCACATTTATAAAATTATAGAAATGTCCTACTAAATGCATAAAAATGACATAAACAGAGCTTTAATAATAAATAAAGCATAAAGATGCTTCTGACATTTTTATATCTGACATCTCATAATCTGTTGTAAACGATTTGATGGATTTGTTTTCCTATTACACATTTTATTAGGTTTATTAAACTTTTGATTCTTTTATTTCATGTGTGGCATATTTGGCTGTTCTGACCATCACATAACAACAGAACCTTGGCTGGAAGATGAACATTCCATTCCAGCATTTGTGGTTTTTAATTTCAGCAGTTAATGGCCATCAGTAAAGTATGTCCAGTGTGTGCAATAAATTACAAACCATCATGGTTTTCTGCCATTTCCAAGGCTGCTTGTATTCTGCGACATTTCCTTGGAGTTCTGTGTGGCCGGCTCACACTAAAGACCGTTGTTCGCTCCTCTCTTAAACTGGGGTCAAATGACCGTATGTTCTCTCATGAGATAGTTGGTCCAGTTATACTAATGGCACTCGGCTCAAACTCTCATCAGAGTGTGAGCTTGTCTAATTTCCTGTGATCTCATTCTCTCGCATTTGGATGTCATTCGAGTGCAGTCCAATGTTTTGCATACACTTAAGGCCCCGTTACACACAACGATATCTTGAACGATATCCTTGCAATGTCACCAGCTTGGTGACGTTGCAGCGATGTCGAAACACCATCGTTGTGTGTGACACGTATCAACGATCAATGATTAAGTTGTTGATCATTGATCGTAGATTTATGGTCCTGTCCATACATCTATCGTTGATCTTCCACTGAACGCCCAGCATCGGTGCGTGTGACAGCGGGAGACCAACGATGAACGAGCTCCCAGCGCTGCACAGCATGCGCTGAGAGCTCGTAACTATGGTAAACAGCGGGTATCTAGGCAGCGCCTACTTACCCGATGTATACACTGGTTACCAGCCCTCTCCGCTTACAGGCTGGTATCCAAGGTACACAGCGGGTAACTAGTGACAGCACTGTCTCTAGTTACCCTCAGTGTACCTTGGATACCAGCCTGTATGAAGAGAAGGCTGTTGACCATGGTATACATCAGGTAAGTAGGCCTTCCTAGATACCCGCTGTTTTACCATGGTTACCAGCCTGCTCCCGCTTACCGCAGCCTGGCAGCGGAAGCTAGACATCATGGAAAGAATATTTTATTTACGACTGGTCCACTGGTCTCTGGTGAGTCTGCCTGTGTGACAGCTCACCAGCGATCAGTTCACAATGTGGCAGCGATCCGCATCATTGGTCGGATCACTGCCACATCACAGCATGTAATGGGGCCTTTAGACTTGAATTCGTGCTTGCCATCTGACATCGCAGCATGCTGCCATTTTTTCTCATGTTGAATCTGTATGAGAAAAAAAAAGGGCTGGTTAGGCACTGCTCTATAGTATAACATTGTTCGAAGGCTATCCTTTGAAACATTGGATAGCCCTCATTTGTGTTATACACTCTTGTGTGCAAGCCTTAATGTAAGTGTATGAGAGCTTTGTTTTGAGCCTTTAGTTCATGGTGAAAAACCAACTTCGGTCCACATAGAAATACTTACATGAGCCAAATGGTCATAACTGTAGTCATATGATCTACAAGAAGACCAGAACAGCACTGGAAGAGGCAGAAGGTGCTAAACAATAATGCACATGCTGAACATATTGTACTAAATTGCTGAAATAAAGAACAAAAAGCCTTGAGTGGTAGTTTTTAAGCCTCCTGAGGTGCAGCTTTTTTGTATATGTTTAGTAGCATTCGGAAATATTGTATTGGTATGAAGCTTATATGAGTTTACTTTAGTTTTCCATGGTATCACTATAGCACAGATTTTATTTTTATTGCGACAAGTTGTTTTATATGTACAGTAAATCACCTGATGTAAGAGATCATACTGAGTGATAACATAGACCGTAATGGCAAATTCTAACAAAGCACCAGCATTTATCAAGATATCTGCAAAGGACAAGGCTAGGTGACACAAATGTGCATATACACTGATTGTTCTTAAGGGTGCTTTCACATTGCAATTTTTTTCCTGTCCGTGGGATCCTACTTTTTGCAGGACCCCACGGACAAGAAAGGACAGCATCGTAGGTGTGCTTCCTGGTGCTATTTCTGTTTCCGGGGCCGTGATTTTCACAGGTCTGGACACAGAAACAGCTGACAGGAGGCAAGTGGGGCACTTTCACTTCCGCAATGTATATATACATTGCGGAAATGAAATTAAGTAAAAGCAAGGGTTAAAAAAAAAAATGTATTCTCACCTTTCCAGCGATCCCCCGATGCCTCCATCAAGCTCCCGAGGGTTACAGGACCTGGCAAGGTGGGGTTACCCTATCAGCATCATCGGTCACATGACTGAAGTTACCGCAGTAACCCGTCATATGACCCGATCAGCTAATCGGGTTGCCACGCAACGTCAGGTCTTGTAACCATCGGGAGCTTGATGGAGGCGTCGGGATCGCTGGAAAAGTGAGAATACATATTTTATATGTTTAACCCTTGCTTTTACTTAATTTCACTTCCGCAATGTATGTATATACATTGCGGAAGTGAAATTAGATTGTACAGAGCAGTTTTAGTGTACTGAGCATGCTCAGTACACTAAAATCGGGTCTGAGAAACGATCAGCCTTGGCTAATCTAATTCCGCCCCTGATCCTCACTGAGATCAGTTTTGTACTTTGTCCAAATCTCCAGGGAATTTGAAATGTTACAGGTTATTAGAAGAATAGCAAAGAGGTGTCTTAGTTGATTTGGGGTGTGTGTGTCTGCTGCTTCACTGAGAGTCATGCCTTCGTGTGCGCCATTTTCCAGAAGTCCTTTGGCAAGCTTCCCTGAATGTATCATAGACATGCATGTGCAGTGTTATACTTTGAATGTCCTTTGTTGCCAATAGCACTCAATTAGAAGCTGAGCTGGCCATCTGATAAATATCTAGGCCAACTGTCAAAACAGACAAGGCATTATCTATTAACTCACAGATACAAACAGTAAATAGGCCTTTTTTGGTGAATGACTGTATAGCGTGGGGTTAAATTCTTACCTGAACACAGTCTGATGTTCCCTGAGCCAAATGAAGCAGCAGTGCAAAAGTTCATGATTATAAATACGGCAGTGCGGATTCTTTTAGTGGACACACATACATACATATGCTCAGCTTTATATATTCGGTATTTCATAGCGCTTACTATAAACCCTTTAGAAGTCAACCTACCAGCTCAGCCTCTGTTCATAGCATTAAAACAATGCTGTACCTGAATAAAAGAGAACATGTAGCTATCCAATCTATGAACACCTCTTTAAAACTCATCTTTGATCCATTCATGGACCTTCAACCTGTTTAACATTTTAAATTGTGCACATAATAATAATAATAACCTTTATTTATATGGCGCCAGCATATTCCACAGCGCTTCACAATTTCAGAGTTTCATATAAAAACAGTCATAAGTAACAGTTATCAAAGAATACAATAAATAAAGAGAAATAATGACGGCCCTGCTCATAAGAGCTTACAATCTACAATAAGGTGGGAGGCGACACAAATTACAGGGGCTTATTTACAATGATGGTGCTGCCAACTTGAGGAAATGGGGAATAGATAAGAGCTGCATGAGTGGTCACCAGCCGTTCTTTGTCATGTTTTTTGATCTGGTGGAATGAATAGGCTATGTCTAAGTGACTTCGATTAGGGCGCGAGATAGGCCGCTCTGAAAAGATGTGTTTTTAGGAAGCGCCTGAAAGTATGTACCCGTATATACTCGTGTATAAGCCGACCCGTGTATAAGCCGACCCCCCTACTTTTGCCCCCGAAACCTGGGAAAAACTATTGACTCGTGTATAGGCCGAGGGTGGACCCCAGCACAGGTATACAGCCCCCAGCAGTGTGGTATACAGGCCCCTCCCAGTGGTAGTATACAGCAGCCTCCCCAGTGGCATATACAGGCCCCAGCAGTATATACAGCAGCCCCAGTGGTATACAGCAGCCTCCCCAGTGGTATATACAGACCCTACCAGTATATACAGCAGCCCCAGTGGTATATACAGACCCACCAGTATATACAGCAGCCCGTGGTATACAGGCCCCTGCAGTATATACAGCAGCTCCGGGGGTATACAGCAGCCTCCCCAGGGCATATACAGCCCCAGCAGTATATATAGCAGCCCCAGTGGTATACAGCAGCCCCCAGTGGTATAACAGACCCCACCAGTATATACAGCAGCCCCAGTGGTATACAGGCCCCTGCAGTATATACAGCACTCGGGTATACAGCAGCCTCCGGGGTATACAGCAGCAGCCCGGGGGTATACAGCAGCCTCCGGGTTTATACAGCAGCCTCCGGGGTATACAGCAGCCTCTGGGGGTATACAGCAGCCTCCGGGGTATACAGCAGCCCCAGGGTATACAGCAGCCCCAGGGTATACAGCAGCCTCCCAGTGGTATATATAGACCCCACCAGTATATACAGCAGCCTAGTGGTATACACCCACAGTATATACAGCAGCCAGTGGTATACAGCAGCCCAGGGGTATACAGCAGCTCAGGGGTATACAGCAGCCCCAAATGCTGGCACCGCCCCTGCTGCTTAATTACCATCCCGGTCTTCTGTGCTCCGTCTTCCATGCTCCCGTCCTCGCTGCATCCGGGATCCGGCGTCGCACGATGAGTCATATGCCTGCACAGAGGGGGGGCGAGTGCCAGCATTTGGGGGCCAGATATGCACTGCTTCCCCCTGCCGCTGATTGACAGGGGGAAGCAGTACATATATAATGAGCGGCCCCACGTGATGGGGCCGCTCATACAGCAGCCTCCCCAGCCCCGGACACAGCCCCCACCACAGCAGCCTACCGTATTGACCCGTGTATAAGCCGAGGGGGAGACTTTTCAGCCCAATTTTTGGGCTGAAAAACTCGGCTTATACACGAGTATATACGGTAAGTTGTGGATAGACCTAATTTCTAGAGAATTGGCGCAGCTTGGGAGAAGTCTTGGAGTCGGGAATGGGAGGTTCGGATTAATACAGAGGTTAATCTAAAGTCACTCCCAGAGCGAAAATAACGGGTAGGGTGATAGACAAAGGTGAGAGTAATGAAATAGTGACTGCAAAGCTGAGTATTACATTTTATTTTTATTTTTATTTTTTTTTTTCATTTTAACTTTTTTTTTTATATGTGGGGGAAAACTGTTTTTCTCCTTAGCAAAGTTACAAAATATCCTTACCCCTCAACCAGTGTTACATTAACCATGCCAGGCAAGGTAAACTATACTTCTTAATGCCCAGTAGAAGCAGACCTTCAACCTGTTTCACTTTTTTTGAATTTGGCAATAGATGTTGCATTTTTTACCTTTTATTAAAATGTTGAAATTAGTGTATCAATCCACTGACTTCTTTAGAGTACACTAAAAATATAAGATATTGTAACGTACAACAATCTTTTTACTTTTCAAAACCATTCCTTTGTGAAACCAGGTTGGGTAGGTCCTTACAAACTAATCTCTCTCTCTCCATCTTTTATAGCGGAGCAATAATTATGTTGATAAATGTTCTCTTGGTTCTGTTACACTGAAGGAAAGAAGCGATGACAACAATTCTTACAATATACATTATAACATTGCAAGTAATTAGACCAGAATCTAAGATTAGAATCTAAGAACAGACCATTGAAAAGGAAAGCGATGTACACTACTTCATGTAGCATTTCTGTATATAAATAAGAACATTTCAGATAACTTTATTGAAAAATATGTAATTAATTTACAGATGAAATGCACATCTATGATTTTTTTTCTTAGTGTATACAAAGGAAAATTGCGGTGTAATGGGGAGCGCTAAGGCAAAGGCAATCTTGAGTAATACTGACTTATTTTATTAAAATTACAAATGCTCTCATACGCCACTAAGTGTTACGATAGCCCTTGCTATCTTCATCAGGTGGATAGAGAGCAAAAATAACAACATCCTTAAATATATCTTTAGACCAATAGGATTACCCTAGGGTGATGACATCACAGGATATACAAGTCACATGGTAAACAAGTCATGTGATAAATCATATGAAATTACAAACAACATAATACACCCATAATAAAAACTCAGCTTAAAAAATATAAAATACTAATAAAACAATCAATTCATAATTTAGTGACAAAAATTGATTGGAACCATATGAAAAAGGCTACATCATAATAGTTAATGGGTAATAGGGTATATATCCATGGGATTTTAACGGGAGTCTTTTCAATCGTAAGGTAAGACTTCCGTGGCCAGTGTGCCTAACCTGAAAATCCAATAGTTTTCTTTCTTACATAGACGTATGAACCTATCGGGTATTTTCATCAATCTGATCAATAATTATAAGACTTAGGTGGGATGGGTCTTTGTTATGTGTTAGGACAAAGTGTCTTGAAACGCTGTGTGACATGAAACCCTTCACAATATTTGATCTATGTTTGCATAGACGTGCCCACATAGTTTGAATGGTGCGGCCTACGTACTGTTGGCCACATGGTCACTCTAAGAGGTAGATCACATATCTTGAAAGGCAATTTAGAGATTGTTTGATATCAAGAGATTTACCTGTGTATTCGAAACAAATGTTTGTATACCATTCCTTATGGTTGCACAACATTTACATTTAGTCGAGTTACATTTATGACAACCTGGGTTGTGTGTCTTGATAAGGGTCAATTCTGGATCGGGAAATTTAGCCCTTGGCTTTCTGTGGGCAACCATGGACTGAAGATTCATTCCTCTCCGGAAAATGATTCTGTGATTGTCAGGGATAACTTTAGAGAGCACTGGGTCCCCCTTTAGGATGAACCAATATTAACATATCAGACAATGCCTGGGCATGCTCTCTTCTTCCACAGCTGGATTAAAACATCAGTCAACTTTTGGATAATTTGTGGTGCAACATGTCATTGGTGGATGGAACAAGACATCATTTCTCAGATGTGTTCAATTGAATTCAGGTCTGGGGAACAAGCAGGCCAGTCCATAGCATCAATGCTTCATCATGCAGGAACTACTGATACACGTCAGCCACATTAGGTCTAGCATTGTCATGCATCAAAAGAAACCCAGGGTCCACTGCACCTGCATATGGTCTCATAATGGGTCTGAGGATCTCATCTCAAGACCTAATGTCAGTTAGGGTACCCCTGGCTAGCACATAGAGGGCTTTGCCCTTCAAAGAAATGCCTCCCCACACCATTACTGACACACTGCCAAACCAGTCATGCTGGAGGATGTTACAGGCAGCAGAATGTTCTCCATGGCGTCTCAAAACTCTGTCATGTCTCTCGCATGTGCTCAGTTTGATCCTACTATCATCCCTAAAGAGCACAAGGTACCAGTGTCAAATCTGTGAACTCTTGGTGTTCTTTGGTAAATGCCATCGCCCTGCACAGTATTGGTCTGTAAGCACAACACTCACTTGTGTATGTCGGGCCCTCATACCACCCTCATGGAGTCTGTTTCTGACAATTTGAGCAGACACATAGATATTAGTGGCATGCTGGAGGTCATTTTGTAGGGCTCTAGCACTACTACCCCTATTCCTCCTTACACAAAGTAGGAGGTGGTCTTTATGCTGGGTTGCTGCCCTCCAATAGCCCCCTCCAAGTGTACTGGCCTGTCTCCTGGTATCTGCTCCATACTTTGGACACTGTGCTGACAGACACATCTAACGTTCTTGCTACAGTTTGCAGTGATGTGCCATCCTGAATGAGCTGCACTACCTGAGCAACGTCTGTGGGTGAAAGCAATGACAAAATGTGAAAGTGACCAAAACAACAGCCAAAAAGGATGAGGACAGATAAATAGCCTGTGGTCACCACCTACAGAACCACTGTTTTATAGGGGGTGTATTGCCAATTGCCTATCTTTTCTACCTGTTATCTGTTCCATTTTTACAAAAGCAGGAGAAATTGATTCACAATCAGTGTTGCTTCATAACTAGACAGGTTGATTTCACAGAAGTGTGACTGACTTGGAGATACATTTTGTTTTTTAAGAGTCCACTTTATTTTTGTGAGCAGTGTATGTTGTCACTAATGTAGTGACTGCTCCTGTGTTACTTAAAAGGGTTATCCACTACCATGACAGCCCATGTTCATTCACCATATTCCCCCATGTAAAATTCTCACAGCCTGTACACACCAGTGGTGCCAGTATCATTTCGGGGAAGATAGCTATAGCCATCTGCGGCCGCTCATGCGCTTCTTCACTCTGACTTCCTTTGAACAAAACGGACATTGGAAAGAAGAGAGCACTACAGCTGTTTTCTGATTTTCTCTAAAAGTCAGCTATATAAGAAGAAAGTGAGTGTGAAGCTGTCCTTCGGCAGCCATCTGTTGTGATGTTATGTGGGTAAATATTGTGATTGAAAAGGGGGTGTCTGAGTAGTGGATAACCCCTTTAACCAATTATCTTTTACTGAAAGTGTAGTTTAAAACCACACAGTCAGCAATAACAATTGTGTTAATCATGTTGCATTTTAAGAAGATTCAGGGTCATTGATTTATCAGTTGGCGACTGGAGCTGTCCAGCATGACTGGCTACTGTACACAATCATTGTTAATGAATAGTGATGAGCGAGTATGCTCTGCGCTGCTCAATACTCGCACGAGTATCCCGGTACTCAGGGTGCTCGGCGAGCACCGAGTACCGCCGAGATGCTCGGACTGCTCGGTAATAATAAGCGATCTGACACACGTACACAGCTCCCTTCAGTGTACACAGTGAGCTGGCACCACACAGAGAGCAGATTCATTGTTAGGATCCCTCTGGGGGCCACAGTAAGGTGTTGTATGTTGCAGCGATTTCAAAAAGCCCCCCCTCCCGCCCTTTCCCAGCAATACTCGTTTTATAACCGGAAGTCTGTGGGCAGAGCCTGTCACTCATTGACTTACATTGGGCTCGGTGCTCGGCCGAGTACACGAGTATCTTGAGATGCTCGGCCAGAGCACCGAGCACCCGAGCATCTTAGTGCTCGCTCATCACTATTAATGAACCTAGTAGGTTCTTTATTTCATATCTTTGAGGTGTTTAGAAAATAAAAGCCCAACAGTGACACTTTATGAAGGATAATACATTGCAGCACGGTAATGAATAAAGCACTATTTAATAATGCTTTATTATACATTCTTGTAAATTAGCTCAAAATCTGTAAATTGATTTTAAAAATATTTTAGAGAAGTGAGATTTAACATTATCATTGATATCAGCACATTCTTAAAAGTTGTCTAGACTAAAATGACAAGTCTGCAGTCACTCTGTGATCACAGACTTATGACTCGTCACATGGCATTCACTGCGCGCTGTGAGAATTCTCCGGTGTCAGAGCCAGGAATGGTGGTCACATTGTTGCAAGTATGTGATATGTACACTCCCAACCAGAATACAACTAGATTGGATACACTTGCATTGAGCAAGGCAGCGCTCATCAAGTTGGAATGGGGCCTTACTGGCCAGGGAATGTCAAGCGCATGATGCAACACAAAAGTACTATGGGAATGTCAAATGGCGTTTTGCTCAAACTTCAGAAACTGTCATGGCAGCGCTTGGCTCTGTTCAGTTTGTAGAGTTGGATGCTTCACTCTGATTTCTCTGGTGTCTGGGATCAACACAGTCAGACTTGGGAGTCAACTACTGTGTGCTAATTCATAAGCAGGCTAGCAAGAGTCTGCTGGTCTGTTTGCTCCTAATATCACATGTTGTGGAGAGGCCTATCATAGCTGCTCCCCTCCTATTTATGCAGGTAGAATCCATCTAATCATGCCAGATATAGTTTATCCAATGTTGGTCTGTGTGATTTGATGTCCCAGATTCTCTGGCAAAAGTTGTGCTGTTTGCTTGAAGCAGTTGTGGAAATTCTCCACTGTTGTTCTGTTACTTCTTATGTGCTCTTGTTTTTCCCCCTGCAATTTTTTTGTGTTAGCCTCTAAGCACACATATACACAAAGATAAAGTTTTTGTTTTCCCTGTCTTTTTTTCTGTAGGTTTTATTATTCCTCTGTCATGGGGGGAAGGGAAATCCGATCAGGACTGGTCAAGAGTAGGACCAGGCCGAAGGCTCACACCTCACCACAATTAGGAGTGCCTAGAAAGAAGGGATAGCACAGGGCCCTGTAGCTAGAGGAACAGGTCAGGTGCCCCGGTTCCTGGTTTTCCTCATAGTCATCATGACGGGGATGGTGAAGGAAGGTAAGGAGTGGGGGTTGAGACACCTTTTGCCTTTCAACTATGTCTTACCCTGAGCTCCCCTAATGCCCTATGCAGGTCCTTCACCTTCCCCCCCCTTCCCCGCTGCAATCACATGCCTAGTCCCTGGCTGACACCTCTACTAACCCTGGCTAGTGTGCCGTCCAGCAAGGACAGATAATATCTCACAGGGAAAGTAGACAGGGAGTTAGACAAAAGGATACACAACCTTAAATACTGCAAGTACCCGGGCTAGCAGCAGGCACGGCTCCAACAAAAGAACTCTGCAACAAATCACAAGGCACCTCCACACTCCACCAAGGGCAGGATAAGAAATTAAACTCTTATGATCGGCAACGTGTGATGTATGATGTGACCATAAAAAGGGAAGTGGGAGTGGGCATGACCTGGCTACAAACTGAGGTAAACTGGAGCTGCGAGCTAGGGACACTGATATTAACCATTGCTGACACAAAGGAAATTAAATTTAAATTCCAGCAAGCCCAAAGCTGTCATGAATCTCCTACTGACTCATGACACTTACTGTGTGGAAATGTCTTGCCATGGTGTTAGCTATTTACTTGCATTAGTGACCCTGGGGACTGCCACATTATCAAGATCTGTTGTGCACTCTCAGTATTGCATACACTGCTATGAGGCAGGTGCTCCCATAAAATGCATGTTTATAGGGCAGTCAGAGCCAATAACAGTTGGCTGAAAGAAGGTTTGAGCAACTCATAGATCATATCTGCAAAGCTCACATGTACTCTGTCAGATGTCCTGAATAAAGAATATTGGAGACATAAAAATAAAGACTATAGCAGAATTTATCTTCTCCCTCCCTTTTAAAGATGCACTTTCTGCCTTGACCATAATGCATCTTTTTCAGAGACATGGGGCATAATTGGAACCTGCTTGGCCCTAAACCTAATTTCCTCCTACAGAGCACTTATATCTGCGTACTAAACCGCATCCGGTGCAGACAAACATGAGGGAATGATGCTAATTTAGTAAAATAAATGTTAGCCTTGATTATTTTTAATCCAACCCTGTGCCCACAACCACTACTTTCAAGCTCCTTTTTCAGTTTACAGCCAGCATAATGCATAGGGTATTTGTCTCATTATTGCATCCTAGCTGCTGCCGTGTCCAGGTAACACGCTGGCTGCTCAGGTTCTGCTCCCTTTCTAGGACCTATAGCACTGCTATAAGACCCACGCATGATCTACACACACTCATGACTCCATAGGCATCTTGCCGCTCTGTGATATCACCGGGGTTTCTTCTGTGTCGCCACTGAAAGGGAATCTGTTTGCAGGCTTTTCCTGTGTAATCTGAGAGCAGAATCATGTAGGGGCAGCAGTCCTGATTGCAATGTATCACTTACTGGAGTTCTTGGTGTAGTGTTTGTGAAATCCCTGTGTTCTTTGCTTTGGATGTAGCAGTGGTCAGAATAGTGAACTGTGTATAACCCTGCCCACACCCCTGATAGGCAGCTTTTTATGTATAGAGTACACATTGTCATCAAGCTGCTAATCAGTGGTGGGAGTGGGGTTACATAGATCAGGCTGACTGTCTTGTATGTGAGATAATCTCATTCAGTAATAATATCTTGCTAATAAAACACTGAAATTTCAGCACACCGCCTTATAAATGACACATTACTGTAACCAGGCTCTTTAGCCCTACATTGTGCTGCTTTCAGATTAAAAAGCAAAAATCTGTTCACAGATTGCATTGAACAATAAGAAAAAGGACTGCAAAGTATAGACTAAGTAATCAATTGTGTGCAATTGAGACAGAGACCAGATTGTCACTTTGTCAGTAGGTCATGTAAAGGCAATATGGTGCACACTTTTTTGTTTTTTATTTCAACTATTCTCGGGCCATAAGACAAGGCACACATACCTAGACATGTAAATGACTTAAGGCAAGTAGTAGGAGACTCATAGGTGCCTTGAACTATGGCATTGGTTATAGTTATGCCCAGAAGAGAAACAAAAGCTCAAGGAGACAGTTCTAGCCCAAGCTTCCCAAGGATCGTAGTCATTACATCTCTTGCTTAAAGAAAACTTTGTTTCTTGATATTTTATTAAAGTTGTAATTAATGCTCATTACATTCATGTTGGTTTATTTTTTTAAAATGCAATATAACAGCATGGAAAATTAAAGTCAGCATATAACACTGTGAATGCTGTGTATTACAATGCAGGAAATGAGCATTAATCAGATTTGATCATAGTTTTTCTTGCATTTTAAACTCCCAATCATCACTGGTTTTCTATGATATTTCCCTTAATGTCTTTTTCACATCTGTAGCAAACCACATAATATCTCTGTGTATTGCTGGGACAATATACCATCTGGGCATCATTTGATGACACCTTTTTTGCTTTCATCCAGCTTTTTGATGATTGACCAGATGTCTTGTCTTTGATGCAAACATTGGCTTGGTGGTTTCAGCCTGCATTTACCGTAATTAGAATAGTATTGTTTTTCGAGCTGTATTACTTTTTTCCTATACACTCTGTAGCAATTGCTTTCTTGTTTTAAATGTTTAGTTCATGTAATGTGAAATAGTGCTGTTTTAATTTCATTGTGTGCGCTGCTAGACATGGGCAGTAGTTTTCCTTTTTAGTTCTTTGTATATAATGTCATTCCTGTGAAGTGGAAATAGGAAGAAAAAATCAATTTACGGTCTGTAAGGTCGTAAAAGTGTATGGAGGAATTTTTATTTCACTGCTAGACTTTCCAAACCTTAACAATACCTAAATATTGCTGTATAATAAATCAATTAAATTATGAAATGCAAGGATTAAATATTAATAAATAATTAATTGCACAGCATTCATATCAACCAGATTTCTTTTGCATCCACTAATCATATTCTGTTGATCCTGGACAGAGTGGGTAAATATATCATTAAGTATCCCAATCAGTACAGTCAATCCAGCAATTAGTGGATGAAGCAGATTGCATTCAAACAATAAAGCTGCATATACACAGGACTAAATGATCAACATGTGACCAGTGAAAATCCTAACTAGTATCTGACACTCACCAGTGCAATGATTACTGCTGCTTCTATTTCATAACATTAGAGAAATCTTGTTCTACACCCCTCTCCTGCGTGCAGCAGAACAATTTCTTATTATAATCTGTTTAATTACGATAACTTTCCCTTTGAAATGTTTAGCTATAAATCATTTAAAGCTACAACTAATGTTGAAATTGTTATTCCAGACTGTTTTACTTTGTAAACTTAATGTCCTAATGAGTTTTGACAAAATTCCACCAAATCTGTAAACTTGATTTTGCTTAAAATGTTTTATGCTTTAATTATCATTAAAAACATTTGAACAAGAAATCTTGTTCTGTTGGAAAAGTTGTGAAATGTACATTCCCTGGACAGCACAACTGTAGTTTATAACTTTTATTAGTAAAATATAATTTGACCTTTGGCATTAACATTATGATTCCTCAAAAAACAGCATATTATAACAATTATTGATAAGTGTAAATGGGCCTTTAGTGACCATTAGCAAAAAATATAATCTAATGAAACAAAAAAAAATCTTGTAAATATAGTATATACCAAAACTGTTCAGTTCATAAATTCTAGATGCCATTGTTAGCACAATTTTCAAGAGGAGACAAACATTTTGTGTCCCATTGGTTATAACAGAGCTAGGTCCTTCCTTGGAGGGTTATATGGCTAGTCCTGTGTTGAGACTCTTAAACGAGGCTCCACAGACTCTATTTGCATATTCATAATTCCCAGGGGCAATGCGCCTAGGAATTCACTGTGTTGAGCGCTTTAGCCGGCTGCCCGCAGTGTTTTCTTGGACTGGTCTTCCTGATATCAATGAGAACTTTGTGATGTTGGCTACTAGTCATTGCTCCCACCTAGCCGCACTGATAAGGGGCAAACCCCGAAACAGCTGTCTGTGGATGGATACTTGGTTTGATTTTCCCTTGTCATATCTTTAAACTCGTAAATAGTTGGATATTGACTAAAAGAGCCTCTTAATATGGTGGTTATGGTGGTTTCCGCAAGGAGCCACCCCAGGGTTGGGTCCTTCCCTCGAGGGATATCTGGCTAGTTCAGTTTTTGAGACTCCTAAACGAGGCTCCACGGACTCTATTTGTATATTGGTTATAACAAAGGCATATGAAAGAAACGCTGATGGTATTCTAGCAGACAAACTCCAAGTAAAGAGCTAATATAGTCATAGCCAAAAGTGTTGACACCTTTGAAATTGTTCACAAAAATGATGTATTTCTCTTGGAAAATTATTGCAATTACACATTTTTCAGGCGTGTGATGTTTCAACCTCACCTGTAGCAAGGAACAGGTGTGGGCAATATGAAAATCACACCTGAAACCAGATAAACTGAGAAGTTGACTTAATCTTTTCATTGTTTCTCTGTGTGTGCCACACTAACCATGCAGAACAGAAAATGTAGAACTGTCTGAGGACTTGAAGAAACAAAGTTATTGAAAAACGCAAACAATCTCAAGGTTACAAGCCTATCTCCAGAGATCTTGATGTTCCTTTGTCCACGGTATGCAACATAATAGTGCTATATAAATTATTATTATTAATTCCATAGCACTTTACATACATGAGTAATGCTGTCTCTCTTGGAGCTCACCATCTAAACATCCTATCAGTATGTCTTTACAATGTGGGAGGAAACCGGAGTGCCCGGAGGAAACCCACGCAAACACGGGAGAACATAAAAACTCCTTGCAGATGTTGTCCTTAGTGGGAATTGAACCCAGGACCTCGGGACCTCAGTGCTGCAAAGGCTGCAGTGCTAACCACTTGAGCCACCGTGCCGCCCAGTTTACAACCCATGGCACTGTAGCTAATCTCCCGTACATGAATGACAAAGAAAAATGGGTTACAACGCTGGATAGTCCAAATGGTGGATAATTAGCCCCAATCAAATTCCAAACAAATTCAAGCTGTCCTGCAGGCTCAGGTGCATCAGTGTAAGCATGAACTATTTGATGACATTTCACTAAAATTGCAAGAAACCCAGGGGTATCCCACTGCTGACACATACACACAAAAATGCTAGACTGAAGTTAGCCAAAATGTACATAAGCCAAATTCTTTCTGGAAAGCATCTTGTGGACATTATGTAAAGTGTAGTGGACACATTGGATAAAAGAGGACCTCTCAGCAGGTACAAATAAGCAGTTTTTCTCTTATTTGGATCCTGCTGCTCACCTGAATATCTACTTGTACAAGGTGACGTTATTGATGGAGATTCTGTGTTACATACCTGTCCCAGGTATCCCTGGCTCCATTTCTTTCCTTTGGATCTACTGCCTTTTGTTGTGCTTTACATTGGGTTTGCAAGATGTCCCACGTGGATCTAAGATGATATTTCCCTAGACCTACTTGTGCATGTCAATGAATTAGAATATTATCAAAAAGTGAATTTTTTTCAGTAATTCAATTCAAAAAGTGAAACGCATATATAATATAGAGTCATTACAACACAAACAGAGGATCCATTTCAAGTGTTTATTTCTGTTAATGTTGATGATTATGGCTTACATCCAATGAAAACTCAAAGCTCATTCTCTCAGAAAATTAAAGTAGGGAGGATGAAGGAGTCTGATAGTTAAAATATTACCTAAATAGGTGTCAGAGGCTTCACCTTGTGTGGTTGTGAGTCACAACCAGTGGCGTAACTTCAGGCCCAAAGACCCCAATACGAAAGCTCCAACAGGACCCCCAATTATTGCAAATCTTTAATAGTATTAGTCTTTTTCTATAGGCCAAAGGGACTTCTGGGGCCCCCTTAGGCTGTAGGGTCCAGATGCAATTGCAATCCCTGCAAATATTATACTTACGCCCCTGGTCACAACCACTATAAAAGCATATCACAGCTCTGCAGTAACCATGTGGTGCAGTGTGGTAGGGAGAATGAAGGGTGAAAAAACGCAGTGCCATATTCCACAAGAGATCAAAGGGTGAATATAATATTGATTAGTCAACGTGTTTCAGAGCTCCCTGGTCCCTTCCTCAGGACACATCAATATCATATTGCCATGTTTCAATGCATTGAAAACCCAAAAGTCATTATCTCAGAGAATTAAAGTTACAGCAACTGAGCTGCTGTATTCCACGAGACATCAAAGGGTGAATATAATATTGATTAGTCAACATGTTTCAGTGCTCCCTGAAGCGCCCTGAAACATGGCAATATGATATTGATTTGTCCTGAGGAAGGGACCAGGGAGCCGTGAAACATGTTGACTAATAAATCAATATTATATTCACCCATTGATCTCTTGTGGAATACGGCACCGTGGTTTTTCACCCTTCATTCTCCCTACCACACTGCACCACACTGGTTACTGCAGCAGCTGTGATATTCTTTTGTAGTGGTTGTGACTCTCACAACCACACAAAGTGAACCTCTGATACATATTTAGGTAATATTTTATCTCTCAGACTCTTCATCCTCCTTACTTTAATTTTCTGAGATAATGACCTTTGAGTTTACATTGGCTGCAAGCCATAATCATCAACATTAACATAAATAAACACTTGAACTAGATCACTCTGTTTGTAGTGATTCTACAAAATATATGCAGTTCACCTTATGGATTTGTTCACTGAAATAAATTAACTTTTTGATGCTATTCTAATTCATTGAGATGCTCTTGTATCTCAGCAGGTTTTTGCTGCGTAACCTGAGGACAGCATGTTGTAGGAGTTTTAAACATAATTAATGAAATCAAGCTGAGTGCTGCTGTTTACTTACAGTGAAAGTTTCTTCACTAGGACCTTACCATTGCCAGGTGTGGAGCACACACATCTGCTAGTCTGACTATGGCCCTTCCTGTGATTAGCAGCTTACTGTCAATAGACTATGTACATAAGGAGCCCTGTGTGGGTGGGGTTATCTTTCCCAGGTCTGCTTTATGTTACATCTTAGAACTCTAATTGTGTTATATCTGCTGCATCCAATAAACTAAGTGATACATTGTTGGATTCAATATCTTTTTTTCTATGTAATGCTGCTCTCAGATGAGGTAGTAAAAACCTGGTGACAGGTTCCCATCAACACATCTAGTTCTATACTTGGTGTTCTTAAATCATCAGTGCTTTTGGTGTTGGTGCTTACTTTTATCCTTGCTCAGTTCCTTTTCTTCTGTTCTTGAGATTTCTATGTGTGCCCAGACCTCGCTGCCCATGTGCCTCCCGACTTGCTACATCATTACCAGTGTTCCATGTGCCCACGCTGACCTTAGGCTTAGAGAATCCTCATCTAGCGAGCTTTGACATCCTACTTTTCATCAGCTGACTAAAAATGGAGATTGGTGTTTCTAAAGACATGTGCACAAACCAGGGAAAATACACCCGGCTTCATTGTACATGATCGGGAAGAGAAGAATGCCTGGCTCATGTGCGTGAGTTACAGAGTCCTGAGGATGATATCGCCTGTGTCGTAAATGTTAATCACTTCTAATTGGCATGATTGCAAGATATGAGGCAAGACTATACCTAAGTAATTTGCAGTAGATAAAACTATGGCAAGAGGACCCAGTAAGTGAGACATTGCTGGGGTCAAAGTCCCAGCTCCTACATCGTTACATCCAGATTACATAGCAAATACTTAATGACCGATTCCCTGCAATCTATAGAGAATGTTAGCTCTTTTGTTCCCTTTTCTCTCCCAAGACTACATTTATGTTACCTGTATATTCATAAATGACATCAATAGAAGCATAGCCCAACGGTATTGTGTGCTTTTACATAGAATATGGGGAATATGTCCCTGGCTTATTCTCTTCGGGGTTGTCATCTTTTGTATTCGCTGAAAAGGCATGGTTATCTAACTACAACATCAAAGATTTATGATTCAGATGATATTCATATAGTTTTTATACTGTTTTAGATATTTGTTTTATTTGTGATCCTAAACCATGAATAGATCTGGAATAAAGAGATTGCCAAAAAGAAAAGCCTGGTTTTCTCATGCACGCGCTTTAGTTGAAATAGACACATGCAAAGCAAGCTTAGGCCTATGTGGCTTCAAACCGTAAAGTGAATGTGTCAGTCAAGGTGGGTTTCGCTATGGGTCCTATTTTTTCTCAATTACAGACCTCTTTTAGTTTCCATTCCAGACTGTCAGGTATGGTTTTTGCTTCTAGTGAATCAGACATTGTGTAAATTGGAGGAATGATGCAGATCCTACAGGTACAAGCATGATTGATGAGATGCTCGCTTTACTGCAGCAATACCTGAAAGGTTCCTGGAAGGTGGCACAACCATGTGATGCAAAAAAGATACAGTAGTAAAGTAAATAATATTCATTATGGTGGATCACATGTTATTCACAAGTCCTTGCCCGGTTTAATTTTGTGTGTGTGTGATGTTTTTTTTTTCTTATCTTTAGTTTTCCATGTGTTCTTACCATTCAAGTTATAACATTTCTCCTTATGGAGAGATGATGTCAGGTCCAGCATGTCAGTATATGGGGAGACTTAAACGCCTTGCATGGTCCTCTGGGAAATTTAATATGCTAATTGCCTCTTCAAAGAGAACTTGAACTCTAGTGCTACCTATTGGTAGTAGCAATCCTAAAAGTAAATATTGACCGTTTAACAAGCCTTATCAAATGACCAAGGATATAAGCCAAATCATATTCTCTATTTGCAGACACAGTGTTTCTGAGTGTTTGCTCCTTATCAGTGCAACGTATAAGGTATGATTTGGCTTGATGACCAAGGATATAAACCAAATCATACCTTATACTTCGCACTGATGCAGAGCAAACACTCAGAAACACTGTGTCTGCAAATAGAGAATATGATTTGGCTTATATGTTTGGTCACTTAATAAGGCTCATTAAAGGGTTAATATTGACTTTTAGGATTGCTACTACCAATATGTGGCACTAGAGTTCATGTCCTCTTTGAAGAGGCAATTTGAATACCATCCATGTGACATTTATATTTCTTGTATGGACGAAGGGCTCAGATGGATTTTTCTCGTGTGTCTTTTAGCCACTGGTATATAAGAAAAAAAATGGACAGTGCATAAGTCCCAAGGATCTACTGCCCATTTGTTTTGTGAATCCACACTATGATAAAAAAAGGAATCCTGTTGTGGTTGTGAGGTAGCATACTCCTGGGGGTTCGCTTGACAGCGTAAATTACACCAACACATGTTTTTAACCATTAGAACATTCAGGAGCAGTTTATTAAGCTCAAACTGCTCATTACATATAAAATACATACAGTACACTCACATCACATAACATTATAAATAACATCACATTACATTCCACAGTACATAAATTATATTACACATATTCTAACACCGGTTACCTTATGGTAGCGGTACACACACAGAGTACATGGGTAATACACCATCCCCTAGGGATCCTGGCCTAGTCAGCTCACCCCTATTCACACCTGACGGTATTTACCCCACGGCCAGGCTCTTCCTTGGCCCAGTGTCCCCTTGGCAGAGTCCAGTCCCTTCCCACAGGCTGCTAACTGTTCCCAGCCTCTACACAGCACTCTGGCTGCTCTGAACCAGGCTCCGACCTGGTTGTAGTCACCGGAGCTCCAGAGCAAGTCAGGCCCCCAAGAACTCCTCGACACGTGTCTCCAGGTCGCCAACCGCTTCCAAGTCTGCCATCACCAGGGCCAGACCTCCAGGCAAGCGGCTGCACCAAACATGCCCAGGGTCAGCCCCACTTCCCAACTCCCGGTACTCTATTAACCCCTGTCGTCTGGCCTCCCGGCTCCACTCTTACAGGACTTAGTCTTCTCTCTCCCACAGAGGCTTCTGCTCTGCCTCCATTCACACACAGACCTCCTGGTCCCACATCATACACGGCCCTTCTCCTTGAGCCGTCATATGCTTCCATGGCCCTTTTTACATAAGCCAATGCACTCACACACGGACGACATCACACATGGAACCTTTTCCTTAGGCCATCATACACTTCCATAGTCCCTCATGGACTCCTATGGACATCAGCCTTGTCAGGCCCAGACCACTCACACCAGCACAGTCCGGCATGGACTTCAGCCCTCTAGGCCCAGACCAGGTTGTGAGCCACCTGAGCTTCAGGGCAGTCAAAGCATCCCCTAAGGTCTCCTCACCCCTGCCCATGATGCCCAGCTGCCTCCAAGCCCCCACCAACACAGGCAGAGATCCTGGATGGCAGCCTCACCACCATGGACAGAGTGAGCCCCCTATAAGTTCCCCTGAAACATGTCCTCTCCCTCAGAGGATCATGTTTGGTCTCTCTCTGGACTCTGCAGTCTCTGGTCTGCAGCCTGATCTCATCTGCAGTCTCTGGTCTGATCTCCACTGCAGCCTGATCTGATCTGCAGTCTGATCTGATCTCTGCAGTCTCTGGTCTCCTCTGCAGTCTGATCTGATGTCTCCTCACAACTCACACCTGGCTAGCTATTATCTTTTCTGCCACACCCACACTGACACACCCACCTGCTGCTCCAGTAATCAGTACACCCATTACTCTCAGCCACTCATTAGGCTCATGAACATGTCAGGTCTACAACACTCACTCTCAGCTGTTAACTACCTGTGTTCCGGGTAGGTTTTAGCACAGCGCATCCACAGTAAAACCGGATACATGTGAACCGACCACCCGTGTGATGCACCCGGCCGTGGGTTGCATCATCACATGGTGTATAGGCTTCCTGTTCTCTCCCTTGTACTGACCCTGAAATAAAACTCATATAACTTCAATGTCCCAATTGTTTTTATTGCATAGCAATGACAGCCACATAGTGCCCCTCATAACAGTGCTAGGCACATACTATCTCCTATACCAGTGCATTAGCACTTCTCCTGGATCTATAACTGCATTTTCTCTCATTGACGGGGAAAGGTATATTTAAAGAGAGCCTAGGCACTCATACATATTATGGCCACTTTACACACACACCAACTTATCTGTCCAACTTCTGAACAACTTACTGGTTGCAGTGAAATCATGGACACATTGTTCCATTTGTACACAGCCACAAAACGGAGCAATGTGTCCATGATTTCACTGCAACCAGTAAGTTGTTCAGAAGTTGGACAGATAAGTTGGTGTGTGTAAAGTGGCCCTTAAGGGGTGTCACACGCGTCAATGTCGTCAGCGAGATGATCGCTGACGACATTGACGGCTGATTGCTGGTGAGCTGTCACACAGACAGACTCACCAGCGATCAATTGACCAGTGACATCATGGAAACGATTTAAATATCGTTTCCACGATGTCCTGCTCCCGCTGCCAGCCTGCTGGAAGCGGGAGCAGGCTGGTCTCCAAGGTAAACTGCGGGTAACTAGGCAGCGCGCGCTGCCTAGATACCCGACGTGTACCTTAGTTACCAGCCTCCTCCGCTCACCCGGTGAGTGGAGGAGGCTGGTAACTAAGGTACACAGTCGGGTATCTAGGCAGCGCGCGCTGCCTAGTTACCCGCAGTGTACCTTAGTTACCAGCCTCCTCCGCTCACCGGGTGAGCGGAGGAGGCTGGTAACTAAGGTACACGTCGGGTATCTAGGCAGCGCGCGCTGCCTAGTTACCCGCAGTGTACCTTGGATACCAGCTCCCAGCGCTTGTGAGAGGCGCTGGGAGCTGGAATATCGCTAGTCCCGGTGTCACACGCAGCGATGCTGCGTGTCCACCGGGCGACAATCGCCAGGTTTCAGAGCTGGTTCTGAAACCTGGCGATCATCAACCAGCGATTTATCGCTGGTTGATGCAGTATGTCACACGCGTCAATATCTCTGCAACGTCACGTGCAGCCGATATCGTGCAGGCGATATTGACGCGTGTGACACCCCCTTTAGTCTTCTAGAATAATTGCAAATTGACACTTTAAAAACTGAAGCATCAAACTTTTTGAAAGCCAAGCTTGGGTCAGTCTCAAAACTTTTGTCCACAGCTGTAGATACTGATAATCGTTCTGGATTATTATAATTTGTGCAATACAGACACACTCTTTCTCTGAGTAATCTACCTTTTTATGGTTACTGTATGGTGCAAATAGCTGGATGTAAACAAAGCCTTTACTCAACTACTATAAGGTTACTTCCATGTATTTTGCATACATTTTTCTAAGCGAAAACCAGGATTGTAACCTGAATAGTGAACAAGTATAATAGAAAGATTTGCATGTCCTCGATGTTTTGTCTTACATGGAGAATACTGGTCAAAATGTTGACATGTGGCCGGGCTCTATGCTTCATATTTGGTGGTCCTGTGGTCCCCTGCAACCCTTCTGGAACTCAGTTTTCGATGCCTTTCATTCGATGACTGGGGTCCGTCACGAACCGTCTCCCCAAATGGCCCTACTGTCCCTAATACCCAGTTCGATAGTTTCTGTCAAAAAGGGGATTCTGAGATTCTGCCTAATAGCTGCCAGAGCAGTTATTCCCCGGCATTGGAGGTCCACTGAGGTCCCCTCCACGGTGGAATGGATAGCTGAAATGGATAGATTAAATCGTCTGGAGTCACTGGTGGCGGGTGATGGTGATGCCGCATATGAACAGGGACGCACCTGGTTCCTCTGGCAATCCTTCAAGGAGAGCACAGGGTTCCTTACTTGGCTGCGTACATATTCCTAATTGTCAACTCGTGGGCGTTTAAATTGCTGGGTCTCCCTTACCCCCCCCCCCCTCTCCTTCCTTACTCCCCTTCTCCCCTACCCCTTTTTTCTCTTTTTCTCCTCTTTTTTTATTTCCACAATTGCCTTTTCATAGGTTCTGTATTCTTTATATAAGGTCCTTGTCCAGAGGTGATTCCTAAGATGAGAAACATGTACCCTTTAGGTGTTAGTGTCCTTATTGGACTACTCCTGTGCTGCGCTCTTCGGGACGTAATGTATCTCTGTATTAAGTCCTGGACATTGTACTGGTTCTTTCTATTGTTTTTACTGTTGAAAATCTCAATAAATATATTTACTGAAAAAAAAAAAAATGTTGACATGTGGCCTAAATCTGCCTTTAAACATTTGTTTAAATTCTGCCAAACCCCATATATTTTGTATGGTGTAACACCAGCTGCCCTCTTACCTTGAATTCAAGCGTCAGGTAACGAAAGAGTAAGACATATCCGTTGTTTTAATTCTTATTTAATAAATCAATAGTACAAATGAGCAGCTTTGTCATATATCTTATCAGACATATTTGCTTCTTTCTCTGCCACAATTGATCAGTCATTATCAAAATTCTCAATTCTGAGGTGAAATTTGTATTCAGTGAAGACTTTTCCAATAATCCTGAGATAGGAGATGTCAGTTGGTACTGATGAGATTCTATGTAGAAAGAAGAGGTGGTGGAGCTCTTTCTCTAGCTCCTCTCTCTTTCTCTAGCTCCTCCCTCTGCTTTTAGTTCTCCCTCTGCATATAGCCCCTCCCTTTGCATATAGCTCCTCCCTCTGCATATAGCTCCTCCCTCTGCTTCTAGCTTTTCCCTCCTCCCATCATCATAGAACCTCATCAATACCAACTGCCATCTCCTATGGCAAAGTATTCACTGAACACAGATTTCACCTCATGATTGAGAATGTTGATAATTGCTGATCACTTCTGGCATAGAAAGAAGCAAATTTGTCTGATCAGATATATTAGGCCCCCTTCACATCTGCGTTTATGTGTAATTCACGGCAGATGTCGCCGGATCTGCCGCGTAACGGCAAACTTGCAGCAGTGATCCAGCAAGCCCCATTCATTCTCTATGGGACTTGTGGTCTGGTACGGCAAGTGCGATATTGCCGAATTTGGCGCTAGCGACATTGAAAAAAAACTGCTGCAGCCAGCCGGATCTTGCCGCACCTGACTGCAAACCCTATAAAGAATGAATGGGGCTTGCCGCAAGTGCGACCGTTACGCAGCAGATGCGGTAAATCTGCTGGATTTGTCGCAATTCAGCGAAAATGCTGATGTGAAGGGGCCTTACAAAGTTGCTTATTTTCATTTGAACTACTGATGTTTGAAGTAAAAATGACGGTTGCGCTATAAGCCCTTCGTGTCATGGCTAGTTTTCATTTTTGTGTTTTAGTTTCTTTCCTCCCCTTCTTCCAAGAGGCATAACATTTTATTTTTCTGTCTACACAGACATATGAGGGCTTGTTTTTTTTGTGAGACAATATGTTCTTTTGAATTATGAGCCCCTGAAAAAGCCTTCCTGGTGACACGCATCGGGCCACCTCCAGCTCCCCACACGCTAAGGGGAGATCCCCACACCTTGGCAGGACCTTGCAGGTATTAATGTGGTTATCCTGAACCCTCATTATGCTAACCCCTCTATCACTTAAGCAGCATGACCAAACTACTGGTATGACCCCACATTGATTTTTGTGCTGACAGCACCTATGGTAGAGGTTACCCCACTACATTTAGATCAAATATGGTTAAACCACTGATGTGATTGTAAAACTGGACATCCCAGGGGATTAATTGGGGGCCTTGTTAGATACTGTTTTGCATTGCATGCAGCAACATTGGGTACTGTATTGTACTAGACTATTTACATTGTGACAAACACTGTTTACTACGATCTACCTCTTATGGCCACTTAACACACGGCTACATTTCTAGCTTATCCACAGGTAACTTACTGGCTGCAGTGAAATCATGGAGACATAGTTCTATCTTGTTGCTGTGTACAAATGGAATAATGTCTCCATGATTTCACTGCAGCCAGTAAGTTACCTGTGGATAAGCTAGAAATGTAGCCGCATGTAATGTGGCCATTACAGTGTAATGCCTATTACTGTATCATTCTGTCTCTTGCAAAAATCCCCCTTTTTGATTACCAAAAATCCTCTGCGAGACCATTCTGCTTAATTATCTTGATTGTGGTTTTACCTACAGATCCCATTCAAGAGGGGTTTGGCTCTGTTGCTATCAAATATATAAACACACCCTATTGTAATTTATCCATCCCCAGAATCCCACCATGACCACCAGAATTATGTTAGGCACAATCGACCATATAGCATTTATAAATAAAATTACAGGATAATATATACATTATCATGAATGTTTTGTTGATTATAAACCTTCTGACCTGAGTAAGAGACTTTGTGCATTCTTCCATAGTGATATCATACCCATATAAACTAAACAAGGGTGTCCATTCTGTCTGATACCTTATTGGACTAACCACTTGGGGGTTTCTTACATTAGCCACTTTTTCTATACAGGCCACAGTAACTTATACCTGCCTCTACACCCTTGGTCCTTCCTGTATCTTCTGGCCACAGGAGTGTGTGGGTTCCCACTGCTGTGTTACGTTGTAACCTCATTTTAATTGTTTTTATGTTTTGTTGTCCAAAACTTGCTGTTTCACTTTATTGAATAAAATGTCTGTTCTTCACCGCAACCAGTGTGCACCCTTATTACAGTGGTTCTTTTTCTCCTTCATGCCTTCGATTTACCACTGTGGTGCTGCACCTACCAAAAGACTTCATTAAGTAAGTTGTTACACCCCGTGTCCTCAGAAAACAATATGTTCTTTTGAATGACACCGTTTGTTGAGAAATAGTGAAGAAAACACAATTCTGCTATGGTTTTTTAGAAGTTGTTACAGTGTAAATTTTGTGGTACAAATGACCTTGCAGTATTTTTTTCCTTATCAATACAATTATGGTGATACCAAACACGTCCCTTTTTTTTTTCACCACTGATAAAAGAACTAAAGTTTCCAAAAATAATTTTAGGGGTTATGTCGTCATTCTGCAAGACCCTTTGTTTTTGATGTCTCACCTTGCAGAAAATGAGTTCATGTTTTTATAGATTCTATTTTGGAATAGATATGACATTTTGGTCGCTTGTTACAACATTTTTTGTGGTATTATAGCCACCAAAAAAACTTAATTTTGGCATTCTTCAATTTTTTTCTTTTCATTTTAATTATTTTGATAGATCACAGACTTTTCTGAAAACAGTAATACCACGTATATGTAAGACTTTCAACTCCCTCCAAAGGTTTTGTATAGGGTTTATATCTGGAGACTGGCTAGGCCACTCCAGGACCTTGAAATGCTTCTTATGAAACTACTTCTTCGTTGCCCTAGCCATGTGCTTGTGATCACTGTCATGCTGAAAGACCCAGCCACGTTTCATCTTCAATGCCCTTGCTGATGGAAAGAGGTTTTCACTCAAAATCTCATGATACATGACCCCATTCATTCTTTCATGTACACGGATCAGTCGTCCTGGTCCCTTGGCCAAGTAAAAGCCTGAAAGCATGATGTTGCCACCCCCATGCTTCACAGTAGGCATGGAGTTCTTTGGATGCAATTCAGGATTCTTTCTCCTCCAAACACAGCGAGTTGTGTTTCTACCAAACAGTTCTACTTTGGTTTCATCTAACCATATGACAATCTCTCAATACTCTTTTGGATCATCCAAATGCTCTCTCAAAAACTTCAAACAGGCCCAGACATGTAATGGCTTAAGCATGGGGACATATCTGGCACTGCAGGATCTTGAACCCTGGAGGCGTAGCGTACTGATGGTAGCCTGTGTAACGTTGGTCCCAGCTCTCTGCAGGTCATTCACTAGGTCCCCCCATGTGGTTCTGGGATTTTTGCTCACTGTTCATGAGATCATTTTGACCCCACGGGGTGACATCTTGCGTGTTGTCCCAGATCGAGGGAGATTATCAGTGGTGGTGTATGTTTTCCATTTTCTAATTATTGCTCCCGTAGTTGATTTTTTCACACCAAGCTGCAGATTCAGTCTTCCCAGCCTGGTGCAGGGCTACACTTTGGTTTCTGGTGTCCTTCAACAGCTCTTTGGTCTTCACCATAGTGGAATTTGGAGTGTGACTGTTTGAGGTTGTGGACTGGTGTCTTATGCTGATAACAAGTGCAAACAGGAGCCAGTACTACAGGTGAGTGGAGGACAGAGCAGCCTCTTAAAGACGTTGTTACTGGTCTGTGAGAGCCAGAAATCTTGCTTGTTTGTAGGTGATTAAATACTTATTTTCCACCAAAATTTGATAATGTGATTTTCAGGATTTGTTTTCTCATTTTGTCTCTCATAGTTGAGGTCTACCTATGATGTTAATTACAGGCGTCTCTCATCTTTTTAAGTGGGAGAACTTGTACAATTGGTGGCTGACTAAATGCTTTTTTCCTGGCTGTATTACCCAGTCCTGCTTGTGGCTTACAAATACTGAGGTAAAAAAAAACCTCATCAAATACTGAATGTGTGCACCTGTTCAACAAGTGAGTGAGTTGTTCTTCTGGGAGACAAGTCACCGGCACAAAAACCTGACATTAGTTTAATTTATTTCCCCATTGAAATATGGATGGGCAGTGGACGATTATTTTCAAAAGTTAATGTGGAAGTTTTTAGGGTTAGCTTTTTACATCTGTCATAAAATGGGACAAGATTCCAGATACTTTTATAACCAGAAATGGTGGAGAATGCCCATCACGATGCCCTAATGGGACAGACATAGTGAAGTAATATTTTCCATATATATTATTCTCCTTTGCATGCATTAAAGGTAGTACAGTAGAGAATCTGATAAACTCCTCTGTCTGCACTGGCGCATGGCATTTGCCAGGTTTCTGTGTTCGGCTTCATTATGAGGACACCCAGGTTGCTTCGGAAGTACTGTGCAGGATTTAGAGGATGTAATAGGAAAACCAGAGCTGCCACATCAAATTCAAGTAATAAAGGAGGGGAAAGATGAGATTGTAGTTGATTATGAATCTGGCAGCAGATGTTCTATACAAATCTAGCTCCCTACATCCCGTCTGTTTCCATGGTGACAGAATAAGTAATTATTGAGCCCAGACGCTCCCTCTTTTTCCCCTCTCCCCAACAAGGTGAAAACTGGAAATGATTTAGAAGTTTCTCCCTTTAAGCCGCTGTATGTCACACAGTGAGTGAGGAATGCAGGATGGCAGATGTAATGTAGTGTGGTGATGATCAGGGGAAAGAATTGTTGTTTTTTTCGTTAATATTATGGAGAGAAAGAGGTCTCTTAGGATCCTAAATAAATAGGCAGGAATTTCCCTGTAATGGAAATGGCCTGTGATTGGGCGGTGTGAGCGTGCCCCTGCCTATCACATCACAGCTGCTCCAGCAGCACCATAAACATAAGCACGGCTGCACGCTCCGCTCTGGGCCAGAACTGTATGCCAGCCATAGGTGCACATACATACAGGGGACTGCTCATCACATCAACTTCATCATTATACAGTGGATGTGTGGACAGCAGAGCTAGAAGGAAGATTCCTATTACCCTGCACTATGGATCAGTGGGATATGTGTAAGTACAGCACATGCCTGCTCACTCAGCTGCCAGAAGGGGGGGGACATCATTGATGGAGATGGAGCCAG
This sequence comes from Allobates femoralis, assembly GCA_033576535.1. Classification (NCBI taxonomy): domain Eukaryota; kingdom Metazoa; phylum Chordata; class Amphibia; order Anura; family Aromobatidae; genus Allobates; species Allobates femoralis. Next base: position 395,320,435 of record JARQOC010000005.1, read on the forward strand.
AAAGTGTAGGCTATGATGAAAGCTTTATGTGACCTAGCATACACTATATTCTATACATGTATGCTACTATTATGTTCTGAACCATAGGGATGTGTGTTTCCATATTATTATTATTATATTCAATATGTAGTGCTGTGTTAGGAAGCCAACCATATACCGTACCTTATCCTAAATGTGCTGATTTGTCAGAAATATTGATTATAGATATCCATATGTCTGTCAGTCACGATCCCAGTTAGAACAAGGTCTGTAGTGTGGAGCACATGTGGCAGCTTCTGCTAGTGAGAAATGAAAGGGGACAGTCATCAAATACTATTCCTTTCATTAATGTAAAGTGTATATTGGAATATATTTACTGTATTTTGCATTGATGCCATTGCTAATGTAATAGTGTAGAATGATTGGCCAGCTCTGCCGGCCAGGCTCTTTGTCTTGTCAGTAAAGCAGGGCATTGTTACCAGATCACCTAATGCTGATGTTCCTCTTATGCCCCCCTTCCTTGCTTCTGTCATTCTGTTAACCCTTCCAGTGCTGTCAAGAAGTCTAGTCCCATTCAATGTCTTTCTCTTACTATTTGTTCTGTTGAATCATTTATATTTCCAGAATAGGAAAAATCTATCCTAACATATTAATTTCCTAGGAAGCTGAAATGGACAGTAATGGGGAATATTACTATAGGTTTACAATGACTAAAATTATAAATGGAAAGATTTGCATGATGGGAGTTGAGTTCCGTTGAGTAGGTAGATTATTACCTAGTGGTTTTGTGTGTTTCTTTTGAAGTATCCTTCACTTTGTGTCAAGAGCTCTTTCGATTCTTCAGGGAATGGCTTGTATATGTGTGTATTTCCCTGCTAGCTCCGTGATACATTTTCTTGAGAAGCTTTGAAGTTACACCACTTTATGAGAGCTTTATGATATTAATGATACTGCTGAGGCTCATTAATGAATCGCGTGTGTATTTTAATTGTTACTGAGTAGCACCTCAGTTCCTTTTACCTGCAGGAATAGTCATGTGTTGTATGGCATAATGTATTACAGCAGCACTTTCAGTCCATTCTCAAATTGTAGGATGCTCTATCTACAGCCTTTGTAAGGGCACAGATGTATACATCTGGATTTGCAAACATTTATAGTCTTCCTATGTAATATTCTCTTGCATGGTCATCTCAATATGGAACAAAAAGTTACCGTATTTCTTTTACATTCCACTTTAGTGACTTTTTGAAGTTTTGCACATGTATTGCTTCAAAGTCTAGTACTTGGAAGTCACCATACTGAATACTCACGGTTACTTGCATTTTGCCTGTATTCAAGGTTAAAAAGGATGATGGAATAGTGGTCTAAAATAGTGGTCTTTACAACTGAACGTTGTGTCAACATTGGGCCAATAAAGGGTTGGTGAAAACGCATATTCCTGGAGTGCTGCCTTCATTAGTTTTGATATATAGATAGATTTAGATATCCTATACTAACTCTGCCATTTAAGAATTGGCAAAGAGGTGAGTGAATAAGAGATATTGGGAAGAACTTTCAATACTGATACTTTCTTCAAATGGTGTGGTGGTCTGTGATAAGTGTGTCATTTAACAAGTTGCATGATTTTTAAACAGAAAAGCTTAAGAGAGAGTTTCTGTTGTAAAAAGTAGCCTAATGGATACATAAATATCCTGCAAGCCCAAACACTATATGTATACATGTATTATTGATCTGAACAAACCAATAAATCTGCCCCATGGTCTTCCTACCTGAAATCCACTTTAATTAATACCCAATTCTTCCATACAGTAATCAGATATAAAAATAACCAAAGGTTCATTGCACAGTATGACTGCCCCAGTGCAAATTAAATAAGGGAAATACTATGAAAACTATACAGATGCGCTACAATAATATTATAGCGCCCCTCACAGGTTTTGTATCACAGCTACATCTGTATTCTCTGTTTCCTCATTATTAAAGGAAAGGTTGCATGAACCCATGTTTATTTGTGGAATATCACCACATTTAACATGTATAATTTGTAAAATAAAAAAAAACGTCAAATATACATGTTTACACTATTGTTTACCATAATTTGTCCACTAACAAATAAATCCTGTACAGATCTCATCTAATTTTTTTTTATTTAGAATGTTACAATATAACGTAGACTGTGAGCCCTCGCGGACAGGATTCTCTCACCTCTTGTACCTGTATGACCTGATTGGCCACTTTATTGTACTTGTCTTTGTCTGCCCCTTCCTCATGTAAACACCATGGAACCTACTGGCGCTATATAAATAAATAATAATAATAACATAAGACAATATCTAGACATTGATATTTTTAAAAGAATGAGGGAAGGTAAGGGTTGAATTGGGACGGGGTGGGGAACATGGGGAAAAATGGGGAAACATCAATTATAGCAAAAGGTATAAAAGCCCAGATATTCTACACAATATAGATAGCTCCTACTCACCACTCTGCTGGTGATGCAACTGAAATAGGCACTCCTCACATATGGCTCTACTGCCCAAAAAGTAGACAATATTGAAACACAATCAAACAACATGTTGATAAAGCTTTAAACATCGAAAATCCCCCAGGTTCATTCTACTCAACCTAGACACCCATAGCCAATACCTAACCAAACAATCAATAACTTCCTTCTTCTCAACAAAGCAAAAATTTTAATCGTTAGACTTTGGAGAAATACTGAGCCTCCAACTTTTTGGGAATGGATAAATAAAACTAAACTTATTGGAACTTATGAAAAACTAAGATTAAAACCTTCTTAAAACAAAATAAACTTTAGACCTTTGGCATAAATGGAACAGACCACAAAATCAGCTGATATCCAAGCAAAACGTCTACTGTATACTTGCTAATATAACATTCTCACAATGTAAACATCATCTTTAGTTTCCTACATTTTTACCCTTTCTAATTCTTTTTATTTTTTTATAACTTAAGGTTTAAGGCTGGTTTCACACTTGCGGACCCCTCCACAGCGTACAAATCATACATTGTAGTGAATGGGTGCGCATGGCAATCTGCATCAGAGCTCAGGCACCTGCGTCACCATGTTAAACATAGGGACTTGCCATGCCTGCGCTCAGCTTGTGTGTCCGCAAGTGTGAAACCAGCCTAAGATACTCCTTTTCGCCAATAGCAAAGCTTACAGTGTCCAATAAAGTAAATGACTTATTTCTTTGTCGTTTTAGCAGTGCTTTCAGGCTCAACAAACCTGTTTTTGGTGTGGGTAATATATCAAAATATATTGTATTCCAACAATGACAAAGTTTTTTTGGTCTCATATTGCACTTTATAGAATTGTAAACATCATGTCACAATTTCTAACATTATTGATGACCTCTGGTTACATTTTATAGATGCATCATTATTAAGTGTATTTAATTCTGTTGTGGCTTTGTTGTTGACAGCAATCACAAATTACATGATCTTTATATGGTTAGGCTATATTCAGACTGTGTGTTTTTTTATCTGTTTTTCTCTCCGTTTTTGCAGCATCACTTAAATGGAATCCCAGCAAAGTCAATGGGTTTTCAAGTTTTGCTGTTCAGCCTGTGCTTTTTTGGCCTGATCCGTCTTTGGGTAGAAAAGTGATCCGGAAAAAGAATGAGCATGTCAATTATTGCTGCGTTTTTTGATCCACTTTTAACATTAAAACAATTTTCTATGTACTAAAAAAACAAGACCAGAAAAAAATGGATCAAAAACGGATGATACATTTCTGATGACTTTTTTTGAAAAGCTGATCCAGTTTTCCAGCTGAAAAAGAAACAAAAACGCATTTGAAAAAAATGGATCAACAATGCACGGTGTGAACATAGCGTTATTGTACTTGAGAGGGATGTAGCTGTGGTGGACCATCTTATGATTAATAGATATAGCTTGTATAATGTTTATATACCTGGAGTTTTTAGAAGCAATATATTCATTTTGCACAAGCTTATTCAGTAGCTTGACTTGCTCTATATGTGACATATTTTACACCCTGTCTGTTATGTCTTGATCCACCATGAGTTCTTTGTACTCCTCTATCTTTACTTTCTCCACTGCTTTTGTTAGGAAGACTCATATAGGTTATGCTGTGTAGTCAAATAATGGCAGAATTACCTTGATCTGTAAGGCCTTGCACAGACCTATGATATTCATGAGCTATTCAATTCGATATAAAAAAAACGGCAGTTCTGAGCAACAGGCACTACACGGCAATCAGAGCTGTGCTGTTTGTGCTCCATCACTGTTTACTCTTGGCTACCACCGGAGCTCAAAACATCCGAATGCTGGAGGTGTTGGACCCCAACCAATCCAATATTGTAATGATAGGTCATTGATATCTTAAGCCCTGACATCACATTTATCTTCAACTAGAACCTTTTTCAGCACAGGTCTCTCCTGAACTATTATACTAAGGCTTCCTTGCATCCCTATGAAGGAAACAGTTTGGCCACATGGACACTTCTATATTATACCAGGATGGCCGTATTGAGAGATATAGATTATTCCCTTCGATGTTCCTCTTAGTTCTATGTCCAGGACTACAATTTGTTAAGATATCTTTACATGTGCAGCTCAAGTGTAAAAAGGTACCCAATAATATTTAAAAGGTTGTAGTAAGAGGGTACCTGTGCACGTAGTGTTTTTTGCCATAGAGCTGTAAACCATAAAGAAAAAAAGGCATGCAGTTCTGTGCATATTGCAGTGATTCGTAATGCAGATTTTGACTACTTGTGAAATTCATATAAAGTACAGTAAGGTTTATCGGCTTCACTAGTTTGTGCTATGTGATGGAAATTTGTGGTAAGGTCATGTGATAATTGCCTTTCAGTGAGTGCAGTACATACACCACATGGGGAAGCAGACATTTCTAAAGGGAATTTACACGTAGCGACGCACCAGCAATCCCGAAAATGATCCTGCCTGACCGGGATCGTTGGTGCATCGTTACTTGGTCGCAGGTGAGATGTCAGACAGGCAGATATCACCAGCGATTGCCCAGCGATGCGCTGACACCCGACAGTTGTTGGGATCGTTCAGGGTCTCGGGCACAGACTGGGGATCGCTGGTAGGTCTGCTTGTCACACATAGGAATGCAGTCTGGCCAGCGGGAGATCGCCGATCAAAAAATGGCCCAGGCCATTCAATAAAGATCAGCGATCTCCCAGCGGGGGGCTGATCACTGCTAAGAGTCACACGCAGCGAGATCACCGGCAAGATCGCTGCTACGTCACAAAATCGGTGACGTAGTAGCAATCTCGTTAGTGATCTCGCTACGTGTAAACCACTCGTAGCCTCCCTGGCGGTCTGTTTAGGTCTGGTTTTTGTTGCTAAAAGCGGGCTTACCCGCGTTCGCGGCAGATGCGGTAAAAAAACCGCATCTGCCGCACTTGCCGCACTTGCCGCATAGCTGCCGCACTTGTGCCGCACTCGCGGCGCGGTTGCGGCGCGGTTGCGGTAATCTGCATAGTAAAGGGAACCATGCAGTAGACATGAGATAATGATTGTATACACTTACATGAGGGCGTCTCCCTGTGTGTGCTGGCACTTGTGAGCTGTGTTCGTCATGCCTGCTCTCCCCCTCCCTTATGCCCGCCCCCTCTCAGCCTGCTATAGAGATGTGAGGCTGATCTCGTCATAAAGGGGCGGGGCTACCGGGATGCGCGATTTAGCCCCGCCCCTTTATGACGAGATCAGCCTCACATCACTATAGCAGGCTGAGAGGGGGCGGGCATAAGGGAGGGGGAGAGCAGGCATGACGAACACAGCTCACAAGTGCCAGCACACACAGGGAGACGCCCTCATGTAAGTGTATACAATCATTATCTCATGTCTACTGCATGGTTCCCTTTACTATGCAGATTACCGCAACCGCGCCGCGAGTGCGGCACAAGTGCGGCAGCTATGCGGCAAGTGCGGCAAGTGCGGCAGATGCGGTTTTTTTACCGCATCTGCCGCGAACGCGGGTAAGCCCGAGCCTGACTCGGGGTTAACGCTTCTGGTAGTGAATGTTAACCCCGAGTCAGGCTCGGGAATAACGCTAGGAAGGTTAAGTATCTATTTATGTTTTTACACTTACCAGAACTTAAGGCCCTGTGCACACAATGTGTTTTATTTGCATTTTTTTTATGGTGTTTTTAGTGCAGTTTTGTCACAAAACTGCATTCAAATATTTATGCCAGCAAAGTCAATGGGTGTTTTCACATCTAGGGTTGGTGTGCGTTTTGCCAAATTTGCGTTTCTAGGCGTGTTTTTACCGCTAAAAACACATAAAAACGCTAGCGTTTTTGCCCCAATTGATTTAAATGGAAACGCATGTAAAAACGCAAGCAAAACGCATGTGCGTTTTCAAAAACGCAAAACGCATACATTTTTTGCCAACGCTGCCCAAAATGTCGGGGAAGACGTTTTGTGCTGCGTTGGCAAAAACGCATGCGTTTTGCGTATTTGAAAACGCACATGCGTTTTGCTTGCGTTTTTACATGCGTCACATCCGGTGCGGTGCATTATGGGGCCGGTCACGTGATCGGCCATAGTGCATTAGTGCAGCTTCAATAAGCGCATTGCGCATGCACGGAGTCGGGCCGATCATAATGCACTAAGGCCGATCACGTGACCGGCCCCATAATGCACCGTGCCAGATGTGACGTCCGGCCGGTGTATAGAATTAAACAGAGGGCGGGAGATTCCAAATACTGGGGGCAGAGAGGACAAAAAATAATGCCGCCCAGCGGGGCGTGCACTACACCACAGAGGAGTGGTAAATGGAGCGTGGGCCCGCCTTCCCAGTCCCCCAAACTTGAGGACTGCAGTAAGTTTAAACTAATTTTTGAGATGTTAGATGAGAAAGGGATAGATATGGAGCAGCTAGAAAGGTGTAGGGACAGGTACTGATAGTGTAGAGACATAGAATCAGGTGACAGGTTCCCTTTAAGGCTCCGTTACAAGGTACGATATCGTGAACGATATCGCTGAAACGTCATGGGTTTGGAGTTGTAAAAACGACATCGTTGGGACGTCATTGCGTGTGACACCCAAGATATGACTACGATAAATTGTTGGATCGTTGATCGCCGATTTGAGAACATGTTCTCAAATCAGACGATCGTCATTCAGCCAACCTGCCGCATCGTTGTGTGTGACATCGCGACAGCGATGTCGTTAACAACTTCGCTTATTCACAACAGTGAACAAGTATCGTTCGCTGGGTTGTATGAACGATAGCTGCTCGCTACATCGTTGTTGCGTTGTCCACATTATCTACACGTGTGACATCTCACCAACAATGTCAAAAAGGTGTCCTAACGACTGCGCACCCATGAGATCGTTAGTGATATCTTAACAACATTGAAGCATGTAACGGTACCTTTAGGGTATGCACAATGACTACCTGCTTATGTGTCATCCTCTGGTGTCACACTGCTCACACCCGAAATCTGATCGAGCGTTTTCATTATGTGATCTCAGAGCAGACACGCAGCGTTGCTGTGTATTGTGTTGAGGCGGTGAGTGGTGTCTCATGTATGATGAACTTCTACTATGTGCCATTGCCTTCCAGCTCAGTGCTGTGTACAGTGTTGTTTTAGTGACTTTTCTACAGCGCAATAGTGTGCAGCGGTTTTGGTATTGCTTGTGGCTTTAAGGATTTAAAGTGTAGAGCAACTTAAAAACTTGCATTTAAGGCAAACAAATGAAATAATTAATGACCCATGTTAAATCTTTGTAAGACTAAACGTACCGTTGCATGCTTCAATATTGATAAGATATTACTAACAATCTTATGGGCGCGCGGTCGTTAGGACATCTTTTTGACATTGTTGGTGAGACGTCACACGTGTAGATATCGTGGACGATGCACCAACGAGCAGCTATCGTTCGCACAACCCAGCAAACAATACTTGTTCACTGTTGTGAATGGGCGAAGCCGTGAATGACATTGTTATCGCGGTGTCACACACAACGATGCAGCAGGTTGGCTGATCAAATATCGTTTAATTTGAGAACATGTTCTCAAATCTGCAATCAACAATCCAACGATTTATCGTAGCCGTATCTCGGTGTCACACGCAACGACGTCCTAACCATGTAATTTCAGCGACTCCAAACCCGTGATGTTTCAGCGATATCATTCACGATATCGTACCGTGTAACGGTACCTTAACCTGGACCTGAGGATGCAGACCAGGAGGACAGTATAATATCTAGTACCTGACTTCAACTTGACCCAAGTTTTGTGGCACTCTGTATACAGACAAACCGCAATTCACTTTGGTGAGCTACATAACATATTCTAAACTAAGCACAACGTTAGTTACATAATCAGGCAATAGATTTTCACGTTACATTTTCATTCCTACTCACTTTGATCTGTCGTCCTCTTTTGTCAGGCTTTTCTTAAAGACTAATTAATCTAAATAGGAATACCTGTCAGACATCTCAATTTTATATCTTTTTATTATATTGTTATTTTATTCTTTAATTCCGTAGCTGTGGCATTTTTAAGTGTAAGCTGTCTAAAACTCCATAATCATGTAAATAACTGTCAAATTTTGATTGTTCCTGCAATTGTCTTCTTCTTTTTCCTTCAATAGTTCTGTTTTGTAATGTTGTCATATAGAGCAGGTAGCTTATTTTGATCATTATCTTCAGTAATTGTAAAAATTAACTTTTACCTTCATCACAAGTTTCTCATAACTTTATTAAAAAAAACTTATCCTGTTCTATTTTGACAACCACCCACATTCATCAAAATTAAAGAACAGCTTGTTCCTGTTTATAGCTTAACAGGCAGTAATGTCTTAAACGTTTATGATTTATACATATGCAGCAAATGAATCCATTTTTTTTGCACTTTTCTGTATTCACAATTTGTTTTATGTCCTTCACCAAAAATACCGTAAGTTATATACCATAAAGGTTCTGATTAGAATAATGGAATGTATTAAAACAGACATAGATGCTCAAAGAAGAACATAGTTTTACCCACAAGTCACTAGTGCAACCACACTTAGAATACTGTGTACAATTCTGGTCTCCGGTGTATAAGAAAGACATAGCTGAACTAGAGCGGGTCCAGAGAAGAGCAACCAAGGTTATTAGAGGACTGAGGGTATGCAATACCAAGACAGGTTATTAAACTTGGGGTTATTTAGCTTGGAAAAACGAAGGCTTAGGGGTGATCTTATAATAATGTATAAATATATGAGGGGGCAGTACAGAGACCTTTCTAATGATCTCTTTACTCTTAGGCCTGAGACTGGGACAAGGGGGCATCCTCTACGTCTGGAGGAAAGATGGTTTAATCATAATCACAGACGCAGATTCTTTACTGTAAGAGCAGTGAGACTATGGAACTCTCTGCCACATGATGTTGTAATGAGTGAGTCACTACTAACATTTAAGAAGGGCCTGGATGCCTGTCTTAAAAAATATAATATTACCAGTTATGTAAACTAGATTCTGTGATCAGTCATTGACCAGGAAACTAGTCTGATTGCAATTTGTGGAGTTTTGAAAAATATAATAATATAATCTTTATATAGTGCCAACATATTCCGTAACACTTCACAATTCAAAGTTTGTTTAAACAACCATAAGAAGCAGTTATTAGAAAATACAATACAATGCAAAAAACAATACAATATAGTACAAAGCATAATACAATACCATAATTAAAGCAAGTTGGGAAGGACATGTCGCGTTCCTGGTGCAGACGAGAGTGTGTGATTTGTGCGCATGTGTACAAATCATACATGGCAGTGAATGGGTGCGCACGCCAATCTGCACCCGAGCGCATACACCCGCATCCCCATGTTAAACATAGGTACTTCCGGTGTATGCGCTCAGCTTAGTGTGAAGCCAGCCTTAGTGTCTGCCCCATTGAGGTTTTGCATTCCTCTGGATCAACATGTAAGGGTACCTTTACATGTCGCAACATTGCATGCAATTTCACTTGCAACTTACTGGTTGCAAGTGAAATTGCATGCAATGTTGTGATGTGTAAAGGTACCCTAAGGCTATAGATTGAACTACATGTACTTAAAGTCTACCTTCAACCTTAAATACTATGAAACTATGTAGTTACATAGCTTGAAAAAGACAGTTATATACCGTATTTTCTACTGCTATATTATTTGTAAGCCACAATGTTGTTTCTTCCGAGAAATGCATCCAGCACTTTTTATATTAAGGACATAGTGTTTGCCATTACTACCTATTGTGGTAGGTCATTCCACAATCTTACTGCTCTTACTGTAAAGAATCTTTCCCATTTAACAGCCTGAATCACATTTCCTCCACCTGTAATAAATGTACCTTGTCCTTTGTAAGTCTCCACAGAGTGCACTTATTACAATGTAACCTTTAATAATTTAATTAAAATGAATTTCAATCGTGTGTAACCCTCACACCTAGTGTCCATAAATCCACACCATCCACACAGGGGAGGGCATTATTTCTCTGCGTTCACCCTGTCCTGTATCTGCCTGTCAACGGAGTTTTATACACTTTGTTTTTGGTGTCCCCGTTCCTCGGCGGCTCACCCTAGTATCCCTATCTCTACTCAGGGTTTACCTCCTACATACACCTATGTCTCACCTCTGTGTGTTGCTGTTGGATACTGGTCTAATCCTAGTATCCCTATCAGAGTGTGTACAGTGTCGAGAGGGAGCACCCAAATTGACTTGTGGTGCAGAGCTTACCCTTTAAATTTTGCTATATACAGGTTTGTTATATAGGTTTGTTATATAGATATAGAACTACCAACAACTACCTGTCCATATAGATATATATCATTGCTGCCAGGGCAAACTAACTACTTTTCACTGTACTCACCACTCACTTTGTATATGCTCACTCGCCGCTGATATCAATGAAGGAGAGGGGATTGCCAGGTCCCACTGCAGCGTCCCCAGGGCCAAGTACAGCCCCTGGCATCCAAGCTAGTACAAGCACTCTTGATGACCCCCACACCATAATCTGTGGGCAGAAACACGTCGAGTATGGACGAACATATGTACAACTGTACAGATAAGTAGAATGCTTAATCTTGCCTGATCTAATCTAATCCTTAGTGTTGCTTATATACAGAGTGAGTGGTGAGTGGTGTGAGTCCAGATGATTACAGTGAAAGGTAGTTAGTTTGCCCTGGCAGCAATGATTATTACAGTGCATAGCTGGTTAAAGCTGGGTGCTGACTGTTGTCCTGAAGCTTTTCAGGTTGCGATCAGCACCCAGCTTTAACCAGCTATGCACTGTAATAAGAGAGTGAGATTTCAGAACCAAGGACAGTGGATGCCATTTTACGCTCTTATAGTACAGTAGTGTGGACAGCTCTTGAGTGCTGGAGCCGCCCGGCAAATACAGTAATTTACTGAATAGCGCTAATTGCTGGCTTTTATTAATAAACTTCATTAACCCCTGCTGACACATTCTGTGATGTCCACTTGTTTCCAGGGAGTGTGGACTACCCGGACACAAGCTGGCATCACACAAACATGGGGGTAATCCTGTATAAACCGGCTTATTAGTTGCATTTGCAGTCTCACAGCTGACATGCAGCACGGAGGCTGCAGATGGAGTTAAAATGCAGGTTAACCCAGCAAATTCAAACTGTGGACAGTGGCTGTGTTAGTATGATTTATCTTTCACCGCTGCTGTCACAGCGGTAAAAGATGATTGCTTACTGTGGCGGGAAATCTGCAAATTCAAACACCGCTGCTTTGACAGCAGCGATGTTTGAATACACTGTAATAGCATACGCGTGTGACTATCGCACAGTGTGCTGTATAGGTGCGAGTTTTTCTCGCACCCATATACTTTGATGGGCACTTACGCGAGGAAATCGCAGTTAATCGCAGCATGCTATGATTGAACTCGCATTTCTCTCGCAATGCGAGTTCAGTGCGTGTAAAACGCACTAATGGAACCAGTGCAATGGGAGCACATTCACATGATGCTGCCATTTCACAGACCAGATCCACGAGAAAAGGGTAGTAGTAATACATTAAATAACAGGGTACTTGGGTTTTGTGTGTGAAAAGGCTATATTATGAATGCACTCTTACTAGTGCACATATATTAACTTGTGCACTGACTCTTTTTTTTTTTTTTCTTTTTGGGGGGGTGTCTGTATTTTTTGTACTTTGTGCAAAATAGGGCAGCAACCCTCTTTCTGAGCTAGGCATTTCATCTGTATAGCTACCCATGAATAGGTGGCTACAGTTAGGCCCAGTCTTTCGCTGCCCTTACTCACATTGATGTCACTCACACAAGGTAATGTTTTAACACTAGAATAGGACTGTCCTGATGGGTGCACATTGTGGGATGGCTTTTTTTTGCTCTTAATACAAACAGTGTTAACCAAGTACCAATGTTATTATAATGTTCTTTTTTTGGTCTTTCTTTCTCTCTTTCTTGTTTGCTTGCTTGCTGTTTACATTATCCTCCTGTAAAAGTAATCTGTGAATACGGCCATTCATCGATGGATGAAATTTTTGTATGCTCTATTTCTCGAAAAGGAGGAAACCGTTGGCGAGTTTTACACTCTAGTGCTGTTTTCTATGTATAAAATGATGAGGGCTCCACTCAAAGGTGTCATGTATGATGATATAGGCAATGCCTGGCAGTCCTATGGGTGAACAAAAATCTAATCTATGTAAGTACAGCTTAAAAGGAATCTCACCAGATTGTTGCTACTTCATCTGAGAGCAGCATAATGTAGAAAAAGAGACCCTGTGATTGCCAATGATTCTATCATTTAGTTTGCTGGGAGCAACAGTTATGACACAGAGTTCTTAGACACAACATGAGTAGAGCTGAGAAATCTAACCCTATTATTAGTAGTAGTAGAATTAGTACAATTATTTTCAAGTGTAATTCCATTCTATTTATGTTTTAATATCATACTGCTAACCCTATTTTTTGCTTTTATCAAAATAAATGAGAACTGTAACAGTTTCTTTCTTACAATAGACCTGTATTACCTATATACTGCATTGATAGTAACTGTGAAATTGCAAATAGCCTTATTGATCACCAGTTCGAGGGTTGCAAATCCCTTGTTCCTCGCAGAAAAGCCCATTGCTCTCAGTCCTTCATCCGCAGCTTCATAAAAGCTTTTCTCCATCACACTTGTGCGTGCAGGAAAGCATTCATGACCCCAGTGCCAGTGCTTGGTGGGGGTTCTAGCTATCTAAGCTTTTCCCTGGTTCTTCCTCACTTTGGTCATCATTGAATGGAGCAGCCTCGTCGCACATGACATCTGTCATTCTTTGAATACATGCATGACTGAAGGATGTAGCCAAGTGCTGTGCTAGCAAAAAGCCAAGCATGTAGATACTATATGTAGTCACACAGCGGTCATCCGTGACCATGCTTCTCTATTTACTATTGACTAAATTGTGGAGGATTGTAGGATTGGAATCTTTATTGTTATGATCACCTATCCTGTGAATAGAGAATGTCCTTAGTGATAAACAGCTTTTAATGAATACTATTCTGTATTTGATCTCACAATTAATTTTTGATCTCTTTAGACATATATCTTTAAACAAGTATCATAAATGTGATGATATTCCGTTTTCTATAAATTATATTTGTATTGTATGACAACAAATTATGAAGTAACATGCTTACCATGCAGTTCAATATATGCTTCACACTAGAGTATATTATTACCTTAAAAAATCAAAGCATGACATATCTGTCTAATTGACTGCTCGTAAGAAGTCATGTTTCATGTTGTATAGTGATAGGAGTTAGATAAATTAATATGTTTCTCTTAAGTTTCTCCTTTAACTCCATTCTAATGAAGAAAAAAAACATCACAAATGGATTGCCATTCGCTCAGTGCGTTTGTGATGCTATTTAAGTGTGCTTTCCATACCACAAACACCCCATTATCTTACCCTCTCTGGCAATCCCGCTGCATGCTCCAGCAATGTTTTCCTACCAGGCATCGGATAGCAGGACCTGCGAGGATTCAGAAGGACCTGGCCATGTGACTCAGGCGATGTATTACCGCACGATACCCCGAATTAACACATCGCTGAACACTATGGAGTTTGGGGAGTGTGATAAGAGTGTGTCTGTCTGTCTGTCTATCAGTCTTCCCCCATGCCCCTTATGGAATAGCACTGAATTTTTGCTTTGAAAAAGAAAAGCACAGCACTAAAAAAACTGAGCGAAAAAGCAGCACAAACAGTTGATGTACTTGTGATGTTTTTTTGCAAAAAAAATAGAGGATCCGTTTTAGCTGCAGAAAATGCACCAAAAACTGATCTCCTAAACTGGAGCACAAATGCCCGTGGACACATAGCCTAAATATTATAAAAATATAAATCTGAAAATTGTGACGTTTGTTTGTATTCAGCCCCCTGTATTCTGGTACCTCTGAATAAAATCCCCAAGTCAAACATTGTGTTGGCAGCATTATACTTTGGCTATGCTTTTTTTCAGTAGGGACAAGGAAGCTGGTCAGAGTTGATGGAGAAATAAATACGGGGCAGTCCCAGAGGAAACCCTATAAGGCTGGAGTCACACAGCCATATGACTCATACGAAGATCACATGACACTGGCCGGACTGGATGGCGGTTCTCTTGACTTGAGAATGTCAGCTGCATAGAAATACATGAAGCTGACATGCTTAGGTCAGAAGAGACACCTGCAAATCCTATCACGAGTCATAAACTGGTGTGACTCCAACGTTAGAGGTTGCAGAAGAATTAAGACTGGGGCATAGGGTTCACCTTCCAACAGGACAACGACTTTAAACATGCCAGAGTTACAATGGAATAGTTTATATCAAGGCATATTTATGTGTTTGAATGGCCCAGACATAGTCCAGACCTAAATCCCATTGATAATCTCTAGCAAGACTTGAAATTTGCTGTTCACAAAGCCTCCATCCAATCTCACTGAGCTTGAGATATTTTGAAATGAAAAATGGGAAAAATGTCAGCCTCTAGACGTGCAAAGCAGGTAGAGACATATTCCAGAAGATTTACAGCAGTAATTGCAGTGAAAGGTGGCCCTACAAAATATTGACTTATGTGGGCTGAATACAAAAGCGCATCACAATTTTTGGATTTATAGTTTTAAGCTATTTAGAAAACCATTTATCATTTCCTTTACACTTCACAATTACTTGCTACTTTGTGTTGTTATATCACATAAAATACCAATTACAATAACATATATATAATAGGGTGGGTACTATACTCTCATACCAGCCCATCCTGTATATCTTTATGACATTGGGTTGTATACTGTCCCTTGTTTGGGTAGGTGTCCCCACTTTCACTTCAGGTTCGTGTTTTTCGTCATTCGCTATACAATAAAAATAATATTTTTTTTACTTAACCATTGACTTCTGAGTCGACTTTCCTTTTCTCTGATGATCCTCATATACCAACCTGTCCTAGATGTCTTACACAGTCCAGAATCACATATACCTCCTATAAGACTTTTTTTTCTTATTGTGAGGTACATACATACTATGTTTTGTGATGTGTTTTTAAATATATACACAGTATATATTATGTATGCATAGTATATTATCTTCGAGGAAGGTGGATGTTTGCACAGAATGGGCTGGAGCAACATTTAATCTCGCTGCACTGTCAATGAGTACTGGGATAATAAGAGAAATACGGTAAAGAAAATCTAAATTACAGTAATATAAATGATCCCAAAATTGAGCAAGCCACCTTTTACTGTGTCTTACACACACAAACCATAAATTGACATCTATGACAGTGAGCTAGGCTGACAAAGAAATTGGAATGTGCCATTGCCAGCGCTCACGGAACAAATGAATCAAAAATGACTATGGGACAATGAATTTTGTGATTTGTGTAGTTAATAGAAAGTTCCAGATGATGCACTGGGCTCATGCAGTCACAAAATCTCTGCTGGTGGAGCAACACACAGCATGAGCATAATAGGAATGAAACAGTAAGGAACGTCCTGGAATCAGCTACACCTATTGATTAGCAATAATCTCAGCTTGTGTCACATGGTAATAATGTGGCTAACCTAAAAAACTGGGAGCTAGCAGCCAATTTAAATAGTTTACATCCCTATTAATTTTCAGCAGAAAGGGTGAAAACACATAAGGGTGCTTTCACATCTGCGTTTTTCGTAATTCGCGGCAGATGCGGTGAAAAAACCGCATCTGCCGCGTTTGCCGCATAACGGTTCCACTTGCGGCACGGTTGCGGTTTTTTCCATAGGAAGTATAGGGGGACTTGCGGCAGATGCGGCAAGTGTGGTATTGCACTTGCGGCAGGTGCGGCAGAGAAAAAAACCGCGGCTTACTGCGGTTTTTTTCGCTGCCGCACCTGCCGCAAGTGCAATACCGCACTTGCCGCATCTGCCGCAAGTCCCCCTATACTTCCTATGGAAAAAACCGCAACCGTGCCGCAAGTGGAACCGTTATGCGGCAAACGCGGCAGATGCGGTTTTTTCACCGCATCTGCCGCGAATTACGAAAAACGCTGATGTGAAAGGGCCCTAACATATACTGATACATTTACTACTCTTTTTTTGCTACTCTTAAAGGGAACCTGTCACCTCATCTAGCCCTCATAACCTATCAATACCTGTCCCTGCAGCCTCAAACTACTTTATTAACCATCCCTGTCTGACCTCATAGTAATTTATAAAAGTTAAATAAATTAGTTTATTAATTTACATGAATCATGTCAGGTGGGCATTCCTACAGTGGTTTGTGACAAGGGGGCAGTGTCTCCAGGTCTGTGCTTCCCCCGCCTTACTGTTCCAATTACGCCCCAATTGGCATAATCCTTTTATGAGTGCGCGTTCCTGTTTCAAAATACCTGCCTCGGAATTCTATGATGCGCGATCACATGATGCCGCCTTCGCAACACTTCCAGTGATGCGCAGTTCGCTGGGTGTACTGCGCAGACAGGCCACCTTCAACATGCCTTCTGTGCATGCTCTGAAGGTGGCCGATGCCTGCTAGCAAGCAACAGGAGGAGACACGACGTGCAGAGCAGAAGATCTCACACCAGTGTGTACCTCACCTCCCCAACAGGAATATTAGCCGTATATGTGTGTGTAATCGCACATATAAATATATATATGCATATTTCTATATCAATATACATGTTTGTATATATATATATATGTATATGTGGAGCCCACTGGGACTGGGTACTCGGTACCGGACCGGGGTACTGCTGGGGATATCACGGCGGTCTTGGTCCGGACCGTGTCCAAGGTTCCGCAAGTAAATGGGGGGATATTTACAGGGGAGTTTGTCGTGACGCTACCCACGGGTGACCACCGCTGCTGTAGAACCTCCGGGGATGATGTTGGGCAGCTGGGGATGTAATGGCAAGCAAATATATATATTGACCATATATATGCATATATTTTTATATATATGTAACTACTTACATGTATGTATAAATATATACCCAAAATTTTTTATCTACATTCACACACACACACATATATTTTAATGTGTGTGTAATCATATATATGTGTATATATGCACACACGTGTGTGTGTTTATATATATATATATATATATATATATGTACACAAAAACATAGATATATGTTATATATATATATATATATATATTATATATATATATATAAATGTACTGATAAGATGATATTGGATCTGGATTGGACGTCGCGGGACCCTTGAGCATGGACTACGTCGAAGGGTGGTGGTTCTTTTCTTTAATAAAGATGGAGTTGCTAGTTGTGTTGTGTTTTATTTCAAATAAAAATATTTTTCTGTGTTGTTTTTTTTATCTGATTACTAGAAATTTACGGTAGCCATGTCTAATATTGGCATGACCACGTGAATTTCGGGCTTAGATCCAGCTGATAATACAAAGCTGGCCTTAACTCCCACTGTTATCCAGCAAGCCACCTGGCATTAGGGCTGCTGAAAGAGTCGCATACAGCTCCCAAAGATGGCGCTTCGGTGAACGCTTCATTTTCTGTGGTAGCTGCGGACTGCAATTTGCAGCAGGAAGGGGAGAGCCAGAAAGCTTGGAACACCCTGCACTGCAGATTCCTGCCCACAACTGCCTAGTTGTACATGGCTGGACACAAAAATAGGGTGAAGCCCCACGTAGTTTTTTTTTTTTTTTCATTATTTCATGAAATAGTTTTAAAAAAAAGAAAAGGGGCTTCTCTATATTTTTTGATTCCCAGCCGGGTACAACTAGGCAGCTGCGGGTTGAGGGCAGCCTGTACCTACCTGCTGTACCTGACTGACATGCTAAAATATGGCGAAGCCCATGTCAATTTTTTTTTTTAAAGATGCATTAGAAAATAAAAAAAATTATACATAAAACCCCAGACACACAACCCTAATCCAATGGTTAGGTGTTAAAAAAAAAAAAAATGTGGGCTCCCGCTGCATTTTCTATTGCCACGTAAGGGTAACCCAAGCAGCTACTGGCTGCTAACCCCACTGCTTGGTGTTACCTTCTCTGGCAATGAAAAATCCAGGGAAGCCCTTTTTATAAGTGTTTTTACAAAAAACAAACAAAAAATTACGTGGGCTTCGCCATATTTTTGGATGCCAGCCAGGTACAGCAGGCAGGTATGGGCTGTCCCCAACCCCCCAGCTGCCTAGTTGTACCTGGCTGGGAACCAAAAATTTAGCGAAGCCTGTTATGGTGGATACCTTTCCCTGTCCTGTATTCATATATGCTAAGCAATTTTATGTATCGTAATGTAACCTGTGTCTCCCCCCCAGCCTGTGTTTCTGGACTATAATGCAATCAGGCCTTGGTCATCAGCTAGTGGGAGATTGTGTCATTGTTCCTCTCAGCAGGAGGTGACTCCAACAAACAAACCTGTAAGAGACAGAATGGAGTCAGGAGGTTTTTAGAATCTTCCCCATAGACTTCTCCATGTAGCCACATACTCAAGTGTGGGTGTGAACTCTTCCCCTTCCAGAGGGGTGGATCCACAGGCACAGGACAATACACTCACGTTTTAGGATCAGGCAGTTAGTTGAGTGCTGAGGTGGAAGAGGCCGAGATCTTAGCTGAGGCAAGATCTTGATGCCCGTGGAATTGTGCGGTGTCCTTCATCTCTTGGATCCAGTGGACTCTATCTGTTCTATTTCTTCCATTAACCTGGCGTCAGAATTGCCGGGTGGCTACCCCGGATTTGTT
The DNA here is from genome assembly GCA_033576535.1 of Allobates femoralis. NCBI lineage: Eukaryota > Metazoa > Chordata > Amphibia > Anura > Aromobatidae > Allobates > Allobates femoralis. Next base: position 395,339,613 of record JARQOC010000005.1, read on the forward strand.
CTCTTTGTGTGGACTCATTGTGTACTTGGCAAAATTGTCTTCATTTGTGCGGTTCCGTTTTCCCTGCTCAATAAAACTGGTTGGATTGATCATCGGCCTAAAGTCCCTTCCTGCTCTGTCGCACACCCTGTCACAACACCCTTTTTTTTGTAATTATTTCATGATATAATTAAAGAAAAATAAAAACTATGCGGGACTTCACCCTATTTTTGTGTCCAGCCTAGTACAACTAGGCAGCATGGGGCTGGAATCCACATAGCATGGTGGCTCAAGCTTTCTGGACCCCCCCGACTGCGAATTGCAGTCCACAGCAGCCCCAGAAAATGATGCGTTCACATAAGCACCATCTTCTGGCTCTGTATCCAACTGTTTCAGCGGCCCCGGTGCCGGGTGGCTTGCTGGGTAATAATGGGCTTAGGTCCAGCTTTGTATTGTCAGCTGGCCCCAAGCCCGACATTTATGGGGTCACGCCAATATTATACATGGCCACCATGAATTCCTAGTAATCAGATGAAAAAATAACTCAACACAGAGAAATATTCTTATTATAAATAAAACACAACATAATTAGTGACTGTCTTTATTAAAGAAAACCCCAAGCGCCCCCACGATGTAGTCCAGGCTCTATGGTCCCGTGAGGTCCAATCCGGATCCAATATCATCAGGTTATCATCTGATTGGTGCATCTGTACATTTATATATACACACATAGCTTTTCCAGATGGGTGGTGACTATGGCGGCCAATTTGAAGTCGGCCATTTTAGATCCAACTTAATTTTTTTCTATGGGAAGAGGGTCATGTGACACATCAAACTTATGGAGATTTTCATGAGAAAAGCAATGGTGTGATAGTGTGCTTGGTTTTGACATACCTTTATTATTTCATGAGTTATTTTGAAATTTATGACCACTTATACAATGTGTTCAAGTGCTGCCCATTGTGTTAGATTGTCAATGCAACCCTCTTCTCCCACTCTTGACCACTGATAGCAACACTACAGAAGAAATGCTAGCACAGGTTTCCAGTATCCGTTGTTTCAGATGCTGCAAATTTCGTATCTTCACAGCATAGACAATTGCCTTCAGATGAGTGATGAGGCAAACATTTTTGTGGATGGTGAAGTTAACAAACAAAACCACCACTATTGGTCTGACACTGACCCACAGTGGATAGATCCCTTCAAGACTGTTGGAACTCAAAATTTGATGGTAATGTATGGTATATGGGGCCATTCTTCATCAATGGAAACCTCCATGCCACTGGCTATCTGAAATTGCTATATGTTTCAGATATCCAGTGGCATTGACGTTCTGGACCAGAAATATTATAAATTTTGGGGAATTAGGATCTGAATTCTTAAGGTAGAAAGATAAGTGTCTCTTTAGACTGGTTTGCAGATAAAGACATACATCTCTTGTGACACTCAGGGCTCCATCATACAATATGGCCCTGTTTTTAGTCTATAACCAGGTTATGTTTGCATAACTAAGACATGCCAAAGACCACCAACGACAGCAGGTTATCAAGGACAAAAAATGACGTACTTCACCACACCCTGTGTGAGAGGTGTATTATCAATAGCAGTGATCCGTATAGGAAAACTTAATTTTAGCAAAGGTAAACCAAGATCCTTTACCACCATGGCATCAGCAAAATTAGCTGCAGATTTGCGATTAACAAAGGCTTGTAACCGCACAGATTTTTGTAGGTGTAATAAACAAACCGGTAGCATTAATTTTGCCTGGATCAGAGGGAAAAACAAGGGTGCTTTGGTGCACAGGATAATGGATAAAAAAAGACTACATGCAAAAATATGTCAAATTATGCAGGTGTTTTTATTCTCAACGTGTTTCGGAGTGCTCCCCTACTTCTTCCTCAGGAAAGCAACCTTGTAGCAAAAGTTAACAGTTATGCAATCTAAATAAACACAAAAAAGTTGCAAATGAACACATGACACAATCAAGGTTCAAAATGTCCAAAGATTAACGTTACATCACTGCATCACATATCATATACATATAAACTAGTAATTTGAATAAAAAATACAGGGTCAGCTCAGTACACTAGAGGAGAAAGTCTGTCACAGACAAAGATCAGTGCATAATCCAGTGTAATGTGAAGAAATGGTTTCCAGCATCCAAACTCCTTAAAAAATCTCCAATTTTATTTAAAAAGTCATAGGACAAAACATGAATTGAGCATTACAACATAAGTCCTAAAGGATCTCATCTGAATAGAGATCTGAAGGGAATCCTTGATGCCATCAAAGTGAATACAAATATATATATTACAATCTTCAAGTCCTCAGTGGTTGATACCTTTTTAATGGCTAACTGACAAGATTGTAAGAAAAAGCAAGCTTTCAAGACTATGGCAGTGATGGCGAACCTTTGAGGGGCCGAGTCCCCAAACTGCAACCCAAAACCTAAAGGGCCTGTCACACGTGTCAATGTCGCCCGCAATATCGCTCATGCGTCACAAACTATTAATCGCCTGAGCGATGTGGAATTATCGCAGGTAAGATGTCACACGCGTCAATATGACCCAGCGATGCGGTGATGTCGCCATCTTGCGAGCAATTTTATTTAGTCGCTTGTACGTTGTCAAAATAGAAAATACGTCGCTGAGTTTAGTGTCACACGCAGCGATGCACAAGGTCTACTGAGCGATGAGCGACAGGATTTTACGTCTGGCAGTGAACCTGCGATCCAGCGACATATCGCTGGTTTCATCGACTTGGTCACACGCTTCAATGTCGCTCCTGCGTCACTTTTATGTCGCTCGAGCGACTGAAAATCCGTGACGTACGAGCGACATTGACAGCGATATTGACGCGTGTGACATCCCCTTAATTCTTTATTACGAAGTGTCAATAGGGCAATTTAACCTAAATTACAAGAGTGGATGTCACAAGCGCTGCACAGGGGAGAAGCCGCAGATGCCTGCCCTGTACAGTCCTTGCTGTCCTGACACCCTGATGATAAATTCTATTATTTTAACAATTAATTGCTTTTAAACTTGCCTTTGCAGTCTTCTCTTCAGTAGTGGTCATTCAGCTCATGTGTGCAGTCAGCCACTCCCACTGCTCTTTCCAAACATAGCAGGTGGATTGATCTGAATAGAAAAAAAATGCGGAACATTACATAGATAGGAGATACATTTTATCATGGAATGAAAGCAGATTACACACTGAAATCCTGGTCCAATCATGTTGTTATGTGCTCCATCCTGACCCTCTTCTTGAGGTTATTTGCTCCGTCCTAACCCTCTCCTTGAGATTATTTGCTCCGTTCTGACCCTCACCTTGTAGATATGTGCTCCATCCTGTGCCTTTCCTTGATGTTATGTACTCCATCCTGACCCTCTCCTTGAGGTTGTGCTCCATCCTGACCCTCTTCTTGTAATTATGTGCTCCATCCTGTGCCTTTCCTTGAGGTTATGTGCTCCATCCTGACCCTCTCCTTCTTGCTATGTGCTCTGTCCTGACCCTCTCCTTGTAGTTTTATGCTCCATTCTGACCCGTTCCTTGAGGTTATGTGCTCCATCCTGAGCCTCTCCTTGTAGTTATGCGCTCCATCCTGTCCTTTTCCTTGAGGTTATGTGCTCCATCCTGATCCTCTCCTTGAGGTTATGTGCTCCATCCTGATCCTCTCCTTGAGGTTATGTGCTCCATCCTGACCCTCTCCTTGTAGTTATGTGCTCCATCCTGACCCTCTCCTTGTAGTAATGCCGCATCATGCCCACTACTGCTAGTATTGTTCCATCATGCCCCCTCCTGGTACTATTGCCCCTTTATGCCCCTCCTAGTATTATTGCTCCATCATACCCCCTCCAGGTTGTATTGCCCCCATCATGCCCCCTCCTGTAGTATTGCCTCATCATTCCCTGGTGCGGGCGGGAGTGTGTGATTTGTGTGCAGGCATCCGCCTGCGCACAGATCACATATGGGAGTGAATGGGTGCGCACGGTCATGCGCTGTCAAGCGCAGCACTGTGCGTCCCCATTCTAAACATAGGGACTTGTGCTGGCTGCGCACACATGGCGATTCCCCTCCGCAGAACGCTGCGGAGGGGAACGCCAGTGTGAAGGCAGCCTAACATCATTAATGGTTGTGATTTATACCTTAAAAAAAAAAAAAGATCATACTCACCTACTGTAGAACTCCTGCTTCCACCACTGCTCTCTCCTCTCCTCACGTCTTGTCATCTTCCGTGGTTACATGACACCGATCGCATCACATGACCGCGATTGTGCGATCGCGTCACATGATCGCATCACGTGACGCTGGGCAGGGCTAGAAGAGCGTGTCAGAGGGAGGAGAAATGTCTCCTCCAATCCGACACGACAGCTTTGAAATGCCGGTGCCATAGTGCCGGCAGTTCAACGCAACAGTGCAGAGGCGAGGCCGCGTGCCAGCGGAAATGGCTCTGCGTTCCCTCTCTGGCACGCGTGCCATAGGTTTGCTATCACTGCTCTATGGTCTCTTCATCAGGCTTAAGAATATGAAACAATGACTAAGGCGTAAGCAGAAACGCATTAGTTGTTTCACTATATTTCCTAGATGTTCCTTTTTGGTTACGAAGATTTTAATGCTGCAATAAAAGTGAACTTTTACTTATCTTGGATTGGTCCTCTTCTCATTGCCAGATGACCTCTCTGCTTCTTCATTTCACATGTAATATTTGGGAATTATATTTCAACCCTTGCTTGCATAGGGCCTCACTTTCTGTCTACACTTTCACAAGGCATTTGCTTGCTCTATTTCCATCGCCCCTTCCCAATTTGTCCCAGTTAGAATTTTCAAAGTATATTTTAAAACAGCTGACATTGCATATTAAAAAGGAACCAGCTCAGCACTAGATCTGGCACAGAGAGACAGAAATGAAGTAATAGCTGTGTGAACAAAGCCAAGACTGATTACTTCAGTACCTTGGACAGAAACAGAAAACTTTTATGGTATATTATGGTTATTAAGATAAGACGTGTTTTGTTATGGGGTTTTCCATGATCAAAAAAGATTTGTCTATAGACATTAAATGCTTTAAAATAAAACAAATTTAGTCAGTGAAATGCACCATAACCCTGTTGCTTTTTGCTGGTAATTGATTACTTCTCTGCATCAGCCATGTCTTGTCTACACCAGATTGAGTAGATTCAAAACATCTTAGTAGTGCAATATTTTTTCTAAACATTTTTTTTGATTCTTCAGACCCTCTTGAGTCATTTACCACCTTGTCATTCATAGATATTGTTCTTCCAGATGATTGGTAGATTGGCACTGCCCAACAGCATGCATGACTGATAGGACTTCACTGCCCAACCACATGACTGATAGACAGCCATTGCTCAATGATATGACTGACAGGCAGGCAATGCCCAAACACATGACTGATAGGCAGCCATTGACATTAATGACAGGTAGCCGCTGCCCAACCACATGACTGATAGGCTGCCAGTGACTGCTTTAACATTACCAATACTACAATGGTAATAAGTCCCATTGTAGCGGGTCTTAAGAAAGATTCTAATTTTCTTTCAGAAGAAGAGAGAATGAGCATAATTGACAAAGGAAATAAATTCAACATTTTCTGTCATAACATATCTCTCAAATTTGTTGTCTATTGTCTTTTGCACTCCGTTTACCTTCAGTCTTTTCTTTGTCGGTATCCACACTCTATATTTAACTCTTAGATTGCCTTCTATAACTCTATACTTGGTCCACATTTTCCTCTTTCTTTCTTACATTGGCAATCTAATTCTGACACTTGATACATATTCCAGTCCCTGACTTATTATTCATGACACAGTACTGCCACAGAATACCAGTCCTTGTTTTGAAGTACAGAAGTAGTTTCAAAATTCATGACATGTTTCCCTCGAAGGAGAATTTGTTGCTGAAAATCTGACCGCACTTGCCACGGGTGACAGCACTTTCACTGACTGCTTAGGATTTGGTGCTTTACCTATTCCTTGTGTGAATTATTAAATAAATTTATATATGTTTTCTAGGTTTTCGTTACTGGGCATTAAATGTTACTGAATTTGGTGCATCAATACCTCATTACTTAGTAGTTTAGAAGCATTAATAGAATTATTCTTTTACTGTTAAAATACTTTATACATTTCACACAGGGCTTGGAAAATGAGAGATTTACACAAAAGCTATGCATATAAATGAGTAAGAATATGCAAATGCACTCAGAAGTAGGGAATTCATGAGAAGTAGCAAATGCTGGATACATCTTTTCAATCTAGAAATTCAGTTTAGTTGCCAATTACAGTTGCTGCTTAAAATAAGTACACTGTATTACTTATTTCCATTTTACAATACTTATGTAATAGTATGTAGTAATAATTCCAGAGACGAATATTTGTTATGTGCTAGAATAGTGTGTATATTTTTGGTGGCTAGGAATTATAATAGAGGACAAATTAAAGTGGCTGTCCTCCTTTTTAGTCTATTTTCATCACTAGGTACAATTTGGTGTAAAAAAAACAAACTGAAAAGGTTTTTCTCACTGTCCCCAGGTTCCCCGTGAGTATTGACTGCAGCACTAATGTCATGTCGACAGCATGGCAGCCAGTCAGTGAGTTCTTCTAGTTTTGACAGGTTGTCTTGCTCAGATCCGGGCTCACTGTATTGGCTGACGTGCTATTGTCTCGATATCGTCACTGTAGCCAATGGCAGACGCTGGGAGCTGTGGTGACGACTCACTGGGGACCCAGGAGTGGTAAATGCAATGTGTTTTTTTTATTCCAAACTGAGCCCTGGGTCAAAGATTAAAGGAGATAATGCATTTAAACTGTATGCTAACCTAAAAGCTTTGAAAAGTTTGTTACAACTCCAAGCTAAATCAAAGGTTTTTGTATGCACCATATTTAAATGAAAAATGTATTCTCTATAGTGCTGATTTTCCTTGGACAAAGAGGTTAAAAGTAATACTGCAATGATGTATGAATTCAGTATTGAAAGCACTTGGGCGGGTAATCCAGGGAGATAGAACGCTAATGTCATGCCAAAAATAAAAATTGTGATAATATTGTACAGTATGTAAGATGAAGTGCTGTCTCTTATTCCTCTTAGGGCTCCATTCTTGATTGTCTGTGTCGGTGTATAGTGGACTGCACTTGGATGACATCCAAGTGCAGCTTCATGTTTTTTTCTTACCCATTAACTTGAATGGGTACATTCAATATCCACTGATAGTCGCAGCATACAGCAAGAAAAAATGTGCAGGTTGACACTACCCTAGAGTATAACTTTGGAGTGAGTGCTATCTAATAAAACATTGGCTGTGTTACACGCTCATTTGATTGAGCCCTTAGTCCTACATGATTTGATATTTCTGAGGACACATGAAGCGGTCTAAGCAGCTAAATACAAGCATATTATGTTACAAAACATAAAATTAATTTATGTTCACACATAGCATTTTTGCAGCATTTGTCTACAGCCAAAACCTGACCCATTGGCATTAAAAATGCTGTGTTGAAAAAGCATGGGGTTTTTGAATGCAAATTATATGTGTGTTTTATTATTTATTGGCCTTCATCTCGATCTCAAGCCATGGCGATTTGATGGATAAATGCTCTGTAGGAAGATTGATCTTGTATAAGCCTATATAGGTCCTCCAAGGTCTTCTCTGCCGTTATCTTGAAAGTATCCAGTCATTAAGATGCTGGTCTATATATACTATAATTTTGGGTGCACACCTCTAGTGGTGGGTGCTAGCATGAAAATATATGAGAATACTTACTAAGAGAAGATCTGCTGCACACCAGCTGGTGTGCAGCAGATCTTCTCTTAGTAATTAAGTTGCTGGTCTTCCTCTTCGCTTTGTACCTTCTATTACTCCTACCATAATGTCCTTCTCTAATGATATTTTTTTCTTCGTATGATGTGTCCAAAGTAGGCAAGTCATAACTGGTGATCAGTGCTTTATCTGACATGTCTGGTTTGATTTATTCAAAAATGGATTTGTTTGTTGTTCTTGCCATTCATGGTATTGATAACATCCTTCTCCAGCACCACATTTCCTAGGTGTTGATTCTTCTTCTGTCTTGTTTCTTTTTCGTCCGTGTTTCACTTCTGTATGTTACAACAGAAAAGACCAGACTACACTGGGTACAGAAAGTATTCAGACCCCTTTTAATTTTTCACTCTTTTTTTCATTGCAGACATTTGGTACATTTAAAAAAGTTCAGTTGTTTTCTCATTAATACTTGTGAATATTTATGACCACGTGAAATGTCAAGTTGCGGTGCAGAGGGTACATTAAAAAGAAAAAATTAACAATGCAATGCAATGAAACAAGGAGTGAAAAATTTAAAGGGGTCTGAATACTTTCCGTACCCACTGTATGTACGAGTCGTGTTTTGTTGACAGTGAAATATTCCTTGATTTGAAGATGTTATCCAGTGACTTCATTGTGGATTTTCCCATAGCTATTCTCTTATGGACGTCCAGTGTTGTTGTTGCATCTTGAGTGATCATTGATCCGAGCAGGTTGAAGTCCTTTACCTCATCTAGTTCATCACTGTCCATCTCATATGTATCCTTGTAGTACCTGGCAGTAGTTAAAATCTTTGTCTTCTTTGTGTTAGTTAAAATCTTTGTCTTTGTGTTAAGTAGCAGTCCCATGTTCAAGCTTTCCATCTTGACACTCAGTATTAAGTCCATCATTCCATCTACACTTGTTGCTATCAGTGTTGTATCATCTGTGTATCTTAGATTGTTGATGATTCTTCCACCAACTTTAATTTTAGCCTTCCTGAAAATAGCTTCTGCACATAAATTGAAGAGAAATGGTGACAGGATGCTACTTTGTCTGACACCTCACTCTACTTTGAACAGAATGCAGTGACAGTGGTTTCTGATGAGGCTGATCAGCCAAAGTTTCTGGCAATTACGAAAGCTTTGCTGTAGTTAATTAAGCAAAAATAGAGCTCCTTGTTGAATTATTTGGTCTTTTCCATTATCAATCTCATGTTCGCAATTACTTCTCTTGTTCCTCTGCCTTTTCTGAATCCTGATTGTTCCTCTTGTAACTCTTTGTCAAAGTAAGGCTGTAGCCATCTTTGCAGGATCTTCAGCAGTATTTTGCTTGCATGTGGTATGAGCGCAATTGTTCAATAGTCTCCAAAATTAGTAGCATCCCCCTTCAGAAAAGGAATAAACTCCGATCTTGTCCAGTCCTTGGGCCATTTACCAGTAGTCCATATCTGTTGACCCAGGCATGTGATGACATCTATTGCTGCTTCAGAAGATTTTATCAGATAGATCTATTGGAATATTGTCACATCCAGGTGCTTTGTTGTTTGACAGAGGCTTTATTGTAGCAAATACTTTCTTTCAAAATGTTTACTTTGCTATTCATCTCCAGTCTCATATTCTTCCCGTATCAATGACTCACTTTTGTCGAGATGCTCCGTGTGTTTTCTATCTTTCTTGGATCTGCTGTGGTACAGTTAGTTTGTTTCTGTTGACGTCTTTGAGCATTCCCATTCTTGATTGAAACTTTAGTCATATCTCTTTGATCTTTTAGCATGCCTTTTTAGTCTTGCCCTTCAGATGTTCATTTTCTATCTCTGTACATACCATATTTTTTGGACCTCCTAATTTTGGAGGAAAATGTGGGGTGCGTCTTATGGTCCAAATATACTTTGGCTTGCTGTGGGGAGGGGGCAGAGGCAGAGTAGGAGCACAGGGAGACAGAAAAATGTTGCCGATGCTAGGGAAACCATGTGTTCCTGCTGTTTTAAGTCAAAAAATATTCATTAGCCACTTCCCCGCCCACCTGTCAGTGCTAGCTTCAGTGTGCAGAAGTGGGCGGGGAGCGATTCATGAATATTCCTTCACTTTAAGCAGCAGCTGGGGAAATCCTCTGTCCGCTTCGGTGGAGGGAGCAGGCAGAAGCAAGGATCTCTGGCACAGCATACCTCTAGAGCACAGCGCATGCTCATATTAACTGCTATAGTACTTCTCTCACATAGTACAGTACCTGTGATGAGGTAATGAAGAGCACAGGCTGGAGCACCACATGTGATGAAAAAGGAGGACTATGCTGTCATGAAATGCTCTAGCCTGCCCTCTTCATTAAATTAGTGTTTAGGGTTCTCACCAACAATCAATTATGTGTAATCTAATATATAAAGCTGAATGTGTGTGTGTATGTATGTGTGTATGTATGTCCGGGATTGGCATCTACACCGTCGCAACTACAGCCACAAAATTTTGCACAGTCACACGTCTGGACCCCGAGAGCGTCATAGGCTATGTTGTGAGGCGAAATTTTAACCCTGCGCGTTCTAGTTCACCAAACAATTTTGCCCCTATCTACATAATGGGGGAAAAGTGAATGGAAAATCAACAGCTGTCAGCTATAGCCACAAAATTTTGCACAATCACACGTCTGGACCCCGGGAGCGTCATAGGCTATGTTGTGAGGCGAAATTTTAACCCCGCGCATTCTAATTCACCAAACAATTTTGCCCCTATCTACATAATGGGGAAAAACTGAGTTACCAGTTGACAGTTGTGAATGAGAGGGGCTTAATGATAGCGCCAAAGACTAACAGCACATACCAGCATATAGTCACTAAGTTGGGGCCCCAACATGAGATATTCACCACGCACGGGGACATGTATACACACACCACACGCACACAAAGAGTAACAGCAAGTGTATAGTCACTAAGGTGCAGCCCCACTATTGGATACTCACCACGCACCCGAACAAACACACACACCACAAAGAGACACACACAACACAGAGACACCCCCACCCCCACGGGGACACACACCCTATAGCGACACATGCACTCACCCAACATGAACACACACACACAACACAGACACACACACCACACAGACCCACCCACAGGGACAGACACACATAGCCACCCTATAGGGACACATGCACTCACCCCACAGGGACACACACACACACACATCACACAGACCCCCTCCCCCCACAGGGACACACACACATACACACCCAATAGGGACACATGCACTCACCCCACAGGGACACACACACACACCACAAAAAGAAACACACAACACAGAGACACACATCACCCGCACAGTAATAGGATGTCTGTGAGGTAATAGGATGTCAGTTAGGGTGTGTTGGTGGAAAGGCTGATGTCAGTCACATTACCTCTATGTGAGAGGATATAGAAACTGTGGAATATCTGTGGTGTGGAAATACATGTTGTGAAATGTTTCTATTATCTTAGTTTTTGCCTTTTAATAATTACATTTCTATCGATTTGTTTTGTGATTTTTGTGTGCTGAATACATTTTTGTTAACACATTCTATTTTGTTAACAGCAGTTATTAACCCGGGCGAAGCCGGGTAGTACAGCTAGTAGCTAAATATAGGTGGTTTTGACCACATATAACAAATTCCTTAAAACTTTAACCTTTAATTAGGAATGGTTAAAACCTCCAACAACATATATGGTTTCAAAACAAGTACAATACGTGCCATCATTTAGGTTCTAATACTTCGTATAGACCCATAAGGGCACACACATAAATAACACACCTAGACAAAAGTGTTTAGGTCAAAATCTTTTGACCATGATACTTATGGGTCAAATGAATACACACTGAAGATGATGCTGTAATACTTAATAAGTGCTTAAATTATCTTGAAGCTGAGTGTTAGCATACATCAGCAATCTTATGGATGTTTTTGTATTCATTGCCATATATTGTATATACATTGTAAAGACATACTGATAGGATATTTAGATTGTGAGCTCTAAGAGAGACAGCATTACTCATGTATGTAAAGTGCTATGGAATTAATAGCGCTATATAAATGAATAAATATTATTATTATTATTATATATATAGAAAATCAGAACAATCTCACCACTTTTCTGGGCATCTTCTTATTCATTTGCTACCAGCAAACAAGGCCTTCATCATAAATGGGGACCCTGTTATACTTTACGTTGTCTACAGCCACGTTGCTTTAGTCATCTTAATATCTTTATAGCTCAACACGTTTCAATGGTTCACAAATAATCATTAGAATTAGAAAATTATGGTTTCTCAATAGTACACTTATCTGGACATCTTCTATTAATATCCTAGTGTGCTCATCATCATAGCTCTCTGACATTCAGCTTTGCTATGCCCTCTTCATTACCTCATCGCAGGTCCTGTACCATGTGAGAGAAGTGCTATAGCGTGGCTGCAGGACCTGAACCAGAGTGACAGCAGTTAATGTGAGTGTAAAACCTAAGAATGAATTGTGCTTGCATAAATGCCGTGAAATGCAACGCTGGGCGCACATCTCAGCAAAAGCTATGGCTTTTGCTGAAATCCGTTCCGACGCTGCGTGTTTTGGCGTCTTTTTGTGGACACGCTTTCACTGCAAAGCATTTACGCAAAAAGAATGACCATGTCAATTCTTTGCTCATTATTACATGCGCTTTTCCCATAGGCCACATTATAAAATGGGCTCAGGAAAGCCGCAGGTAAAAATGCGCGGCGTGTGCATGCAGTTGCGCGCTTTTGCGCAAAACGTGGGCAAAAGCATGCAACTGTAAAAAACTGCACACAATATGCAGCATGTGAACTTAGCCTTATGGTCCGGTGCATCTTATAGTCCGAAAAATACGGTATGTTCTGATAAAGTTCTTTGTCTGGTCGAATGGTTTTGGCTACAAAAATTGATGAGCAAAAACAGACCAAAAACACACAGTGTGAATGTAGCCTGAAAGGTAGTTTTAATAACCAAAAATGCAACAAGAAAAGCTGCAAAAAATGCTGCAAAATCACTGATAAATTGGCATACTGCAAATTTTGAAAATGCAGCAGTTCTTAAATTCAATCAACAATTATGTGCATGAGATTTCTGAAAAGTCATACCTTTTGTTGGTTTTGTAAAAAGCAACTTCTTTATTTGCATAAAAGAATATAGCCTTATATGTTTGATACAATTCTATGGAAAAATAGAGTAATAGTGATAGGTGAACCCAAACTATAAAGTTTGGGGACTGTATTGAACACCTAGTGTCCGTGTACGGACCCCGCACATGGACTTCCCTGGGAATTCTGTATTTCTGTCGGGGTTTAATAGAAAAAAATAATAGATTTACCAGCTCCAAAATTCCAGTATAATATTTATCTCCAGCTTTACTTTGTAAGAAAGTGAACAGAACAAACAAGTAAAAACATTATGCTGCATTATGGCCCATAGCTGCTTTACTACAGCAGCATAATGTTTTTTTACTTGTTTGTCCTGTTGACTTTTTTACAAAATAAAGCTGGAGATAACTTTTATACCGGAATTTTAGAGCTGGAAAATCTTTATTTTTTTCTATTGTACTCCGAGCCAGAGGTTTTTCAGTGCACCTTCCACTGAAGATTGAAAGGTGAGCTGGTTTCTACCTACCGTATATACTCGCGTATAAGCCGAGTTTTTCAGCCCGAAAATTGGGCTGAAAAGTCCCCCCTCGGCTTATACGCGAGTATACCAACGGCAGGCCGCCCGTCCGCCACCCCCATCAGTATACAGGCGCCCCCCCATCAGTATCCAGGGCCCCCCCTTGCTCCACAAACCTGTAAAGTAAAATCATTATACTTATCACTGTCCTGTCGCCGCCGTCCCCGACGCTGCCATCGTGCTCCTCCGGCTTCATCCGTCGTCTTCTGGCTTCCTCTGGTCGGCGCAGGCAATGACGTCATTGCCTGCGCCGACCAGAGGAAGCCAGAAGACGCTGGATGAAGACGGAGGAGCGCGATGGCAGCGGCGGGGACGGCGGCGACAGGACAGTGATTAGTATAATGATTTTACTTTACAGGTTTGCGGAGCAAGGGGCGGGGCCTTGGATACTGATGGGGGGGCGCCTGTATACTGATGGGGGTGGCGGGCGGGCTTCTGCTGTATATACCTTTGGGGCTGCTGTATACTACCACTGAGGCTGCTGTATACTACCACTGGGGCTGCTGTATACTACCACTGGGGCTGCTGTATACTACCACTGGGGCTGCTGTATATACCTCTGGGGCTGCTGTACACTACCACTGGGGCTGCTGTATATACCTCTGGGGCTGCTGTATACTACCACTGGGGCTGCTGTGTACTACCACTGGGGCTGCTGTATACTACCTCTGAGGCTGCTGTATACTACCACTGGGGCTGCTGTATACTACCACTGGGGCTGCTGTATACTACCACTGGGGCTGCTGTAACTACCACTGGGGCTGCTGTATATACCTCTGGGGCTGCTGTATATACCTCTGGGGCTGCTGTATACAACCACTGGGGCTGCTGTATATACCTCTGGGGCTGCTGTATACTACCACTGGGGCTGCTGTATATACCACTGGGGCTGCTGTATACTACCACTGGGGCTGCTGTATACTACCACTGGGGAGGCCTGTATACCACACTGCTGGGGGCTGTATACCTGTGCTGGGGTCCACCCTCGGCTTATACACGAGTCAATAGGTTTTCTCAGATTTTGGGGGCAAAAGTAGGGGGGTCGGCTTATACATGAGGATATACAGTATATCTGATATAGACTTGTAGGGTTTGGCCACCTGAATAAAGAGCTAGGGGGCTGCAAAAGGAAGCAAAATGGGGATTAGGAGAATTATACTTCCCAGTCTCTGCGTTGTGGTCAAACTACTTCAGGGTCCACTCATTAAGACTCATGTATATTCCTCTGCTTCCCCTGCCCACCTTCTGTGACAGCATCTGTGATTGCTTACATTAGTGTATGGCAACCAAACTGCCGTCATACTGGTATAAAAATAAATAACTATTTGAAACACAGCATGGGGTTCCACTCTAGTTTTGATACTCAGGCAAGATATGGGCTTGGGGGTTGGTATGCTTACCCTGGGGTACCCCAAGGCTAAGAATAGCAGCCTGTAGTTGCCCAAGAAATAGCACATCTATTAGAAAAACACACACCCTCTTTTCCCCAATTATTATCATTCTTGTGTTTAGAAAGTTTAATAGATGACCTGTGTTCATTTAATTTGATGTTAATTGGCCTCCAAGGTTGTCCCTTATGGACACATCCACATGGACATTTTTAGAAGTAAATTAAATTTTTAGTATTCCCTGGAGAAAAAGTCAAATCATAATTTTGCTATTTTTCATTATATGGTCAACAACTTCTCCTTTAATTGTGGAATTGAAATCAAGACATGCAAATGTTCCTTTCCTTCTAGTGTCCAAACCTTTTTGTCTAGGCATAGACTTTATCTTAATATCACTCCTAATTAATTTATTGACAATATATGTGACCCTCTGATACACTAAAAAGTGTGCTGCGTGAAACAGAAGCCCAAACTCTGGATCGTGGTTCATTAACCCCCAATATTTGCAAATCGGGTTTTTATTCATGATGGAACACTTGTCAAATTGCAGAGAGAATACACAACTGTTCTCACCTGGTTCTTTGAGCAACATATTGTAACTGATCAATCACTTGCATGACCTCACAATTAGTTTATGGATAGGATAGCCGTGCTTGATAAATGTATCCCTTTCTGCATATCTCTAACACTAGAAATTCTCCCCACATTTACACATTTCCTACACAAAACATGTGGTACACAATGAATGCAATAATGTAACTTGTTATTTTTTATCTGTTGGTTTTGTAAATGGAGAAAAATCCATCCGGGCATTCTATCTTGTTTGTTACGATGAATGTCTAGATAATTGCATTCATATGCATGATGTTCAATCGAAATCTCAATGTTATATCAATTATTCAAGTAACGAAAAAGCTCAAGCAGAGTCTGCCCGTCACTTGTCCGCAACAGAAACCCATCATGCTCTTATCTGTAGCATTTTAAGATGTTTCAGGAAACCTCTCCATTCACATCTTTATATTGCATTTTCTTGCCGTATTCTTTTGTAAAAATTACAGAAAACTAATTCTTGGTGCTTTGCAGGGAAAAATGTGGGGTCTGTAGTGAGGGGAGATATAGAAGAGAGCAGGCGCAGATCTAAGTGCAGGAGATTTATGAAATTAAAGGTCTTATAGGCTTAAAAAGGTTCTGCTCACCTATTGTACTCTTTGTGAAAAGTACCGTATGTAGAATCAAGCAGTAGGGCTCGGTCCAGGGTTCGTTTAATCCGGCATGCAGCCTAACTCCAGATTTAGCAGGTTCCTCTCCAAATGAGTTTCGAGCAGAATGTCCGAAGTCTCCGCGGTGCTTCCAGGAATGATCCAATACCCCAATGGTAATATCTGCTTCAAAATTTCTATTGTGTCAAAGGAATTAAAGATACATATACAACGTGTTTCGACTATTATTTTGCACAGATAGCCTTCCTCAGGTAGTAGCAATAAACTTCTAACAATTGTCTTTGGATAGATTTTAATCTCAAAACTACTCTCCTCCTCCTAATTATAAGTAACCCACCGGGCGGATCCTACTATTCAGGCTGGGTGTTACCTATCCTATTCACATATACTGAGATTTATAACACATATTTTTATACAATAATGAAGCCGTGTTTGCACTGCAGATTATAATAAATATTAAAAGTAATAAACAATGGTAAGAAAAGTGGATAAAAAAGGAAAATTCCTTTCTCATAGGTTCTGTGTTATGCAGAACAGTTCTGTGTTATACAGGGTCTTCTTCATCGTTACAGTGCTGCTATCATAAAAATATGTAAAATAACAACTAAAAGAAGTCAAACTCTAAAATTACAATATAATAACATAATTTCCATTTCTGAGAACCTGTTCCATAGATGAATATACCTAATAGCCAAAACGCGTTGTATATGTATCTTTAATTCCTTTGACACAATATGCAAATTATCACTTCAGTGAGGAAGTGAATGGACTCTAGCGCCACCTTTCGGTAGCTGTCCTCCAAGTCATAATTGACTCTTCAACAAGTAAAAATCCAGCCTTATTGCACTTGTGACTGTTGCGGAGATTTTCTGTCTTAGAAAATATTTTTTTAATTCTCCTGTTAGGCGCAACATATGTTTAAAGAATGAATATTCATGTGCAATTTATATATGTTTAGTGATGGCCTGGCTCGGCCCTTGTTGTACTTCCACTATATCTGTTCAGAAAGAAATATTTTACAACTGTTAATAAATCATTACTAATTTTATTAGTCCCTTCTTTCCTATTAGAGTAAATTGGTTTATTTACTTGCGTGTTGTTAACTATGGGCATAAACTTTATCTGCAGAAGGGGATTACACTCTTGATTGATTTTGTTTGTGTTACTATTTTTTTTCTTCATTGTGTGTTTCTAAAATCCTGGGTATCTGTGCAGGTATCTATATACAGAAGATGTTAGAGATCAGGGGCATTACCACTTGGGCTGGCAGGGGCATAACTACCAGGCCTGGGGAACCAACCAGTACCTATTTCAGCTGGATGTGCATTCTCAAAACCTCATTCAGCTGGAATGTAGCTGGGAAGGTGAGAACAATCAGTCCGGATCACTGAGCACCATATCACAGTGCTATCACTACTCTCTAAGCTCCAGGTTCCCGTGATCTGTCTATCCAGTGGCACTATTCCAATCCAGGCTTGTATTCTCTCATACACAGATATGCGTATGCCCTCCTAATCTTTTTTGACCCAAGCACTCTGATCAACATCACAGCAGTTTATCTGATGAAGGCCTGCTCTTGACTGAACTGTCAATATTGCTACTTACTTGGTTATTGTATCCTAGATTTACATTAATAAAAGATCACTGCATTCACCATAACTCTTTCTGAGAGCCAAGTTATTATTACTACTAGAAATAGTACTTACAAGAGAAAAGAGTTAACAGTACCTTCTTTTGGTTTTAGTAAAATAGACTTACAACATATGTAATTTCTTAGTGCAGTACTTATTGGATATACCAAAAATGTTGTGCTGTGATCACTAAAACCAGTTACATGCATGAATCAGGTATACAATACAAGGGAGGCAGGCATAGAGGGCTGTCTACACACCAAAGAAGGGTTTTACAGAGTAAAGTGCTGAGCGCATAGGGGAAGGTCCATGGAAGTAAATGAATGGCATACTTAGGTGGGGGTGCAGTGCATAAGGTAATCAATAACATTGTAATCTAGGAGTTAATCCACCAACCCAAGCAATGCCTAAAGTGCCAAGTGCATCTGGACTGTGTTAAACCCCACGCCGCTCACCCATCTCGATGGTTATGTACAGCCTCTACCGTGTCTAGGGTGCAGACCCCGACACGTGTTTCGTGGAACTTTTATCAAGGGATCCCCCTCACCCATTCATGCAGAGAGCTGAATGATGTGGGTTCGAATCAGGAGTGAAGGGGATCCATTTGTAAAATAATATAGAATATTGCCCTATTAATATGAATGTAAAATAAATTTAATAAGTACAACAGGATATTGATTTTAAAACATTACAAAATAAGAATGAGTAAAACATATAAATATTATTAAATAGAAGTTTTTAGACAAAATATATAATTTACAATTATTTCTCTTTTATTTATAGATCCAATAGAGTTTTTACCAGGCTATTTGCTCTCCCAGAGGTCTATGATCCAAAACTTATTGTGATTCATAAAGAGTTTACCCGTATATACTCGTGTATAAGCCGACCCTTGTATAAGCCGACCCCCCTACTTTTGCCTCCAAAACCTGGGAAAACCTATTGACTCGTGTATAAGCCGAGGGTGGACCCCAGCACAGGTATACAGCCCCCAGCAGTGTGGCATACAGCAGCCTCCACAGTGGTAGTATACAGCAGCAGCCCCAGTGGTAGTATACAGCAGCCCCAGAGGTATATACAGCAGCCCCAGTGGTAGTATACAGCAGCAGCCCCAGTGGTAGTATACAGCAGCAGCCCCAGTGGTATATACAGCAGCAGCCCCAGTGGTATATACAGCAGCAGCCCCAGTGGTAGTATACAGCAGCAGCCCCAGTGGTATATACATCAGCAGCCCCAGTGGTATATACAGCCGCAGCCCCAGTGGTAGTATACAGCAGCCCCAGTGGTAGTATACAGCAGCCCCAGTGGTAGTATACAGCAGCCCCAGAGGTAGTATACAGCAGCCCCAGAGGTATATACAGCAGCCCCAGTGGTAGTATACAGCAGCAGCCCCAGTGGTAGTATACAGCAGCAGCCCCAGTGGTAGTATACAGCAGCAGCCCCAGTGGTATATACAGCAGCAGCCCCAGTGGTATATACAGCAGCAGCCCCAGTGGTATATACAGCAGCCTCAGTGGTATATACAGCAGCCCCAGTGGTAGTATACAGCAGCCCCAGTGGTAGTATACAGCATCCCCAGAGGTAGTATACAGCAGCCCCAGAGGAATATACTGCAGCCTCCCCCCCCCCATATCAGTATACAGGGCCCCCCCACCCTTGTGCAGCAATCCTGAAAAGGAAAGCATTATCATACTGCCGCCGTCATCGCGCTCCTCCGGCTTCATCCAGCGTCTTCCGGTTTCCTCCTCTGGCGCGCAGACAATTACGTCATTGCCTGCGCCCACCGGATGAAGCCGGATGAGCGCGACGACGTTGGCGGCAGGACAGCGGCAGCGATAAGTATGATAATGTTTTCCTTTTCAGGATTGCTGCACAAGGGGGGGGACCCTGTATACTGATATGGTGGGGGGGGGGGCTGCTGTATACACTGTATACAGTATACAGTGACTCACGTATAAGCCGAGGGGGTGACTTTTCAGCCCAATTTTTGGGCTGAAAAACTCGGCTTATACGCGAGTATATACGGTATATTATTTCTTAAGAATACAACGCGTTTCGACAGTAAAAAATGTCTTCCTCAGGTAAATTGAATATTGGAGCGCAAATAGCCTGGTAAAAACTCTATTGGATCTATACTCCTATGGTAACTCGGTCTGAGCTACATACTAGCTACCAGGGATTTGCAGCATACCGACTACTGAGGAAACCTACGCCTGGATACTTAATGGTCCCTAGTGACCGATACGCAAGTTAACAAGAACTAAAAAAGGTGAGTGCCATCTACATCCACCTACGATCTAATTATACATTTACATTTAGATCGGCGCGCTTTCTTCCTTTCCTTTCCTTCTACCAGAATCTTTTATTTATAGATAAGATTTCATAAATTGTGGATAAAATATATTATAACAATTTATTGAAGCAGATAGCTGGGATGATAATGTATGGTATAATTATTCACAAAGACGAGATCTGAAAAATAAGGATGAAAAACAGTCAGAAAGTAATGCAAATGGATAAGAAAACAAACATTATGATGAATCTAAAAGAAATACAATGTCTCAATATGTGAAATCAAATATACCTTGTATGTGAAATGCTGAAGTAACTCTTTCAGGGTGTGACCATGATTGTGTAATTAGTTGATTAGGGTGAACACCCTATACTTTCTGTATGCTGTATATATCTATGTTGAAATGTCATTCATTATACCTGAGGAAGGCTATCTTTTATATACATTTAGCCGAAATTCGTTGTATTTTAACCTGTAAATTTGAAATAAACTCTGAAACACAACAGAGGAATTGCTACCATTTCTGGAAGCGCCCCTGAGTTACACTGGATGTTTTCCTTCCCTGACTTGGTACAGTATCCATGAGCCATACAGGGAGAGTTAGGATTGACTTCACCACAGGGACCGTGAATAATGTTTTGTCAGATCAATGTTGTGGAGCTTAGGGTATGTTGTCTTGTCAGGAATTTCAGCCCACACAATATTATCTCTCTCTTCTTCAGTTCTGATTTTCAAATTTTTGTCAAGTATGATTAAAATATGTGCATGTGGCAGACCACGGTTTTGAAACTTGATGACATGCACGATAGCACAGACTTGTCCAAATAATCCATTAATATCAGATAACAGGGATTCAAGTTTAATTTTAAAGACCCGTGTAACCAAGTCTGGGGGATGTTCAACATGCTCCCACTGTTGTAAATTTTCAGTATTTTCTCTCCACTTAGGGTTGTACATCATGGTGACAAATAGATCAGGGCGACCATATTTGGTAATGATAGCCATAGCATCCTGATACCGCTGCTGCATATTTCGTGCACTGCCTTCAAAAGATTATGGTAAAACGAGATGGTGGCCCGATTCTAACGCATCGGGTATTCTAGAATATAGAAATAGGGATTGCATGGGGAAGGCGGTGAGGGCTGAATAGGGAGGGACTTTGAGCACGGAGTGGCGGGGGGAGTATGGCATGGCAGAGTGGGAGGAGGATGGAGGATGGAGCAGCACAGGTAGGGGGAGGACGAACTGGTGGGGGGGAGGAGGATGGAGGAAGGGACAGCACAGGTAGGGGGAGGATGAACTGGAGGAGGGAGGATGGAGAGGCAGGGGGGAGGAGGATGGAGGACGGAGGAGGTAGCAGCGGGGTGAGGGAGGATGGAGCGGCACAGGCAGGGGGAGGACGGAGCAGCAGGGGAAGGATGGAACATAGAGCGGGGGGGGAGGAGGACGGAGGACAAAGGGGTGGGGGAGGACGGAGCAGCACAGGCAGGGGGAGGATGGAGGGGAGGAAGACAAAGGAAGAAGGAGGAAGCGGTGGGGTGAGGGAGGATGGAGCGACACAGGCAGGGGGAGGACGGAGCAGCAGGGGGAGGACAGAGCACAGAGCAGCGGGGGGGAGGAGGACAGAGGATGAAGCAGTGGGGTGGGGGAGGACGGAGCAGCACAGGCGGGGAGGACGGAGGATGGAGTGACGGAGGGGAAGAGAACAAAGGAAGGAGGAGGAAACAGTGGGGAGGATGGAGCGGCACAGGCATGGGGAGGACGGAGCACAGAGCGGCGGGGGAGAGGAGGATGGAGGACGAAGCTGCGGGGTGGGGTAGGCCATAGCAGCACAGGCAGGGGGAAAATGGAGGATAGAGGGGAGGGGACAAAGGAAGGAGGAGGAACCGGTGGGGTGGAAGAGGATGGAGCGGCACAGGCAGGGGGAGGATGGAGCACATAGCGGCGGGGGGGGGAGGAAGACGGAGGACGAAGCGGCGGGGTGAGGGAGGCCGGAGCAGCACAGGCAGGGGGAGGACGGAAGATGGAGTGGCGGAGGGGAAGAGGACAAAAGAAGGAGGAGGAAGCAGTGGGGGAGGATGGAGTGGCACAGGCAAGGGGAGGACAGAGCACAGAGAGGCAGGGGGGGAGAGGACGGAGGATGAAGCGGCACAGGCAGGGGGAGGAAGAAGCAGACTCACACCCACACACAGACTCACACCTAGACTCAGACCCACACACACACACACACACACACACACTGCTTCAGCAACATCGCCTGGTTTCCCAACAATGTTGTGAAATCAGGCGATGTTGCTTAGGCGATCTGCCTGCATCGGCCGGTCTGATGCGGCAACTTCCCCCATAGACTTCCATTTTAAGGATCGCTGCCAGGGTTGAGTTTAACCCTGGCAGCGATAGTTGCTAGCAACATTGCTGATGAGTTGCCGGCGATGTCTCCTCGTCTGACAGCTCATCGGAGAAGTTGGAGAGCGGCCAAAAACGTGCGCACTCCTGGGAGTTGCCGGCGATGTTGATGGTGATAAGGCCAAAATGTTTTATTAATTTTTTTTTTGAGTTCAGTTAAAATGGCAAACCCATAAGCAGTGCATAAGTGGTATGAAATATGTACATGGTAGTAGTAGAGAGAATTTGTGTATCTCAGATAGAAGAGACAATTGTATACATTATAGGACTGTAGCGAATTTGCTGCTGCCTGAGGTAATAAAAATAAAGTATATATTGGTGTGGTACTGGCTTTCTTTATGCCGTAATCGTGATGAGGCCAAATATTTTTAGTTATTTTTTTTGTTCAGTACAGTTAAGGCCCCTTTCACATCAGAGGTAAACGCTGATCGCAGCAGTTGCGGTGAAAAAAATGCAACCGCCGCGATTACCGCATAACGACCGCGATCGCGGCACAATTGCGAAAAGCCCCATACAATGTCTATGGGGCTTGCGGTAAGTGTGCGGTACTTGCGGCAAGTGTGGCCACGAAAATACCGCAGCAGACCGCGTTTTTTTCGCGGCCACATCTGCCGCAAGTGGCGAAACTGCAACTACACCGCACTTGCCGCACCTGCCGCAAGCCCTATAGACGTTGCATGGGGCTTGCCGCAAGTGAACCGCAAGTGCGGCCGTTATGCTGTAATCGCGGCAGTTGCGTTTTTTTCACTGTAACTGCCACGATCAGCGCAAAACGCTGATGTGAAAGGGCCCTAAAATGGCAAATCCAGAAGCAGTGCCTTATTGGTATGAAGTATGTACATACCAGTAGTAGACAGTATTTTTGTGTCTCAGATAGTAGACAAAATTGTTACACAGTATGGGACTGTGGAGAAGTTTGTGCTGCGTGAGTCAATAAAAAAAAATTGTAAGTGCGTGTACGCTGGTACATCGCGCAGTTATAGCTGTTACTGGGAATAGCGGTGACATATATCTGTCACTTGTGCAGGCACAGTTTGTGGCCGTAAGGCTGTTACTGCGGCTGTGCAAGTAAAACATTAGACGTCACCGCTATTCCCATGCAGGCGCAGTAACAGCTGTGTTGTTACCGCATATGTGTAGGTAGAGCACGCAGTTGTGGCTGTTACTGGGCATGTGTGGGAATAGCGGTGACGTGAATGCCATTTGTGCAGGCGCAGTTCGTGGCCTTGCAGCCAGGAACTACACCTGCGTTAGTGACACTGCCGCGGTGCCTTATGGGATTCGGGGACAGCGGCCGGAAGTCCCAACTGGCGATTTATGTAGATACAATTAAGGACTGGAGCCCTACTCGGGCACCACACACTCTTACACCAGATTGCTGTATATGCTGCCTTTGCTTTGTTTACACTGTCAGCGTGTTAATATACCACTGACCATTGTGTGTTCTTACCACTTTCTTCTCCAGTATCTAGCACTGTTCTGCTCCTCCTCTCAGTGATATCAGCTCTCTTTTGACTACCAAGGTCACTCTGTGTGAGCTGTAAGTGGCTTTTACAATTTGTCTATGAGCCTTGTTCTGAGCCTCGTCCTGGCACTCCATAGATTTTCATTGTAAAAGAAACTTCCAGTTCATAGAGAGTGCAGTGTAATCTGGAGAGATTGAATCACCATCACGTGAGTCAAAAGAGGCGAAGAATGGTGCTACATCCCAGAGAAGACCACTGTAGGTGAGTATAGGGGAATTCCCCCAGAACAGATCTAATATTTGCATGTTACTTTTAATGTCAGAAGGCTGAATATCTTCTTTGCATGCAGCAGCTGAAACTTACAAATGTATTGCTATATACTGGTAACAATTTCATAATGTTTATGTGGAAGGATATCAATCTATCTTTTTTGACTAACTAAAATATTTAATAGTAAACACTGAGTAACGGATCATTATTCATATTATTTTTTGGGTACATCCTCAAGTATGTCAACAAACAAGTAGCTGATTATGCAAAAATGTGTGTCCACTGCATTAATGAAAACAATTGTCCATGTAACGGATGTGACATAGTTAACATCTATTTAACCTCTGATGTATGTGTATGTGTGAAGACCATCAAATATCCAGATGGTGGGATTAAGAAAAGATAAACACGCCTCTATTTTTTGCTGGCACTAATGGATCAACCTTACAGATGACATCTGTTGAAGGGTAACACATTTCATCCTTTGTGTGAGGCCAGATACATCCTTTTCTTCTCTTCTGCATGGCATTGACCCATACTTCCGAATTATCTGTCATGAAATGCCAGTTATACCATATTACTCCTGTCCATCATAGCGAACGACAACACAGTCCTCATCGTTCGCAAAAGCAACGGAAACTGATGCCTCTGTGAAACCTCCAGACATCTTGTTTTTTATTGCATTTTGACAAAAGGCCTGCTAAATCTAAAACGAATGATGTCACACATTTCATAACTATCTCCTCCCATCCTGAAGTAATGCTTGTCATGGTGTGGTGGTACGGCTGCAACATTTCTGCTTGTTCATAGGTCTTTCTTGCTTTTTTTGGCAAATAGGTCCATAAAGTCACAATTTTATACACATTTCATTAGTATTTTGTACCTTTGCCCTTAAACTGTTTGACTTGGGTTAAACGTTTTGCATATCCTTCCACAAGCTTCTCACAATAGTTGGTAAGAATTTAAGCCCATTCCTCCTGACAGAACTGAGGTAGCTGAGCCATGTTTGTGGGTCACCTTGCTCACACCTGCCCTTTTCAGCTTTGCCCATACATTTTCAATAGAATTGAGATCAGTGCTTTGTGATGGCCACTCCAAAACATTGACTTTGTTATCCTTAAGCCACTTTGTACCAGTTTGGCAGTATGCTCTGGGTCATTGTCCATTCGGAAGACACATTTCCACCCAAGCTTAAACTTCCTTGCTGATGTCTTGAGATGTTGCTTCACTAATGCCACACAATCTTCTTTCCTCAATGTGCCATCTACTTTGTGAAGTGCTCCAGTCCCCCATGCAGCAAAACAACCCCACAACTTGATGCTGCCACCCTCGCATTTCACAGTTGGGGATGGTGTTCTTAGGTTTCCAAGGTTTTCCCCTTTTTCCTCCAAATGTAATGTAATGATATTCATTATGGCCAATAGTTCAATTTCATTTTTATCAGACCAAAGGACATATATCTCCAAAAATGTAGGTCTTTGTTCCGGTGTGCGTTTGCAAAAATTAATCTGGCTTTTTTATTTTTCTTTTGGTTGATACAGTATTCGTTTCACTGTGTATAATGACATAATATTACCATTTTGCGACATCATCTTCACAAGTTACTTTTGCTTTTCTCCTTGGGTTGATATGCATATATCAGACCAAAGCACATTCATCTCTGGGACACAGACCCCGTCTCCTTCCTGAGTAGTATGATGGCTGGACATTACCATCATTTTTTGTGCTTTCATATAATTGTTGGTATAGATGAACAAGGCACCTTCAGGTATCTGGAAATTGCACCCGTGGGAGAACCAGACTTGTGCAAGTCCTCAATTCTCTCCCTGATAACTTGGCTGATTTCTTTACACTTTCCCATCAAAAAAACAGTGGGCTTCATGTGCGCATTGAAACACATCCACTGGTGTGTCTCTAATTAACTCAGATGTTGCCAATAAACCTATCAGAAGCTTCCAAACACATGACATAAGCATATGGGTGTCCCAGATTGTTTAAATATATTAAGATTAGCTAGGCACACCAATATTTTATAATAAATCTTCAAGAAACAATCTCCTCTGTTTTCATAATGTTTTTGTTTGTTACTGTATCACATCAAGTATTTGTAAAATGATTGACGTTAACGTTTCGGCCTTTTCGGCCTTCTTCAAGAATCTTAATACAAAAATCAAAAGAATACAAAGTGTCATTTTTACAGAAAAACAGTCACATGAAATTATATCCAACACAAATCACTTATGTTTAGTAACAAATAGTATATTCCAAAATACATCAGTACACAAGATATGAGATGAGATCTATCTCTAACGAATTGAAGATGAAAAAAGAAGAAACAGGAAAAAAGGAAGAAAATACTGTATGAAATATATAGACGGGTACAGGAA
This sequence comes from Allobates femoralis, assembly GCA_033576535.1. Taxonomy (NCBI): domain Eukaryota; kingdom Metazoa; phylum Chordata; class Amphibia; order Anura; family Aromobatidae; genus Allobates; species Allobates femoralis. The sequence continues at coordinate 395,366,142 of JARQOC010000005.1, forward strand.
AAAAATATATGTATATGTTACCTATATGTAAATCACTACAGATCCACCATATGCTATATTCAATTGAAAACAAAACAACCTATAAGGACAAAACCTTATTATCACCATATTTCATAAATGATATTACCTATGATACTCCAAGTGAAACTTCCATGATAATGCATGAATAATCTACCTCATCAATCTTCAATGATAGTGGCAAAGCCAAAAATAATCATATCAAATTATAAAGCTATCTCAAAATAATCATATGATACAAAGAAAAATATCAAAATATCATTACCTTGGAAGTCATATATGTTGTGTGCGTCCTAAATATATAGCCATCCGGTGATTTGCAGTAAAATCAATCTGTATGTGCACAAAAAGTCACTGGTAATTTCATCAGTATGTGCCAAAATCCATAAAAGAAATTCTACCACCTGTCTATATTAAATCTACAGCACAAACAGGAAAAAAGTTCCCCAAAACTTACTATTATTTCAACTAAAGCAGAGGCAATAAAATACCTATGTACGTACCAATGTGCAGGGAAATGCCCAGTGAACCTAATGAAAGAAGGTTCCACTATCAGAATCATAAAGAATAATCCACACTCTATGTGCAAAACAGAGTACCGGTCTGGTTTTACCTGATGTGTTCAGTGTAAAGTTCTGAATGGTGTGCGGCGCTGCTACATGACACATGACAACCACGTCACAGCCGCCGTTTGGAACGCATAAGAGCGTGACACGCACGCCCGCGCATGCGCAGTAAGGAAAGTGGGAGTAAAGTTTAGAACTGAAAGTAAAAAAAAACACATCGCTTAGTATTGGACATAGGAGAACGTTCTCTGTGCCATCAGACGCTCTTTTTGTATTGGGAAATCAGTAATGCATCTGGAATAGAGAAGCAATAATCAATATATTTGTTTAAAGGCATAGTAATCTTAGTGTATGTAAACTTGCGACTTTGCAGAAAAGTAATAAATATGTGTTAAAACATTCTCCCTCATTCTGCCATTTGACAAATATAAATAATTATGGCAATCCTAATTGACCTAAAATGGGAAAGGTTTATTTTGATTTCATATCATATAGTGAGAAAACCATGCATATGTGCCTTTTTATACAGTGTATGTAAACGTCTGGTTTTAACTGCATATGCAGGTTTTTAATTTTTTTCTCTTATAAATGTCAGGGCTGCACGATAAATGTTGAATATTTTTGCCTATGAAGGACGCAACGATTCTTAGTTACATTCGTCACATTGCTATATTGCATCAGTTACCATCCCTTTCTGCAACTTTTTAAAACATCTTATCACAGAAATTTGCTTCTTTCTCAGGCAGAATTGATCAGTCATCATCATCAAAATTATCGATTCTGAGGTAAAATCTGTATTCAGTGAAGACTTTCCCATTACTGAAATAGGAGATGGCAGTTGTTGCTGATTAGATACTATGACAGTGGAATGAGGAAGGAGCTAGAGATAGAGGGAGGAGTGTCTGCCCCTTATCGCTCTTTTATCTACATAGAATCTCATCAGTAACAACTGCCTTCTCCTACCTCAGTAATGGGAAAGTCTTCACTGAATACAGATTTTACTTCAGAATTGGGAAGTTTGATAATGAGTGATTCATTCTGACAGATAAAGAAGTAAATTTGCCTGATAAGATACATTACAAAGTTGCAATAAGGAATGTACTTGATGCATTATAGCAATGTGATGGATGTAACTAAGAATTGTTGGCTTCCTTCATAGGCAAAAATATTTAAAGAGGACCTGTCACCAACCACACATGGTGATCTAATTACAGCACTGAATGCAGCATGTCTGCTGCATCCAGGCAAGGGGTCCCCCAGCCGTTGAGCAGCCCTGTACCGTGAGATAATACACTTTGAAAACTTACATAGTGGAGCCAAATAGGAGGTGGCTTGTGGCTTGAGCCAAAGGGCAGTTTCACACCCCCTGTATGTTTAATCGGCCCACCTGCCGCCTACCTGATGCCAATCATTGTCTCCCTCACCTGCAGCATAACACCGAGTGAGGGGTGCTGTTCTGGCCGCATTTCCCCGCCCCCTGTGGTGATGTCACCGCCTTTCCCCGCCCTGCTCCATGGTTAACATGGAGTAGGGCGGGGAAAGGCGGTAATGTCAGAGCAGGAGGTCGGCCACCCCGCCTCCTGCAGTGACGTCACCGCCTTTCGCCACCCTGCCAGAACCGCACCCCTCGCTCTGTGTTATGCTGCAGGCAAGGGAGACAATGATTGGCATCAGGGAGGCGACGGTGGGCAGATCAAACATACAGGGGGCGTGAAACTGCCCTTTGGCTACAGCCACAAGCCACCTCCTATTTGACTCCACTATGTAAGTTTTCAAAGGGTATTATCTTGGGGTACTGGGGGGCTCAAGGGCTGGGGGACCGCTTGCCTAAATGCAACAGACATGCTGCATTCAGTGCTGTAATTAGATCACCATGTGTGGTTGGTGACCGGTCATCTTTAACATTTATCATTGCTTATTTCAAGTGTACTACTGATTTATGAAATAAAAATTCAAACGATGGTTTACACTTCAAAGTAAACAAAAAATTGTGATGATGAATATGTACAGAAAGCACATGATTAGAACTTCTATGACTGTGTTTCCAGGATCTCAAACTATTCTGTTGTAACATTGAAATAATTGATAGAAATTGTAATGGACATAAAATGAGCACAATTTTGAGAATTGGCAACTTCTCTAAGGGCCCTTTCACATCAGCGTTTTTTTCAAATAGCGGCAGATGCGGTGAAAAAAACCGCATCTGCTGCGATTACCGCATACCGGCTGCACTTGCGGCACGGTTGCGGTAAACGCCATACAAGGTATAGGCGGACTTGCGGCAGGTGCGGTTTTGGCACTTGCGGCAGGTGCGGCCGCAAAAAAAACCGCGGTCAGCCGCGTTTTTTTTTTCGCGGCCACACCCTGCCGCAAGTGCAAAACCGCACTTGCCGCACCTGCCGCAAGTCCACCTATACCTTGTATGGCGTTTACCGCAACCGTGCCGCAAGTGCAGCCAGTATGCGGTAATCGCGGCAGATGCGTTTTTTTCACCGCATCTGCCGCGATTTGAAAAAAACGCTGATGTGAAAGCACCCTAACACAACTTTTTTGTGGATTATAAGCACGCTTAAAACTAAAGGGAACCAGTTAGGTCTCCTCAGCACACAGAACCTTGAGCAGTTCTGTGCCCATATCTATATTCTCTGCCTAACAGCCCCTCTGTAGTAGTAAACATAAACAGATCTTTAGAAAAAGAATGTCTTATGACCTTGTATGAGATGCTAATTAGGGCTTTGACTAGTTGAGGGGCGTTACTTTCCTCAAGTAGTTGGCTTTTTGGCATGTTATACATTCCCGTGGGTGCGATAATATGTTTTACCACTGCAGTGTTATTGTCATTGCTATACAAAACCACATGTGCATGTATATCTCATCATTGATCTTCTTTGATGCCAGGTGCATGCACCCTGGTTTCAAAGAAGTTCACTGCATATGATCGGACGTTGTCCACTCTCCATTCATGCGTACATGCTTTGTGTAGCAATGCTGATGATGCTGCCAATGACTTGTGTTTACTATTAAATAAAAATACTAAATCATCTTTTCCTAGAACTCTCTATTGTTTCATGAGAGGAAAATATCATGGGGCAATTAACTGTTTTTGACCTGTCACCAGGTATTAGAGGTTTCAACCATCTCCTTTATGGCTCATAGCATCGTTTACCAATGTCCACCTGTCTGCGCTGCATTACACTTCTGCAAGAAAATGAAGGCCAGATAATAAACATCAAGTGCCTTACAAGACCTTCATTACCATGTTATACAGGATGGGTCATCTATATGGATACACCTAAATAAAATGGGAATGAATGGTGAGATCAACTTGAAATAACTCATGAAAGGATAAAGTTATGTTCAAACCAAGCACACCATTGTTTTTCTTATGAAATTCTCAATAAGTTTGATGTGTCACATGACCCTCTTCCCATTGAAAAAAATAAAGTTGGATCCAAAATGGCCAACTTCAAAATGGCCACCATGGTCACCACCCATCAGGAAATGTTTTCCCCCTCCCATAATATACTAATGTGCCACAAACAGCAAGTTGATATCACCAACCATTACCATTTTATTTAGATGTATCCATATAGATGGCCCACCCTGTATATATCGAATGCAATATAAAACAGTACTCAAGATCTGGGTGATCTGCCTAATTAATTAAGTCTTTTCTGGTTTTCTGTCCTGTATGTTGTTCATAAAAGACAGCATAGAGTTTGATCCGTACACTGTATGCCGAACTAACTTAGTATGGGGATCTCAGTTGAACGTGTACTATCAGAAAGAATAGGAGCCTCTAATACTCAATATGTGAGCTCGGGTTAGGTAGGAATAAATTTGCAATTATGAAAGACTGCCCATATTAATTTCCCAACCATCAAACCAAACACTTCTGAGCGTGCTGATGTACAAAGGCCATTAGAAGACATCTATTTCCCACAAAGAAATAAGCCGACAGCTTAGAATGCTGACCTGCAGTTTCAGCGAAACTAAGCGGCACCTACTGCATCCATTAATCTGCCTCCCTAGAGCATCCATCACTCAGACTATCCTATCCTTATAAACCTTTGAAAAGTGGATGCTAGCTGACCTTCCTTTCACTAGCAGCACACAGCTGTGGATTTTTCTTGGTTATGCTTTAATTTTGCTCTGACTGGTGTAATTTATAGATGCTGTCCCAACATAGGCAGCTTTGGTAAATTATTGTGTCACCAATCTTGCTAAACTATTTAAGGGTCCATACACACATCCCTTTAGCAGTTTCCATAATTTCATATGGTTCCTCCATGAAGCATCTTATTCTCTATATAAAAGCAAAACTGCTAGGAGAGAACACTATATAGTCACAACAGTCTGTGGTTGGTGGAATTTGGGTCTCTACAACACACATGGGGCGGCATGGTGGCTCAGTGGTTATCACTGCAGCCTTGCAGCGCTGTAGTCCTGGATTCAATTCCCCCACCAAGGACAACATCTGCAAGGAGTTTGTATGTTCTCCCCGTGTCGGCGTGGGTTTCCTCTGGATACTCCGATTTCTTCCCACACTTGAAAGACATACTGATAAGATATTTAGATTGTGAGCCCCAATGGGGACAGTGTTGCAAATGTATGTAAAGCGCTATGGAAATAACAGCACTATATAAATGAAGAAATATTATTATTATTATTATTATTATTATTATTATTAATAACCTGTTCATCTCATAGTGCTGTCTGTATTGGTGTCAACTGATGGACAGCCAAACTGAACAATACCTGCAGGTTACTGTCTACTCATGCCTGTAGCATTACGTCTATGCTGTTAAATGCATTAAGAAATTAATAGGTTGACCCTTAGGCTACATTCACACATTGCACATTTTTGTGCGCTTTTTTGCATGCGCTTTTCAAAAATGCGCAATGTGCCCTTTGTCTGCCGGCAAAGTGAATGGGAAATTCACTTTGCCATACAGACACAGCGCAAAAATACGCCGCACTTTCATGGAAGAAAGCGCGGGCGTAAAAAGAATTGACATGTCAATTCTTAATGCAGCAGCGCCGCTGCTTTCTCCCATAGGGGCCGGTGCTGCAGGATCTCATTTCACAGAGGGGGAGGAAGAATCCTGTTCCTCCTCCACTCTGTGACATGTGTGACCGCCCCATTTGGGTTTCGCAATATATTAATATACATTGCGAAACCCAAATTAAAGTAAACCAAATGTGTTAAAAATAATAAAAATTAAATACTTACGGGTGTTCGTGAAGGCGGGAGCCAAGCACAGGTATGGAGCTGCCAGGACCTTGCGTGATGTCAATAGGCGCTGATTGGCCGCTCGCGGTCATGTGATAAGTGATGTTATATGACGCACACATCACATGACAGCGAGCGTCCAATCAGCGCCCCTTGACATCACGCAAGGTCCTGGCAGCTCCATACCTGTGCTTGGCTCAGCTCCGGATAGCCCGAACAGGCCGTCGGAAGGGTAAGTATTCATTGTTTATTATTTTTAATACATCTGGCTTACTTTTATTAAGATTTTGCAGTGTATATTAATACACTGCAAAATCAAACAGAGGCTGTCACACATGTCACAGAGGGGAGGAGGAACCAGGATTCTTCCTCCCCTCTGTGACATTTACTTCTACCCTGCGTGTAAAAAAACGCAGTGTGTGAATGTACCACCTTTTTTTATGGTGCTTTTTTTGCGCAACCACAAAACACGGCAAAAAGCTACCTAGCAAAAAATGCGCTACAAGTGAATGTAGCCTTAAGAATGTAATATTTTTCTTGTCATGGTTGGGTAGTGAACAGGTCAAGACAAATGGGTGTTATGAGTTTCAGGAGCATATGAGATGACTATGCAGTTTGTGGATAGTCAGAGCATCAAAGAATGTGGCCTTAGTGGTTTTCAACTGTGTTGGTTTCAAATGTGTTTCCTCTTTGATGTCATGCATCTTAAGTCTTTGAGGCTATTATGACAAACCTAATAGGACCACACTGTAAAATGTTGCCCTTCTTTGGGCTAATAAGGTTGCATCTGTAGGGAAATTGTTTGGTACTTTAAGTATCATTTTACTCCATTATGTGTGACTTTTCTGCAGTACAGATTATAAACAAATGTATATGATCCTAATGGATGGCAGATGGACTGGCTTCATATTGATTTACAATTTGTGCTTGGGGCTACAGAAGTGTTACTCCTATTCTGCCAGATCAGTCAGGCTATCCAACAAGTAGCATCCATACGAGAGCAGTTGCATGTCACATACAGTAATTCCTGCTATATTGCTACTTAGCTATCAGGTGACTAAATGGTATTTTCATAGATTGGCGATTACCAATCCGTACGGTAGCCTGGGGACCACATGTGGCTTGCAGTTCCAGGATGTGTGGCTCTGTTATCTGCCAGCTTGGTGCATTAGCACTAGATCTAGCAAACTGCTATGGAGAGCAGGTCTCCAGATGTTGACTTTTGTGAGAAGGCCCACATATAAGAGCAGATCTGAGTGCCCATATAGTGGCCGTGTGATTGGAGAGATTCAGTACTACCTGACATAGGATGATATAGACAGAGGAGTTGCTTGAAGCTAGATGAGATAGCATGGTTGAGAGTTCTTGATGCAAAAATATGTAATAAAGTAAAGGTGGGGACCCCTACATGAAAGTATACCGCTTTAGTGAGACTTCTGTGGGGAAGCTTTGGCTGTTATTAAACTACGAATGGAGGCTCTGGTCACTACTCTGGGGGAGGCAGGGGCTGGGTGTCACTATTATGGAGGCTCTGGATATGGCTTTTGACCTTCTCTCATACTGTAATGTGGCTTCTGTGGTAAGAACAGTTGGGTATCGCTGGCATAGGTGATACTCTTCACTCTGCTGAATTATAATTGCCCATTCATTCCATGTTTTTTGATGCTTAGTACCCAGTCCACATCTGTGATACATGTGGAAGGTTTGTGGGGTTTTGTGCCATTAATTAGCACTGAACTTTTATCGGTTTCTATTTTATAGCAAATAATCCAGCTGAAGCTTGCATTTATGCCCAATTGTAACGCCATCATCTTTACATTTGGTGTACGTGACATTCATTATTTAGTACAGATTTTTCTTCCACTGCCTGTGAATGAAGTATTCAGTTGAAATTTCAGCAGATTCTGTCAATATGTCGGTGTGACATCCATTTGAAGCTGTTTGATAAATTAGTGCAGATGCCATAGGGGATTCACATAGTGCAGTGTACACAGATCAGTGTACTATACAGAATAATGTTGAGATGTTGACAGAACATACTCAGGTATATTTATTGGCACTGAAATGTATCCCTATCATTATTATACCATGCAGTAATGAATCTTTACAACACTTTGTTTTTCCAGTAGTTCCATGTGACAAGTTCAGAGGAATGAACATATTTTGTTGATTGCAAATGACTTCTGTTTTATAATGTTTGCAAACAGTGAGTGTGCAATTGTTAGAACCTGTTTGCCAACATCGCTGTATAACTGTTACTTCTGCGCCTAATCTCCCAGCACACGTAAAAATCTGAATAAAATAAGTCTTTGTTTTCCTGCATGCTGTATAATGTAAATTCTCCAAGACAGCAGACAAGACAAAATGTTGTCCTTCGAACGGTTTGGAGGCAAGAAAAAAGATCTTTTCTCCTTCGCAGTGGGAACCTGTGTAGGCAGAGCCTCCATTAAGAAGGCTCAATCAGTCTTGTATAGAATTGATGCTGACATTATCTCATTGTTACAAGGCATATCCTCAGCTTCCCTTGTGTTCACATTACTGACAAAAATGAGATTCCATATTATGCATTCCCTATCAGCTGTCCAATTATTTCAAAGATCCTGTCTACATGACCTGAGATGTGCTCAACTATCTGCAGAATTACTTATTCCTTGGTAATGGCTTTCTCCCTCCATTTTCTATGGATGTGAATTATTATCAGTTATTTATGTAATCACTGACTCCTGTGAAAAAGTTTTTGCCTTACACTGCTCTTCATACATTTCCTGTTCTTATATTCTGCATAATGGGAATATTTCTATAACCAGAATTACTGGTTGCTACACATCTGTTCATAATATATCACCGCATGTTTCTTGGAAAGGTTGAAATTGGTAAACATGCATTTTTTTATTTTCTTCATCAGTCAGTCTGGTACATCAGCGATCAATGGAAAGTATATTCTAGTGATGTTTATTGACTTCTGTTTGGAACATTGCCAAGGCATGCGCTGTACAAAGGTCTGTGTGTGGGGCAGGGCAGAATGATGTCATCCTGCGATATCTATATAAAGGTAGTCTTTTTATTGTAATCCTGTCGGTGATGGTAATGAGATGTCTTCTGAAATGTTATGGCTGCAGCACAGGAGATGTCAACCTATCATATGGCCAGAGAAAAATCTGCAAGATTTCTGTTTGTTTATTATAGGGCAGCATGTGGCACGCAGACCAATGATGTGTGGATCATGGCTGTCTTTCAGCTTGGTGCACCAGGTCTAGCAATCAGCTATGAGGAGCAGGTCTCTAGGTGGTGACTTGTGAGTAGCACCACATAGTAGAGCAGATCTGAATGTGGGGAAGGGTAAGAACCAAGGGATTTTGGTATACTGCCTTTATGGGATTTATGTGGTAAAGCTTTGGCTATTATTATACTGGGAATGGGGGTTCTTGGAGTCACTGCTATGAGGGAGGTGGGAGCTGGATCTGGCTCTTAAGGCCAGAAATGTTGGGGATTTCTGGTATAGGGAAAAAAGTAATCATGCAAAATCATAAAAAGAATTTGCACAAAAAAGAATTTGAATTGAACAATAGGTATTTAATGCTGACACACCTTTATTAAGGATCTGATAGTCCTATGAAGTGTTAACTACCTATTAAAATGTGGCAATGTACCATACGTATACTACTTCTATAGAAGACAAGGATTCAGACAACCAACAGGGCGCGCAATGTGCAAGCAATAATAATGACAAATAAAGAGGAAATAAGAAAATTCTACCATTCACCCGAAGATGAAGTATGGTATAAAGCTCCGTGTCCCTCCATGCCGACACACAATTTCACTTAGTTTCTTCAGGGGGCCCCACAAAGAAGCTGGGCAAAATACCCATCTGGGTGGAAGGACATTAAGCCTTATACCATATTTCTTCTTCGGGTAAATAATATTTTCTCATTTGCACTCAATTTGGTTATTCTTCTTTGAATATTGATCATCTATTTCTGCGTCCTATCGTTATATTTACCCCTTATTCTCTGGCTTTCTGCTGGATTACATAGGGACCATTACTTAACCATATCAGCTTCTATATACCTAGTGCATTCCACTTGTGCTTTTGTAGATATGTGTTAGGCTGGTTTCACATTGGGTATTTTTTCCTGTCCGTGGGATCCTACATTTCATAGGACCCCACGAACAGGAACGGACACTATAGGAGGTGACCTTTTCTGTGTCCGGGTCCGTGATTATCACGTGTCCAGACACAGAAAGCGCTGTGCAGGGCCATTTCACTTCCGCAATGTATATACAAACATTGCAGAAGTGAAATGTAAATATAATGTATAATATAATGTGAAATATATACATACGGTACATTGCGGAAGTGAAATGTAGTAAAAGAAATTGTTAAAAATAAAAAAATCTCTATGCTCACCTGTCCGGCGATCCACCGACGTCTCCAGCAGCTCTTGATGCTTACAGGACCTGCCGTGATGTCACAACCCGGCAGCGTCATCGGGTCACATGACCACAGTTACCGCGGTAATCGGTCATGTGACCCGATTAGCTGATCGGGTTGTGACATCACAGCAGGTCCTGTACTTCGGAGCGAGATAAGAAGCATCGGTGGATCGCCGGACAGGTGAGAATAGAGATTTTTTTTTATTTTAACCCCTGCTTTTACTTAATATCACTTTTGCAATGTATGTATATACATTGCAAAAGGGAAATTAGACAGTTAGGAGCAATTTTAGTGTACTGAGCATGCTCAGTACACTAAAATCGGGTCCGAGGAACGTTCAGCTGTTTCCTCGACCCAGGCACCATAGGCCTCGTGTTATTTTGGCGCGGATCATGTCGGATCCGATTGTATCTGATTTGATCCACTGTGCCCAAAATCGGAGCAGTCTCCGATATTGGGTACAGCTAAAAATCGGACAGAATCAGTCAGATCTGGCACAAATCGGATGCCATTAAGGGCAAATCTGATCTGATCCGTGCCCATAGGATAACATGGGGGCCACATCAGATCCATGACTGTCAGTTTCACAACGGACAGCCACGGATCCAAGAAATACGTAATGTGAAACCAGCCTTACTTTGCCATCTATTTTTTTTATATGTGCTGGCTTTTTAAGTGTCCCTTAGTGAGGCACTGCTTTTTAACCATTGTATATATTTTGCATTATACTTAATAAAGATATTATCCTTTATTCTGTTTACTTTCACCTTTTGTTGGTTGTCTGAATCCTATAAAGTGTATACATATAAAGATAACACAGGCCCACACAGGCTCAGTCTCAATGCTAAAAGGTGGCAGGGGGTAAAATTAAAATAAAATTATATATTTGTTTTACTTATCTGCAGGAAAAGTTCTAGCGAAGTTTTCAATTCAAGGTACCCAAAACCATTGGCCTAAATTCGGTGGATTCCACCAATATCAGCAGGATCGTCCAACAGTTCAATTTGCATAGCCGTTTCCTGACTCTCCTCCGACATATCAAAGGAGAGAAGACTTCAGCTTGATGAAATTCAACTGCAGATCCTTTTGGTCAGTGGTGAGACAAGCCGCTGCCAGAGGAATCTGTCAGCAGCTCTTTAATACAAACATGGGTGCTTGGCAGAGCTGCGCGTTCTTATGTGGATATATGAAGGAGAGTAGGGAAAGAGAACTGCCGGTGAAACACTTGTTTGGCTAATCTAATGTTTGTGATGACCTTGACTTACAAAAATAAGGAGGATCACCTCCTGCTCATAGCTGATGATCTAAAGCTTAAAACAAGTATTAATTGCTATTCTTGTTTTTAAATGGAAATCAAATTTTTCGGATTGATTTCCCCAGATTTCTATGCTGACCATTCTTTTTCCTAAGAACAAACTTGATAGAAACATGAAGAATAGATTAGAGACACTTAGAGCGTTGACACGTATAAAAATGTATTAGCCTATCGATCCATCAATCTTTTAATACACCATATTAATTCTAATTGGTCTATAAATATCCTCTTTCCAAAAAAAGTCTAGCAAAGTTTGCTAAAAATGTCATAAAATATGTAACTGGGAACATCTGGGGAATATATTTTAAGTAGGTAGTGAAACATAGATGCATTATTAATTATCAGATTGAGTTTCACACCATCTGTTTGTACAGAAGAGAGTTTCTATGTCACAGATTGCACAGATTGTCATGTTTTAATGTATTCATTGCTTAGTCTTACTGTAGCAAGATAGACAAAACTAG